>CM062818.1:1899856469-1901076469 GCA_031772625.1 Pinus tabuliformis | reverse complement strand
AAAATAAGGAGGTCAAAAAATCAGATTGAACAGATTCAAGTAAATGGTCGAGAAATAAAAGGAGTTGAAGCAGTAAAAAACACAGCCCATAAACACTTTAAATAACTCCTCTCAACAAGTGACCAGCAGGCAACTAATGAAGAAATTTTGCAGCATATAACAAAAAAAATAAGCGACCAGCAAAACAGGGAATTAGACAAAGAAATTAATGAGGGAGAAGTTATATAAGCTGTGTGGAATCTCCACCTAGATAAGGAACCAGGTCCAGATGGTTTTATAATGGCCTTTTACAGACAACATTGGGAAATTATCAAAAAAGACCTAATGAGAATGCTCAAAAATGCTTTCCAGAAAGAAAAGATTGGAGTAAATACTAAATCCTCCTTCCTAGCCCTTGTTCCCAAAGAACCCAATCCTACAACTTTTAACAAATATAGGCCAATTTCCCTTTGCAACTTGTCTTATAAGATACTTACCAAAATCCTAGCAAACAGAATGAAAAAATTACTCCTGGAAATAATTTCAGAGAACCAAGGGGGATTTGTCCCCAAGAGGAAAATCACATACAATGTGATAATTGCACAGGAGGCTATCCACAACAGCATCCAAAGAAAGGAAAGAGGAATGATTTTGAAGTTAGATATGGTTAATGCTTTTTATAGAGTTAACCATAACTTTCTTGTAGCAACTCTCAAAAGGTTCGGCTTTTCAAAAAAATTCATAGTGATTATCCAAGCATGTATTTCAAATCCTTGGATAGCTCGTTTAATCAATGGTCGGCCCAGTAAATTCTTCCAAAGCACACGAGGGCTAAGGCAAGGTTGTCCGCTTTCTCCATTCTTGTACATCATCATGGCTGAATCGCTAAGTGATGTGCTAGAAAATCAGAGACAAGAGAAAAAAATAACAGGGATCCACATTTCGAGAGGATTCAAAGACATAAACCACTCTCTCTTTGCAGATGATACCCTTCTCATAGGTGGGGCATCCTGCATTATTGCAAAACATTTAAAAAAAGTCTTGGATGAATTTCTCCAAGCCTCAAGAGAGACTTTAAACAGCTTCAAATGCAAAATTTATTTTGGAACACCCCAACAACAACAATGCAGCGTATCTCACAAATTCTGGAAATACCTCTACAAATAAATTTGACCCACTTCACCTATCTTAGGCTGCCCTTAGCAAAGGAAATGGTAAAATCAGAAGTTTGGAACAAGAAAGTGGAGAAAATGAGGGGAAAAATTCAGAACTGGGGAGTGATGTGGCTCAACCTGGCAGGAAGAGTGACTCTTATTAAAGCACTTCTCTTGGCCTTGCTTATATATCAGTACGCAATCATTATGGATCCGGAAAGCACCCACAAGCAAATGGAACTAATAATTAGAAGCTTCCTCTAGCAAGGAGGAAATCAAGATAATAAAAAATTTAGCCTTGTTAAATGGGAGCAAGTTACTCTACCCTACGAAAAAGGAGGTATAGAAATAAGACTGCCAAGACTAATGAACATTGCTCTAGGGACAAAAATTATCTGGAGAATGATAAATGGGAACGGCCATTGGTGGGAAAAATTATTTACAATGAAATACTTGAATGTTCATAGAACAAAGCGGCTCACTGATACTATTCCAGACAAGCCATGCACCCAAATCTGGAAATTCGTTAAAAGGATAATTCCTCTTATTAGAGATCAAATATCCAAAAATCCAGGGAATGGAAAAACAATTTCTATCTGGGAGGATAGAATAATGGGGAAAAACCCCTTAAACCAACAATAAAATTTAAGGGGCCTTGAGAACTAGATGGAAGAGTAAAGTTTTAACACACTTTATTCTATTTTGAATTGGGATCAGAATAACTGGGTTAGATGGAAAAAGTTGGCCACTCCATCAAGACTTAAAAGTCAGTGGGAAATTTTAAAAGTCCATTTGGCTGGGGCTGCGCCCATCAACATAAAAGAGCGGGATGACTTTTTTTGGGACCCAAATGGAGGGGATTATACAGTGAAATCAGGGTACAACCTCCTCCAAAATATCCACAACCAAAATGATTGGAGTCTTTGGAAGGCAGCTTGGAATTCAGAGAGTCTACCCAAAATTAAATTCTTCACTTGGACCCTTCTCAAAGGTAAAATTCTTACCTCTGAAAACTAAAAAAAAAAAAGAATACAAGGGCCCTCAAAATGTGTCATGTGTCAAAAGGAGGAAGAAACAATCGAACATCTCTTCGTTAACTGTATGGTGGCGAGAGAGTGCTGGAAATAGGCAACAAGTCCCTTGGAAATAAACTTAAATCCAACAATCCAGTTAACAATTCTTCATAAAAACCGGGATAAAACCTACCCATATACAAAGAAAAAAAGGCAACAATAAAAGGATATGGAAATGTCTCCCTTCAATCCTATGTTGGAAAATTGGGTTAGCTCGAAAAAAATGCATTTTCAAAGAACAAAAGCCAAATCTAGGCAAGATCTTAGCAAAAACTTGGAGCCAAGTTGCAGAGATAATCAATACAAATGGTATTTCAAGAATGGACCAGAATAATTTACAACAAGAAGAGAAAGACTGGTACAGTAAAGCAATGTTAGAAAACAAAGCAAAAGCAGCGGTTACATCAAAAAATAAAGAACCCCACACAAACAGGAATTGGAAATTAAGATTGGAGGACAACGAACTTGTAGAATGGACAAAAGAACTGAGGAGATACATTCTCTTTTTTGATGGAGCTGGAAAAAATAACCCAGGAAAAGCAGGGGCAAGAGGAGTTATACTAGACCCAAATGGACAAAAAATAATAACTTATGAATGGAGCCAAGGAGAAATGACAAACAACAAGGCTGAAGCATATAGTCTTCTCCTAGGCACAAGGCTTTTAGACAAAAATTCATTCAAAAACCCTATAATAATAGGGGACTCTACTATCATAATAGTCGCTCTGGATGCCAATAGGGACTTCAAAAGCATAGCCATCAATAAAATTTATCAAAGGATCAAAGCAAGTTTTGAAATTCTGGGAAATATAACCTTAAAGCACGTCTTGAGAAACCAAAACAAGGACGCAGATAGCCATGCCAACAAAGCAATTGATAGACCAGTGGGCATAGTCAAAGAGATCAATGAAGCTTATGAAGTAAGTATCCCTTGACATCCTCTCCCAGTATAAAGAACGAGAATGTATGCCATGATCCACATGTATCAGTGCAGGCTTCCAGGCGATGTGAGACAGTATGGCATTCAATAGCAGCAGGTTTCCTTACAAGAGAGATCAATAATTCAGGACCGGAAAACACAAATCAATGAAGAAAGGCCACAAAGTAGGAGTGCAATGACTGATGAAGATTCATCGCACAAGTATCGTGGGACTCTAGAGATCAATGACCAAGGTTTAAATTCAATTTCAACCAAAGAAGAACTCAGAATTGTCGTCGCAGCCGTTGATGGTGGCATATCAACGACCATCAGTCACTCTCTTACACGAGAGTTAAACAATAAGAAAATGAGGGAATGCAAACCGGAATGGTATTTCGGGCAGAGTTTCAGTGGTAAGTAGTTTCGGAAGGGAACCACTCGATTCCACTCACTGATGGACACGTATCATGTGGGCAGTGTGAGAATACCACCTTTTCGAGCTGGTATTCTCCGTCCGATTTTCCCACCTGATATTCTTACCAACCGTTGCATCTATCGTGTCTGGATCGATGGTGGAAGTGGAATGTGTAAGTTGTTTGACCGGTCAGATTTGAGGGAGGATTTTCTACGGTGGAGATCAAGTCTTATAAAGGTAAGCCTGGAAGATCGCACCAAGGCTTCGGAAAAGCAGCATTCATTAATTATCATGTGTTGTGTATATGCTGATCTTTCGAGCATAACGGTCTTTGACTTTATCTGCCTTTTCAAAAGTTAAGCCATTTTTAGGAGTTCAAACCATCTTTTGGAAAGTTAACCCACATCTCAGAACCACGAAACCAACTCATTTGTTTTGAAGTTTATGGATTCTGGGTGGCAAAAGTAGTTGCGGGGACTGCGCTCCCATTTGTGCACTACTTTTGAACTTTCCCTCCCATGTTTGTACAAGGAACTAGCTTCCTTTCCCTCTTTTATGCAATATATAAAACACTAACCGACTGTGTTAAACTATATATATATATATATATATATATATAGATATTTTATTTTTTTGCATTTTTTAATTTCTATTTTCTATGTTTTATTATTTGTTATTATTTTTTAATTTTTTTTTTATTTTTATTTTTTTCAATATTTCAATTTATTTTTTTTGCAAGGTCCATGTCAATGCTTGTCTAGCTACTCGATCCCATTATGTGGAATTGTTTAGTTGATTTTAAATTTTTGTTGTAATGAATCGAGTTTGTATCTGCAATGTGTCAATTTCATGGTTGGTCTCTAAGTTCTCATTACAATGGGTCCAGTTCACCTACATTGCATGTCAATTTGATGGTTGATTTTTAATTTTTTTGTTGTAATATATCAAGTTGTCTTAGGCTAAGATTTTAAAATTGCTATACATTTAGCATTTAAAAAATAAATTACTCTTGGTATAATAACTCTTTCATTCAAGTGTTCCATTTTAAGGGTTTTTTAGTCATAAAATTTTTCCATAATGTCATGTTTGAAATATTTTGAAAACTTAAGATTTTTTAAGGAATTTAGACTTCTGTGATCCATAACATTGTTTAGATAGTCTTCGGCAAAATCACATAACCAATCTTTTGTCGACGCGTTTCAAACCAGCCAGTGTGGTTCATCGTCAGGACAAGTTTTTTGTCATCATAATCTTTGGTTTTAATTCCATGGTTGAAAAGTTATCAAAATTTTAATGTTTTTCGAAGTCATGATATTTTATCTTTAATGCTATGGTTGAAAACAGATACACGTATCTTTTATTTAGCACCTTCCCTGAAAATTGTTGGAATTTTAAGGTTTCTTGAAGACGTAATATTTTAAATTTTATGTCATGCCTAAAAATCTTGGACTTTTAAGGATTTTCAAAGACGTGATATTTTGCCTTTAATGTCATGCATGAAAATTGTTGGAAATTTAATGATTTTTGGAGTCATGATATTTTTATTTTTAATGTCATTATTAAAAAAGGTTGAAAATTAACCCTAAAAAAAAACAAAAAAACAAACAAACAAATAAACAAAAAAAACAAAACAAAACAAAAACAAAAACAAAAACAAAAAAAACAAACAAACAAAACAAAACAAAAAACAAAAAACAAAAAAAAATTCTTATTCCAACATCAACACCTTTTTTCTCAGGGTGTTTTTAGCACACTAAAATTTGGTTTTTACTACCATTTTTAAAAAATGTTGAAAATGTACCCAAAAAAAAAAATGTTATTCCATCAACAACACTTTTCATTTTCAACCTATTTTTTCATGTTTTTTTGAGGCTTTTGGGCTAGAGTACCTGTTTTGAGGTAATATTTATCATTTGATCAGTAACTATGTATTATAAAGTGGTTGATCAACCGGTTTGTTGGTCTAGGAGGCTTTGTGGGATTTCACCTGCGAGTGTTGAGCCTTCATTTAGAAGGCATAGGCGAAACTTTTTTGGTGATTTTCAAGGAATAGAAGCTGACACATCGAAGATTAATCCTCCTCCAGGGGCTCTCATTTCACAGGGTGAATCCAGTTTAGTTCCTAATTTGGACAGAAATGCTTCGGTCCTTGCTAGGGTTTTCCTCTAATCAGAATACAAGGGTGACATTGAATACATCCCTAAGTCCCCATGACTCCTTCAAGACATCTTCCTTCTGGTCTTCCTTACCTTGTGGATTATGTGGGTACCCGAACTCATAGGATGACAAGCCCTATTTACTCTCATTCTTTTTCTTCCAATGGCCAATGTTAGTGGCATAAGTATGGCTACTAATACTCCCTGTGTGCAGACCCCTTCTTCAGTTGGAGGAGGGGGCAATATTCCTATCTCTACTATATACCTAGTACAGTAGCTGTTGGCTCTACCTCCATTTTGGGTTCGAGTGGGGGCACCCAAATTTCTGCCCCTTTCACTGGTGCCTATCCTTTCGGGATGTCATCCATCAAGATTCATTCGCTTCCTTCAACCTTCCCATCTGTTGTTTCCACGTCCATGACTTATGTGCCAATTGGTTCAACATGTTTTCATGGTTTCACTTTTGGAAGTGGTCATGTTCCTCTGTCCAATCCATCTTTGAACTTAGGTTTGGTACCTTTCTCTGGTCAGGCCCAGAATGTTAATTCTTTCCAAGGAATTCAAGTATGGGAAAATCCTTTCGTTAGTTGTCTAGGGGATGGGAACTTATCCCATCTATTTGGTTAACAGGGGAGTATACCCTTCCCTTCTTATGGGACCTCACAAGTCCGTCCTCTGCTAGATAGTGCATGGAATCCTTATCAGGGGCTTTACCCTTCTTTCAATGTTCTGCTAGGAGGAAACTACCCTATGCATGGTTACCCTATAGCAGGGGGTGGATACCCTATGAATACTTCTAGGCTACAAGGATTTCCTTATGGTTTAGGTCCTTCTACGAGTAACTTGGGGCAACCTGGTGCCTCTCCAAATCCAAGATACTCTTTTTCTAATTTCGTAAATTTTTCTCTTGCTAGGTGGAATTCTCATGTTCCTCCGCACTTACCATTCCTGGCAACTTTGAACTTTCTAGATCTTTCACAATTGACAAACGATCTGATCCAATACAGTCCGACTTGGCCTCCAGTCCCCATGAAACTTCCATCTGATATTCTAAAATTCGAAGGGAAGTCTAGAGAGGATCCAACTGATCATATAACCATGTTCCATTTGTGGTGCTCATCTAACTCCTTGATCCATGATTCTAACAGGTTGAGATTATTTCAATGCACCCTAACTAGAAACGCTGCAAAGTGGTATATTAAGCTCAGAGGGGGTACATTTTCTATGTTTGGTGAATTGGCTACTATGTTTCCAAATCATTTTCAGTTTCTTGTTCGATATGATGTTGGAACTGATCTTCTAGCCAATTTTGGACAAGACAAAGAAACTCACATATTTTACCACATCCAAGAGTGGTCCAAAAGGAAGAGGCTAATCAAAGCATATATCCTTGATGGGTTTCTTCTGGAATGGTTTTTTAAATCCTTGCAGCCGGGTATTTCTAAGGATGTGCCACTCTCTTGATGGGTTTCTTCTGGAATGGTTTTTGAAATCCTTGCAGCCGGGTATTTCTAAGGATGTGTCTCTCTCCAGAGTGTTCACTGAAGAACATGCCATATTTAGAGCCCATCAGTTAGAACTCATATGTTCTCAGTCTGGATTCCTTTAAAATATTCTTCCTGATGCTCCTTGATCGGATATCGATCTATCCAAACCTAATTTGGGACCCCATGTCAACAAAATTTTAGATTCATTTTGTAGAAATTTTGAATAATAAACACTTATTCACAGAGATTATCACGATTATACACTATTGCAAAATATATGCATAATACATAACCTCCTCTACATTGATCATCAATTTAGCAGCATTAAAAACAATGAAACATCAATCGTATGCACACATTAACACAGTATGTAACACGGGGAAAGCATACACCTAAAAACCCCACACTATCTGTATATTATAACGATTGAGAACATGTAACAATACATAGTACAATACTCCTCACAAGTACTTAGTACTATCTCCACCTGTTACACACAAAACTAGCTCAGATCCGAACAAGTCAAAGGTTCAAATATTCTCTGCTGCTTTGCCTGCCTCCACTGTGCAATCTGCAAGAGAATGAATGATGAATGGCTGATCCATACTCCTATTTACCTTGGCTGATCCGAAATCACGTTAGCACAAGCTATAATTACCTTGGTATTGGCCCACACTGCGCAATCGTCATTGGCATAACTCAATCCCATGCATGTGCAAAATCTCATGCACAACTGATAGTCACAACTCACCCTTTCACTTACCTCTAACACCTGTCTCTGTTGAACTGTCCATGCACTGAGTTAACTGATGTATTCTTCAATTGCTTTATGAGTTAATAATTAGTGAATTAATTAATATTTAATTCACACAACTCATCACTAGTGTATTCTTTAGTTAGACTAAATACAACTAGTTCAACTAAGTCAAACTGAACACAACTCCATCAACTCCACAATCAACTCCACAGAACTCACATGCATGAGTTCTAACTGAACTCCTTCATGCAATAGCTCAACTAACACATAAGAAACCATGTGATTCCTTCTGTCAGTTGCATGTGCCACATCCGTAGCTCGAACAAAAGTGCTCCAAGAGAATAAGATAATGTTTAGAGTCCAAATATTACTAAGGGCTAATAATATTTGATTGTTTCTATTTTTAGCCTGGCAGTCTAAAAATAGACTCTGATCACTCCATTGTGAACCAAAAATAGAATTCCATCTATTTTTTCCCAACATGACCAATCATCCATAAAGAGCATCCTGCAACTCATAGACTATGATCCATATGTCTAAAAATAGACATAGTCTAAAAATAGACTTTGCGCCAAAAATAGCTTGCCGACCCACTTAGTGAAGGCAACTTCTTTTCACTAAGCTCCATCATCTTGTTGCATTTTCAACACTCCCTCTCCACAAGATATGGATTATCTGTAACCCCTATCCTGCAACTCTAGAATGTTCTGCATGCAACACATTTGCCTGGTCCACTTGCTCCAACAACACTTGGAATAAAAAGCACTCCCAACTGACCACTCTATTGGGCTAGGAACATACTCTGATGCTGAAGCTCTACTTGCTGCTGACAAGTGCTCCCTCTCTGACATCTGCGCTACTGCAACATCTCCATTCATCTCGCACCATTGAAAACTTCTCTGTGCCACCTAGCACTGTGCAAAACACTTGTGCCTCTCGCATTGCTACAGCCTACTAGCTATGCGCTGTCCTGGGATTCCCTACACTGTCGCTTTCTCTGCCGCTCCATCCGCATCTGTCTCTACCCAATCAGTCAGTTCCTAGTACTCCAGATCGAGGCTCCCGTAGCAAGGTCTCATCCAAGAGGTTGGGTACGTCAAGGATCCTACAGCTCCTCCTTGGGACGATCACTCTATATCGCCCCACCTCCTACCTGGAGGTATGCATGCATGTGATCCCTCAGCCCACCTGGCTCGAAGTTTCCCCCTACTAGAGGTCTCTGCATGAGTAGATGTCTCTACTCAATCTCCACTCAACTTCCCTTATTGTGGCTGCTCCACAACCTCCTGAAGTTGCTGCACCAACCATGCCTCCTCCACAATCGTTTGAGACTTCTTTTGGCTCTGCATGTTGTGAGGTAATATACGCTCCCTCTCAACCACCAAGTCTCCATCAGTTGCCTCGTTGCTCTAGGCTTTGATGCATCTACATGCAACTGATAAAGGTTCCTGACTCGAACCCCTATCTTCCGGGTTTCTCCAGTTGTCTTGCTGCGCAGGAAGGCCTTTCCCTCGCTAAAGACAACATCATATCCCTTGTCTTCTAACATCACCACAGAGATAAGATTCTTCTTCAATCCTGGAACATGCATCACTTCCTTTAATCTGAAGTGTTTACCAGACTCCCTCTCAAAGGAAATGGTACCAATACCGGTTGCATTGTATCTACCATCATCGCTCATCTCGATGTGCACTTCAAGATCTTTCTCATCCAAATCAGAAAACAAATCTTGATCTCCTGTCATGTGAGAAGACGCACCACTGTCCAAGAACCATACCGATCCCATCACACTTAATACCAAGCATGCGATCAGTGAAAAATCCAACTCAAACTGCGAGGCTAAGGCCTCTCCCGCCGCAGATCCAATAGCTTGCTTATTTTTCTTCTTCTGCAGACAATCTGTGGCATCTTCATTCTCAACTTTGACGTTTCTGAGTTTATCCTTGAGCGCCATTCCACCAGCTCAAAACTCAACCGCTTCTGATCTAAAATTCGTGAGAACAAAGTATTTCTCGTACAGAGATTGACTCTATGGGCATTCACCGGATATCTCACCTTCCAAAAGAAGGATGAATCCAGAAGCTACCTGGCCCGATTACAGACTCTGCCTGAAGAAAAAAAATGTAATCACTTTTCTGAATAATAGATCTAATGATCAACCCTTGCTTTGATATCTTGTAGAACTTTTTCTACAAATCAAAGAGCTCCGATACCATGTAGAAATTTTGAATAATAAACACTTATTCACGGAGATTATCCCGATTATACACTATTGCAGAATGCATGCATAATACATAACCTCCTCTAAGTTGATCATCAATTTAGCAACATTAAAAACAATGAAACATCAATCGCATGCACACATTAACACAGTATGTAACCCGGGGAAAGCATACAAATGAAAACCCCACACTATCTATATATTATAATGATTGAGAACATGTAACAATACATAGCACAATACTCCTCACAAGTACTCAGTACTATCTCCACCTGTTACACACAAAACTAGCTTAGATGCAAACAAGTCACAGGTTCAAATCTTCTCTGCTCCTTTGCCTGCCTCCACTGCGCAATCTGCAAGAGAATGAATGATGAATGGTTGATCCAAACTCCTATTTACCTTGGCTGATCCAAAATCACGTGAGCACAAGCTATAATTGCCTTGGTATTGGCCCACACTGCGCAATCCTCATTGGCATAACTCAATCCCATGCATGTGCAAAATCTCATGCTCAACTGATAGTCACAACTCACCCTTTCACTTACCTCTAACACCTGTCTCTGTTGAACTATCTATGCACTGAGTTAACTGATGTATTCTTCAGTTGCTTTATGAGTTAATAATTAGTGAATTAATTAATATTTAATTCACACAACTCATCACTAATGTATTCTTTAGTTAGACTAAATACAACTAGTTCAACTAATTCAAACTGAACACAACTCCATCAACTCCACAATCAACTCCATAGAACTCACATGCATGAGTTCTAACTCAAGTCCTCCATGCAATAGCTCAACTAACACATAAGAAACCACGTGATTCCTTCTGTCAACTGCATGTGCCACATCCGTAGCTCGAACAGAAGTGCTCCAAGAGAATAAGATAATGTTTAGAGTCCAAATATTACTAAGGGCTAATAATATTTCACTGTTTCTATTTTTAGCCTGGCAGTCTAAAAATAGACTCTGATCACTCCGCTGTGAACCAAAAATAGAAGTCCATCTATTTTTTCCCAACATGACCAGTCATCCATAAATAGCATCCTGCAACTCATAGACCATGATCCATATGTCTAAAAATAGACAGTCTAAAAATAGACTTTGCGCCAAAAATAGCCTGCGAACCCACTTAGTGAAGGCGACTTCTTTTCACTAAGCTCCACCATCTTGTTGCATTTTCAACACATTCAATAGTACTACAGCTAACCTGTTGAATCAATTGTAGCAGTCGCCTTTTTAATCTTCTTCTCCGACACAGGCTACATCGTCAATGTATATTCCTTCCAAACCTTTAACAGTTAATGTTGTCCAATCCACAAATCCCAAAATAAACCAGCAATCTGATGGGAAGAAGAAGGGATGTGGTAAGAAGAAAGATAAGACTGAGAAGGAAAAAGCGAACAAGCCTGGTAATACTAATGGAGAGGGAAAAAAGGAATCAGAAAAGAAGATAAAATTCCCATGCAAGTTATGAAATGGGGATCATCTTACCCATATTTTCCCTAAGATTCAGGATGCTCAATGCTTGTTAGATCAGCAGGGTTGTTCAAGTTCCCAGGTTGTGCTGACTAACCCTTTTCCCCAAGGGAAGAAAATTCTTGCGGACACTAATGCTAGTACTGGAAAGATCCAAGTGGATATTGGTGGCCACCCACCTATTCCACCCAGACCCCCTATTCAGTTTCATCTATTTCCTTGTTCATTTCAGCATTTACTATTTTAGCAGCTTTTCGGGTCCTCAACTTTCAGAGTAGTTTTGACCCCCTAAACGGTGTTTTTTTGGGGTCCATGGCAAGCCGATAGCCATTGGAAAGGGCATGTGAAGAAACCTATAGTACTCAAAGAAACCTTTCCAACTAGGTATTGTACGTGCTAAACAAAGATAATATGACCAAGTTACGACCACGGGAAGTTGGCTGCCCAACTAACACCAACAGGGCCCACAAACTATTGGTGTTACATCTCCTAGGGTTAGGGTTTTGGTTGTTTAGGGTTTTCTCATGTTTTCCAATAATAAATAGGCCCTTAAGCCTCATTGTAACACATTTTAGAGGCATGTAGCCACCACATCTCTTTTGAGATATAAGCTACCATCGCCCGAGCTATCTTATTTCCATTGTAATTGTAAGTGTAGTTCAATATTTTCTATTAATGAAGTGAAGTGTTTTTTTGTTGCATATATATGTTTATGACTATATCTGTAAGTTGTTGCATTCCTGTTTAACTTCAGATCAGTGGTATTAGGGCATTCTTCTCTTTCTCTATTTTTCTTTGCATGTCCCCAACGAGATTAGGGTATAAGGAGTTAGGGCTTGATATGGTTGAACCATTGCAAGATCGACCTTGCAAAACCCGACGACCTCCCATGGAGGAAGAAAATAAATACGAGGGGGCAGGAGATCCATTCAAAATGTTGCTTGAGGAAACCCTTGAGTGATAGAGGGACACGATGATGGATAAATTTGCCCAAATCCTTCAACGACTACCCATAGGAGATGCATCTTCATCCAACAGCCACTCTGGAGGAGCCACTCCTCTTAAGGTACAAGTTAACTTCGATATTCCCATATTCGAAGGCCTGATAGATGCAGATGCGTAGGTACATCGTTAAATCTATTGGAAGGATATTTTTCAGTTCTTGACTTTTTCCAATCGGGAAAAGATTACTTTTGCACTTCTTAAAGTCATCCCATACGTCAAGGATTGTTAGGAAACCTACTATGAACAAAAGGATGAGAGTGAACCCTTGTTTTCTTAGCTGCACCCACTTGGAATTATTTCCGAGATGCCATCAAGGAACAATATTACCCTGTTGGGAGCTATGAAGACATATACATAAAGTGGACCACGCTACGACATGGATAGGACCAAGATGTGCTAGAGTTCACAAATACTTTCCATACCCTTTGCACAAATCTGAGTATCAAGGATACTGAGCGACATTTGGTGCTCAAGTACCATGACTATCTACACAAGTAAATCAAGGATGAGATATAGGTCCTGGTCATTTCCTAGCTCAGCATGGTGTATTACTACGTTGTCAAGATTGAGAAAAATTTTAAATAGAAGAAGCGGGACTTTGGATCTGTGAATCCAAAGAAAGGAAAAGGTGCCCCCAAACCATAGAAGAAAGGACCAAGCCAAGGCGGCACTACCCAAGACAACTTGCCGAAGCTGCAAGCAAAGAATAACACCCCGAAGATGAAGAAGAACACAGGAAGATGATGTGAGTTCCATAGTAGCTCCACTCACAATACAAGTGAGTGTCAGGTCAAGAAGCCACGAGTGGCTGAGCTGAAGGCTTCCGAATCAAATGCAGGTTCCAACTCTGAATCAGAACTTGATAAGGGAACTGACATAAGAAAGCAGATCATTGATGCAGAGCTCAGTGCCACCGTCGCCACCACCAAGATCCAGAAAATTAAGCCTGAAGATCTAGAGGAGGGGGAATGCCTCTTCCACTCATAAATGTGGGTGAAGGGTTCTCCACTCCAATTCATTGTCGACATTGGGAGCCAAAAAAACCTCATTTCATCAGAGGTCATGAAGCGACTAGTCCTAAAGACTATAACACATCCACAGTTGTACACCATCAAGTGGCTTCACCAAGGATGAGATCTTCGTGTCAGATAGCAGTGTCACCTTCCCTAGAGAATCAAGCCCTTCATAGATGAGGTACTGCGTGACGTTTCTCCTCTTCAAATTTTTGATGTATTGTTAGGAAAAGCATACTTGTGGAAGCGACATGTTGTGTATGAGTCTAGACCTTGCTATGTGATTATTACTTTGGATAATAAGTTATATATGATAGTGGAGGTAGCCCTGCCTACCGACATCTCTTTGATCACTACAAAGAAATGAAGTAAGATCATTTCCAAAACCAAGAAATTTGTTTTCCTTATGATTCGCCCCCAGGGAAAGAAGAAGGTTATGGCCATGACTTCTAGGCAGGGCTCCTCTGCACAACAGCAACAAATGGAAAAGGTTATGGAGGAGTACAAGGATATTTTTTCCACACCCACAGGGATACCTCTGCACTATCAAGTCAAACACTCCATCAATCAGAACCTGGGCATGTCACTGCCAAATGGATCGATCTTCAATGCTCTGTTTTGTATAATGATGAGTTCAAGAGGCAGATTCGGGAACTATTGCAGAAAGGGCACATCAGACCAAGCCCATCATCTTGTGGGAGCCCAATTGTATTGGTATAGAAAAAGGATGGGACCTGGAAGCTCTATATTGACTATCAAGCGCTGAAAAAGATCATTGTCTGGAATAGGTACCCAATCCTGCGGATCGATGACCTCCTAGACTAGCTCAAGGGGGCCAAATATTTCAACAAGATTGACTTGAAGTCAGGTTATCACGAGGTTCCTATCAAACCCTCTGATGTGTGGAAGACTGCCATCAAATCCAAGGAGGTCCTTTTCGAATGGTTGGTCATGCTGTTTAGATCAATGAATGCCCCTACAACCTTAATGAGACTGATGGATTACATATTGCAACCCTTCACCAATGCATTTGTGGTGGTGTATTTAGATGACATATTTATCTTTAGACAGATTTGGGAAGAGCACCTCCACCATATTCAACAGGTCCTTCAAACACTATGCCAACACAAGTTGTGTGCTAACTTGGATAAATACACCTTTGGCTTGACCCAGGTTCAATATCTAGGGCACATCATTGATGCGAAGGGTGTACATGTGGACCCATCGATGTGGACCCTTTTATGTAGGGCTAGGATTTCAGCCATTATGATTCAATGATGTGGCCATACAATTTTCATCCACTCAGGTAGATTCAGCTCACATTCATTCCAATGCTAAAAGGGCTAGCAACTTCATTGAGTGCATTCAACACATCTGCTAGCGAGCCCATTATATATTGGACAGAGCTAATCCTAAGTAAAAGCAATGCCCTGATCAGCATCAAGTGTTGCACAAGTTCCACGTGGGAAACAAAGTTTGGCTACAATTGTAGAAGGGTCTCCTTACCGAACCCCACTGCAAGCTTCGCCTGCTCCAATATGGGCCATACACCATCACCAAGGTGATCAGTGATAATGCCTTCGAGCTCAGCATCCCACCATTCCTTGGCCTGCACCTAATGCTCAATGTAGATCGCCTTTGGCCATACTTTCCACCATTGTTAGACACATCTCACATTGCAAAACAACTCACAGCAACAGAGCTCAACCCAGACCACATGGAACAAGCCATAATTGATCACATCATGGACACACAGATCAATAACTCTCACTAGTAGAAGATACAACTATATCGAGTTGTCAAAGGCAAGTGGTGCACCAGGGACTGGGTTCAACAAAAATTTCCTCACCTCATGGAGGCGCTGCATGTAATGGGGACCATTGCTTCCTAAGTGGGGAGAAATGATCCAGGTGGATATTGGTGGCCACCGCCTTTTCCACCTAAACCCCCTAGTCAGTTTCACTTGTTTGCTTGTTAATTTAAGCATTTACTATTTTTAGCAGTTTTTCAGGTCCTGAACTTCCGGAGCAGTTTGACCCCTTAAACAATGTTTTTTTGAGATCCGTGGTAGGCTTGCAAACATATGTAGGGGTTGTTGGGTGGGGAACCTGATTATCTTCTTTATTCAAAGGTATCACTGCGTTGGACCCTAGTTCGTAATGTGGCAACAATGCTGCCCATAATATTTGCGCTAAAAGGGGGGTCCATGGGGGGGCGGCTGTGATCTTTGGGCGACTATGATCGTAGTCAATCGAGGCCATTAATTAAGTAGAGATCTGATGGTAGAAGTTATGTTTAATTTAGGTTCTTTCTCCCTAGAAGGAAACCCCTCACTATATATGAGGGAATTGTATTGCATCTATGTAGACCTGTATTCTGAGTGAGAAAGAGAGAGGAGATTGTGTGAGAGCGAAGAGGGAATTACAGCGGATTTGTTGTATGTTGTATCTCTTCAGTTTGTTGGATAATATAAAAGGAATGACTGGCTGTTTCCTATGGATGTAGGCCAAATTGGGTGAACCATGTATATATGTGTCTCTCTTGTTTTATGTGTTTTATGTGTTTTATGTGTTTATATTTATGCAATATATTTTATGTGTTTCGTTGCTTTGTAATATATAATTTTTAAAAAACTAGTGTTATAGAGATATTTGGGCACTGCAACCCCAATCACATATGTCGATAAAACAAGGGCTTCTAAACCCCTAAAAGTTTTCTTTCATACCCTAAAGGATCAAGGTCAACTAATTACATCATTTCCCAGAAGTTCTCCCTAAAAAATTGCTCAGAATTGGTCAAAACTGGACCATACAGACTGCTCTATGCTGAGGGTGCAATGCATCTCACCTGTTACACACAAGGGGTGCAATGCATATTGAAAAGACCTTCTGTAGGGTGCGATGAGCAAGAGCAGACAAATGGCAGAGGCAGTTTGCTAGGTGGAAACTCAGAGAATCTTCTAGAAACTGCTCATATGACACTTGCCTCTCTGAATTTTCCCAGGGATGAGTAAGAGATCATGAAATCTCCAAGTGGAACCAAGACTATCAGTGAAATGACACTAATCAAAACCCCAGAAGCTAACTCACCCCCCTGCAAATATCTATAAATGGATCCCTCATTCTAGAGATCCAGAGGCTGGAATTTTGTATTTTGTAAGGAAGTGTTGTTGGTTTCTCTGTGAAGCATTGTATTGTTGGGTGATCTAGCTTTTCTTTCATGCTGGGAGGATGGCGCTAGATCATACAGTTGGGCTGTAATCCTCTCTTCTACTACTTCTATCAATAAAGATATTTGAGTTTTCCTCCATATATTTGTATATTTCTAAATCTTGTATTTGTGTATGCATTTGTATGGTTAATGTACATCTGATTCTACATTGTTTACATTGTTTATGGTTATAGATCTATGCTTTGATGGTATTTTACTGCTTCGACTCTACAAGTGTTCTTTGAAGCGGGACAAGTGAGAAAGGAATGGCGAAGTTCTATCAAAGGAGAGAGGAAACAAGCAAGGAGCCAAGCGAAAGACTAAGGTTGGTGCTCTCTGCTTCTCTCTCATCTATCTCTCATAAAGGAAAACACAAGTTACTTTGAATTGTTTGTTTCTAAGATAGCTACCCGTCTTAGTGGGACTAGGAGATCTGAATAGACGCTAGTTTTCCCAGAAACAAAATGGTGACTCTGCTAGGGAACGAATAGTTTGTTTGTTTGTTATTGTTGTTTTCTTTATAAACTACAGACAGATCCTGAAGTTAAGCCAACTAGCCTTCAAATTGCTTTTGCTATGCAACTGCAAAGTAGATCAATGCTGCTTCAGTCAATCTCCGGGTTGGTTTATGAACTGAACATCTAACTTGCAAACATCCTAAGTGCCCTGGTGGTAGCTCAATAACCTCATTAGATCAGCCCCTATACTTTGTGTTTACTGTCTATCATAATCAAGGCCTAAATCCTTGAACTTAGCTGCAAGCTAGGGGTGAAAACAAGGCTCAGTCTCGTCCTTGGACCATCGCACTGTCTCTTGTTGGAAATCTAGATGCATCGCACCTCCAGTGTGCTGTAGGTGAGATGCATCCCTGTTTCCCTTCAAGAAAGGTACGATGATTGAATGAGACTGTTTCTCTCTCTAGATTTTGGTTTTTTCTTCATTGTTTTCAGCTCTATTCAATAGTTTTTTTGCTTATGATCAGTATATCACTGTTGAAACCTTCTTCCGTTACATTATTCAGCCTCCATTGATAAGGAATTGTGAATTTTTTTTATGTACTTTTCATCATTTCAGTCCTCCTTTGTAAAAAGTAGCTTAATCAAACTGTCGTCTTTTGATTCGAAAGTGTTGCAACTGTCATTTTCAGTTAAAGAAAAGAGTGTCGTAAAGTCTTCCTCTTTTAGATAGTCAATTGTACTTTTTCCATTGTATTTGATTTCAATTGTCAATGCTTTGAAGTGTCGAAAACAGTTTTCATTCGAAAGTGAAAGTGTCGTCTTAGTCTTCCTTTTGTTTTTGAAAAGAAATTGCTAAAGTGTCGCTTTGAAGAAAAGTAGTTCAGATCTATACTTAGTTTTATTTTTGTCATTCTCACATTAAGGAAATGGAAAAACAAATACATGTGTGTGCATTTGCATTTAGACTGCATGCGGAAATTGATTTAGGAAAAGTGCATTTAGTGTGTGCTCTCTACTCTCTGTTGAAAGAATTTTCTCTTCTTTCCTTAGTAGCTAGGATTTTCATTGCTAAAAGAAAATAAATGACTGTTTATCATTTAGATTGCATATATAGGAATTGTATATCTACATCAGGCAATGAACCTTGAAAGGAAAGCTTCTTAAGAAAGATCAACTGTAAAATAAACCTCAATGAACATAAAAACGCTTTGGAACCTAACGCACAACATCTAGAAGTCTAGGCTAGAGATGTATTTCGGCATCATAAAGCCTAGTAACTATCATTTTCATCATAGGTTGGGTGATTCCTCCTCTTTGATACGACAAGTGCCAGTATGGACTTGTGCTCCCACGTACCGTCGAGTATATATTGGGAGACCACAATAGGCTGATATCCTTCATCCTTAGGAAGCTGTGTCTACTGCCCTATCGATCGCAATGCATTGAACACAGCATTCGAGAAGATTGAATGTTGTACATAAAGTCCTCGGTAATTTCTCTATAATTTACCACTGAGGTGTATATTGCAGTTTTACGATTGGTTTGGCAATCCCTCTATCTAGATTTCCAGAGTAGTCACTTTCGTTCCTTTTCGACTCCTTAAAAGAAAAGGTCCATCTGAGCACTTGTCACTTCAAGCTCATTAAAAATCAAAGGCGAATAGAGTCATCTTTAGCTTTTTCTCGACTCTTAAAAATTGAAAAAGAAAGTTGTGTCAAAGCGTCATAAAATTTATTTAATTTGGAATAACATCATTGTTCCCTCGTTGGTCTTAGGTTGAGAAAATGGAGTCCACCAATTAACGATTTCCCCTCGGGGGGAATCCTAGTCCTTTCTCTTCTTGGGGAGATATTGGTGCTCCATACATGGCTACATTGTCCCTTCCAGGACTCACAATTTTCCTGCCAGTATGGCTATTCTCGACCTCTGTCGTTCAAAACACCGTAATTCCTCAGCGATCAAATCAGCAATCAGATGATATTGGAGTTTCTCCCCCGCCTTCTACTTCGTTTGTTTCTCCCTCTCCTTCTTCCTCTTTGCTTGGTGAAACTAGTGACACTAAAAACCAAGTAGCTGAGAAGAAGAAGAAAGGGAAGGAGAAGAAGAAGAAGAAGCCAGCTGTGCAAGGGGGCAACCATGCATCGTCCAGCGAAAATCAACACACTGCATCGTCCAAACCCAAATCTCCATGTGTCATTTGCAAAGGAGACCACTATCATCGAGATTTTCCTTGCATCCCGTGGATCTTGAGAAACTGGTCTCCCCGCTTGCACAATCCGGTGTCTTCAACTTCCGTCGATCATGTTGAGAGTACGCCATCAACTAGTGAAAATGAAGTCAATGGAGAAAAAGGAAGATCTAAATTTCTTTGTAGGCTGTGTGCGGGCGATCATACCCTTCACCGTTGTCTTTTTCTAGATGAAGCTAAAAGAGTCTTGGATAACCATCCTGCTTCACTACAGCGACTTCCACCTGGATACAAGAAACTCTTGCCAAGTCCATCGCTAGTTGAAAATCTGACTGACACACCTCTGTTGTCGGTCGAAACACCTATCATTGAAGATAAACCCTCTGAGTCCACACTGGACCAAAGTCAACAGGTCGAGATGGCAGTCGACCCAGTCTTGTCTTCAGAAGGTCCACCTTCAGATGATACAGTCTCCAAAGAGAATGAGAACGACACCGTTCAAATTCTTTTTGTTAACACAGAGCCTGGTGAACTTGAGGGCAATCTACCCATTGCTTTACCACAAGATGGAAATTCCTCATTTCAAGAGATTCATCCAGCCGTTATTCAATCCCTCCTCCCAGCAATCTAGTCGTTTCCTTTGATTGGAATCTACTAGCGAGACCCCGCCTACCATCTAATGTGCCATTCCGAATCATAGTACAAGCTTACAGAATGATCATGGCAGGCACTATCATAGATGAAGGGGCCTCCATGAGTATCCTTTCCTCAACTGCTTGGAAAGTGCTTGGTTCGCCATCGCTTCTGCCTGAGATTCGAAATTTTTCAGGCTTCAATAAAGGAACCAGTTGATTGTTAGGGATCCTTCCAAATTTTTCCATAACTTTGAGAAGGAAAATTGTTCACTTGAACATGATGGTAGTCCAAGGGTCATTAGATTACAATCTACTCCTTGGGTGTGACTACATTTACAGCATGGGAGCTATTGTTTCCTCACTCTTTCGGGTGATGTGTTTCCCGTATGAAGGCAGAATGGTACAACTTGTTGACCAGCTTTCATTCCCTAGTTCAAACACGACTACTAGTCAAATGCCATCCCTAAATGGTCTCTTTACACAAGGAATGTCTCATCAACCTCTAGTCTGTCCACCTGATGACCGCGAGTGATTCGGTGAATGTGACGAAACCCAGGGGGCATGCACCCTGGTCTGCTTCGGCAGGCGAACCCAGGTAAAAGATAGGTTTCCTCGTAGGATATATGACCAGTCTGACACACCCGTCCGTTTAGGATATGGGATCAGTCTGGAAAAATATTTCCTCATCGTAGGTTATATGATTGGTTTGACACACCCATCTGCCATGGATATGGGATCAGTCCGAAATAGGATCTCCTCGAAGGTTATGTGATTGGAAGTGGACCCACACCATTCACCTTTGTCTATTTCAATGGACAGAGCCAAGGAAGTGTTTTGTCTGCAATGTGGACGAAACGATCTTGCTTTAATGCAGTGACTTCCATATGGTAACCTAGAAACTCTACTTTTATTTATACCTGGGGGCATGCAAAACCTTTTTACGCAAGTGAAAAGCGACCAGCGTAACTCTAACCCCATAGTATTTTACTAACTTCAACTGCTTAGGCTAGGTGATTGGTCTGATCCACCATTCACCTTTGCCGGTGCCAATGACACTGGCAAAGCAAACGAAACATTTTGTACGAAACTATCCTACCTAACCTCGGTAGTTCATTAACCCCTAGTATAGTTAGTTCAGTAGTTGGTCGTTCCTAGCCTGCATACAAAAGGCTCCTTGGAAACGTTTCGCATGGGGCAAGCTCTTTAAAAAATGAACCTACTAATGAGAGACATCCCTAAAGATGACTGGAACAAGCAATGTTTCTGCAAAGTTCAAGCTCGTTAAAAAATAAACCTAGCACTGAGCATAGTTTCCAAAGAGTCAAGCTCATTAAAAAATGAATCCATCCTCGATAAATAACCTTTGTGATTGCATTACTATCAGCCTTTTTATCCTTGGTCATGTTCTTACTGTCACCTCCACTCTTTTAGCCGATCATACGCCTCCACTTGATTGTTTACCCCTTTGAGGAATAGCTGCGACGAGTGATTCTGTTAGCCACCTTATTTACACTGCCATGTTTGAAAAGTTCCAAACTTACCTAGAACCAATTGCTACCTGAAAAAATCACTCGTTCCTCAAAAACGAGTCTCTTTTAAGCTCTTTCTAGACTCGTAAAATATGAAAATATTAACGAGCTACTGGCCTTTCCAGCTCATTAAAGTAAAGGGAAGCACCATCCCTCCTCTATATTTTAATCTTTTTGGACCTAAGGGATCATTACACAAAAAGATCGAGCGCTTATCTTGTTCGGCTCGCTAAAACTATCGAAAAGTCATCTCTTTCATATTATTTCATACTTTTTCGGACTTAAGGGATTACACTACGAAAAAGGACTACTGGAGTTTCCTTTCCGTCTCTTTTCAGACTCTCTCAATATGAAAACGACTGAGTTGTCTTTAGATATCATTTTTGGGATTCAACTGCGTTAAGTAAGTCATTCAAACGTATGACCATTTCCATGAGAGGTAGTCGTAACTGACTAATTTCTCATGATTTTTGAATAGTTCACTTAGCACTCATTGCATCGGGTGATGCTCACAGGGGTGAAGAAGTGGGATTGAAACTAGTGAAATGTGGAGAACGAATCACATAGCATCAATCATCACTTCCGGGGCTTGCACCCGGTAACCAGGGCTTCCCAGAGTTGTCTTTGTCGTTAAACTCGTTAAAACAATAGCGAAAAACTTATCCATACAGACAAAAGCGAGTTTCACTGTCGCTAGGCTCGCTAAAACATAGCGACAGGTTTTCCAGAAGGGCAAATTATAGAACAAGCATATGTTATCCTCCTCAAGCTTGACAAAAATAAAGAGGTATTGGTCAGCAATGACTAGGGAAAAAGGGAAGAAAACTTGAAGAACTTCATTGGTAGCAGGTCACTCTTGAACATGATACTTCCACTCCATCGCCATGATTGAGTCGTGTTGGGTTATTCCGTTCACCGGTCATATCACCATTGGTCCTCCATAACATCCATTTTTGGGGTTAACGCTACCAATCCATTTCAATGTCGCTGATATGTTCAAAAGAAATCGCTCAGAGAATTCACCAACCCAGCTAACGCCTCAACCACTGCAATACCTTCATGCTCCATTTTTCATGACCGCCACCCTGAACCTTGTATCATCAAATAGTTTTCACCTCCTTTTGAGGCCTCGAAAATCAATGCATCAACATCGGGGAAAACCACCCGGTCCGGACCTAAAGGCAGCTCCTTTTCCGTTTGGTGTGGTGGCTCCGACTGGATATGATGGGACCAGTTTCCCAATGGTTTGTAAATAGAATGGATAATTGATTGATCATCTATTATCTAATGATAATGATGGATGATTTACTCTAAAATGTGAAATTATAAACAACTAATCTATCCTGGGAAATTTCCACTTTAGTGTAACTTTTGATGATCTTTATCTACAAATAGGCATATAGATGACTCCACTTATAAATAAAGACATTCATTCATATGATAATTACTCTTTTCAAGTAGTTGAACAAAGTAATAATTAAAACATTATTACACTATTCTTCATATATCATTGACATAAATATGATTGAAAGAATAACATTCCTTAAACATTCAATAGTGATAAGTAAAAGGAGTGTTGTTAAAACACATACATATATCTAATGATAGCAATAATTGAATAAATGCTACTTCATATAAAAGAATAGAACAAAGACATAGATAATAGTACCATATGTAATTTAAATCCCCTCCAATATCAATCGCATTCAGATCTCGTCTTTCAATTTAGAAATACTCTCACAAAAAGCAATAGTGCATATCTTATTAAAGCATTCTTCATTAAAATTTAGAACATAGACCCAGTCTTCATAAAAAGATATATATCAGAAGCACAATAGTGCAACTCCCGATCCAAGTTTTGATACAAAAATTGAGGACCCTTTCTAAATAAAATGAAAGGGTCTATAAATACTTACTAACTAACTAACTACGAAATAAAATGTTGTGAGGTGGTATAACCAAATCATGAAAATCTACTTGAAATAGACATGATTGCAGTCGGTAGAATGATTCACTGTTTTGGCTTATTATCCTTTGGCTTGAGCTGGCATATAGCGAGCATTGGTTGCAATTCTGGAGGATGACTCATATGCGAATGAAGCTGGGTTGAATACGTAGCATCATTAATTTCAGGAATCATGTAACCAATTGCATCGGTTAAACATTTTATTGCTACTTTTTGACTATGTGGTTTAACCAGGAAGAACCAAAAGGTGTCCCAAGTTAAACTTTGGATGCCCGCAATTAATCTCTCCTTCTTTGCTAATTCCTGTTTTCATTTATTCTCCAATGCTTTAGCTGATGGCAGTTTACCTGGAGTACATTCTGAAATCAAATTAGATAGATAAAGTGTATCATTGATTAATTCAATCAAATTACTAGTTGTTGATATACATCTTGAAATTGCCCTCTCTGCTTTCATCAACTGAGACTGCCATTCTAGGAAAAGAATTTCCTTGTGCGATTCCAGAATTCGAGGTAGATTTGCAACTTGTCCTTCCTTGGTTTCTTTCCAAGAAAGAAAATATGTTAATGTCTCATCGGCCTGCTCCAAATTCTGTCTTGCATTAACTGATTTATCAATCATTGATGAAGAAATTTCACAGAGGGGCTCAACAAGAGAAATATTATGACATAGCAAATTTAATTGATTAATCAATGCTTTATTGATCTAGAGAGATTTGGATTTGGACTCTGCTATTTGAGGAAAACCTTTGAACTTTTCTATTTGTTGTGACAGTTGAGCGATTTCCTCAACTTTTGTTTTTCTCAATTGTTCATTCATTGACTTTAGCTTGGCCAATGCTAAAGATAATTCTTTGTGCTTGTGAACTGCACTTTGGTCTATCCTCTGCTTCTCCTTGAGGAATTGCTCGTTTAGCTGGTTGTTTAATTGTTGTTGCGCTGCTAATTGTTGCTCTAACTGCTCTATCCTTTGCTGCCTTTTAGATACATGTGCCTCAAGTGAAACAATTGTTTGATCTTTTTCTTTGAGTAAATTGCTGACTTCCGGTGCTTTATCCATAGTAGCTGCCGAGTATGACCCGATATATTGAGAGAGTTTTGTGAGGTCTTCAGAAGGATTAACATCCTTTCTCCATACCATAATAGCCATCTCCATTTGTGCAGGTAAAAGAGAAGGTTTATCAAGCTTTCTCTTTTCCTTTTTTCTTTTTTCTATAGCCTTTGCTTAGGGCTATAGAAGACATCTAAAGGTGGTATTTCTTCTACACTAGGATGATTTCATCGGATGGATTTTCTGGAATTATCTCCATATCCTTTTGAGTTATTGGTGGGCCACTGGTTCCTTCAGTTGGAGTCATATTAGTTGTTGTCTTGTGACCAGTTGTCACTTCAGGTGTGCTAAATACCTGTAAATTCTCAGTATTTTTTATAATGGAATCGAACTGCTACCATTCTTTAAGGAGCTTGGGGTCAATCTGAGTATCTATATCCATGAGTTGACTATCTTTTCCCTGTCCCTATTCCCGTTCCTGTTCCTTTTCTTTTTCGGATACCTTTTCCATATCGGAAGTCTTACCAGTAACTATTTGTTCAGCCTGAGCAGATGACTGGACTGTAGGAGCTGTGACTAAGAGGTCTAAAGGCAGAGTTTGCAACCTCTGTTCTCTAAGCCTATTAAACACTTCTAGTCCTTCATCTTGATATTTGATTTTAGCCAATGCATTAACTTGGAATAATGATTCAGATGAGGCAAATAGATCATCGAAGACATCATCTTCATGATCAAATTTGGCAAGTTTGGCTTGGTCAAGAACATTATAGGCCACCTTTTTGGGATCATATTGTCTTTTAGGAATTGTGGCAAGCTTCAGTGTTTGCAATTTCTCTGTCTCCTTCTCTACGTACTTGTAATCATGAAGAGTGAAAACACCACACCGTAATTGGAATGTAGGCCATACATGTTTCTTGGAATTTTTAAGGGTTTTGGATGTCCCATCTACTGTTATCTGATAAGCCAATTCCCGAGCCAACAGTTTATCGGGCACATACAGGGGAAGGACATGGGGTTTTGTATTGCTACCAAAAAGCCTTATATAAGTGAATTTTTCCTTCCCAAACCAATTTCCTACTGTTGTCAAATCTGTTTCTGCTTCTAGAGATATCCTGGGAGCAGGCTTATCAAAAATAGAGTAATAAATAGGCAAAATAAAACCATTGCAGATTTTATACAGATGATTTTTGTAATTGGCCTTCCATAACTGCTCATGATAGATATGTATTGGTTTAGGTTCTGTGGGGATCCATCTCCACCCGAGCAATTGAAATTAAAAATTGAAACAAACAGTATCCATAATGAATGCACTATAATAGAATGGGGGAATGGTCCTAGTAGTATGATATACATTTGCCCTGTACTCTAGAATTGTTGTGGCTAGTTTATTAGATAAAATATTGGCCCAATCCATCACATAGCCATTGATTGCAGCCTCCATTAGAGGGACCATTTCTATAGTGAATTTAGCAGAGTCATGTATTCCCCACATTCTACACATCATAGCTCCAGCATAACAGTAAGGAGAAGCCAATGAGTCTACAGAGTACTTACCCGATGATTCATGCTTGTGCTTCTCAGGGAAGTGTCTCCACTGCTTAATCGAGGCTGATTCTGACTCGTTTTCCTTTGCAAAAGCTTCTAGGAATGCTTTGTTGTACCACTTCTTAGGCTCAGGTAAGTGATACATTTTCCTTAAATCATCAAGCTGAAATGAGCCGAATATCGTCCCGTCAGTTGTACAAAAGGTTCTGTTTGTAACTGGAATTTTCCCCACCACCCATCTCACGATATCAGTATATGGGAGGACTTTAGCTCGCGCTACTATTCTGTGAAGAAAGGAGCATGCCAACTCTTTAAGAGTTCCTTCAGACTTATTAGTTGAATCAACCATGGCTTCTTCAGATAATTCTTCAGGCTCTTCAACTTCAATCAGATTATAGATACTCTCCCAGCTAGTTTTTTCCAGTCTGAGACACATTGTGTCTGATATTAATCCCTTTTTACTCTGTCCTGGATCTTTTGCTGGAGGAGCTGTTGTTGCAGAACTTTTGATTTCTTTCCCATTTTCTTTAGATTTCTTATTTTAGCAGAATTCTGCATAAGCGATTGAAAAACCGTGATACAGAGAAATGCTGGTTCGACCAATATGATAATGAAAAAGAGTTACGTTGATTGGTAGGTGGTAATGAAATATAGTTAAAGATTTCCGCGGGTAAAATCTAAAGAAAAGATCTACCCTTAACTGCTTCATTGAATAGCCGTTTAACCTGTCAATCATGGTAAAGAGGGTTTTAAATGCCCATCATGTCGTTTATATAATGAATTATTAATTCAAGCATGCCTTAGATTTCTTTGACGGATGATCAATGATAAATCGCAAATCAGCGATCAGGAATGTCAAGGGAAAGGCTTTAATACTCACTTTAAATATCTCCGATCGCCAAAAGGTGATACAATGCATGCAACCATTTTAAATACGTTTTCGAGATGTGTGCCTAATTAATATATCACAATCGGGAATGGACTCGAGCTTTCTTGTTTTCGCATTGTAATTTCATCGATTGTCGATTGTGATATGCTTTATCGCATCGAAGATTTTGAGCATTCCTTGTTTATGTGTTGGCTTGTTGTTGTCATCGCCGATTTGCCGATTGCGATATGCTTTATCGCATCAGAGGAATTAAGGGGCTTGATTATATTGCGCTTGGATTTTGGCTTCTCCGATTCCCCGATTGCGATTGCCTTTTCGGGTCGGAGAGAATGTGTAAGGGTTTTCATGGACTTTGCATATGTTTCCTTTGTTATTGCGATATGCGATCTTTCGATTGCTTTATTGCAATAACGAAGAGTTTTATAATATTTTAAAAGTCACGCTTTATTTTCATTCAAAAGGATTTTATAATAATTCATTTACCTTAAACCTTTTCATAAGGGTTTTCCCTTATGATGGGTTAATACCAATTTTATTTATTAACACACAAATCTTATCTAAGTTGATTTAAAGGGACCCATTTCTTATTTAAAATTTTATATAAAGATTTTATAAGAAATGGGGGTTTGTTGTTTAGCACAACAATTGGCAATTTACTGGGCGATTTACTGGGAGAAACAGTTATCTCTGAGAAAGTAATATAATACTTTAACTTTCTTGATCTAAAAACCTTAATTGATAGAGAAAATCTAATATAACTAGATAATCATAAATTCTGAACATAATGATAACTATTTTTGCTATCTCTTTCTCTACTTAAAACTAAATACATTCTAAGCTTTAGATTAACCTCAATTGGTTGATAATGATAAAACAAAATACTTTTCCAACTTAGCTTTTATAATGACTCCTTTGTCATAGGTAGAGCCTCTGCTGCCAGCAAACGTCTATAGTCTCGGCAGGGTTACCTTTTAACCATTAGATCATTCATTGTTCCATCCATTTCAGAGTATAATTAAAAAGAATGAATTCAAAAGATATGTTTCCACATTTTTTGTATTGCATTTTCTTTTTTCCCTTATTTTGTAAGATAAAAAGTCATTGTCCTGGTTTGGTGGCCAGTTGTTGACAATGCCATTCACTGGTTGTAATTTAACTGAACAAGCTAGCTCGTGATGAAACCCCTTGTCTTATAATAATAAGCCATTACCCTGTTTTACTATGCAGTATTGGTAATGTCAGTTGAACTATTCCCTCATGATCATGGTAAGCAGGCTTATAATAAGACCCCTTATCTTTTATATCAAATATATTTTAGAATTACACTCTAAGTAATTATAAACTTTGATGAATGGGATGAACAATTTTCTCCTTAAGAGAATATGGATGACAGGGTAAGAGTTGAATATGCTAAGATTGAATCAGTCTCTGTTTTGTATTGATAACCATTTTTAGGCTTCTAAAACTTTAAAATGATTTACAGTATTTCTAAGCTTTGAAAAGATTTCACAAAAATAAAATGGGGTTTTCAGAATCTAATTATACCTAATTTCCTATAATCTTCCTTCTCCTTCATGGCTTCCATTTCTTAAAAGTAAATATTAAAACTATTTTCTTTTGAGTAAATTTTTCAATATAGTAAAGACCAATGGAAGGCTTTTCACAACTTTATTTGCTAGGATTTTAAACAAACTAATTTATTCATATAAATCCTGCTGAAAATTGAATATTTACAAAGGGAGAAGGGTTACCTCCTCAATTGAAGAATTTTTTCAAAATAAGGCCGTTGACAAGAAGAGAATCTCTCTTTCCTGATAGATCTTGCAATATGAATGTAGAAGGGCCTATCTTCTCGCTGATTTGGAATGATCCAAGCCACATTTTCTTAAACTTAGTGTGTTTTCCTTTATCCTCATGGGCTTTGTCCCACTTCAAAACGCGATTACCAACTTGTAAATGTTTTGAGCCGGTTGAAGTTGCATCAAAAGATGACTTAATAATCTGCTGATGTTTTGCATGTATAATTCAGGATTTCTCCCTTTCTTCCTCTAGTTTCAGGATCTGATCATGTCTCACTTGGATAGAAGATGAGGGAGTTTCTTCAATAAACTGCACTAAGGCTAGTGATGGAAGTACTAAATTTTCTAGCATGAAAGCTTCCTTTCCATACACTAGATTAAATGGAGAAGTGCCTATTGAGGCCTTCTGTGTTATTCGTTCAACCCATAGTGTAAATGTCAAAGATTTATGCCATTTTTTATGATTCTTCTCGACAGTCCTCTTAATTATTTTGATGAGATTTTTATTGGTAGATTATGCTAAACCATTACCCTGAGGGTAGTAGTTTGCAGAATATTTCAACTTAAATCCCCTTTTGATAGCAAATTCAAATATAGAATTACAAGAGAAGTAAGATGCATTATCAAAAATAAGAGCATTTGGGACACCAAACCTGGTAATGATGAACTAATCTACGAATTCGATGATTGCCTTAGAGTTGGTTGTCTTCAAAGGAATTTCTTCAACCCACTTAGTAAAGTAATAAGTGGTTGTGAGGATATACCTATGTTGTTTGGACGAATGTGGCATGATTTCTCCAATGATATCCAATCCCCATTGTTCAAAAGGTTGTTCAATGTTGACTAGTTGCAAAGGGAAAGCTAGCTTCCGTTGTCTTCCACTATTAGTTTGACAAATTTAGCATTTCCTTAAATATTCATGAGTATCTCTGAACAAGGTGGGCCAGTAATACCCAGCAAAAATGGTTTTTTGGGTTGTTGTATCAGCTCCAAAATTTCCTCCTGCTGGTCCATTGTGTAGCTCCTGCAAGACCTTTTGCGCTTCAGGGTTTTCTAAGCATCTTAATAGAATTGAATCATAATTCTGTCTAAACAATACATCATCTACAATTATGAAGTTTTTTGCTTTCAGTCTTATGACATGTTTGTTTTTATAGGAAAGATTAGAAGGAGCATATCCATTTTTCAAATAGAAAATCAGATCTGCATATTGGGATTCAGGATTAGAGGTACTTATCTGATTGATTTCTTCAGTATCTTTTGTACCTTCAAGTTCCTGAATGTTAGAAGCTCCTGCCAACAACCTGCAAAAACCTTGGCCTTTGACAATCTTTGCTGGTTTTATTTCCAAGTCATATTCTTGTAGTGTTGTGACCCAATTTGCTCTCTTTTCTCCTAATTCCCTTTGAACTAGTAATTGTCTTACTGTTGAAAAAGGGACTATAACTTTTGTGTGAGCTTTTAAGAGAAAGGGTCTGTAGTGTTTGATGGCTTTATATACAGCAAAGGCTTGTTTTTCAACTTCTGAGTAATTAAGTTCAGCACCTTGAAGGTTTGAACTATAAAATGAGATTGGTGCTTCCAAGTTTTGATCGTTAATTTGTGTCAGTACTGCTGCGTAAGACGAATCAGATGCAAGAGTATATAATATGAAGTGATTTGAAAAATTAGGAGTGCTTAAAGTAGGGGCATTTATGATTGATTGTTTGATGGAACCAAATGCCTCTTTTTCTACATGCCCCAATTTAAAAACTGAATTTTTCTTAATCATTGTTTGTAATGGTAAAACAATCTGTGAAAAATCTAGTACAAATCTTTTTACAAAGTTAATTTGACCTAAAAATGATTGCATGGAGTTTTTTATTATGAGGAAATGGAATATCAAAAATTTCTTTGATCTTATCCAAATCAATATAAATTCCATCTTTTGAAACAATGAAGCCCAAGAGTTTACCTTGGTCAAGAGCAAAAAAGGATTTCTTAGGATTAAGTGAAATACCATACCTTTTGCAACGTTCAAAGATTTGTTTCAGATCATGCAAATGACTTGATCGTTTCTTAGAGAATACAGTAATATCATATAAATAGACAACTACTGATTTATTGATTAGTCCTTTGAATGCTATGTCCATCGCTCTTTGGAACGTGGCTCCAGCATTGATTAACCCGAAAGGCATTTTTTGGTAGGCATAAGTTCCCCACTTAGTCCTGAAGGTAGTCTTAAGTCTATCATCAAGGTGTACCAAAATTTGGTTATACCCTGAAAAACCATCTAAGAAGGACATCAGTTCAGAACCGGCTACTGAATGGAGAGTTTGCTCCATTGTTGGTAGAGGGAAGTTATCATTTTGACTTGCTTTGTTAAGATTTCTAAAATCAATACAAATTCTAATGTCACCATTTTTCTTCCTAACTGGCACCATATTGGACACCCAATTTGAATGTCTAATAGGAAAAATTATCTTAGCTTTCAAGAGTTTATTTAATTCAGCTTTTATTTGACTCTCTAAGTTAGGATGAATCTTCCTTAATTTCTGTTGTACTGGTTTTTGTTCAGAAAGCATTAGAATCGTATGTTGTATGATAGATGTATCATATGTTTTCAAATCATCATATTTCCAAGTGAAAACATTTTTATATTTATGCAATAATATAATGAATGCAATTCTTTCTTCTGAAGAAAGTCCTAATCCCAAATTGATGTTTTGTGGATTCTCCTCAATACCAAGGTTTATTAATTCAAATCTCAAAGTTGAACTTTGGATCTTTGAATTAGTAACCTGTTTAAACCTGTCTTTGATGTCATAAAGATCTTTAAGCTTGACCACTGGTCTAGGTATTGAGTTTTCTTCAAGATTTTCCTTCATTTGAAGGTCATGGTCACTTTCATCAATAATTTGATCATCATAGGATTTGTCAGAAGTTAAGAAATTTAAAATTTTTTCATCGTGATTGAACACTCGCTAGTTAGTGACATTATCAGGAATTGATGGCCTAAAAATTAATTCTACTGAAAATCTAATCTTCAAATGGAAGGAGCTTAGAAGCAACATTAGCTAGCAAATCTGTTGTTGCATTCTGGGATCTAAGGATGGGAGAAATATTGAATGCCAAAAATTGAGATATTAGGTCTTGTACCAATGACTCATAGTGTTTAAGGTGACTAGAAAGGTAATGAATAGTATTTCTGACTTGTCTTATAACAATTTCCGAATAACTGAACACTTTCAAATATTGAACTTTAAGACCAATAGCTTTATAAAGTCCTTGAACCAAGGCTTCATATTCAGTCGTATTTTTTGTGCATTCAAATTCCCGTCTGCATGATAACATGGTCTTTTCTCCCTCGGGACTAACTAAAATACATCTTGTTCCTGCACCTTCACTAGATTTAGATCCATCAAAATATAATGACCAAAACAAAGATTTATTTTCAGTTTTATTTTCAGTTTCCTTAGTAATTTTAACACACCTTGATGTATCTGTTTGAGCAAAAAATTCAATTTGAGATGTGAAATTATTAACTGAGAAGGGTGATGGTTGAGCAGTAAAATTGCCAAAGAATGATTCAGATGAGTAATTCCCCAAAATGTTGTTATTAAATGCAACTGGTTGATTTTCTTGTTCAAACTCAGTAACAATATGAGTCATATGTTTCTCTCGATCGATATTTATTTGATTTGGCTTTCCTTTATAAGGTAACCACATATGAGACCAATCGGTGGAAATATAACCATGAAGTTTTTTTGACCAATCTCTACTCAAAATCAAACCATAGAATTCAGGTATATCAGCAATTAAAATATCAATTCTCTGAACCACTCTTGGATCTGTTGATAACCTGATAGTAACTAAGTTGATTTCTCCTAAAACCTAGACCTTAGTTCTATCCAACTGAACAATATGAATGGTAGACTTTTGGGGGTTCTATGTTCAGTTTGGAACAAGCTGAAGCTGGCATTATATTCGAAGAAGCCCCTAAGTCATTCAAACAGCTGTGTAGATTTCTATTATAGATCTCGTAGGTTAAGAGAAAAGGAGGAGTATGGGAATTTGATCTGTCTCTGATTAAAATAGCATCAGTAGCTTATACTCTACCAGGAGGTGGTTTACCTGATTCATTGGCAACTTTGGACATTATAGCATTAGGAAGAGGAGAAGATGGTACCACATCTAACTCCTTAAGCAGCAACTTTTGTTGGTGTTTGGGTTTACTGAGTTCAAACATGGTAATATTTGCTTTTGTTTTCTTCATGTCTTCAATAATGTTGTAGTCCATAGAGTCCGTAACCACTAATGTTTTAGCTGTTGTAGGTGGATTTGAAACTGATGGTTGATTTTGAGAAGGTGGGGTTAGAGATTAATTTGTGGGAGTTTTCTCTTTTGTAGGATTACCCGTGTTTATTTTCTTTTGATTTATTTGAATAGGTTCAGAAGTACCTTTACTCCTGGTAGTAACTGGGAAAGCTTCCTATTAATTTTCTGTATCGGAACAAGGTAAAATGAAATCCCACATCCCATGGCATTCAGCAGTTACTTCTTCTTCAGTTTCTTCAGATGACAAGACAGTCTCCTCTTCTTCATCTTCTTCCAGATCTAGGTCTGCATTGGATATAGCATTTGGTGGCTTTGATTCAGGTTTCTTAAAGTTCCTAAATGGCCTTTTTGTTGAAGTTTCAGCTACCTGCTTTTTGATTTCTACCATTTCATTTGACATAGTTTTGAGAACTTTTTGAAGACCCTCCATATCATATGGATCTTTAGCCATTTTCTTCTTTGAATCATCTTTGAAAGAAACCTTGTTAGATTTTCTGTCTTTAAGAGCAGCTTTCTTTTCCAAAGCGGTGATACGTTTTTCCACAGCAATTGCCTCTTTCATGTTTTCTGCTAGAGTAGGTTTTCTAGCTCTATCTACAAAGATAGTTATGTTTGAAGGTAAAGCTATTATATACCATTCACTTCTAACTTGTTCGCTAGGTTTAGAGGCAGTTGGGATCTTATTCAAGAGTTTATTAAACCTGGAATTGAATTCTTTTATAGGTTCTTTGGACTCTGTCCTAAGATTTGAAAGATCATTGATTAATGTTGCTACAGATCTGTCATCACCGTATTTAGTCAAGAACTGTTCTTGAAAAATATTCCAACTGGTAATGGATCCTAATGGTAAAGAAAAGTACCAATACCTAGCTGACCCTTGTAGGGTATAAGGGAAAAGCCTAATGACCACATCTTCCTCTGTAACTCCCTTTAGATTGACTGATAACATAAAGTTGTTAATATGTTCATCTGCTGGTATTCCTGCATCTGGATTAAATTTTGGTAACCATTTTTTGGGGTGTGCTGGTAATGGATGCAAAGGTGCAGGCATAGTGACTGCACCAGGACTGCTCCATGGGTTTTGTGCCATTGTCAAGATAGTAGATGATAATGCCGATGAAGTTCCAAATGATTGGGAAAGGGCAGATATTGAGATTCCAGAAAGTTGTGAAGCTGATGTTGAAGTTCCTATTCCCTATTGAACAACAATTTGTAATGGAGGAGTGGATGGTTGACTTTGCAATGGAGAAGATGAAATGGAGGATGATGATGAGATTGTTTCACTATCAGATCCTTTAGTTGTTTTCCTTTCCCTTTTCCTTTTAGGTAAAGGTAACTCAATAGGTTCAATACCAAGCTTTTCACTCTGAAGTCTAGTGAGGGGGTGAGAGGGAATAAATTGTGAAGTCACGTTGCCTTGAGATACCTCAGATTTCTGTGGTGATATTGAGAAGCCTTGAAGTTTATGGATGAGAGACTGTACTTCAGGAGATTCAGTACTTAATTTATTTGAAATATGTTGGGGTTGAGCAGTGGTAGTTGTCTCCTCTTCTTCTCGTTTGAAGACTAGAGTTCCAACATGCAAAAGAGAAGTCGAAGGTGAGGTGGAGGGATATTTACTCTCAGAATGGGTTGTAAGTTTGGATTTTCTTGCCACTCATAGCTCATATCCCTCCTTCCAGTGCCAAAAATGTTGAAGCCTCAAAAATCATTGCATCAACATCGGAGAAAACCACCCGGTCTGGACCTTAAAGGCAGCTCCTTTTTCGTTTGGTGTGGTGGCTCCGACTGGATATGATGGGACCAGTTTCCCAATGGTTTGTAAATAGGATGGATAAGTGATTGATCTTCTATTATCTAATGATAATGATGGATGATTTACTCTAAAATGTAAAATTATAAACAACTAATCTATCCTGGGAAATTTCCACTTTAGTGTAACTTTTGATGATCTTTATCTACAAATAGGCATATAGATGACTCCACTTATAAATAAAGACATTCATTCATATGATAATTACTTTGTTCAAGTAGTTGAACAAAGTAATAATTAAAACATTATTACACTATTCTTCATATATCATTGACATAAATACGATTGAAAGAATAACATTCCTTAAACATTCAATAGTGATAAGTAAAAGGAGTGTTGTTAAAACACATACATATATCTAATGATAGCAATAATTGAATAAACGTTGATTCATATAAAATAATGGAACAAAGACATAGATAATAGTACCATATGTAATTTAAATCCCCTCCGATATCAATCGCATTCAGATCCCGTCTTTCAATTTAGAAATACTCTCACAAAAAGCAATAGTGCATATCTTATCAAAGCATTCTTCATTAAAATTCAGAATATAGGCCCAGTCTTCATAAAAATATATATATCGGAAGCACAATAGTGCAACTCCCGATCCAAGTTTTGATACAAAAATTGAGGACCCTTTCTAAATACAATGAAAGGGTCTATAAATACTTACTAACTAACTAACTATGAAATAAAAATGTTGTGAGGTGGTATAACCAAATCATGAAAATCTCCTTGAAATAAACATGCTTGCAGTCAATAGAACGATTCAATCTTTCGGCTAATTATCCTTTGTCTTGAGCTGGCATATAGCGTGCAATGGTTGCAATTCTGGAGGATGACTCATACGCGAATGCAATTGGTCTGCATATGTAGCATCATTAATTTCAGGAATTATGTAACCGATTGCATCGGTTAAACATTTTATTGCTGCTTTTTGACTATGTGGTTTAACCAGGAAGAACCAAAAGGTGTCCCAAGTTAAACTTTGGATGCCCGCTATTAATCTCTCCTTCTTTACTAATTTTTGTTTGCGTTTCTGTTCCAATCCTTTAGTTGATGGTAGTTTGCCTGGATTACATTCTGAAATCAAATTAGACAAATAAAGTGTATCATTGATTAATTCAATCAAATTACAAGTTGCTGATCTACATCTTGAAGTTGCCCTCTCTACTTTCATCAATTGAGACTGCCATTCTAGGAAAAAAATTTCCTTGTGCAATTCCAGAATTTGAGGCAGATTTGTAGCTTGTCCTTCCTTGGTTTCTTTCCAAGAAAGAAAGTCTGTTAATGTCTCATCGGCCTGCTCCAAATTCTGTCTTGCATTAACTGATTTATCAATCATTGATGAAGAAATTTCACAGAGGGGCTCAGTAAGAGAAATATTATGACATAGCAAATTTAATTGATTAATCAATGCTTTATTGATCTGGAGAGCTTCAGATTTGAACTCTGCTATTTGAGGAAAACCTTTGAACTTTTCTATTTGTTGTGACAGTTAAGCGATTTTCTCATCTTTTGTTTTTCTCAATTGTTCATTCATTGACTTTAGCTTGGCCAATGTTAAAGATAATTATTTTTGCTTGTGAACTGCACTTTGGTCTATCCTCTGCTTCTCCTTGGGAAATTTCTCGTTTAGCTGGTTGTTTAATTGTTTTTACGCTACTAATTGCTGCTCTAGCTGCTCTATCCTTTGCTGCCTTTCAAATACCTGTGCCTCAAGTGAAACAATTGTTTGATCTTTTTTTTTGAGTAAATTGCTGACTTCTGATGCTTTATCCATAGTAGCTGCCGAGTATGCCCCAGCATATTGAGAGAGTTTTGGGAGGTCTTCGGAAGGATTAACTTCCTCTATCCATACCACATTAGCCATCTCCATTTGTGCAGGCAAAAGAGAAGGTTGATCAAGCTTTCTCTTTTTCTTTTGTCTTTTTACTACAGCCCTATGCTTAGGGCTATAGAAGACATCTAAAAGTGGTATTTCTTCTACACGTAGGATGATTTCATCAGATGGATTTTCTTTAATTATCTCCATATCTTTTTGAGTGATTGGTGGGCCGCCGGTTCCTTGAGTTGGAGTCGTATTAGTTGTTGTCTTGTGACCAATTGTCACTTCAGGCGTGCTAAATTCTGGTAAATTCTCAGTATTGATTATAATGGAATCGAACTGCTGCCATTCTTTAAGAAGCTTGGGGTCAATCTGAGTATCTATATCCATTATTTGACTGTCTTTTCCCTATCCCTGTTCCTGTTCCTGTTCCTTTTCTTTTTTGAATACCTTTTCCATATCGGAAGTCTTACCATTAACTATTTGTTTAGCCTTAGCAGATGACTGGACTGTAGGAGCTGTGACTAAGAGGTCTAAAGGTAGAGTTTGCAACCTCTATTCTCTAAGCCTATTAAACACTTCTAGTCCTTCATCTTGATATTTGATTTTAGCCAATGCTTTAACTTGGAATAATGATTCAGATGAGGCAAATAGATCATTGAAGACATCATCTTCATGATCAAATTTGGCAAGTTTGACTTGGTCAAGAACATTATAGGCCACCTTTCTGGAATCATACTGTCTGTTAGGAATTGTGGCAAGCTTTAGTGTTTGCAATTTTTCTATCTCCTTCTCTGCATGCTTGTAATAATGAAGAGTGAAAACGCCACACCGTAATGGGAATGTAGGCCACACCTGTTTCTTGGAATTTTTAAAGGTTTTGGATGTCCCATATACTGTTATCTGATAAGCCAATTCCCAAGCCAATAGTTTATTGGGCACATACAAGGGAAGGACATGGGGTTTTGTATTGCTACCAAAAAGCCTTATATAAGTGAATTTTTCCTCCCCAAACCAAATTCCTACTATTGTCGAATCTTTTTCTGCTTCTGGAGATATCCTGGGAGCAGGCTTATCAAAAATAGAGTAATAAATAGGAAAAATAAAACCGTTGCAGATTTTATACAGATAATTTTTGTAATTGGCCTTCCATAATTGATCATGATAGATATGTATTGGTTTAGGGTCTGCAGGGGTCCATCTCCACCCAAGTAATGGAAATTCAGAATTGAAACAAACAGTATGCATAATGAATGCACTATAATAGAATGGGGGAATGGTCCTAGTAGTATGATATGCATTTTTCCTGTACTCTAGAATTGATGTGGCTAGTTTATCAGATAAAATATTGGCCTAATCCATCACATAGCCATTGATTGCAGCCTCCATTAGAGGGACCATTTCTATAGTGAATTTAGTAGAGTCATGTATTCCCCACATTCTACACATCATAGCTCCGACATAATAGTAAGGAGAAGCCAATGAGTCTACAGAGTACTTACCCGATGATTTATGCTTGTGCTCCTCAGGGAAGTGTCTCCACTGCTTAATTGGGGCTGATTCTGGCTCATTTTCCTTTGCAAAAGCTTCTAGGAATGCTTTGTTGGACCGCTTTTCAGGCTCAAGTAAGTGATACATTTTACTTAGATCATCATGCTGAAACGAGCCGAATATCCTCCCGTCAGTTGTACAAAAGGTTCTATTTGTAACTAGAATTTTTTCCACCACCCATCTCACGACATCAGTATATGGGAGGACTTTAGCTTGCACTACTATTCTATGAAGAAAGGAGCATGCCAACTCTTTAAGAGTTCCTTCAGACTTATTAGTTGAATCCGCCATGGCTTCCTCGGATAATTCTTCAGGCTCTTCAACTTCAATCAGATTATAGATACTCTCCCAGCTAGTGTTTCCCAGTTCGAGACACGTTGTGTTTGATATTAATCCCTTTTTACTCGGTCCTAGATCTTTTGCTGGAGGAGTTGCTGTTGTAGACTTTTTTTATTTCTTTCCCATTTTCTTTATATTTCTGATTTCAGCAGAATTCTGCACAAGCAATTGAAAAATCGTGATACAAAGAAATGTTGGTTCAGACCAATATGATAATGAAAAAGAGTTACGTTGATTGGCAGGTGGTAATGGAATATAGTTAAAGATTGTCACGGGTAAAATCTAAAGAAAAGATCTACCCTTAACTGCTTCATTGAATAGTCGTTTAACCTGTCAATCGTGGTAAAGAAGGTTTTAAATGCCCATCATGTCGTTTATATGCTGAATGATTAATTCAAGCGTGCCTTAGATTTCTTTGACGGATGATCAATGATAAATCACAAATCAGCGATCAGGAATGTCAAGGGAAAGGCTTTAATACTCGCTTTAAATATCTCCGATCGCCGAAAGGTGATACAATGCATGCAAACCATTTTAAATACGTTTTCGAGATGTGCGCCTAATTAATATATCACAATCAGGAATGGGCTCGGGCTTTCTTGTTTTGTCAATGTGATTTCTCCAATTGCCGATTGCGATTTTCTTTATCGCATTGGAGATTTTGAGCATTCCTTGTTTATGTGTTGGCTTGTTGTTGTCATCGCCAATTTTTCGATTGCGATATGCTTTATCGCATCAGAGAAATTAAGGGGATTGATTATATTGCGCTTGGCTTTTGGCTTCTCCAATTCCCCAATTGCGATTGCCTTTTCGGATTGGAGAGAATGTATAAGGGTCTTCGTGGCTTTTGCGTATGTTTCCTTTGTTATTGCGATATGCGATCTTCCAATCTCCTTATCACAATAACAAAGAGTTTTATAATATTTTAAAGTGATGCTTTATTTTCATTCAAAAGGCTTGTATAATAATTCATTTACCTTGAGCCTTTTCATAAGGGTTTTCCCTTATGATGGGTTAATACCAATTTTATTTATTAACACACAAATCTTACCTAATTTGTTTAAAGGGACCCATTTCTTATTTAAAATTTTATATAAAGATTTTATAAGAAATGGGGGGTTGTTGTTTAGCACAACACCTCCACAAAATCATTTGCTCTGTTCTGTGTCGTAGATGTGGGATTCATTAAGGCCCTCCTACGACGGGTCACTTCTTGTCGACATCAGCTCATTATCCAAGAAGTTGACTTAGGAACAACCCTTTCAGTACTTTGAAGCTTGCATGCCTCAATGGCAAGTTTCTCACTTCCGGCGACAGGTTTACATCAATGGCCTTCGACCGAAATATTTTGCGTGGTGTTCGACATCGACTCATGTATTCACACCACGTGAATTGTACTGTAGTACCTTGAGGGTCATTATCATTATCGGTGATTCCTCTCGTGCCTGTTAACAGCTTACATCATTGGCTAGTAATCAGGCGATGTCTTTCCATGTTCGACATCAGAACATCTTTTCACATGGATCGACTTGTACATCGGGCGAAGATTGAACGAGTTTGAAGACCCTGGATCTAGTTTCATCCATCCGGGCTGCGATATATTTAGGAAAATAAATACATCAAATGTACTCCATAGCTGCACAGATAATCATCCAAGCTAAGGGATGATGGCTCTACCAGAATCATCAGTCTGCCACACAGACAGTTGTCTGTCCTATATACATGAAAATGAATTTATAAAGCTGAGCATGGGAATGCCCGCCTGAGCTAGATCATGAAAATATTATGAAGATAATGTATTCTATTGTATCTTATTACAGGTCACCTTCCAGATTGAAAAACCTCGGATTGTCATGATAAAGCATTTAACCCGACATCAGAAGATTTACAACCTCATGCTTTAGGGGGCAACTGTTATAGACATATTTGGGCACTGCAACCCCAATCACATATGTCCATAAACCAAGGGCTTATAAACCCCTAAAAGTGTTGTTTCATACCCTAAAGGATCAAGGTCAACTGATTATATCATTTCCCAGAAGTTCTCCCTGAAAAATTGCTCTGAACTGGTCAAAATTGGACCATACAGACTGCTCCATGCTGAGGGTGCGATGCATCTCACCTGTTACACACAAGGGGTGCGATGCATACTGAAAAGCCCTTCTGTAGGGTGCGATGAGTGAGAGCAGACAAATGGCAGAGGAAGTTTGCTAGGTGGAAACTCAAAGAATCTTCTAGAAACTGCTCATATGACACTTGCCTCTCTGAATTCGCCCAGGGATGAGTAAGAGATCATGAAATCTCCAAGTGGAACCAAGAACTATCAGTGAAATGACACTAATCAAAATCCTAGAAGCTGACTCACCACCATGCAAATATCTATATATGGATCCCTCATCCTAGAGATCCAGAGGCTGGAATTTTGTATTTTGTAAGGAAGTGCTGTTGGTTTCTCTGTGAAGCATTGTATTGTTGGGTGATCTAGCTTTTCATGAGGTGAAGAGAGCTTTCATGCTGGGAGGATGGCGTTGGATCAGAAAGTTGGGTTGTAATCCTCTCTTCTACTACTTCTATCAATAAAGCTATTTGAGTTTTCCTCCATATATTTGTATATTTCTGAATCTTGTATTTGTGTATGCATTTGTATGGTTAATGTACATCTGATTATACATTGTTTATGGTTATAAATCTCTATGCTTTGATGGTATTTTGCTGCTTTGACTCTACAGGTGTTCTTTGAAATGGGACAAGTGAGAAAGGAGTGGCGAAGTTCTATCAAAGGAGAGAGGAAACAAGCAAGGAGCCAAGCGAAAGACTAAGGTTGGTGCTCTTTGCTTCTCTCTCATCTATCTCTCATAAAGGAAAACACAAGTTACTTTGAATTGTTTGTTTCTAAGATAGCTACCCGTCTTAGTGGGACTAGGAGATCTGAATAGACACTAGTTTTCCCGGAAACAATTAGTATCAGAGTCGAAGGTATATTTGGCTGATAAAATCATAGGAGAGAAGGGTTTTTGGTTCGATTGGGAGCAATTGCAGAAGATGGTAGGCTTAGGGTCAAAACATTTAATTGGAAAAACTACTAGCTATGGAAGATGCAGATGAAAGATTATTTGTACTAGAAAGATCTGTACCAGCCATTGAGCAGAAAGACAAAGAATTCGATGAGTATGATAGACACAAAATGGGATATTCTCGATAGAAAGGCACTTAGAACAATACAGTTGTGCTTAGTGGCATCGATAACATTTAATATTTCAAAGGAAACGACAATAGAGGGTTTAATGAAGGCATTGGCCAAACTATATGAAAAACCCTCGTCCTCAAATAAGGTATTTCTTATGAAGCGTTTATTTAATATGAAGATGTCAAAAGATCGATTTGTTGTTGATCATTTAAATGAATTTAATATAGTTACCAGTCAGTTAAGTTCTGTAGGGGTAACTTTTTATGATGAAGTTAGGGCTCTGTTATTTCTGTGCTCATTGCTAGAAAGTTGAAATGGTTTAGTTATGGCCATTAGTAACTCTGTCACTCGATCTAGTACTTTAAAGTTTGATGATGTTGTCAGTGCAATCCTTAGCAAGGAAATGCAACGGAAAAGCTTCAATGAGACATCAAGTAATGCTTTGACTGCAGAGACTACGGGAAGAAAAATGGAAAGAGGAAAGAGCCCAGGATATCATAGTAAGTCAAGGAAAGGTGGATCCAAGTCCAGATCGGGGATAGTGTTCTGGAAATGAGGGAAGAAAGGACACCTGAAGAAAGACTGCAAGTCTCAGAAAACAAGAAAACAATCATGAAGTGAATGTGACAGGTGATGTGTTGCAAGATACTTTGATTCTTTCATTAGAAAATATTATGGATGCCTGGGTGGTAGATTCAGGGAGCCCATTCCATGCCACAGCTAATAGGAAACATTTTCATGATTATGTTCAAGGAGATTTTGGACAGGTTCGATTGGGTGATGATAAACCCTATAAAGCCATTGGAATGGGTATAGTTATCATAAAATAGCATAACGGAATCAATGGCTATTGAAGGAGGTAAGGAATGTTCCATATCTGAAGAAAAATCTGATTTCAACAGGGCAGTTTGGAGGTGAAGGCTATGTGACTAATTTTACTGATAAAACCTAAAAGGTCACTAAAAGAGCCATGGTAATAGCGAAAGGAGAAAAGGTTGGTACGTTGTATTAATGCAATGGTATTTCTATCTACAGGAGAAGATATGGCATTGTGGCGTCATAGGCTTGGGTACATGAGTGAGAAGGGGATGCAAATTCTTCACTCAAGAAATTCGTTGCCAAGTTTGAAGCATGTTGATTTAAAATTCTGTGAGAATTATGTTTATGGAAAACAAAAGAGAGTCAGATTCCTCAGAGTTGGGAAAGAAAAGAAGAGAAAAAAATAGAGCTTGTGCATACAGATGTATGGGGACCTGCTCAAGTATCATCTCTCAATGGATTTCCTTATTATGTTAATTTTATTGATGATGCAACCAGAAAAACATGGATTTATTGTATTCGAAATAAATATGATGTATTTGATACTTTCAAGAAATGGAAAGCTTTGGTTGAAAATGAGGTAGGAAAAAGGTTAAAGTGTCTCAGATTAGACAATGGAGGTGAATATTGCAGCAAAGAGTTTGATAGGTATTGTTCAGCGAATGGAATTCGCAGAGAGAAGACAGTTCTAGGAACACCACAAGAAAATGGTGTGTCAGAAAGGATGAACAGGACAATCATGGAGCGTGCAAGGTGCATGAGATTGCATGCAGGATTGCCTTTACAATTTTGGGTAGATGTTGTAGATAGTATTGATTATACAATAAACAGAGGGCCTTTAAGTTCCTTGGATGGTGGTTTTACAGAGGAGGCATGGACAGGTAAAAAGGTAAACTACTCATTTTTAAAGACTTTTGGTTGTGAAGCCTTTGTCCACATTAATAAAGAAAATAGAACAAAGCTTGAGGAAAAATCAAAGAAATGTACCTTTATTGGATATGGTGTTAATGATTTTTGTTATCGCTTTTATGATTATGAAAAACACAAAATCATTAGGAGTAGAGATGTCATATTCAATGAAAAGGTTTGTATAAGGATCAGATGCAAGAAAAGAAATAGGAAAAAGAAAACAGAGAATACACGGTGCTTGATGAGATCGCGGAAAAGGTGAAGGTGCCTAAAAATCATAATGATCAACAGCCAGAACAACAACAGCAACAAGCACCTCAAACACTTGAAAGTGGTGTTAGAGGATCTACTAGGATAAGTAGACCCCCTAAATGATGCTCCCCTTCATTATTGTTAAACACACATGGATAGCAAGACAATGTGAAAGATAAATCAATGAGTTCATTTTTTATTAACAGGAGATGTACATTTATAATACAATGTTGTGACTCTTGGGTTTCAGATCCCAAGGTCTCTTGGACTGCTTAGTCTTTTCGGCTTCCACACTAACCCTTTAGGATTAGGTGTCCAACATTCCCCCCCTTAATCCGAAGGGTTATGTATGAGTCCAAGAAGAGAGCTGTAATACAAAATGTGCAAAAATGCATGGCAGCACTAGGCTGAATGTGCTCTATGAAATGTTGGTAAAAAGGGCGGTGGTTTAAGGATGACCACCAACACTGGAACGCTTAGTGCAGTTCCCAGAACTCTTCCAAAACTGGCAAGAAGCTGGAGTCTTCTGCTAGAGGAAGTGTTCTTAATCTGTGATGGTTTAAGGATGACCAACAACTCTGGAATGCTTAATGCAATTCTTGGAACTCTTCCAAAACTGGCAAGAAGCTGGTGTCTTCTGCTAGAGGAAGTGTTCTTAATCTGTGATGGTTTAAGGATGACCAACAACTCTGTAATTCCTGGAACTCTTCCAAAACTAGCAAGGAGCTGGTGTCTTCTGCTAGAGGAAGTGTTCTCAATCTGTTCACGGGCATCTTTGTCTCTGGCTACAACTCTGAAACTGGTGTGGCAGGTTGTGGCTCAGGCTTGCTTGATGTGACTTTGAAGCTTGTAGATGACCATCATTTCCCCCCCTGTCAGATACAAGGTGAGATGATGGAGAAAACTCAACTGCAAGACTGTTCAATATTCTGGAACAAGTTCTGACATGTGTTTGGAATATCTTCTTGGCTGTTGATGCCCATTGCCAAGAAGCGATCCATCCAAGATGAATCTTTGTTCTTGCAGGACGTTTGTTTTTGAAGCATCTGTGTGAAGAATGGCTAGTTTTATGACAGTGCTTACATGGATGAAGATCAAAACAGTGATCTTTCAAATGGCCAACTCGGTCACAGTGTTGGCATTTTACAATCTGTTGTTGTTGTTGCTGCGGTGGAAGAGGAGTAGAATCTGGAACAGCTGAAACTGAACTGTCATAAGGAGCAGGTGAACTGTCATAAATGAATCCAGCACTCTGAAACTGAATGGGCTTGGCATAGTCTGGAATATGAAAGGACAAGTCCTTGTCATAACCAAGACCAGTTTTGTGCTTGTTGTGGACAAGCTGTTCCCAAGGTCTGATGATGGGCTTGGGAAGTGCAGACTGAGTTTCTGCATCTGCATGTACAATTGCTGCTTTATTTGAATGAACTGTAACATTATTAACATGCTGCTGATGGGTGGTTGTCTCAATGTTCTGAACAAAAACAGGTTCAGAATGGTGTCTATTTTGATGTAGCTCTTCTTGCTGTAGCTGTGATTCAAGCTGCAAAAAATCGATCTTCTCTTGTGCATATTGTAGACATGTTTGAATTTCTGAGAGAGAGCCTTTGCTGATTTGGAATGTTTCATGATTAGAGGAATATATCAGAGTTTTTAATAACTCTAATATTTCAGTAATTCGAGGCATATTCTTCATTGTCAAAATTACACCCCTTTAAAACACTGATTACAACTATGACCCAATGAGTAAAAGTAACACCCACTCACAGTACAAAGACACAGAAAAATCCTTTGTGCAGCAAATGAATCAAGAAACAGAAACTATAATGAGTTTTAAATACAGTCCCACAACTGGGGCAGCAGCAACTGCAAACTTGCTTGGATCCTTCAAATACTCCTTCGCTTTTGAATCAGAAATGATGGCTAACAAAACTCTAATAATTATAACACTGTCATGGACAGGACTTGAATACTCATATGCTTTGACAGGGGTACAAATTAATATTCTCTGATCTTGCCTCTTTCTTCAAAGAAAACACTGGTTTACTTCAGCATTGGAGATACCAGATTTCTGCTTCTCGCCGGTCCGATCTATTCGCTGGAATGGCTGGAAATTTAGTGAGCTCAACCTGTAGCAGAGTCGGTTTACAAAGGCAAAGTCATTCGGTCTTCAGCCCATCAATGGTCCTGCGATTCCAAAGCTTCCAACGATGACCCTTGAAAGCTTCCAATACTTCTACTTGCTCCTAACTCGAAGGAAGAAGGCATCTATGCAAACGGAGACCTCTTAACTCCCTCCCTTGATAATCGCATACAGCGTTCAACAAGTTATCTTTTCACTCTAATGCTATGCTCGAAAGCCCCCAGTTTAATATCACGGTATTGTTCTGCTAAAAAAACCTGTCACTGTAATGTTCTGGACCAAAAAACTGTCAATTTTTAGTGCTACTGTAATATTCTAGATAAAAACCCAGAACGTGTCTTGTCTGAACTCTTAAAAAGAACTTTCCAGAGCTGCAAGGCTCCTGGATAGAAAATTCATCCCGACAAAACACAAGGTGATGCTCCGATGTTTGCACATGGAAATGGACTCATACAAAGCACATTATCAAAGTGAAATTCAAGATTCCTTAGGATTAATTACAGTGATAGACCACATGCACTTGCAGGTATTAAGTGTATATATTACCCTGACGAACGGATGTAGAGAGGATTTTAGTGATGTGCGGTGGCGATAGCCTGACAGGATTATCGCATATCGTTTGTGGAAGCATCTTTGAAACTTAGGAAACTGCAAATGTTATAATGCAACTTCTCCCTTTAATAATGAGAAAGTTGGGCCAGACTATGGAATTGCAGATAGTGTCTTCAGACGATAGAGAGAAACAAGAGAGAAACAAGGTGATCTTCAGGAATTATTATGCGGTGTATTGCAGGTGATTATACAGAAACTCGACCTATGCTTTTGGTTCTATTATTGAAGGACCGTCCTTGGAAAAACTCGCACCGCTTGTCAATATGGCATTGAATTTTATACTTAACGCCTTGAAAGATGAGAACAATCAAGTAAAAGATACCTCAACTTGGACTCTTGGTAGAATCTTTGAGTTCTTGCATGGCCCCGCTGTCCAGTCCCCGGTGATTACTCCGGCAAACCTGAGCAATTCGTCACAGTCACTGTACTGCTGCTCCTCTTCGGCACGGGAGTATTTCACTGACTTCTCTGCAAAGCTCTGGAGTGCGCACAGGCTTTCATTTAATGTATGTTGGCGTGCAGAGGATTCGATCCGTGAATCGCTTGGAGCCACACAGAAGATCGGAAGTCCCAAAGTTCTGAGCCCTTTCGCGTCTAGAAAAGAGCGTCCAGTGCCCAATCTTTTGCGGTTCGAGTCCAAACGCTCCGTAATAAAAAGGGCTCCATGGAATTCTTTTCCTGGTTTTCAAAATAAACTGCGAAAATACCCAATATGTGGAAGCTCTCCGCCATGGCGAGGGACTGAGAAAAGGAAAGAGATATGAAGATAAAATGCCCTTTATATCCGCATTGGTGGTTTCTTGTTTTCTTTTCGGGCGTTATAGTGGCAGCTGATGATACAATAACTCCAGGTAATCAATGCTCAATTCCGCTATGCATATCTGCATTTACTGGAAAAGGCATGTATGATAACATCCTTTAATATTCCAACTGAAATCGCGGCCTTTAGCTAGAAGAAAACTTATACATCACCGTAACAAGTGCCGAGGAGGCAAATCACGGCCTTAGGCCAGGAAAAAAAACTTTATACACAATGTAACCAGTGCCGAAAAGGCACTTGACGTCAGACGCCGAAAATCAGGAGAAAGTAACTGTCCGGTTGATATCCCGCCCTAAGTTTGGAACGCATGAGCTCTTTCGGCCTTCAATGTCGCCGGATATTTCATGCAAAGCTCAGAAATCACAACATAGAGTGCCAGAACCCGGGAAATGTGTACGAAATGACCGTTTTCACATGGGAATCGCAATATCAATGGATTGTGTATGCGGGCAATATCTGCGTCTCCAGCGAGGGAAACGGAAGCGAGCGTAGAGAAAAGAACGCCGGTGGCAGGAGCGAGGGTGGAGATCCCTAAGCCGGAGGAAGCTTTCTCAGGTGTCAGGCTAACGTTTATGGACAGACAGGCATTACAAAGGCAGCGCTGGTGCGCCAGAGAACATCATGGACAGACTGCTCACAACAGAGGAATGGCAGCGCTGAAACAGGTGGCTCACAATGGAGCAGGGCAGGAGATCGCCCGCTCTGATACCATGTTAAACTCACATGGATAGCAAGACAATGTGAAAGATAAATCAATGAGTTCATTTTTTATTAACAGGAGATGTACATTTATAATACAATGTTGTGACTCTTGGGTTTTAGATCCCAAGGTCTCTTGGACTGCTTAGTCTTTTCGGCTTCCACACCAACCCTTTAGGATTAGGTGTCCAACAATTATATTATGTATTGTTAACTGATTTTGGTGAACCAGAATGTTATGAAGAAGCAGTGTAGGTAGAAACCAAGAAGAAGTGGAAGCAAGCCATGAAAGAAGAGATGGACTCCTTAGCACATAACCAGACTTGGGACTTAGTCAGGTTGCCTACAGGTAAAACAACATTGCAGAATAAATGGGTTTACAGGTTGAAGGAAGAAGATGGAGGTAGAAAAAGGTATAAAGCTAGACTTGTGGTGAAGGGGTTTGCACAGAAAAATGGTATAGACTTTGATGAGATATTTTCTCTTGTTGTTAAAATGACTTCAATCAGAACTATTTTAAGTCTAGTAGTAGCTAAATATTTGCATATTGAGAAGTTAGATGTAAAGACAACCTTTCTCCATGGGAATTTGGAGGAAGAGATATATATGCAGCAGCCAGAAGGATATGAGTTAAAAGGGAAGGAGAAACTAGTGTGCAGGTTGAAGAAGAGCTTGTATGGCTTACAACAGGCTCCAAGGAAATGGTATCTAAAATTTGGTAGGTTTATGTCTAAACAAGGTTATACTACATGTCAACTCTGATAATTGTGTTTACCTCAAAAGGAAAAATGATGGAAGCTATATTGTATTGTTATTGTATGTAGATGACATGCTTGTTGTAAGTTCTAACATGAAGGAAATAAATGTGCTCAAAAGAAAATTGGCAAACTCATTTGCACTGAAGGATTTGGGTGTTGCAAAACAAATCCTTGGTATGAGAATAACTAGAGGCGTGAAGAATCGAAAATTAACATTGTCTCAAAGTGAGTACATAGAAAATGTGTTGAAAAGATTTAATATGCAAAATGAAAAACATGTTAGTATACCTTTGGCTAGCCATTTCAAACTAAGTAAGCAGATGTGTCCCAAGGCTCAGGAAGAAATGGCTTATATGTCTAAAGTTCCATATGCATCAACAGTTGGAATTTTAATGTATGCAATGGTCTGCATAAGGCCTGATATTGCACATGCAGTGGGAGTTGTAAGCAGGTACATTAACAATCCAAGAAAAGAACATTGGATGGTGGTGAAGTGGATTCTTAGGTATTTGAGAGGTACCACAAATCAGGCACTATGCTTTGGTGGTTCAAACATTGCTCTATAGGGATATGTTGATGCAGATATGGCGGGTGATAGAGATAACAGGAGGAGCACAACAGGGTATGTGTTTACTGTAGGTGGAACAACTGTCAGTTGGGTTTCAAAACTGCAGAGTGTTGTTGCACTCTCAACAACGGAAGTAGAGTATGTTTCTACTACAGAGGCTAGTAAAGAAATGATTTGGTTACAAAGATTTTTGGATGAATTGGGTAAAAAGCAGGAGTTGGGCAGGTTATACATCTTGCAAAGAAATCTGCATTTAATTCCAAGACTAAACATATACAACTCAAGTACCATTTCATACGGTCATTGTTGGAAGATGGAAAGTTGAAGCTGGAAAAGTCACACCTAGCCAAGAGCAACCATCGGATTGATCTATGCTTAGCTAACTCAAACCCTACCTATGTCAAAACAATAGAATTCATCGTTGAAATAACTTTGAAAATCAATGCCACTCTTTCTGTACACCAAGAAGAAAGATTTTGTAACATGCTAAGGGAACATATGGATGCCTTTGCTTGGAGTTACAATGAAATGAAGGGAGTGAACCCCTCAGTGTGTACTCACCACATTTATATCAAAGAAGGTTGCAAATGAGTCCAACAACCCTGAAGGAGAATGAATCCAACTCTCAAGGATATAGTCAAAGAAGAACTGCAAAAGCTGCTGGATGCAGGATTCATTTACCTATAGAGCCTGATTATCTTCTTTATTCAGAGGTATCACCGCATTGGACCCCAGTGCGTAATGTGGCGGCAACGCCACCCATAATATTTTTGCTACAAGGGGGGTCTAGGGGGCGGCTACGATCATAGTCAATCTGGGTCGTTCATTAGGCGGAGATCTGATGGTAGAAGTTATGTTTAATTTAGGGTTTTTTTCCTAGAAGACAACCCCTCGTTATATATGAGGGAATTGTATTGCGTCTATGTAGATTTGTATTCTGAGTGAGAAAGAGAGAGGATATTATGTGAGAGCAAAGAGGGAATTACAACAGATCTGTTGTAGGTTGTATCTCTTCAGTTTGTTAGATAATATAAAAGGAAGGACTAGCTATTTCTCCATGGATGTAGCGCAAATTGGGTGAACCACATATATCTGTGTCTCTCTTATCTTATGTGTTTTCTATGTTTATATTTCTGCAATATATTTTGTGTGTTCTGTTGCTCTATAATATATAATTTTCTTAGAGGGGCCTATGGTAAAACTTGTAGTACTCAAAGAGACCTTTCCAACAAGGTATCGTACATGCCAAACAGAGATAATATGACCAAGTTATGGCCCCAGGAAGTTGGTTTCCCAACTAACCCCAACGGGGCCCACAAACTCTTGGTGTTACATATCTTGGGGTTAGGGTTTTGGTTGTTTAGGGTTTTCTCATGTTTTACAATAATAAATAGGCCCTTCAGCCTCATTGTAACACAGTTCAAAGGCAGGTAGCTGCCACATCGCTTCTAAGAGATAAGCGACCATCGCCCGAGCTATATGATTTCCATTCTGATTGTAAGCGTAGTTCATTATTTTTCTATTAATGAAATGAAGTGTTTTTCTACCACATCTGTGTTTATGATTATATCTGTAAGTTGTTGTGTTCATGTTTAAGTTCATATCATGAAACCGCCACAAGGGGAAACACGATGGGGAATCAACATCGGATGTATATATGGTGACATATAATGTTAATGTGGCTACAAGATCACATGATTATGGTGAGCCAGAACCTTCTCAGGCTAAGGTTGCTTTCGATACCCCATAGCCACTCCATGTCGAGAGGCCCACAATTGATTCTATACCTCAGATGCTGGAACTCTCTAAAAAAAATTTGACGGACAATCACAATGTTAGGGTTGCTCAGAACTATTTTGTTGTCAAAGATCTGGCTCAAAGCCCTTGTACGATGTCAGTGCTAGAGGTACTCCAATTGTGTCCTACAAAAAGCAGTGCACTTCTCATTATGATCGGAGCAGTTGATCTGAAGAACTCTCTCATTATTACATTTGATATGTCAAGTGTTAAGAAGAGACTCCATCATCACATGGTTTTCCAAATTAAATATACATATCAAAAGAAGACTATCTTTCGAACTATAGCTGATGAAGGGGCTTCCATGTGCGTCATGTCAATGTCATGTTGGAAGGCTATCGGGTCCTCAGAAGTTGTTCCCTCCCTAAATCTCCTTACTACATTCGATGTTCATTCTCATAGGCCTCATGGAATTCATCCAGTCTTTCTTGTCTGTGTTGGGAGCAAGGTTTTCAATGTTGAGGTAGAGATAGTTGATGCCAACCTTGATTATAATCTTTTATTTAGTTGAAATTGGGTTTGTTCAATGGATGCCATTGTTTCATAATTGTTTCGCATCCTATGCTTCCCTCATGAAGGGAGAATTGTTACAATTGATCAAATGGCTTATTCAACTAACAATCCCAATGCATCCTCTAACTCTACCATATCCTTGGTGAAGAATACCAAGTTGCCTGTTGAGAATTTAAGATATGGAATGTATTCCTTGTCGATGGGTACTTTTGATCTTCCTCCTCCTATCACTCATATTAATTCCATTTCATCCTCCAGGATTGCTACTCGAAAAGGTTCATTCAAAACTCATTATTTTTCAGATCCTTGGCCCTTACCCCCCCACATTGCCACATTAGAAGAGGGGAAAGTAGGTGGAATGGCATATCTTGTATCTATAGTAGAAATTACATACCAATATATTGTGAAGTCTATAGATTCTCACCCAATTCCTCCCCCACCTGAGGATTTGGATGGTGATGTGGCTCCAATTTGGATTGTTGACTCTCCTTCAGATATGGATTTCCTTGACACTATATTACCATCTGAAGAGGAAATTTCAGAAGCAATGACTGGTGCAGAAAGATTATGGGATGATTTGCATCATCGGTCATATTTTCTCCCTGATTTTCATGAAGTTGAATCAAATTTTGCCAATCCTTATTCAACTGGAAGTATTCATAAAATTCTAAATCCTTTGGCCCCATCACATATTTTTGCCGAAGGTAATATGTCTAATATCTTGGAAACCATTCCAGTGAACATTTCCAGGAATCCCAATATCATCGAAAATATCTTCATGAGAGTTGAATGTTCCGCTGAAGAAGTTAAGATTTATATTGACCTTTTTAAGGAGTTTCTAGATGTGTTTGCTTGGTCTTATGGAGAAATGCCTAGAATCGATCCATCGATAGTTCAACACGATATCAAGACATACAAAAACACTTTGCCTCTACGGTAAAAGATTTGACTAGTAAATCCTAGGAAAGCCACAACTATTAAAGCTAAGGTTGAAAAGTTTCTTAAGGTAGGTTTCATATACCCCATTCCTCTAATTGAATGGGTCTCGAATCCAGTCCCTATAGATAAAAAGCAAGGAACAATTCAGGTATGCATCGAATTTATAGATTTTAATAAGGCTTGTCCTAAAGATAGTTTCCTCATGCCATTTATCAATCAAACCATTGATGAGTGTGCTGGAAATGAGATATTTTCCTTCATGGACGATTTCTAGGGATATAATCAAATAACTATCCGCCCTGAAGATCAACAAAAGAAAACATTTATTTTCCCCTCGGGTACATTTGCATACAAGAATATGTCTTTTGGCCTCAAAAATGTTGGAGCTACTTCTCAGCAAGCCATGTCTTATTTTTTCCACGACATCAAGCACATAATAGAGGCATATTTAGATTCCCTAGCTACTTGTTATCGATAGAGAATGGATCACCCAAAACACCTTTGTTTGGTTTTTGAAAGATGTCGTCACTATAAGATCCGGTTGAGCCCTCATAAATGTGTTTTCATAGTCACATCCAGTCGGTTATTGGGATTCATTGTGACCAATGAAGGGATTCATGTTAATCCCTTCAAGGTTGAGGCAATACTTTAGTTGCTTCCCCCACCGATTGTTCATCAACTTCAGAGTCTCCAACGAAAAGCCAATTTCTTAAGGATATTTTTCGTAAATTATGTTGATATTACGAAGGGATTTATGTGATTACTGAAGAAATATGTTCCATTTGTTTGGGATGATTTCTCTTAACGCTCCTTTGATGCTTTGAAAAAGGAATTGACCTCTGCTCCTCTTTTGAGTCCGCCCGATTATAGTAGGAATTTCCTCTTGTATCTCGTTGTGGAAGAATCTACCATTGGTATGGTTCTGGTTCATAAATACGGGCTCTTAGAGAGCATGTGATTTATTATCTGATTTGAGACTTAGTCGGTCCTGAACTTAGGTATTCTCATATAGAAAAATTGGTTTTGGAAGCAATCCACACTGTCCAACAACTCTGTCATTATAATTTGCCTAGAAAAAATTTTTGTGTTGGTTGACGTCAACCCATTACAATTTTTCCTAAGTAGGCGAGTAATTGGGGGCAAGTATAATAAATGGATTGTCATATAATAGGAACTCAATCTTGAATTTATGTCAGCTAAGTCTAAAAAATCTTTAGTATTCATGGAATTGACTTGAGAGTTTCCTTGTGAAGAGGATGTTGTTTATGAATAGGCATTTCCTTATGAACATCTCTTCCTAATCTCTTCACAGGATTGTTGGTATGTAGAAATCATAGTATATCTCCATAATTCGAGGTTCCCTCGGTCCTTTTTGAAGGATGAACGTACAAAATTATGTCACCTAGCTAAAAATTATATTATTATCGGTGACGCTTTGTATCATTGTGGGAGTAACTCAATCCTTAGGTGTTGTTTAAACCTAGAAGAATTTGAGTATGTTCTAAATGGATGCCATAGTGGAGCCTGTGGAGGTCATTTATCTGGGCTTGCTATAGCCCAAAAAATCTTGCAAGTAGGCTATTTTTGGCCCTCGGTTTTCAAATATTTCATTGAAGCAGTCAAGAAGTGCCATCCTTGTTAGGTATATACTTGGAAAATGTGTGCTCATCCAACTCCATTTTCCCATGTCATCACTGTCAGTCATTTCACTAAGTGGGGTATTGATTTTACGACTTGTAACCTGTCTTCCGCTAAGGCTCATAAGTATATTATTGTAGCAGTAGACTACTTTATGAAGTGGGTCAAAGCAATTCCTACTTTCAATAACAATGGTGAGACAACAACCCTTTTCCTATTCAACCAAATCATTTCACATTTCAGTATTCCAAGAAATATTGTCACCAATCATGGCAATCATTTTCATAATAAGACGATGTTTGAGTTGGCTTTAAAGTTGGGATTTCGACATGAGAATTTGACTCCATACTACCCTCAAGATAATGAACAAGTTGAAGCTGTAAACAAATCCCTTGAAACTATCCTGCAAAGGACAATCAATAAATCTAAATCCAACTGGTACATCATGTTATATCCTACGCTTTGGGCATACCATATGTCTGTCAAAACCGCCATGGGTTTTACTCCTTTTAAACTAGTTTATGGTTTGGAATTAATCTTCCCTGTGGAATGTGAGATCCCATCTCTTAAATTAGTGGTTGAACTTCTTCTAGACACGTCTAGTCTTGAATAATGCCTTATTCATTTAGAACATCTCGATGAGCAGCATCAAGATGCAGCCACAATGAATGAAGCTCATAAAGAGAGAGTAAAGGCCCAATATGATAAGAATGTGTGTCCTAGGGTTTTATCTGAAGGTGAACTTGTCCTCGTCTATGAACAAGGTAAGGACACCTTGGGGGTAGGAAAGTTCAAACACGTGGTATAATCCTATTATCATCAAAAAGGTCTTGAAGAAAGGTGCATATGAGTTGGTTGACTTTGATGGAAAAGTGTTGTCGGAGCCCAGAAATGGGCTCTATCTTAAGAAGTATTATGCCTAGGTTGCTGCCTAGCATTTGATTTATTTTGTAAATATTTTACATAGTTGTTTGTTTCTGTCTATGGGTCCTATGGTGAGTATTTTTTATATGTTTTGGCAGGTTTTGATGGATGATCTGGTGTATCTAGGATTCATCGATGGTGCTAGTAAACATACTCAGAACTTAGCTTCTGTTGCTTGGTTAATATATTATCCATATTTTCAGTTGTTAGTCTCAAGAGGAATATGTATTTGTCTTGCTTCCAACAATATGGTTGAATACAGTGTTGTCATTAATTTATTGTATGAGGAAATATCTTTTGGTATTGAATCGTTAGTGGTTTATTTGGATTCGCAACTAATGGTGTCTCAATTAAATAACATATATCGTGTGAGAGATCCTTTATTACATCACCAATTTTTGAGAGTGATATTATTACAAATAACATTTAATTTTATTACTTTTATTCATATTCCACAATCAAAAAATTCATTTGTTGATTCTATAGCTAATCAAGCATTATATTGGAAAATTAATCATTCATCATGTTAAAACCAAAAATATCATAAAATCATCTGTATATATGATCAAATCATCGCGAAACTATATATATAGGAACAATATGTCCAAAATATTACAAAATGTGGACAAATGCCCTACAAAATTAGGGCTTAAGCCCGATCATGTCCATAAAAAGATCAATCACCTAATCTAAGTCTGTGGGCCCAACCCTGGATGAGCATCATGAAAAATGACGATGGAATTCACCACCAATTGGAAGAGCCACACCCACTCCCATGGTACTGCTACCACTCAACTCTTAATGACCTCAAGGAGATCCTCTATGACTGCCATGGGAACCTAGCGAATCAAACTCTCCAAGTTCCTCTGGACTGCATGAAGGACTCTCTTAGACTCTGTTGTCCTAACATATGTGCCTAGGTAGACCATTAGGTCTCACTAGTCCAACATTTGCATCATTGTCAAATAATCTAGTAATATTTTTGTTTCACTAAAAGAGAATTTTATCTTCTTAAGATCATATTTAAAATCCAAAAAACTCAAATAACATAAAAATTTAAACTTTTTACCAATATCGACCTATTCAGTGCCCTTGATCTAGGTCCTCTCAATAATATATACCTGCATAATGGTAGTCATTATATCTATGACTTGTTTATCCCACTAGAGGAAGAATTCATCATCAAATGTTTCTTGAGTGACTTCGCCTCCACCAAGTCACTTGATCAAGTTTGCCTATCTAGCCATCCTTAGATCCCTGGGACTGCTAATTGTTGTAGACACTCTGGGTCAAAGTGTTGGGACTCTCTCAAATAAAAATGAACGAATTATGTTGCCATAGACAAAATGCTTCATTTTTCCTCATTTGACTGAAGACAATTTCTTCTTCATGCATACCAACAACGTTGTATGCCAATCAAAAACTATCAAACAAAGGCACTCTATTGCCAAGAACATGGCAGGTCGAGAGGCCTAATGTAGTTATGCTAAGCCTACTACCCTGAAAATGGTAAAGAGGATAATTTTAATTGGTAGGCTCCTTAGATTTTTTATTGGAATTTGTAACCTAACCTTGGTTGTCCCTAGTGTACAGTAGAGATCGATGTAATCTGAAACATTCAGGCCTCCTTGGGCCCTCTCTTTCAAATCGACTGCTTCCCCTCTTCAGGAAAGTCCTATGATGAAGTGAATATCTTCCACCTCAATCAGTAAGGGCATCTGATCAATCATAGATAGCTCTTGCTTTGGATCCCTGTAATGAATAAGAATCTCTATCAATCGAGTTTGGGTTTTCATGTTTGGTGTCATAAAAAACTTGAGCAATCTGCATCTTCTCAATGCATCCAATTCCAAAGGATCATTTAAAACTTCATTTTCAACATCACTGTGCTCCCTCTCATTCCAAATTATTTCCATCTTGCAAATTTGAGGGAATTCATCCATTACAAATCACATTTTTCATTTTTCTCTACGCATACATGACTTTTTTAAGAGAGAGTTTCTTATACATGTGGATTTTCCTTTGGAAACCCCTGTGTAGGGATTTTTATATGTTGTTTCCAACGAGCCACCCTACGTAGATGCAGAGGAAATTTTTAAAAATAAAATCCTATGGTTAAAAATCAAATGAATCTATTTAAAATCAAATCAAATGAATGAGATTCTGAATTTAGGATTACCACGATGTTGTGGTTGACAAATTGGTTGAGAAATTGGTGAAATGGAGTTTCCCAAGTTTGCTCCCAAGCTCTCAACACTTGCAAGTTCAATGAATTTTGGTGAGTCAAAATGTCTTTTTATATCAAAATGTTAAAACCCAGTTTTATAAAGTTCATAATTTTTAACTTTATTATTTCATGAACTTTTTAACTTTTTGGCTTGAAGTGTTGGGGGAGGTTGTTATCCAGGGTAAATCAAGACTTTGTGACATTTTTCGCCACTTCAACTCCATGATCGTAGACCTATTGTGGAAGGTATCATTTTTTTCATTTTCATAAAGGTTAGGACATGTCACTTTTTCTTCTGCACTATGTATCTTAACCTCATACTATGATATTTTTCCATAGGGTGAACCCCATTATGTTGCATCTTTCAAACCACTTTTGCTCGTCATCTTATAAAATTGTAACATAGTGGTAGAGCCTCCTTCCATGGGCTTCCTAGTTAGATCCTCACTACAATATGTTTCCCATGTTGTAAGAATTGTTTAGGCTCGAGATTCCTCTTTAGTCCTATCATGACTCTGTGATGAAGCATCATTTCTCTTCTTCTTTGCTATCATTTTGGAATTATAACCTGTTGTAACATTATTTGGTTTTGATAAGTTAGTATAACAGTCAAAAATAGTTTTAAAATGTTAATTTAGGATATGGATGCAAAATAAAGAAAAGTTAAAATGTTAGGCCAATTTAATGTTTTATAGGCGTTCATATCAATAAAATGTTAGGTGTTAGTTGCCCTAAATAAAGAAGTCAAAAGAGAAATAAAATGTTAGGGAAGCAAAAAGAAAAGAATGGCTTCATTTCATATTTTATAAATGCACAGGCTGCTAGTCAAAATGCACCACAAGTCAAATATCAAATGTGATTTTCATGTGCAGAAGAAAAAAGGCAAGGAGTAAAGGTTTTTCTCTAAGGTTTTATATATCGATTAATTTTGGTATTAATAATTATTCCTAATTTTAAAAAACCCCAAATCATCACTCCTCTCATATTATCCTCACCCACTTATTCCTAACTTCATTACCCCCCTCATACGTTGCAAATATTCCCTATCATTCATTAAATAATTCCCACCGGCCCCACTGTTGTCCCGTCCTATCACAATAATTATCTGCCACATCAAGCTCCATCTCCGCCCATATCCCAATATTTGATGGACCACATGACATTTCGCGCCCACCACCATCCGAACTTTGTCGTGGGGGGGGCATCTGAAATGGGCGGAATACGAAACCGCGCCCTCCCCTACGTATTAACACCAGAGATTTTCAAACCCTCCTCGGGTGAAACCACTAACCGTTCTACCCCCCCCCCCCCTGAAAATCTATTTTCCTCACTCCTAGTACTACTCTCCTACCCGTTGTGCTCCTTCCACTCACCTTCCACCACGTTATTTTCCCATTAAATCCACCAATCACCTCCATTCCCTTTAGAATTAACCCTTTAAGAAATTAATTGTTTAACCGTTAATCCAACGGACTCGTGCCACCTCCAATGGAAAAACTAGATCGATTATGTAAACCTCCCTTTCGCTTGTGAATAAGTTACTTAATTCATGCATTATCACTATTATCGATTTGTTCCAGGTTTGTGCGACTACAAATTCAATTATTTCTACCTGCCAGTGACACTGTTTGCTCATTCTTTTTAGTATATTGTCTCTGTTCTTGCCTCTATAACTTGACTCCTCTCTGTGTATTCAAGCCTCCAATCCAGTTTTCACTCCTTTCCTTAGCTTTATTCAAAAATGCCTCCAAAGGACAAAGGACCAGAGGAACCTGTTAATCCTCTAATCTATCCTCCCATAGATTTTCATCACGTACTATGGCTAAAAGAGACTTCAAAATCGATGAAAATCTTTATGAATTGGACCTCTTTGAGATGTATTGTTGGCTTGAGGACAAATAAATCAACAAATCTGATGAAATTCAGTTGTGAGAGTCCAATTTACCCCACTATATTTTTCCTCGTACCCAAAACACCCCAGTGTTTGTTAGGAAGTGCCATGCATCTTATTTACCAAGCCAAAGGGCCATCATTACCCCCACTGGAGAAATTATGTTTACCATCACTCCTTAGTGTTATAGACATTTTTGGGCACTGCAACCCCAAGCATAAAATGTCCATAAACCAAGGGCTCCTAAGTCCCTAGAAGTGTTTTTCTAACCCCTAAAGGAACAAGGTCAACTGATTACAGCTTCTCCCAGAAGTTCTCCATGAAAAACTGGTCAAAACTGGTCAAAACAGGATCATTTCACCTGCTCCATAGGCAAAGTGCGTTGCATCTCACCTAAGTACACTATGTGGGTGCGTTGCATTTTAAAAATCCCTTCTATGGGGTGCGATGGGCGAGAAATGACAAATGCCAGTGTCAATCCGCGAGGTGGAGAGGCATGGAATCTTCCAGAAACTTCTCCTGTGACACTTGCCTCTCTGAATTCGACCAAGGATGAGTAAGAGATCATCAATCTCCAAGTGGAAGCAAGAACTATCAAAGGGAAGACACTAATCAAATCACAAGCTGACTCATCTCCCTTATAGATATCTATATATGGATCCCTCATCCCAGAGATCCAAAGGCTGGAATTTTGCATCTTGTAAGGAATTGTTGTTGGTTTCTTGAGGCAACATCATAGTGTTGGGTGATCTAAGCTTTGCATGAGGTGAAGAATGGATTACTTGCTGAGAGGATGATGCTGGGTCAGAACAACTGGTTGTAACTCTCTTGGCTCTTTCTTGATTATCAATAAAGCTATTCAAGTTTTCCTCCATACTCTTGTGTCGTTTATGTTTTATGCATTTGTATGGTCAATTTACATCTGATCCTAGATTGTTTATGATAATAGATCCATGTTCTTGTATAGTGTTATGCTACTTTGATTCTACAGGTACTCTGTGAAGCTGGGTGTACAAGGAAGCAAGTAGCAAAGGACTATCAGAAGAGAGAGGAATCGAACTAGGAGCCAAGCGCAAGACAGAGGTTGGTCTCCTTTATTCTTCTCTCATCTATATTTCATAAAGGAAAAATGAAAGTAGCTTTACTTTGTTTGTTTCTAAGGTAGCTACCACTCCTCAGTGGGATTAGCAGTTCTGCATAGACACTTTTCCCTGTAACAAAATGGCGACTCCGCTGGGGAGCGACTAGGTTGTTTGTTTATCTACATTTTTGTTTACTTTATAAACTTACAGACGAAGCCTGAAGTCGAGCCAGGTAGCTTTCGAACTGCATTTGCTATGCAAATGCAAAGTAGATAAATGTTGCTTCAGTTAATCTATGGGTTTTGTTTATGAATTAAACAACTGATTTACAAACTCTCTAATTGCCCTTGTGGTGGCTCTAGTAACCTCCTTAGATCTACCCCTGTTGTTGATTTACTGATTACCACTTGCTCGGCCAAAATCCCTGAACTGAACTGCAAACTGTGACCCGGAACCCAAGCAAAGTCTCGTCTCTGGCCCAACGTAGTCTCTGTTCTGTGAATCTGAAATTCAGCGCACTTCCCGAGTGTATTAGATGCGCTGCATTTCAAGTTCACTGTGTTACAGATGCGCTGATCAGACTAGGCATTGTTCCTCAATTTTGGTTTCTGTGTTCATTCTTTTCAGTTCTATTCATGAATTTTGCTGCTTGTAGTCAGTATACCTCTGTTTAAAACCCCTTTCCTTGCTGATATTCCACCTCCATTGTGCAAAGAACTGTAAATGTTTTTGTGTATTTGTTGAGTCATTTTCAGTTCTCCTTTGCAAAAAAGTAACGTAATTGTACTGTCGTTTCTTGATTTGAAAGTGTCGCAAGTGTCGTTTTCAGTCATAGAAGAGAGTCTGATTGCTCTTGATAGTCGATTACCCTGTTACTATTGTATTTGATCTGAATTTGTAGTTTTTCTAGTGTCGAAAGCAAGTATTCATTTCCAAATCGCAAAGTGTTGTCATTATCTTCATTTTTTATTTTGAAAAGAAACTTGTTAGTAATTGTCGCTTGAAAAGTAATTCAGATTTGCGCATTAGCTTTATTTTTATCATTCACATATTAAGAAGGCTGAAAACAAATACATGCATGTGCATTTGCATTTAGACTGTTTGATTGGTTTGATTTAGGACAGTGCATATAGTGTGTGCTCTTTGCTCTTTGTTGAAAGAATTCTGTCTTTCTTTCCTTAGTAGCTAGGATTTTCATTGCACAAAGAAGATAAAAGACTGTTTATCATCTTAGATTGCATTTTAGGAATTGTAAATCTACATCATGCGGTGAACCTGAAAGGCAAATTTCTTAAGCAAGATCAACTATAAAATAAATTTAATGAATCTAATAACGCTTTGGAACCTAACGCACAACATCTAGAAGTCTAGGCTAGAGACGTATTCCGGCGTCGTAAAGCCTGGTAACTGTTGTTCTCACTGTTGGTTGGGTGATTCCTCCACTTTGAGACGATAAGTGCCAGTACAGACTTGTGCTCCCACGTACCATCGAGTATATTTTGGGAGACCACAATAGGCTTAATCCTTTATCCATAGGAAGCCGTGTCTGCCGCCCTATCGATCGCAATGCACTGAACACAGCATTCGGGAAGATTGACTGCCGTACCATAAAACGTATTCTGCAGTTTTGCGATTGTTTTGGTAATCCCTCTGCCTAGATTTCTAGAGCAGTCCCTTTCGTTCCTTTTCAGACTCCTTAACAGAAAAGGTCCATCTGAGCACTTGTCACTTCAGGCTCATTAAAAATCGAAGGCGACTAGAGTCACCTTTTGTTTTTTCTCGACTCTTTAAAATTGAAAAAACAAGTTGTGTCAAAGCGTCTAAAATTTATTTTAAACGAAATAATCATCACCTTTCCTACGTTGGTCTTAGGTTGACAGGATGGAGTCCACCAACCAAGGAATTCCTCTTAGAGGAAATCCTAGTCCCTTCTCCTCTTGGGGAGATGTTGGTACACCCCATATGGCCACATTGTCACTTCCAGGATTTACAATCGGCTTGCCCGTATGGCTCTTCTCAACCTCTTTCGTTCAGAACACCACAATTCCTGAACAATCGAGTCAGCAACTAGACGATTCCAGAGTTACCCACCAACCTTCTACTTCCTCCAATTCCTCCTCTCCTCCTTCCTCTTCGCTTGATGGGGCTGGTAAATCCAAAAATCAAGTACTTGAGAAGAAGAAGGAAAAGAAGAAGAAAGAGAAGAAGAAGAAGGAGCCAAAAGCGAAAGGGGGCAACTAAGCGTCGTCTAGCGAAAATCCACACACTACACCGACCAAGCCTAAATCGCCATGTGTCATTTGCAAAGGAGAACACTATCATAGAGATTGTCCCTGCATCCCTCGGATCTTAAGGGACTGGTCTCCACAATTACACAACCCGGTGTTGTCAACCTCTGAGGATCATGTTGAAAACCCACCGTCGACTAGTGAAAATGAAGCACCAAGACAAAAAGGAAAATATAGATTTCCTTGTAAACTGTGCGAAGGTGATCATGCCGTCCACTGTTGTCCCTTCTTAGACGAGGCTAAAAGAGTTTTGGACGATCGTCCGGTTTCACCGTTATGACTTCCTCCTGGATATAAAAACTCTTGTCGAGTCCGTCACTAGTTGAAAATCCGGCTGACCCACCCAGGTGGTTGGCCGAAGCATCTATCATTGAAGACAAACCATCTGAACCCATACCAGAAGAAAGTCAAAAGGTCGAGACGGCAGTTGACCCGGTCTTGCCTTCAGAGGTTCCATCTTCGGATGATACAGTCACAGAAGAGAACAAGGATGACACCGTCCAAATTCTTTTCGTAAGCACAGACTCCGATGAACATGGGGGCAATGTACCCATTCCTTTACCACAGGAAGGAAGTTCGTCAGAGTCGTACCTAGCCGTCTATTCGGTCCCACCTCCAAGCAACCTAATTGTTTCCTTTGACTGGAGTCAACTAGGCAGACCTCGTTTACCGGCTAGTGTACCATTCTGAATCATTGCTCAAATATATAGAATGGTTATGGCCGGTACCATCATAGATGAAGGGGCTTCTGTGAGTATCCTTTCCTCGACTGCTTGGAAAGCGCTTGGTTTGCCATCGCTTTTTCCTGAGATGAGAAATCTAACAGGCTTTGACAAAGGAACCAGTCGACCGTTAGGGATCCTTCCCAATGTGCCCATAACATTGAGAGGGAAAACCATTCATATGAACGTAATGGTAGTCCAAGGACCCCTGGATTATAATCTACTCCTTGGACGAGACTATATTTATTGCATGGGAGCCATTGTCTCATCACTCTTTAGAGTAATGTGTTTTCCGCATGAAGGAAGAGTGGTCAAGCTCGTAGACCAGATTTCATTTCCCGGATCACACATAGCAAATAGTCATATACCATCCCTGAATGGTCTTTTCACACAAGGAATGCCTCATCAATCTCCAGTCTGTCCACCTGATGAGCGCGAGTGATTCGGGGGACATGACTGAAACCCACGGGGCATGCACCCTGGTCTGCTTCGGCAGGAAAACTTCGGGTATAGGGTAAGTTTCCGCGAGAGATATATGACTAGTCTGTACTCCCGTCCGTGATTGGAAAAGGGGGTTAGACTAGAATAAGATTCCCTCGTCAAAGTTATGTGAGTGGATTGGCTCGCCTTTGTCTATTTCGGTAGACATCGCCGAAGAAGTGTTTTGTTTGCGGTGTGAATAGAACAATCTTTGGTAACCTGAAAGAGGTAGACCTTTCCTGATAAAACAAATGTTTTGTCGGTAGAATAAAAGGTGACCTTGAAGCTTTATTTTATACCTGGGGGCATGCAAACCTTTTGGAGTGCAAGCGAAGAGCGACCATTTATTTTTTAAATTTGTAGGTCCTCTAACCCTTTAAACTCGTAGGATTGGTCGTTTCCTAACTTGCATAAAGAAAGGATGTGGGGCAAAACTCTAAAAATTGTCGTTTTCATATATGAGACATTCTTATACGACTGGATTAATCGAGCAGTTTTAACGCGGACTTCATGCTCGTTAAAAAATAAACATAAGAAATGAGCAAATTTTTCCCCCAGCGTTTAAGCTCAATAAAAAATGAACCGATTCCCGGTAAATAATCATCGTGAATGTAGTACTTCAGCCTTTAAAGCCTTGGTCGTGTTCCCATCATCACCTCCACTCTGTATTGGCCGATCATTCACCTCCATTTGATTGTTTACCCCTTTTGAGGAATAGCTGTGAAGAGTGATCCCACTAGCCATCCTTGTCACACTGTCGTGATTGGAAAATTCCAAACCTTACCTGGAATGAGCTGCTACCCAATTTTATCACTCGTTCCTCAAAGACGAGTCTCCTTTAAGCTCTTTTCAACTGACTCGTAAAATATGAAAAGATTGTCGAGCCATTGGCCTCTACAGCTCGTTAAAGGGACCGGAAGTGCTATCCCTCCTTTAGATTTTAATCTTTTTGGACCTGAGGGATTATTACACAAAAAGATCGAGCGCTTGTTTTGTTCGGCTCGTTAAAAGTATCGAAAATTCATCCCTTCTGTATTGTTTTATACTTTTTTGGACTTAAGGGATTAGATGACGAAAAAGGAATTTTGGAGTTTCCTTTACGTCCCTTTTCAGACTCTCTAAAATTGAAAAGGACCGAGTTATCTTTGTCGTTAAACTCATTAAAACCTAATAGCGACAAACTTGTCCATAGCAGACAAGAACCAATTCACTATCGCTAGGCTCGTTAAAACATAGCGATGGGTTTGCCCGAAGGGAAAATTATAGAACAAGCATATGTTATCCTCCTCAAGCTTGACAAAAATAAAGAGGTACTTGTCAGCAATGACTGGGGAAAAATTGGGAAGAAAACTTGAAGAAACTTTGTTGGTAGCAAGTCGCTCTTGAACATGACACTTTCATTCTGCATCCAAGTCAGGTTGGGTTGTTTCATTCACCGGTCACATCACCATGGTCCCATCACACCATCCACATTTGGGGTTAATGCTACCAATCCATCACGTCAGTGTCGCCGATATGTTCAAGAGAAGTCACTCAAAGAATTCACCTGTGTCTCACCCGCTGCAATACATTTACGCTCCATTCTTTCATGACCGCCACCCTGAACCTTATATCACCAGATCGTTTTCTCCTCCATTAAAATCATTTGCTTCGTTCTGTGTCATTGATGTGGGATTCATTAAGGCCCTCCTATGAAGGTCGCTTCTTGTCGACATCAGCTCATTATCCAAGAAGTCGATCTAGGGACACCCCTTTCAGTACTTTGAAGCTTGCATGCCTCAATGGCAAGTTTCTCACTTCCGGCGACAGGTTTACATCAATGGCCTTCGACCGAAAGATTTTGCGTGGTGTTCGACGCCAAGTCCTTTATTCACACCACGTGAATTGTACTGCAGTACCTTGAGGGTCATTATCATTATCGGTGATTCCTCTCACGACTGTTAACAGCTTACATCATTGGCTGGTAATCAGGCGATGTCTTTCCATGTTCGACTCCAGAACATCTCTCACATGGATCAACTTGTACTTTGAGTGAAGATCGAACGAGATTGAAGACCCCGGATCTAGTTTCATCCATTCGGGCTGCGATATATATTCAGGGAAATAAAGACATCAAATGTACATCGTTGCTGCATAGATAATCATCCAATCAAAGGGATGATGGCTCTACTAGAATCATCAGTCTACACTCAGACGATTGTCTGTCCTATGTACATGAAAATGAATTTATAAAGCTGAGCATGGGAATGCCCGCCTCAACTAGATCATGAAAATATTATGAAGATAATGTATTGTATTGTATCTTATTACAGGTCTCCTCCCAGCTTGAAAGAACTTCGGATCCTCATGATAAAGCATTTCACCCGACATCAAAAAAGATTAACGACCTCATGCTTTAGGGGGCAACTGTTATAGACATTTTTGGGCACTGCAACCCCAAGCATAAAATGTCCATAAACCAAGGGCTCCTAAGTCCCTAAAAGTGTTGTTCTAACCCCTAAAGGAACAAGGTCAACTGATTACAGCTTCTCCCAGAAGTTCTCCATGAAAAACTGCTCAGAACTGGTCAAAACAGGATCATTTCACCTGCTCCATAGGCAAAGTGCGTTGCATCTCACCTAAGTACACTCTGTGGGTGCGTTGCATTTCAAAAATCCCTTCTATGGGGTGCGATGGGTGAGAAGTGACAAATGGCAGTGTCAATCCGCGAGGTGGAGAGGCATGGAATCTTCCAGAAACTTCTCCTGTGACACTTGCCTCTCTGAATTCGACCAAGGATGAGTAAGAGATCATCAATCTCCAAGTGGAAGCAAGAACTATCAGAGGGAAGACACTAATCAAATCACAAGCTGACTCATCTCCCTTACAGATATCTATATATGGATCCCTCATCCCAGAGATCCAAAGGCTGGAATTTTGCATCTTGTAAGGAATTGTTGTTGGTTTCTTGAGGCAACATCATAGTTTTGGGTGATCTAAGCTTTGCATGAGGTGAAGAAGGGATTACTTGCTGAGAGGATGATGCTGGGTCAGAACAACTGGTTGTAACTCTCTTGGCTCTTTCTTGATTATCAATAAAGCTATTCAAGTTTTCCTCCATACTCTTGTGTCGTTTATGTTTTATGCATTTGTATGGTCAATTTACATTTGATCCTAGATTGTTTATGATAATAGATCCATGTTCTTGTATAGTGTTATGCTACTTTGATTCTACAGGTACTCTGTGAAGCTGGGTGTACAAGGAAGCAAGTAGCAAAGGACTATCAGAAGAGAGAGGAATCGAACTAGGAGCCAAGCGCAAGACAGAGGTTGGTCTCCTTTATTCTTCTCTCATCTATATTTCATAAAGGAAAAACGAAAGTAGCTTTACTTTGTTTGTTTCTAAGGTAGCTACCACACCTTAGTGGGATTAGCAGTTCTGCATAGACACTTTTCCCTGTAACACTTAGGCCATAGATTAGATGATGTGATCCCCCACAGTAGAGAATGACACCCCCTTTTCCTATGAAGCACTTGTTGAGTTATACCATAAATTAGACTTTTCCAAGAGGGCCCAAACAATTGAGTTGTTCTTGACACAAGATACCCCATTGTCAAAGAAAAATCCTCCCTATCCCTCCTCTATTTTTCCTGAGAGAGCCAAGAAGATTATCACAATTGTCTCCTACCTCCTTGGCTACTACTCTAATCAGTGGGTAGATGAGACCATCATAGGATTTCGGTCAATTTTCTCTGTTGATTCTAAACCCTCCATTGTGTTTAACTTCAGCCAATTTCTTACAGATTCAATTCATCACCGGCTTATCAAATTCCCAACTAGGGAGGTATTCAAGTGTTCTTCTGTACTAGTTTATATGTTCTTATACTTTCAGGGAGACAACATCAACCCTTCTTTGCAAAAGCTGGATGAAAAAGGAAACTAACAGTTAGTCATCTTTTGGACTACTCTGGTAATGAAGGAACGGAAGGAATATACATATAAACAATTTACAGAAATGTTTGTTCATCCAACAATCAGTCTTCTGAGTAGCAGGATAGAACCAAGGATTAGTGAGGAAATTAGAAATGTGTTGCAACTATCAGACCAAGTTCAGAAAAGGGATTGGTACATCTACCAAAACGATACTAAATTGAGAATATTTGGATGTGAGCTTGCACCCTACAAGCTACCTAAATTCCTCCCAATGAGGATTTTTGCCTTGGATTACATGAGGTAGATGCTAAATATGGATGAAATCCACTTTGTTGTTGCCAAGAAGAAGTCCCAGTTTAAAATCAAAACATATATTGGACATTTCATTTGCAACACAAGAGCAGTAGGGGAAGAAGTAGAGAAGATGCTCAAGGAAATGCAGTTCAACCTAAGGTTTACCTAGTCATTGATCCATTAGGGATCATTTTTAAATTAAGAGAAGAAAACAAATCTACTCCTTATTTTCACATAGCTAGGCCAGAGATAGAGAAGTACAAAAATCAATTAGAATGGATTGAGAATACCCTACAAGAGGCAAAAGAATAGTTGGTATCATCATATACAGTACAAACTCCTACCATGTAGGATAAAACAGCTAAGAGAAGCAGAGAGGAAGATTCCCCTTTAGGGACTGACATTTTCAGTGAAGGATTCAAGATCATGTACATAAAGAAGGCCAAGCTTAGTTTTAAACTAAGCCTTAGCAAAGATTCAAACCAAGATACCATTATCACCGCTAATGATCCACTTGTTTCCTCATTAGTGGGCGATCAAACTACATAGTCTCCCACCACCTCCATGACTTCACAAGAGCAACAGAAAATTATGCAGACCAGTGCATCTACTTTAGGGGAGACAAAGAAAAATATAATGGACATCTTCAAGGAGATAAAATTCAGGAATGATTCCTTGAAGATCAACACCCACAACTAGTTCTGGAAGAAGACTTTTGGTGCTCAAGCAGGTTGTTGTCAGCCTTTGATTCAGAAAAAGGAAAAATGCAAATGGAATTCATCCAAGCACAAGTTCCCCAACCCAAGGTAGCATCAAACTACAAGAAGAAAACTTTTTAATTGGATGCAAAAGATATCCATCCCATTGACCAAATGGAGATGCATAAGCAGACTAGGGAAATGATATTTTCAACTGTGACTAACACTGCTATGAATTTTTCTAAACTACAGGTTACATTAGCAAATGTCTAATCACAACTGAAAATGGAGAAGGTCTCTGCGCTTGCCAAATACACCAGGATTAAAATTTTGGAGGACTTGGTGATCAAAGTGGGTTATGACCCTTCAAACATTGATGCTACAGAATATCTTATAAAGAAAAAGAATTTAGACATAGCAGCATTAAGGAAGCAGTTAAAATTGCCATCTACAGAAGATTCTCTATCTAAGGATATTGAAGAGACAAAGACACAAAATGAAGATATGATGAAGCTCATCATGGAGTAGAGTGCACAACTAAAGAAAATGGAGACAAAGATGGAGAAGTTGATTAAAGAAAAGGAGAAAGCTGCTAAAAGGACTATTTCCCCTTTGGAAGCACTTCCTATCACAGCCATTCCTACAACCATATCTACTACAATAGGTACAGGAGATGTTGCAGATCAATTGGAAAATGTAGTACAAAACATGTCTCTCCAGACTAAAGAGATCAAAAAGTTACTAGATCAAGTGAAGCTTCTACAGGATCATCAAAAGAAAACTAGTATTTTTCATGCAGCAGAGCTTCAAAGAGCTCAAAATCAGATAGAGACATGGAAGAAGTCAGCAGCTGAATCTTCTATTGGCCACACCCTGGGTCATGTTAAAGAAATCATCTAGAATAATATCATTGAAGAAATAGATGAAATTTGTCCTTGTATCCAGATTATTTTTTAACAGAAGGAACTCATGGAGAATGCTAAGCAGACCATTGCCACTATCAATTCTCAACTGGGAGAAATGCCTGCTACAGTCAACAACATCATAAAGTTCCTCAATTCCAAAATAGATATGAGCTGGATGATCTAGGAGTGGATGATAGAACAGAAACTATTCTCGAGATAAAGAAAGTTCTAACAAAGAAGAACTTAGTTGTACAACTAAAAGAGAAGTGTCACACTCTAGAGGTAGCAGTTAACGGATTTTTCACTAGGATTGATGCATTGAACAAGAAACGTCTGCCTTCACTATTTGTAATCAATGACAAATTAATGACAAGGGAAGACTACATGAAGAAGCTTTAGGACATTGCCAAGGATATAGCTAAGTATTCCAACATCAAAGGTTCTATGACAGGCAGATCTTTCTACGAAGCTATCAGCAACATAAGCTTTATTTAACATGAGATAAAAACACAATTTCACAGTAAAACCCACTTTTTCTCGGTATACTGAGGTAGATGAAATCTACCCCAAGGTAACCAAGATAGCCATTCCAAATGAAGAACGATGGGATAAGTTGTGTGAATTTTAGGACTAAAGGACAGATCAACTTCACCAGCTTAGCACCCGAATAGTGGCCACTCAGCAACTGCTCTCCTTCAAAGCAGGGCCAGATGTTCAAATTCATTCCTTTTGATTGAATTACTTCTTTTATATTAATTATAAGTTAATAATAGAATGTCGTGTCACTTAGGCTTTAATTGTAATATTTTGTATTTTTGCTTAAATACTTCATTATGTCGAAGTATTCAGGGTTGAACCTTGTACTAAGCTGGAGCATTCTTGAGATAATAAAAGATTCTGGATTTGCCTCATATGGTTTGTCTCTGAGTGAGTTGTTTTCATCTTAGTTTTTCATTATATCTTCTTCATATAAATTAATTCTTTTACAGTCATCCGATTTAAAATTTAATTGAATATTAGTTTCATTTTGAAACTGCTGTGAAGTTGTAATTTAAATAAGAGATTAATTTGCAAAACTATCTGTTATTGTAAATTCCCCTTTGTACGCAAATTACACTAGATTTATGTAATAGTTTAATTATATTTTGTTGATCAAGGAAACACTGTTTTTTTTTCTAGTTATAAATGATTAAATACGCAGTTTCAATATTAAATCAATTATACATCTACACATTATTCTTATCCATCCCGCTAAAATCAAAATAACCATGTGCATGTAAATAAAAACCTTTTATTTTATTAAGATTTTTTCTAAGTTTAAAGTACCTATTTATAAACAGTTCACTGGTCATCCAATCGTTAAAATAAACAAAACATTATAGATGCTTTGGCATAACCAATTGACCTTAGGTTATCTCAAAGGACAACATAACCTAGAGGATCCCATGTGTTAAGTTTCACTGTTGCATTGCATATTGACTACTTGTACTCTTTTGGGCTTAAGTCGACTTCACTTGGACTCTTGTATAAGCCACTTTTGACCATGACCTTTCTGCAAGTTCAAACCATGCATTCATTAGCCTCTACATCTTGACACGTTTTATCCATGGAAAGAAAATTCCTTTGAGTGTTGACGACTAGTATTTTCCACCTTGCATTGAGCATAGGAATGTTCCAATCCCAGGAACTAGTGCATCTTCCCTTAACACTCCTTCTTTCCACTGTACTATGGAAATTATTTTATTCTTTTTCAGCATTTAAATATGAAAAGAGTGGGAATAGGACATCTACTTCTGTATTTGATGGCAGAAAGAGTCAGTTGTGTCGCCCTTGAATAAATCACTCAAAAGTATTCTTTCCTCCATTGGCATGGGACTTAGTTTGACTTTAGGAGAGTCATAACCTTGATCTTGAGTCAACCCTCCTCTTTTTGGTTGTCTCTTCCAATCATATGGAGAGTTTTTTAATGCATCCTACATTGAAAACTTATACAAAGTTATTTTATGTTTCAATAGAGTCACATTTGAGACATCGTTCTTTTGTTCAAGGGAAGTCAACTTGTGTCAATCATTCTACAATGTCTCTTGACTCATTTTTCAATCGACCATACCTAGTTTGTCAAGTTATATTTAGTATCACATCAGTTATTTGGTCCTTTGCTCATACTAGTTAAGAAGGTCTCCATTGACTTCTTGCTGGCAGGTCTACTCTTATCGACTCTGACAAATTTCTATGAGAGTATGCCTAGAGATACACCCTGACCCTATTTACAACATTGATAAGTGACCTTGAGCTCATCATTGATTAGTATCATGGGTCATTGACTGAGTGGTTTCCCTTGTGTTCGACATCAACTTAAATGATCACACATTGGGATTTGTGCAGTACCTTGGTTTCCATTTGACCCTATAGGTGGATTCCTCTCCTCTATGTCAGCTCTCATTATAGGTTGGTTCAGAGGGTTTATTTTTTGTGCTAGCCACATCTTCTGTACGTTAGAAACGTACTTCAGAATGGTTACTTTATCTCTTTTCGTCTGATTTCTTTAAAATTATTGGCCCGCAGGTTACACTCACGCTAGTTGATGTGGGATGCCTCAATGCCTTCTTTCCAGTAGATATTTTCCTATCGACTCCAACTCATTGCTTTGGGAACAAGATCTAGAGTCCTTTTCTTAGTACCTTAGGGTTTGTAGTGATTAGTGGCAGACTCCTTCACTATTGACAGTGAGAATACATCAATGTCTCTTGATTGATAGATTCTCTCAAGTGCTCAACTTCAACACATTTATTCGCACTTGTTATATTGTACTGGGGTACTATTATTCTATTCAACAACCCCCCATTTGTTAATAGTAGTAGTCAATATTATATTAATAAATGGGGACCCTTTAAAAAAAATCTTTCCAAAAATAAGTTTAGCATTTATGCATCTTCCTTATTAAATTTTGGAATTAAAAAAGATATCAATCAAACACATTTTCAAAAAACTAGTAAATATCTGCCTTTCCCGCATATTGCACGATCAAGCATGATTGAAAGCCTTGCTAATCCACCAAAACTAGCGAAAAGCGATCAAAAGAGGACTCTATGCTAAACACTTCAGAACTATTACATTTCTTATATAAACTAAGTCCTAAGGCATTTCTCATTAGAACTAAGGCCCGCATCACATATCGTTATTTTTATAGGGCACACCTTAATGAGTTACCTCAAAACGTGTGAGATGCGAAATTCCGATGACAACATCTCCCTTATCACATCGCATTTCCAACATTAAAAATAACACCACAAAATTACCATCCAGCAATATTGCTAAATGCGATTAAGACCCGGACCCACTCCTGAGATACGTTACAAACGAGTATTTAGGTTCGTTGCCTAATAAAAAGGAATTTACATAAGAAAACCTGACAAATAAGCTATGTTTTGGAAAAGATAGTAAGTGGCCCACATTTCGCACCTCGCAGAAACAAAAGAAATGATAAGGAAAGCGTACAAACATAATGCGATTTGCGATATTAATTCTCAATCGCAAAATTGGCATTTTCACAATTTAAAGGATCGCCACCCTAAAAGCTTTCTTCCTGACTTACGATGCGGACATTAATGAGCAATAAAGCTAAGAGATAATGAACCATTAGTGGGCATTTAATAAAGGTTAATGGCATGTATGTGTGAAAAGTCGAGACAATATCTTCTCACTTGCGTTAAAATAAAACTCCTTTCTTATCACCTTTTCAAGTTATCTGTATTATTCCATATTACGTTCATTCTTATCTCTGTATATATGATAAATGTTGTTTTTCTCCATTTTCAAGAAAAATCCACACAAGGAGTCTTTGAGAGCAATGGAAAATAAGGGAAAGGTTGTTGTCTCTGAGAAATTAGAAATGACTCCTTTATTCACGGATACTACGTGCAACAAAGAAGGAGGAAACTCTACATGGGAAACCATGTATGATTTATTAGAAGAAGAGGAACCAAGACCTCTGGAAACAAAGGTCACAGCTGATGGTAATGTTTCCTTAGATGCCTCCATTTTTTAGACGACATTCTCATTTCTGCATCGCATAGTTGTGCGATCAAAGATAATCCGTTATACAGATATGGCCAAGTGGATAATTGATCAGGTCGATATCTTAGATAGAGAATTTAAGAATAGAAGCAAAGAGGTTATGGAATATTTTTCGCCAGACAACCTACGGCTTATGTAAAACCTACCAGAGCCACAAACTCTTTACAACAAATAGTTCCTCAAGAAGTTTTCCAAAGAGAACGAGGACCTAGAAAATGTCACGCAGGCTGGTCAAAAAATGAAGGCAAGATCAAAAAAGACAAAACGGGTATGTACTCTACTGCATCTATTTCTCCCCCTCATAGTTTTGCAACAGCCATGCTATGTAGGATGTTTGGCAAGCCCGATAGCACTAACCTTTCCCAGAATGGATTCCATTAATAGATGCAGTCGTAAACGCAACCATAATGAATTGGGCCCAAATTTTTTCTGATAATTTAGAAAAGGCGATAATGGATTATAGGATTTACCCTCCATTTTTTATGAGTGCCTATGTGATGGATGCAATCTGTTTTGGTTCAAAATTTCCTATCATGGGATGGAAGTGGACTATGAGAGATCCACTTCCCATTCATTTATATCATAAGGACATGTGGGAGTCTCATTTTCACCCCCATTTTTACAAAATTTGTCATGGAGTCATGCTACCTATCCATAAACAGGTTTACGACCAAAACTCCCCTAGGTTTTCTAAGGAAGCTGAAGTAGATATCATCCCAATGGCCAGATGGTTTGAGGAGGAAACATTCACATATATTAGAGTATTTGGTAGCATTGCCTCACCACATGTCCTCCCATACTATGTCCCTAACAAAATGATGGCTAGAGAGATAGCCTACCAAACAGTGAGTGAGGATGCGCTGAGCAAAGGATTAAAGGAGCATAAAAAGGCCATTTTGCCTACGTTTCCATTGCAGTGTGGAGCATTTGCACTGCACGATTTTGGGCATGCATGCAAAGAAGCGGAGATCATGAAATCTCTAAAATTACCTAAATTCCCAGGAAGGTAATATGACCCAAATGATACTGTCAATGCCTTCACTACCCTGGTGAAATTGAAGGCATTCACTCATGAGGAAGATGCATTTGATGACGTCTTCCTACAGAAGGAAACATTCGCAGATGTGAAGCACATGGCATCACTACTTTTTGACCCAGAAAATATTGAAGCCTTTCATGAATACAAAGAAAGGAGATTGTTAAAGGTCCCATTGGACCAATTACAGATTGAGCTAGTAAGGGAGCCAACTCCCAGCATAAACCTAGAGCTCCAGAGAAACTTCTAAAGATGATTCTGAACCAGAGACCCAAGAGAAGTCTACTAGGCAGTTAGAGCACTCAGAGAAACATTCACAAAATGTGGGAAGTAAAGGTAAGGAGTCAGAGAAGGATATAGTTGGATCTAGAAAAAAAGCAGTTGAGAAAACCTCAGCTAAAAACACAGGCTGAAATTCACCCCACCTCCACCCAGTCAACAAAATCCCCAGTGATTTATTTAGAGAAATAATGGGAGTATTTTAATAAAAAAATCCACACAGAGGGACAAATAAGTGAGCTACAAACTCCACAACACAAAGAAACACAAGAAATTACAATAGAAAAAACTATAAGTACTCAAGAGGTAGAGCACATTCCTGCCACTTCTACCTCTAAAATTGTTTCGAGAATTGAGGAGATTCCTCCTTTAGATGTGTTCTACAGCCCAGCCCACAAATTTGTCGTCAAAAGGAAAAGAGAGAAGAGGAAGTTAGATGCTACACTTTCTACTACTCCCGATAATGAATCAATGGATATTGTATGGAAATATTCACCCATCGACACATCTGAGAACCTGATCCAGGTGGATGTTGGTGGCCACCCACCTATCCCATTTGGACCCCCACAACTGTCTCTTTCAGCTTTTTTAGTTTCCTAAATAGTAGCACAGTTTACTATTTTTAGCAGTTTTCGGGTCCTGAACTTCCGGAGCCGTTTTGAGGCCCTAAACGACGTTTTTTGGGAAATCTGGGAAAAGACCCATGTTGCCTCCCAAAGTGGTAGTACTCAGATAGATCTTTCTAACGAGCTATCGTACGCGTCAAATGGAGATCGTATGCCAAAGTTACAACCCCGGGAAATTGATGTACCAATTTACCCAAACGGGGTCCACAATTTGGCGTTTCATCTTCTAGGGTTAGGTTTTGGGATGTGAAGGGTTTTCCATTGTTTCTCAACAATAAATAGGCCTTCGAGCCTCATTGTAACACAGTTCAGAACAGTTCAGAGGCATGTAGCCACCACATCTCTTCTCAGAGATAAGCTACCATCGCCCTAGCTGGTTTATTTCCATTTCTGTTTGTAAGCATATTTCAGTATTTTACAGTAATGAAACGAAGTATTATTTCCGCTGCATATCTATCTTTATGGTTATCTCTGTATTTTGTTATGTTCCTGTCTAAGTTCGGACCAGTGGTATCAGAGCGATCTGCTTTTTCTCTGTTTTTCTTTGCATGTCCCCAATGAGGTCGAGATATAAGGAGTTAGGGCTTGAACTGGTCGAACCTTTGCAAGACCAGCCTCGCAAATCCCGAAGGCCTCCCATGGCGGATGAGAAGAAAGATGAGGGAGCAGGAGATCCTATCAAAATCTTGCTCGAAGAAGCCCTCGAGCGACAATGGAACGCGATGATGGACAACCTTGCCGAGATCCTTCAGCGGCTACCCAAAAGTGACGCATCGACTTCCAGCAGCTACTCTGGAAACGCCACGCACTTTAAGGTACAAGTTAATTTTGAAATCCCCATATTCGAGGGTCAGATAGACGCAGATGTTGTAGATAAATGGTTAAATCTGCTAGAGGGTTATTTTTCTGTTCATGAATTTTCGAGTCGGGAAAAGATTGTTTTTGCTCTTCTCAAAGCAGCCCCCCACGTCAAGGACTGGTGGGAAACCTACTGCAAGCAGAAGGATGAAAGTATAGGCTCACTATTTTCAGCCACACCCACTTGGAATGACTTCCGGGATGCCATCAAGGAGCAGTACTACCCTGTCAAAAGCTATGAGGACAAATACATCAAATGGACCACACTGTGGTAGGGACGAGACCAAGATGTGCCGGAGTTCACAAACATTTCTCATACCCTTCGCACACAGTTGGGTATCAAAGATTCTAAGCTACATCTGGTACTCGAATACCACGGCTGCCTACACAGACACATCCAGGAAGAAATGGAGTTCTTGAACATCCCCTCACTCGGCACAACATACCGATATGCTGTCAAAATCGAGCAAAAGTTCAAACAGAAGAAGCGAGACTTTGGAACTGCAAATTCGAAGCCCAAAGGACAAAGCCAAGGCGGGGTGACCCAAGACAACCCGTCGAAGCCGCAAGAAAAGAACAACACCACGAAGCCGAAGAAGGACACAGGAAAGTGGTGTGAGTTCCACAAGAGTCCCACTCATAACACAAGTGAGTGTCGGACCAAGCAGTCGCTGGTGGCCAAGTTGAAGGCTTCCAAATCAAATGCATGTTCTGACCCTGACCCAGAACCCGACAAGGGGATTGGCAAAGGGAAGCAGATCATTGATGCGGATCCCAGCGCCACTGTTGCCACTGCCAAGATCCAGAAGAATGAACCTACAGATCCAGAAGAGGGGGAGCGTCTTTTCCACTCACACATGTGGGTGAAGGGTTCGACGCTGCAATTCATTGTCGACAGTGGCAGCCAAAAGAACCTCATTTCAGTAGAGGTCGTGAAGCGGTTGGGCCTATCGACTACACCACACCCGCAGCCATACAGTATCAGGTGGCTTCATGAAGGACGAGAGCTTAAAGTTCGCCAGCAGTGCCGCCTTCCCTACAGCATCAAACCCTTCACAGACGAGGTATTGTGTGATGTTACACCTCTGGATGTTTGTGATGTATTATTAGGCCAGCCATACTTGTGGAGGCGACATGCTGTGTATGAGTCCAGGCCTCGTGCTGTCATTATTTCTTTGAATAATTCATTATACAGGATACCGGAGGTAGCCCCACCTACCGCCACATCTTTGATCACCGCTAAGAAAGGCAGCAAGCTCATCTCCCAGACCAGGAAATTCATCTGTCTGGTTCACTCCCAAAGTAAGGGGAAGATTTCCATCACATCCATGACCCCCGCGAAGGGTTCCTCCATGCAGCAGCAACAGCAAAGGGATACAGTCATGACAAGACACAGGAACAACTTCTCCTCACCCACAGGGGTACCACACAAGTTTCAGGTGGGCGACAAAGTTTGGTTACATCTACAGAGAGAACGCCTTACCAGAACCCATCAGAAACTCAGGCGACTCCGACATGGTCCTTACACCAGTACCAAGGCTATGGGCAACAATGCTTTGAAGCACAACATTCCTCCATTCCTTGGCTTGCGCCAAGTGTTCAATGAGGACTATCGTCGACCATGCTTCCCACCATTTCTGGACACATCAAAGATTGCAGAACAACTCACCAGAGACCCAGCTCAGCAGAAGCTTCCTCATCTCAGGGAGGAACTCAATGCAATGGGGACCATTGCTTCCTAAGGGGGGAGGAATGATCCAGGTGGATGTTGGTGGCCACCCACCTATCCCATTTGGATCCCCACAACTGTCTCTTTCAGCTTTTTCAGTTTCCTAAATTGTAGCACAGTTTACTTTTTTTAGCAGTTTTCGGGTCCTGAACTTCCGGAGCCGTTTTGAGGCCCTAAACGACGTTTTTTGGGAAATCTGGGACAACATGGGTGGACCCATGGACCCATGTTGCCTCCCAAAGTGGTAGTACTCGGATAGATATTTCTAACGAGCTATCGTACGCGTCAAACGGAGATCGTATGCCAAAGTTACGACCCCGGGAAATTGATGTACCAATTTACCCAAACGGGGCCCACAATTTGGCGTTTCATCTTCTAGGGTTAGGTTTTGGGATGTGAAGGGTTTTCCATTGTTTCTCAACAATAAATAGGCCTTCGAGCCTCATTGTAACACAGTTCAGAACAGTTCAGAGGCATGTAGCCGCCACATCTCTTCTCAGAGATAAGCTACCATCGCCCTAGCTGGTTTATTTCCATTTCTGTTTGTAAGCATATTTCAGTATTTTACAGTAATGAAACGAAGTATTATTTCCGTTGCATATCTATCTTTATGGTTATCTCTGTATTTTGTTGCGTTCTTGTCTAAATCCGGATCAGAACCTTACAGAATGTCGAAGTTTGCAGGAGCCTATGCTACAACGACTATTGATAAAGCAATAGAGGTACAAATGTTTCTTAGAGAAAAGGAAAATAAATTTTGTTGTTGGAACAACAGTTAGAGAAAGAAAAATCTAACCAACAAGTGGAATTTCAAATAGCCAAGCTTTTGTAAAAATTTGAGCAGATGTAAATAAAACATCAAGCCAGCTTCGCAGAAAAGGAAGCGTAGATACAAGAAATAACATATAAGTATAAGGACAGTGTGAAAATTGATCAGTTTATAATTTAAGCGCTCAGCCTTAACTCCTAGCTAATGCACCAAAAATAAATTCTATGCCAGAAGATATCGCAGTTGAGTCCTTATTATGATACTGGTGACAAGTTAACCAGTCAAGTCGTTGACATGAGACTTGAATATGATGAAGTCTTGGAAAGAGTTTCCGACTTCATCACCTAGCAGAATTCAGAGGATGGGAGGAAGGCCGATTTTCCTAAACTGGAGGAGTCACCTAAAGAAATTCTATTTATAGACTGGGATTCTCGGGTTAGACAAGAACAAAAAGCAACAACGGTCGTAGCAGCAGCAAAGAACAGTGTTATTGAAAACATCAATGAGAATTTACATAGAGACAACCTGGTAGTAGAGTCTGTACCAGGTTTTCTTCCAAATGTCAAACAGCTCGAACAACAGTGGGGGCAGGCAACAAAGGAAAAAGAGGAAGCAATTAGGCAAATGACCATGTTAAACTGGGAAGCATACTGGAAATATTTAGTAAAACCTTACAGCCAGAGGATGACCCTCCGATGCCTAACCACTTCTGTGCAGAAAATGGTGCTAGCACTAACCAATGCCGTGTTCACTAGTCAGTTGAAATCTACAATCGGGCGACCGACACGGCTCAAACTAATGACAGACATCTACGATCTCAAAGATCAAATGCAAAGGAGTTAGTCACCATGTTTTATTTCTATTTTAGTTTTGTTTCGTATAATTTGGGGAAGTTCGTTTAAACCTCCTCAACTATTTTTGTAATAATATATTCTTAGGATTTATAATTTAGTATTTAAACCCCTCTCATGCATTTAGATAGGGGTCCAAAAATTTTGTTAGAAACAATCTTCAAAACATGCACTTCTGTCCCTTTGAGGAAGTTCTAGTGAAATGAATGGAACATGATTTATTTTCATTTTATCTGGCATATTCTACTAAAATTGCACTTTTGTACTCCTAGATGGTGTTGGATTGATTGGAAGTAGGTCGATATTGCTGAAACACATAAGCATACCTTATTACAAATGGTACTTTTATCTTTTGATTTTGTTTTATTTATTTATTAAGCAATAATTTTTTCTTCAAATTGTTTCTGTATGAAAGTTTAAATCTTGGTTAGCATTATTACACTTTTGTATGGTGATGGCCTAAATTTTATGCTGAATATATGAATAATTTCTTATATGATATATCTTTCACAATCGTTTCGGCTAACTATTTATCCGAAACGATTATTGTTAAAACAATTTCACTTCTTATTGCAATTGAATGATCTTTATTACCAATTGCTCTAGGGAATTATTGTAGATTTCATATTTCAATTTTATTCCTGGGTATAGTCATAGCTAGATAGTGTTTAAATTAGGATATATGCATGTGATTATTAGTTCAGATTAGATTACTTTTAGCTTAAACATTCCTCTTAACTATCATATACCACCCCATCAACACTATCATATTTTATATTGGGAAACTAGTCCCATTATCCCCACTCAGAGCCATTACACCAAACTGAAAAGGAGCTTCCAACCAAGCTCAGGACAGGGTGGTTTTCCCCCATGTTGTAAGCAATGATTTTCAAGGCTTCAACATTTTGGTGCTATAAGGAGGTCTTAACTATGAATGGCAATTAAATCCAAATTAATAGGCCATTCTATGAGTAAAACTCCCTCGCCATCACCTTCAACTTCTCGATCGCATTCCAAATCTCCTAATCCTAAGAGAGAAGTTGTAAAGACAACTACAAAGCCCACTGCTGAAATCCCAAAGAAGCCAGATCATTGTTCTTCTACTAAAGCCCCTGAAGTAGAATCTTTGATTCTACAGGGGATTTCGATATCTCAAGAGGAATCTGAGTTACCCCAATATAGTGTTACCTCTCAGTTTACCCCATCTCAATGGTTAACGAGAGCACATAGTGAAAAGTTTGGAATCCCACCATTTGAATTCCCCCTACCAAGCCGTAAGAAAGCTAAGGAGAAACTATCTGAATCTAACAGTGAGGTTCTTTCATCAACACAACCATCATCTTCATTCATTCCATTCATGTCATCACAAGACCAATCATCCACCTCACCACTCCAGATCGTGATTCACACGGGTACTAGAACTCCATCTTCTTTTACCCAATCACCTTCAACCACTGCGAAATCTTCCACTTCTCGGATACCAACAATGGATCAAAATCCTCAAAGGCCATGGACAAATCCAGGAGCTATTAGGATGGTTGCACCTTTATATCCGTTGCCAGCCCATCTAAAGAAATGGTTACCAAAGTTCAATCCTGAAAATGGCCTACTTGTTGAGGAACACATAAACAATTTTACGTTGTGCACTAACTTGAATGAAGTAGTAGAAGAAGATGCAGTTGCAAGATTATTTCCATATACTTTACAAGGAGCAGCAAGATCATGGTACTTCTCATTACCATCAAGTTCTATTAATAGTTGGGATGGTTTTCAAGAAAAGTTCTTAATTAAATTTGGAGATGATAGATCCACAGCTACCCTAATCAATGATCTCTCCAATTTGAAAGCCGAACCTAAAGAGCCAATAAAAGACTTCAACTCTCGCTTCAATAAATTATTGAATAAGATATCAACGTCATCTAAGCCCAGCGATGAGGTCAAAAATGAGTGGTATATTTCTGCTCTCCCTTCAAACATAGTTATTTTCGTCGATAGAGCTGCCAAACCAACTTTGGCAGAAAATATGAAAGAGGCAATAGCTATATAAAAACGCATTCTAGATGTAGATAAGAAAAACACATTAGAAGAATGAAAATCCAAGAAAGTGACTTTTAGGGATGAATCCAAGAAGAAACCACCAAAAGATCCTTTTGATCTTGAAGGTTTGCAAAAATTCCTCAAAACCATGTCTAATGAAATGGTTGATATTAAAAAACAAGTAGTAGAGACTTCCTCTAAGAAATATTTTAGACCATTTAAAAGGAATTCCCCTGCTGATCCTAAACCTCCAAATGCTATATCAAATGTTGAATCAGATGAAGAGGAAGATGAAGTTTCAACAATGAAGAACAAACAGATGATGAAGAAGTGGCAAAATTACAAGGAATGTGGGATTTTATACTTCCCAACGAAGAAACACAAGAAGCACTGCCTGTTTCCACCCAAAGTAAAAGCCCAGATCATTTGCCACAAACAAATCCAAAGTAGAAGGCTTCAACGCCACCTCCCAGGGACAAAACAACATGTAAGAAATTTTCACCAAAATCCATTCAAACTACTCCTTCTCAATTGAATTCTTCACCTTCAACTAAAACCCTGGTAGTATCTGATGAAATGGAATATAATATTGTTGATGATATGAAAAAGACTAGGGAAAACATCACCTTTCATGAGCTTAGCAAGTTGAAATATCAGCAGAAGCTACTCCTTAAGGAACTTAAAGTTGTACCTACTTCACCTCTTCCTGCTGTTGTGATTTCACAAGCTTCCCAAGAAACGCGAAGACCCCCTAGCACCTCTTTAAACAAAATTGATCCAACTGACATTGCTCTGATTGGAGGAAGATCTAAATCCCATACTCCTCCATTTCTCCTTACTTTTGAAATTTTTAATAGAAATTTACACAACTGTTTAGTTGATTGAGGAGCTTCATCTAACATTTTACCTAGAATAGTTTGTGCAAAGTTGAATGTTGAGCCTCAAAAATCTGTTGTACATATTGTACAGTTAGATCGATCTCAATTCGAAATTGTTGGAGAACTTAATCAAGTTACTATCAGACTCTCTTCAAACCCAAAAGTTTTTCAGGTCATTGACATTCTTGTAGCTGATATTCCCGAATTCTACGGCTTAATCCTTAGTAGAGACTGGTCAGAAAAGCTTCATGGTTATTTCACGACTGACTGGTTTCACATGTGGCTTCCCAATAATGGCAAGCAAATCAAATAAGGGTTGATTGTGAAAAACATCAAAAGTACATAGTCACAAAGCTAGAAGGAGAAAATGAACTAGTTGCGTATAGCAACAATATCATCGGAAACTACTCAGTAGAATCATTTCTAGGAAATTTTAATGCTTATACTTCACCTTTCTTGGAAAACTCTGTTGTATCTCAAGTTGAAAACTTTTCCCGAACAGATACTTATAAATGTGTAAATTTTGTAGATAAACTTGTAGTTAGCTCTTTATTTTGGAAATTATTTTTTGATGGATCTAAATCCAATGATGGAGCAAGAGCAAGATGCATACTAGTTAGCCGAGAAGGGGAAAAGACTATGTTGGCATGCAGACATGAATTTGATTGCACAAACAACACTGTTGAATATGAAGCATTAGTTCAAAAATTTTATAAAGCCATTGGCCTTAATATCAAACACCTCCAAGTGTTTGGAGATTCAAAAATTGCAATAAAGCAGGTAAGAAATACTATACACTATTTGTCTAGACATTTGAAACATTATCAGTTGTCAGTCCAAGACCTGACTTCCCACTTTATAGCGTTTAATATTTCCCCTATTCCGAGACTCCAAAACACAACCGTCGATCTCTTAGCTAATGTGGCTTCCAAGCTTATTCCACCAGGAGATTATAGTCTTGATCGCTTTTCTATTGAATTGATTTTTAGGCCTTCTATTCCCAACCATATCACCAACTGGAGAGTCTTTAATAACGATCTAGATATCATAAGCTTTTTGACATTAGAAGGCTCTTATGATGACTAGATAATTGACGAAGATCAACATGACAACCAACTTAAGCAAGAAACAACCAAGAATGCTATACCAAAGTCTATGGTTAAGTTAGAAGATTTATATGACCTCAAGGACATATTCAAATGACCCACCAATTCAAAACTTCAGAGTTCAACTCTGAGATTTGAATTGATTAACCTTGGAACTGACCTTAAACCTCAAAATATTAATCTAGGCCTCGGACTTACGTCAGATGAGAAATCAACCTTTATACATTTGTTGAAGAAATATAAGAATGTCTTCACATGGAACTATGAAGATATTAAAACGTATGACACTTCTATTATTCAACATACTATCCCCATGACGTCTGATGAAAAGCCTATTCAGCAAAAATTAAGAAAAATCCATCCTAATTTAGAAAATCAGATTAAATCTGAATTGAAAAAACTGCTGAAAGCCAAGATTATTTTCCTTGTCAAACATTCCAGGTGGGTCTCCAACCTTGTCCCAGTCAGAAAGAAGAACAGTGATATTCAAATATGTATAGACTTCCGCAATCTCAACAAATCCTGTCAGAAGGAAAACTTTCCATTGCCTCCTATGGAATAGATATTGCAATCAGTTGCAGGCTTAGAACTAATGTCTTTCCTGGATGGATTTTCAAGTTATAATCAGATCCTAGTACATCTAGATGACCAGCTGAAAACTACATTCAGGACAAAATGGGGCACTTATGCTTATCAGAAGATGCCATTTGGACTAATTAATGCTGGTGCTACTTTCCAAAGAGCCATGGACATAGCCTTCAAATATTTAGTAAACAAATCAGTAGTAATCTACTTAGACGATATAACTATATATTCCAAAAAGTGCAGTAATCATCTGAGAGATTTAAAACAAATCTTTGAGCATTGTCAAAGGTATGGAATTTCTCTTAATCCTAAGAAATCTTTCTTCACGTTAAGTGAAGTAAAACTCCTTGGATTCATTATATCCAAAGTAGGGATTCACATTGACCTTGATAGAATAAGAGAAATCTCTGAAATTCCTTTACCTCATAACAAAAAATCCAAGCAATCTTTCCTAGGTCACATAAATTTTGTTAAGATATTTGTCCCTGAATTCTCATGAATTGTTTTACCTCTTCAATCTATGATAAAGAAAGATTATCTTTTAAATGGGGACACATAGAACATGAAGCTTTTAATTTGATTAAACAAGCAATCATTAATGCTCCCTCTTTAGCAACTCTGAATTTTTCAAATCATTTCATTCTATATACTTTCGCTTCCGAGAAATCATATGCAGCCATATTGACACAAGTCAATGAAGAAAAAGTTGAAGCCCCAATCTCTTTCTTTGGCTCCAAATTGCAGGGGGTTGAATTGAATTACTTAGATGTTGAAAAACAAGATTCTGTTGTTTTCAAATCAATAAAACACTTCAGAACTTTTATCCTCAAAACCCACACTAAACTAATAGTGTCATTCTCAGTAATGAGAAATTTGTTGATACAAAGGGATGTAGGTGAGAAGAGAGCAAATTGGGTGATATCTTTGCAAGAATATGACATTGAAATCAGACCAACAAAAGTTGTAAAATGTCAAGGTTTTTGCAGGATGTTAGCAGGAGCGTCTAATTTAACAACACTACAAGACTCAGGTGATGATGTACAAGTCTATGAGGTAAGCCTTAATGACACTGAGTCAAGTTATTCTGATATCATATTTTACTTAAGAAATGGATATGCCCCAATGCAATTAAATTATAAGAAGAGAAGGTCCTTGAGGCTAAAAGCTAGATAATATCAAAACGTCAATGATGTATTGTTTAGAATAAATTATGATTCTGTTTTACTTAGATGTCTTGAAAAATTTGAGGCAAAGAAGGTGTTTCAGAAACTCTGTGATGGACCAGCTGGTGGACATTTCGGAGATACCACCACACATAAAATCCTGCATGTTGGCTATTACTAGCCAACATTATTCAAGGATACACACAGTTATGTAAGGAGATGTAAATTTTTTCAAACAACTGTTGGGAGACAGAGAAAACCTACATTACCATTACAGCCAGTCAATATTGAACAACCATTTGAGAAATGGGGATTGGACATAATAGGTGAGATTGTTCCTCATTCTTCTAAGCAGCATAGATATATCCTTACAACAACTTATTACTTCACAAAATGGGTGGAAGCCATTCCACTCAAGGTAGCCAATTCTAAAAACATCATTGAATTCATTGATCAATTTATCATTACCAGATTTGGTTTGCCATCTGCCCTGATGTTTAATAATGCATCCTATTTTTTAGGCAATGCTATGACAGAATTTGCTCTTAAAAGAGGTTTTAAGCTTAAATACTTTGCTAACTATTATCCACAAGGAAATGGGTTAGCTGAATCTACAAACAAAAATATCATAATAATTATTAAATGAACTGTTGACCAAAATCAGAAGAACTGGCATAAGTCTTTATTATTCGCTCTATGGGCAGATCAAATAACTCAGAAGGCCTCCATTGGCAATTCTCCTTTTAATTTGGTCTATGGGAAAGAAGTTTTCCTACCTACAAATATAGCTATTCCTCTATAGCCCTAGTTCAGATCATTGAAGAAACTCCTTCCTCTTCTATGAAAGTTAGACAATTACAAATCCTTAAGCTCGAAGAGGAAAGGGAAAAGGCCAGAATCACACATGCACATCATCAACAGTTAGTCAAAGCTTCCTTTGATTCAAATTCTATAAGTTCAAAATATTTTCAACTCGGAGACCTAATATTGAAATGGGATAAAGCCCACGAAAAAAAAGGTAAGCATACCAAGTTCCAACAAATGTGGCTTGGCCCGTTTCAGATTGTGGAACAAATAGGCCCACCAACCTTTTTATTGCGGGATTTATTAGGCAAGAGAGAATCTCTACCTGTTAATGGGCAGATCTTAAAGAAATATTTTCCATAGAAGATGATCTCTTCTATTCCCTGTATATTATTTCCTTTGTTTTTATTTTTTTTTAGAAATAATAATACAATTTGAAGAATATTTACTTTTGGCTTTGCAAATAATAGTCTCTTTTTATTTTTTACTTTTCGCTTGTATAAGTAAAGATTGTTATTAAAATAAATTTCACACGTAAAACATATGGTTGAGTTCTATTGCTCCAAAATCATTTGTTCTATACCAAAATTATTTGATCTTTGATGAAACTTAACTTTAGAAAGGAACCTTGCCTCTACATCAGTCAAGAAAAGTATCAATAACAAAGCAAAGTATCTTTACAAAAAAGCATCTTTAAACTCTACAATTGTCATCCATAAGCTCTTAAGGAGCCAATGATTCTCCCCATTTATTCAGTTATCATTTTTAGAGTGTAATTCTAAAATATACTTAACCTTAAAGCATAAGAGGTCTCATCAAAAGTCAGCTTACCATGACCATAAGGTTATAACTAGCTAACATTACTAATACTTCATATCAAAACAGGGTAATGGCTTGAGATTGTATTGTTCAAAAGACAAGGGGTCCAATTAAGAGCTAGCTTGTTCAGTTAAGCTATAATCAAGTGAATGACATTGTCAATTTTGGTCACCAAACCAAGACATTGTCCTTTAAGGGATAAAAGATGAAATTTTGAAGAAAAAAAATTATTTCTAAAAAATAAAAAGGCAATAAGTATATAAATCTGAGCTTATCTTTAAAAAATTTATTCTGACCTAGGTGGGATACTGAATCATTCTGGTTAAAAGGTAACCCTGTCGAGGCTTTGAACGCTTGTTGGCATCAGAGGCTCTACCTATGACAACTGAGTATACCAAGAAACTGATCTTTGAAGCGCCTCCCTGTTTTTATCTTTAAAACCAAGTAATGAATGGTGTAGACAAAGTAACTTTCTTATGTGAAGAGGATAATCAAAAGAATGATAGTTAAGTGGATGTTGTTTAAATATTCAAAGAGAAATATTACTTACCTTATATATCATGTAAATTTTATTTTCTAAACCATCTTTATTTTGTAAGTTTTTAGAAATTTCAAAAAAATCTTAGAGATAACTGGTCCTTCCAAGTGAATCCCCAATAGTTTTGCTATTCAACAACCCCCGATTTTTTAATAGTAGTAGTTAATATTACATTAATAAATGGGGACCCTTTAAAAAAAATCCTTCCAAAAATAAGTCTAGCATTTAGGCATCTTCCTTATTAAATTTTGGAATAAAACAAGATATCAATAAAACACCTTTTCAAAAAACTAGTAAATATCTACCTTTCTCGCATATCACACGATTAAGCGTGATTGAAATCCTTGCTAATCCACCAAAACTAGCGAAAAGCGATCAAAAGATGGCTCTGCACTAAACACTTCGAAACTATTATGTTTCTTGTATAAACTAAGTCCTAAGGAATTTCTCATTAGAACTAAGGCCCGCATCACATATCGCTATTTTTAGAAGGCACGCCTTAATGAGTTACCTTAAAACGTGCGAGATGTGAAATTTCGATGACAGCATCTCCCCTATCGCATCATATTTCTGACATTAAAAAGAACACTGAAAACTTACCATCCGTCGAGATTGTGAAATGTGATTGAGACTTGGACCCACTCCCGAGATACATTACAAACGAGTATTTAGGTTCAGTGCTTAATAAAAAGGGCTTTACACAAGAAAATATGACAAATAAGCTATTTTTTGGAAATGATAGTAAGTGGCCCGCATTTCGCATCTCACAGAAACAAAAGAAACGATAAGGAAAGTGTACAAACATAATGCGATAATGCGATTTGCAATATTGCATCACAATCGCAAAATTGGCATTTTCGCAATTTAAAGGCTCGCCACCCTAAAATATTTCTTCCCAACTTACGATGTGGACATTAATGAGCAATAAAGCTAAGAGATAATGAACCATTAGTGGGCATTTAATAAAGGTTAATGGCATTTATGTGTGAAAAGTCGTTCAATGTGATACGATATCTTCTCACTTGCGTTCAAATAAAACTCCTTTCTTATCACATTTTCAAGTTATTTGTATTATTTCATCTTATGTTCATTCTTATCTCTGTATATCCGATAGTTGTTGTTTTTCTCCATTTTTAGGAAAAATCCACAGAAGGAGTCTTTGAGAGCAATGGAAAAGAAGGGCAATGAAGTTATGTCTAAGAAATTAGAAATGACTCATTTATTCATAGATACTATGTGCAACAGAGAAGGAGGAACCTCTACATGGGAAACCATGTATGATTTATTAGAAGAAGAGGAACCAAGACCTTTGGAAACAAAGGTCACAACTGATGGTAATGTTTCCTCAGATGCCTCCATTTTTGAGACAACATGCTCATTTCTACATCGCATAGCCGCGCGACCAAAGATAATCTCTTATACAGATATGGTCAAGTGGATAATTGATCAGGTCGATATCTCAGACAAAGAACTTAAGAATAGTAGCCAAGAGGTTATTGGATATTTTTTTCGCCAGACAACCTATGACTTATGTACAACCTACCATAGCCACAAACTCTCTACAACAAAAAGTTGCTCGAGAAGTTTTCCAAAGAGAACGAGGACCCAACAAATGTCACGCAGACCTGGTCAAAAAATGAAGGCAAGATCAAAAAGGACAAAACGGGTATGTACTCTACCGCACCTATTTATCCCCCTCATAGTTTTGTGGCAACCATGCTATGTAGGATGTTCGCCAAGCCTGATAGCACTAAATTTTCCGCAGAATGGTTGTCATTAATAGATGCAGTCGTAAACGTAACCATAATGAATTGGACCCAAATTTCGTCTGATATTTTAGTAAAGGTGATAATAGATTATAGGAGGAAAAGGAGTATCTCTTCGAGGATTAACCCTCATTTTTTTATGAGTGCCTATGTTATGGATGAAATATGTTTTGGTTCAAAATTTCCTATCATGGGATGGAAGTGGACTATGAGCAATCCACTTCCCATTCATATATATCATAAGGACATATGGGAGTCTCAGTTACACCCCCATTTTTACAAAATCTGTCATGGAGTCATGCTGCCTATCCATAGACAGATTTACAACCAAAATTCCCCTAGGCTTTCTAAGGAAGTTGAAGTAGATATCCTCCCAATGGTCAGATGGTTTGGGGAGGAAACATTCACATATATTAGAGTATTTGGGAGCATTGCCTCACCGCATGTCCTCCCATACTATGTCCCTGACAAATTGATGGCTAAAGAGATAGCCTACCAAACAGCGAGTGAGGGTGGGCTAAGCAAAGGATTGAAGGAGCAGAAAAAGACCATTTGGCCTACATTTCCGCTGCAGTGTGGAGCATTTGCACTACACGATTTTGGGTATGCATGCAAAGAAGCGAAGAACATGAAATCTCTAGAATTACCTAAATTCCCAAGAACGCAGTATGACCCAAATGGCTCTGCCAATGCCTTCACTACCCTGTTCAAATTGAAGGCATTCACTCATGAGGAAGATGCATTTGATGATGTCTTCCTACAAAAAGAAACATTCACAGATGTGAATCACATTGCATCACTTCTTTTTGACCCAGAAAATCTTGAAGCCTTTCATGATTACAGAGAAAGGAGAATGTTAAAGGTCCCATTGGACCAATTACAGATTGAGCCAATAAGGGAGTCAACTCACTATGTAAGCCTAGAAGAGAGCTCCAGAGAAACTTCTAAAGATGATTTTGAAGCAGAGTCCCAAGAGAAGTCTACTAGGGAGTCAAAGCACTCAGAGCATCAATCAAAAAATGCAGGAAGTAAAGGTAAGGAGTCAGAGAAGGATACAGCTGGATCTACAAAAAAAGCAGCTCAGCAAACCTCAGCTAAAAAATAGGTTGAAATTCACTCCACCTCTACCCAATTAACAAAATCCCCAATGATTGATTTAGAGAAAGAATGGGAGCATTTTAATAAAAAGCTCCATATATAGTTATAAGTACTTGTGCTACAGACTCCACAACACAAAGCAACTCAAGAAATTACAATAGAGAAAACTGTAATTACTCAAGAGGTAGAGCACATTCCTGCCACTCCTACCTCTGAAATGTTTTTGAGAATTGAGGAGATTCCTCCTTTAGATGTGTTCTATAGGCCAGCCCACAAAGCTGTCGTCAAAAGGCAAAGAAAGAAGAGGAAGTTGGATGCTATAGTTGCTACTACTCCCAATAATGAATCAGTGGATATTGTCTAGAAAGATTCACCCATTGACTCATCTGATAACCTTACTATACTGTCGCAGTTTGCAGGAGCCTATGATACAACGACTATTGATAAAGAAACGAAGGTACAAATGTTGCTCAGAGAAAAGGAAAATAAAATTTTGTTGTTGGAACAACAGTTAGAGAAAGAAAAATCTAACCAACAAGCGGAATTGCAAATAGCCAACCTCCAACAAGAATTCGAGCAAATGAAAATAAAACATCAAGCCAACTTTGCAAAAAAGGAAGCAAAAATACAAGCAATAACAGATAAGTATAAGTACATTTCAAAAATTGATCATTTTATAATTGAAGCGCTCAGCCTTAACTCCCAGCTAATGCACCAAAAAAGAACTTCTATGCCAGAAGATATCGTAGTTGAGTCCTTATTGCGAGATTAGTGACAAGTTAACAAGTCAAGTCGTTGACATGAGACTTGAATATGATGAAGTCTTGAAAAGAGTTTCCAACTTCATCACCTAGTAGAATTCAGATGATGGGAGGAAGGCTGATTTTCCTAGACTGGAGGAGTCACATAAAGAAATTCTATTTGCAGATTGGGATTCTCGGCTTAGACAAGTAGAAAAGGCAACAATGGTCGTAGCAGCAGCAACAAACAGTGTTATTGAGAACATCAATGAGAATTTACACAACGCCATCCTCGTGGTAGAGTCTGTACGATGTTTTCTTCCAAATGTCAAACAACTCGAACAATAGTTGGGGCAGGCAACGGAGGAAAAAGAGGAAGCAATTAGGCAAATGACCAGGTTAAACTAGGAAGCATACCTGACTCCACGTAGAAAATGGTGCCAACACTGACCGATATCGTGTTCACTAGGCAGTTGAAATTTGCAATTGGCCGACTGACACAACTCAAACTAATGACGGACATCTGTGATCTCAAAGATCAAATGCAAAGGAGTTAGTCACCATGTTTTATTTCTATTTTAGACTTGTTTCGCATAATTGAGGAAGTTCGTTTAAACCTTCTCAGCTATTTTTTTAATAATCTACTCTTAGGATTTATAATTTAGTATTTAAACTGTCCAGAAATTTTATCAGAAACAATCTTCAAAACATGCACTTTTGTCCCTTTGAGGAAGTTCTGGTGAAATGAATGGAACAGGATTTATTTTCATTTTATCTGGCATATTCTACTGAAATTGCACTTTTGTACTCCTAGATGGTCTTAGATTGATTGGAAGTAGGTCAATATTGTTGAAACACATAAGCAGAACATATTACAAATGGTACTTTTATCTTGTGATTTTGTTTTATTTATGTATTAAGCAATAAATTCTTCTTCAAATTTTTTATGTATGAAAGTTTAAATCTCGGTTAGCATTATTGTACTTTTGTATGGTGATGGCCTAAATATTATGCTGAATATATGAATAATTTATTATGAGATATATCTTTCACAATCGTTTCAGCTAACTATTTATCCGAAACGATTATTGTTAAAATGATTTCACTTCTTATTGCAGTTGAATGATCTTTATTATCAATTGCTCTAGGACATTATTGTAGGTCACATATTTCAATTTTATTCCCGAGTATAGTCATAGATAGATAGTGTTTAAATTAGGATATATGCATGTGATTATTAGTTTAGATTAGATTACTTTTATCTTAAACATTCCTCCGAACTATCATAAACCACCCCATCATCACTATCATAATTTGTATTGGAAAACTGGTCCCATTATTCCTAGTCGGAGCCACTACAGCAAATGGAAAAGGAGTTGCCAACCAAGCTCCGGACCGGGTGGTTTTACCCCATGTTGTAAGCAATGATTTTCGAGGCTTCAATAGGTGCCTTGACTCTCATCATCATTATCAGTGAGTTGTCTCGCATTTGTTAATGGTATACATCAATGACCGATAATCAAATGATTTCTCACACGGTCGACTTCAGCTCATAGTTTAGAAATTTATCATCTGTGGTCGGTGAAGACCTCAGGTTGTGTCATCATCTTGGTTCACTTGTCAGCTCCTTCAGTTTTCTTCTAGTGTTACCAACCACCCTTATATGTTGCATTTAATCACAGCAGCATCATGTATGTTGACACCCTAGTTTATGCAATACCATTATTCCACCTATATGACTTGTTACTATTATGAGGATCAGTTGCGCAACATCAATGATCACACATTATTCGAGCATCATTGATAAAATTTTCTTGTATATGTGATATTGAGACATAGCTCCGTTTTGTTCTTTTGTGGCTATGATAAGATTATCCACTATGTATTCTTCAGTCTTCTCAGTATACTTATGTATACATGTTGGATCCTCTCTATACTTGATCAGTGAACATGCTTTACTATCTTTGAGCATGGGTATGCCCACCTCAGACATGAGCCTTCTTTCTGACTCCTTCCACAGGTATTCAGTTGGCTGGAATCTGGTGATCTCCTCTTAGGTCTTCAGATGATCTCCCTTTATACTTAATACATTTCAGCCAAAATATACCCCATTTGACTTCATATATTAAGGGGCATCTATTATAGCATCATTCAACACTCGTGTATTTCTGATGCTCTTGCATGGCCTTGGTCAACCCTTTCCCATACAGACTTGATCATTTATTAAAAAACAAAATTTTGAATTCCATACGCAACTCTGCCCTTTAAAAAGTGCGTACACACATGGATACCATAATAGAGAACCCATGTATATTATTTAAAATATGAAAAAATAAAATAATATGCTATTTTTTGGGCAGGTTTTACAGGTTCACCGAAATCCCACCTACAGGAGCTTATGGCCTAACCGAATCAATTGATTTCTGGTGGTATTTATACATTATAGTCTTTATTATCCCTAGATCAAGTCTTATTTTCCTTGTGCCTCCTACACTCCCAGTCATAGGAAACCTTTGTTTCCTTTCACAGATTTTCATCCTACATTATATGGCATCATTTTTCACATGCTTGAGAGGTGATCTTTGAGTCTTCGGCTAGATGGATCGGACGAAAGTTTCTCTAGTGCCATGTTCGAATCATGTTGTATCTTTCCACTACTCTTTGTTGATATTAATAAAGAAGTTATGCCTAGTTTCTGATATGTTATGATCTCATGCATTTAAGGTTCATGTGTAATATGTCATTATTTATATGTTTATGCTTGATGATATAACGTGTTTATTATGCACACACTTTGAACTACTTTCTATGTATATGCTTCTCTGAAATGTTTTGCAGGTTTTCTAGCTTGGGAGGAAGCAGAGGGTTTGGACCCTACGGGATCAACATCAAACATAGGAACTACGGGTACTCATCTCAAGCCCAATTTTGGTGGTTTGTGTAGTTTTCTTACTTGAACGTATGCTTCTTGTTGTCTATCTTCCTTCGATCTGTTGAGGTTTTCAACCTTTACCTTAGGAATTTTTTTCCCACCAACACCACCGCACTTTGACATGCTCTATTTCTTAATTTCAAAGTGTGAGTTGCATTTAATCCTGGATGCACAGAGCTTCTGGTTGGAACTCGCCCTTTGTTTCTACCTGTAACACAGTTAAATAAATTACATGATTAACATCCTACACATATCTTTTAAGCAATGAAACATGGAAAACATCATGAAATATAATTTATCGAGGTAAGGCCAGTATATAGGAATTCAACCCTATCCTTTCGAGCACTTCAAATTGATCGTAATATTGTGGTGTCAGCTGGGAATATACCCAAATTTCAACGAATGTTTATTGGGTCTAACTCACAATAAAACATGTTCCCTAACTTAGAACTCCTTGTGAACCTAATGTTGGTCTATGTAGCTCTTCTACCTATCTTGTGCCACTTTTGAATTTCTTCTAATGGTTTGCACTTCTTGTTCCATGTCCTTCAACATATCAGGCCTAATAAGGACCCTACTCACTATATCACTCCAACTGATAGGAGTGTTACACCTCATCACATAAAGGGCTTCAAATGGGCTCATTCCTATCAATTTTTTATACCCATTATTTCATGAAAACTATACAAGTGGAAGATATTCTTCCCACTTCTAGGGCTAGTGCGTTACATACATCCTTAGTTTGTCCTCAAGAACTCCATTTTCCCTTTATTTTTGTCCTTTGGTCTATGAATGGTGGGCCATGCTAAATACCAACTTAGTTCCCAAACATTTAAACAGTTATCTCCATAACTTTGGAGTGAACTTGGCATCTCTTTGAGATAATCTTCTTGGGAACTCCATGCAACCTCACAATATCCTTACTAAAAAATTGAGCCACCTCATTAACTAAATTTCTAGACTTAATAACCACAAAGTGAGCCACTTTTCTCAACTCATAAACCAATACCATGATTGAATCATGTTACTTAGAATTCTTTGGTAGCCCTATAATGAAGTCCGTAGAAATCTCTTCCCACTTCCATTCCATAATGGGAATGGGATACATTAAACTAGCTGAGTGCTTGCACTCAACCTTTACTTGTTGGCACTCTATGCAATTGGAGATGAAATATGCCACCTATCTTTTTAAATCAAGCCAAAAATGGAATTTATTGATGGTTGTAAGTGTTTTTGATAACATGGATGATCAAATTATTACTATATATGAAAATGTTTTAATATGAGTTTCTTCAAGTTTTTTTTATTTGGCATACAAATTCTATTTCTAAATTTAACTAGCTTTCTTTCAGTAAGGCTGTATTCCCTACTTTCCATGCTCTCAAAACCTTGCTACAATTTCTTTTTCAGATCTTGATATTTTTTTGTCTTGCTACCCAACATTTGTAATCTTTTATTCAAGATTTTTTCTATAGGAACTCATAGCTTCTATATGGTGTATTCACACTCTCCTGTTGAGTGTGTCATCCACTTTGTTTTCTTTTTCTTTTATATGTTTGATTTCAAAATCAAATTCACTAAGCATGGCGACCCATTTGGATTTCCTTTCATTTAATTTAGGTTGATCAAACAATTACTTTAGCCCTCTTTGATCAGTCATTAGAGTAAATTTTCTCTTAAGGAGGTAGTGTTTCCATATATTCAATGCAAGAGTGATGGAAACCAATTCTAATTCATGAGTTACATATTTTTTCTCGTGTTAATTTAATTTTCAAGATTCATAATAGACCACCTGACCTTCCTACATCAAGACTCCAAAAATTCTCTCCTTGCAAGCATGTGTATACAAAGAAATCATTCTCAAAATTAGTTATTTTTAACACTAGTGCATTGGTTAAAAATTGGTTTAGCTGATTGAAGCTTGCAACACATTAACCCATCCATTCAAACCGCTTCCCATTTCTTTGCAAGGCAATGAGTATCCAACTCTTGCTCAGTAGGTATTTCAACATTTTTGGTGACTGGTTTTGAATGTGTGGGTGGTTTTTTGCCCAAACATTATAAATGTCAAAGGACATGAGGTCTCATCATGAGCCAGCCTATTCACTTTGTTATGCCCCAGTGAATGGCACTGTGATTATCTGGTTACCATGCCAGCACAATAACCTCTTTGCAGGAATGTGTAAATAATCAAAAGTCATAAGTTTAGGATACTGGCTCATTTTTGGGTTTAAGAGGCAACCCTGTCAAAGCTATAGACGCCTGCTGGTAGCAATGGCTTTGCCTATGGTATTGGAGTATTACTTTAAATGGCCAACTATTCAGTATGCTAATACTTCATATTCAATTAATCCAAAGGGATAAACCATTATTGAGTAGTGTTTATACTTCTAAAAACTGGTATGGTTGTTGAAAATCCATTGAATGAATCACTTTAGCATTGTCCAATCAGTTGACGACAGCAATCATTATTCTTAATCATGCCTTGTCAGATTTTTCTCTATTAATCTCAAAAGGTAAATAATTTCCCATAATGTCTATTTACATTCTTTATTCTTTTTATGATCATTTCTAACCACTCATACAACTGATAATTATTTCACTTCACTTCACTTATCGGACTCCTCTGACTGTTTCATGCCATATTAATGATGTCGTGTGTACTTCTCATTTTCTCGTGCTTTGAGGACAAGGTCGCCCTTTTCACATTGGAGGTGGAAGGTCATGCACTATGATGATATGACAAGATATAATTACCGAACTCTGCCATAACTTTCCGATTTGAAAAAATATTATTATTGCATTTATACAAAAGTTTTTTTTTTTATTGAAATCTTTACATGTGGCTTATATGTTGCTATTCAAAACTAAAACTGTGGATTCAAGAAAATTGCATGCAGAGTAGTGAATTGTTTACAAGAGAACAACAAGTATGGGGGCAACTCTATTCACAGCAATCCAACACTATTGCAACTAACAGAAGAGGCTTGAGAAACTCGCAAATGAGAACAATTGTTCAGACAGGATGTGCTTGCATGGCTTCCACCTTTTGCATCACCTTTAGCATCAACTCAGCCTACATTAGCTTCAAAAATCCCAGTCCATACATGTCATTCCACATTATTTTCAGAGGTAAGAGTTGAGGTAAAATAGAATAAGTTTCTAATTTATTAAAAATTTAGGAGAATTTCATGAAAATCCATTGAGCATTATTTATCATCATTCACTTCACATCTTTACCACTTCCCATTTTCAGAGACATAGAAGCTTTTAGTTTGGGGGAGTGTTACTTTCATTCATTTATTTATTATGACCATGCCATCATCCATCGATCTCCTTATTCATTCTCAAAACCTCCCTTATTCCATGTTGTTTTACACCAAGCATATATTTCAACAACAATTGTAGCAACCACCTCAATTTGTTTTCTAGTATTGCATGAGGGCATGCTAATTCTCGAGTTTGGGGGACAAATTGCTACACATGATGGATGTTTTCTACTTTCTTTCTCATTTAAGGCATACATTATTATACAGTGCAGAAATTGGTTTATGTATATCTTTAAAACTTTGAACTGAATTCTTGTGATTTTTGGACAACAAAAATGTATCTTTAAAATAGCCAAACCCAGTAAATTTCAAGTTAAATTAGTTTGTAAAATTTCAGAAATCATGCACTATCACCTACAACCATTTTTCTTATATATCATGATCCGTGCATCAAAACAATCTGATTTTTGGATTAGAGAAGCATTAATATAGTAGAAATCTGCTTGCAAAATTTTAGCAAAATCTGGTTTGTAGTTTTTGAGAAAATGGTTAATGAATTTTGTCATTACTTTTATCATATTTTGTTGCAACTTCATATACATATAGTTGAAAGTCAATGTGAAAATTGTTACGCCTTCATCAACATTTCTAAAATTGAATATTCATTATTTGAGGAAAAAGTCATTTGTTCCATCAATTTCATGAGTTGGGATGAACTTTTTTTATAGCTTGGTTAATATAGAGGCTTTGGGTTGCATGAGGACATGCAACATATTCAGTTTGGGGGTATGTTGGGCCACTAATTTTTCATTATTATTATCACATTTTAACATCTATTTCATCCATTTCTACCATTCTTCATCACGTCATCTATCATAATTTATCATATAACTCCATTTTATTATTATTTATGTTCTTATGGATAAATACTAATTTTTTCCCCTTTGTTTTTAATATATTGAAGATTATTATGCATTATTTTCCAATGATGGTTTATTAATGAATTTTTATCACTCGCGATTTTAGACTCCAAGATCTTTTCCAAATTGCAAATTTGATTTCTAGCTCATAATCAAATATTCCAACTCAAAAATTCGCTAGGATAAGAAGTGATAGTTTTGCGTTGGACTTTTCAGACAAATGAAGGTGAATCTTGAAAATCCAAGACACGGGTTTTGTGAAGAATGGACCAAATTAGATTTGTAATGTGTAGTTTTCCAAATTCGGTATGTATTAAGATAAATGCAAGGTTCATCAAAGATGATTTTCTCAGATTTTTTGTTCTAGCCATTTTCCAAATTCTTCCAATTGCAATACCAGATTCGACTTGTTCTTGTTGAATGATGATGGGAAGATCTTTCAGCTCTGGTCTTGTTTATTGAGATTATGTAATCAATCCAAAATTGTAATGGAACTCATTTTGTAATCAACTTTGTTGTAACTTTCCTTTTCTCTCTATGTATTTAAATGAAAACAGGGATCAAAGAAGGGGGGATAATTAGGAGATAGGAGATGGACAATTATTGGATAGGATGTAGGAGAAGAGATAATCGTTGAGAGATGGGAGATGAACAACTGTTGAATTTGAGGCAAAGCTAAGAGCTTCATTATGCTGTAATTATTTCTCTCATATATTTTAATGAAGGAAGCTATCCACTGAGTTCTACATATGTTACTTGTAATCTGATCTAAATTATTTCTCAAGGCAGAACTGAGTCTTGGGCAGTTGGGCCCACTACCTTGGACGAGGTGCTTCCTTGAACATGTAAATTACTGTAGTTATGTGTTTGTTTATTTGAATTTCAATTGTCATTCCTTAAAGTATATTTCCTTTATTCTAATTAATTTGTTGTTTTGTTTCATTTTCCAGATTTGTTGTTTCATCCAATTTCTAGATTTCATTTAATTTACTGCTCTAGATTAGCATTTGAATTATGTTGGGTGCAATAGATTAAATTTCTGATTCAGCAATGTGTGGTTTAATTTAGTAATGATTCAAGTTGTGTGATTAGCATAATTGTTTTTCCTGACATTTACTTTCTTATTTTTAATTTTAGTTTTATTATTCAAGTCTCACAATTTATTTCTTGTTGAATGAGCTTGATAGTATAGAACACAATCATATAGAACTAGTGTTAGCTGTTGGTATTTTTATGCATATATTTTATTGATTGCCTTGAAATAAAAGGACGCTCCTCATGTTGATAACTAATGTCTAAGTGATTAGTTGTTTTTTATTAAGCAATTAATTTTTCCCCAACGCCATGATTAAAGCATTCACTGGGCAAACCAAGGGATATAAGAAAGGGAATGAAGGAGCACAACCATGGATGATTCTATGCACTCGTCTGTGATTTGTGAGAGCTCCAAATGATGGATGAGGGCGACGCCACATAGTGTTTCTTTTTCGATTCTACTATCATTCATGCAATTCAGCTTGATCACCAGAGGAAAAAAACTCGTCAGATCCCTATCCCCCTCCTTACCATTATTGTTAATTGCCTCCATGTCAAGGTCGTTATAGAGGAATGGTGGATTTTACATTAGCATATCAGAGGATTTCATTTGAGACCTATTATTCGGGTCTTGTTTATCTAATTCCTTAAGGGTTTGAATTCTTTATTAAATGATTTCCTCGATTTAAAGTCATCAACTAACTATTGTTCAGATGTGGATTGAGATTATTGAGGAAAATTTGAATTTTTTTAGGAACATTCTATTCTTCAGATGTGGACTGAAATTATTGAGGAAAATTTGAATTTGATGATTAAAATTATTTAGAGTAAGAGTGTTTATGACAATAAGAATTTATTTTTTATCAAGGATGGTAATCAAGGTTAATTGACCGATATTAAATGATAGATAAATATGGAGTTTTATATTACACTTTATATTATTCTTTTATTATTATAAAATTTGGAGAGTCTTTTTATATATTTTTTACTTATTATTATTAAAGGTTGTAAGTTTTTTGCTTAAAAATTGGTTTGTTAAATCTTAAAATGTTGTGAAACATATTTTTTTTCAATTCATTGAGAGTGTAAATTATAATGAGTTGTTGAGTGAAATAAGTTAGCTTAGCCAAATTATAATTAAGGGGCCCTTCAAATGTGTTCTATATTGCCTTTCTAAGAGCAAAGGCATATTTCATATTTTTTTAGGATCTGAAACTTTGTGTGTGCTTTCAATTGTCTATCATGTGTTATGTTTGAAGTGGATTTGTAACAATGATTGTTGTTCCCTATGTAAATACTAATCTAGGTTGCATTAGTTTGGTATAAAAGTAGGTTTAAGGTATACATATGAATTGAAGAACAATGACAGCAAAGGAATTCATTTTGTGGATCTATAATAGGGAGAATTGCAAAATATCACGTAAGGGAATTAAGAATACAAGCATAGGGTAGAGGGAAGCATAAAGGAGCTATAAATAAAATCACCTAAATGTTGAGGACCATGTTAGCTAGAATAGATTCCATGGAGGAAGCTAAGAAAAGAGGGATTGCAGTAGATATTCATGACGTGAGGAATGAAGTGAAAAGTAGAGGACCCATGGAGATAAAACTAGTTGATTTATTAGATTGGGAAGATGGAGAAATCCCTCAAGTTTGAGAAATTGAGGAACCCAAGAGAGTGGAGCATATATATTCATAATGTTGAAAGGGCGTGTATCCCTTTGGTGGGATAATGTAGATGGACAAACAAATAAGAAGGAAAGATACAATTACGACTTGGGATGGGATTATTTCAAAACTAATTGGTATTCCATAATTTATACTTGTTTTCTTGAAAAACATTATCCACCATGGTATAAAACCTAGGTTGAATGTCCACCTTCATATTTTGGATCATAATATTTAGAAATACCCTTTCCTTTACATTGTATAATTTAAATGAGGGAATGCAAATAAAAATATGATAAATATTATCAATTAAAATTACATAAGCACATACATTTTTTACATTTAAATTTAAAGAATTCAACTATATACTAATTGAGTTTCCTCTATTTGTTGTAAGTGGAGAATAATCCAACTTTTACCAAGGTGTGATATTGGCAACTAACATCTTCTATGCAACCCTGCATGTATCTGTAGAATTATTTATAGAATAATATGGCTTTAGTGTAATCTAGATTTATATTAATTGACCATGTTTAAATAAACACATCTTGAACTCAAATTAATAAAATCATTGTCTCTACGAATGTGGTGCAATAATCAACCATGGTATGTAACAACACCACAGAAACCCACAACAAATAATGTGACGTCTCTCTAGGATGTGAGAAACAAATTCATATTAACCCTTCTATATCAATTTCAAACACTCTTTCTTTACCCTCCTTCCAAATGGGGTATAAAACTATTATATATTGTAAACTTATACTCTATATTATATAAAACGTTTAGAATTTTAGCATTATAGATGGATTCATAAACTCATTTAAGGGGGTCATTAAATTCATCTACCTAAATTTTAACATTGCAGATGGATTTTCAGACCCTCTTAAAGGAGTCTCTAAATTTTAACATTGTATATGGATTTAGTGACCCCTTTGTCTCTAAATTTTAACACTGCAGATGGATTCAGGGCATCTGTAGTGTTAAAATTTAGTGAAATGTAACACTATGGTATAAAATTGTAATTTTCCATTTCCAAAGTGATACAATTAAAAATGACTAGCATACATGACTAATTCATATACTTTTTGTACTTGTTATTTGGTCACATTTTTATTCTTGGACTATAGTAGTAGTTTATGCTAATAATTTTTAATTTTGTCACATATTATCTAGTCATATATTTTAGTCCTAGACTAAATTAGTCATTTAAGTTAGTCACTTTTAGTTGGGTCACTTATTATCTAGTCTTATATTTTATCCCTAGACTAAATTAGTCGTTTAAGTTATTTGTTTTAGTTGGGTCACTTAAAATTGCTCAAATTTAGTAGTAATTCACTTGAAATAACTGTGGTGACTAACTTTGTTAGTCACATAGTCACTAATTTCTCATTTTTTACTAGTGATTATTGGAGCTCCAACCCTCATGTATAGTAGAATAAAATGCCATCATAATAAGATTGCCTAGCATGAACATATTCAACACAACAATAATTCATTAAATACATGTAATACAATAATAAATATTAAAAACAAATTGAAAACAAAGATACCACAACAAACCTTGAAAACAATGCATTGTTGGAGCAAGGGCGACCTTGCTTGTTGAGTTTTTCAAACTGAAATTGTTCATATTCATCTGTTGTGATATTCAAATCAATTTCCAATCTTGGATTTTCTTTTCTTTTATTCCTCCTCTTTTTTGGGGCTCAATAAAATCTTCTTCCTCTTCAAAGATGACTCAAAAGCACCCAACCCAGACATGAAATTTCATAATCCATAATATGAAGATTGTTGGCATCATCCAACATTTTTTTAACCAAAGCAATCAATTGTTCAGTCATGGTCAAAGTAGCAAGATGATTGTTTAGAAGTAGGTCTAAGTAGCCAAATAACTCCTCTCTAGCCAACTCAAGTCCTTCAACTTTTACATCAACATTGTTATGATACATGGAAATTGTGTTGGAACCTTCGTTAAGATCTGATGGCTCTATATTTATCTCAGGAGGGTCATAATATGAATCAACTCTTGTCTCATGATTTGGTAATGGGTTTGAAGCCATTGAATGAGAATGAAACCAACCCACCTTTATGGCATGCTTTCAAATTTTACCACGAATAGACCATCGGAAATCACAAGTTATGAACTCTGTGCCAAGTGACAATATATTTTTTATTAGGTTTATATTGACTCCTCATCTAATAAACATGAGATATTCTCTCATGATGGCTACAATCACTATCTAGATTTTATATTTTATTTTTTCATTGATGATTCAAATCGTTTATTTTTCTTGTAATTATTAAAATATCCTTCCTTTTTAAGAATTTCCTTAAACCAATAATAGGGTTCAACATTTGTTAGAAGAATATATATCAACCAATCCATCCTATGAGCACATTTCTTTCTTTTATCAAATAGAGAGTTTGTCTTTAAATAACAATGATATGAGTCCACAACATTGTTTGTCTCTTGGTTTGCATAGGGAAAATCTCGAAAACCTTTTATCCACATCCCTAATTGCACAAAAGTTGGGTCAATGTAGATATTTCATTCGTATGACTACCAAAAAGATAAATGTAAGAAAGAGTATGTTAACTTACAAATCTTGTCACCGACAACCCAATTCTTTTGGAAATAGTATACAAACCTCTACCCATTAGCAAATTTGTTGAAGAATGCATTAATTGCAATGGTCACTTTATCATTGGAACAATATCTTAGAATCAAACCCAAATCACTAAACATCTATTTTTCTATCTCTAGACTACTGGTCAATCGATTGACATTTTTTAGCCATGTCATACGTGTGTGCCAAATATGCAAGATAGCATTGTAGCTTGTGATTCTCTTGTCACATTCAATTAATTTCAAGTGTGTCTTTTTTAGAATAAATAAAATTTGTACTCTAAAATAAGAATATTGAAGTTACTTTAAGGCGTTGATTTCATTGAATGCATCATCAACCATGAAGGCATTAACTTTTTAATTATAATCAACTTGGTCACACATATGCCTAAGGTGCTCCAACCATAATGAAATGTTCTGTGAAGTATTATGTGATGTCACCACCCATGCAACTGGCACCCCACTCTATTGTTCATCAAACATCATGAGTGTGTATTACTGATATCGTCACATTCAAAAAACATATAAAGTCAACTTTAGTTCATTATCATGATCAATCACTACAAATCAAATTTGTGTAATAGATCAATCATTCTTAATACACTCACCCCATATTTATTTGTATTGAATGTTGAATCCATGGATATTAAGCTATTATTTGATAGCTTGACCATGGTCTCCAGTGTCCACTTCATTTAAATTCCAGATATAAAAGGGATCTCTACACCATTGGGCTTTTGATAAAAGAAAAAATCATTTTGGTGTTTTTTATACCAAAGGTTCACACCCATTTCATCATTCTTATGCAACTGATACTTTCCTTTCATTAAATGATTATAGATGTTAACAACATCCCTCTTGCACAAAGGGAAATGACTATATCGAGCTATGGCATCCATGTCAACATATTTTTTCACACGCATTTTTAAAACTAAGTCAATTGACACTTCCAAGAAAAAACAACTCTCTACATAGGGAACCATGTCCTTGGATAACTTTGGTTGATGTAGGGACCTAACATCACCCGAAGTGTCATATTGGCCATGGAAAATCCATCCTTGGCTATCTTCGTGTTCATACATGTTATATGTTATTATTGCTATGTCGGGGCTTTGAACCATACATTTTACAATGAAATGTGATTGGCAACCCCTCTTTTTCACAAATGAGGATCTTTGTTTCATTTCATTTTCTCCTCGCTTGCCTTCTAGGCCATATGAACATGTATAAATGTAGGTTTTAAGCCCGTATAGAAATTACTTGCATACGAATTCTAAAAGCAGAAAATAAACAATGGCAAGAACATAAAACATAAAACATATATATACAGAGATTTTCCCCTAGATCCCAAAACTAAGACTACCAAATTGATTTTCCATTATGTTCCTTTCAATGTTACAATATATATATATATATATATATATATATATATATATATATATATATATATGTTGAAGCATTCATAAACCTCAATCCGTCAACCTTGGATTAGAACATAACCATAGTTCCTTTGATCAGATCTACAAAATACTATGGGCAAAAAACCATCATGCCCAAAACCATGTGCAAAACCCATGCACAAAACCATAGGTAGGTCCACCCACCTATTATAGGGTCCAAAAAAAATTCCGAGGGTGTTGCCCCAAACTCCGTACAAGGGAGCTACCGCCACCTGAAATCCCCCAACAGGGGGGTTGTACCCCCATGTGACCCCCCTGTTGTGAGTGTGACTAGTCATGCAAATAATATAACACACACCCAACAATAACTTCATGAAAAAATCTAAAAGGTTAATACATATGACAAATTAGAAAGTGTTGTTAACACCAAGATCTAAACAATGCATCTCTAAAAAACCTTACATTTCATATCACAAGCAAGCAGTAGTCCTTGAGCCCTGAAACCCCCTAACAGGGGGAGCTGCATCGCCCCTGTGACCCCCATGCTATGCCCAATGCAACAAACAGGGGATGTTATCGCCCCCTGTGTGACCCCCCTACGTTGTGACTAGTCGTGCAAAGAATATAACACACACCCAAAATTCTCCCACTTGTTATTTTCTTTTCCACACAGGGGGTCATAGGAGAGCTTATTCACTAATCCAGCCCTGCAATGTCCATGTTTTCTCTACACCAAGAAAACTTCTTAGTTCTCATAGACTTTGTCAATGCATCTGCAACATTGTTCAAAGTTTCCACCTTTACTAGCAACACCTTTTCTTCCTCAAACATATCCCTCACAAAGTGATATTGAACATCAATGTGCTTTATCTTTGAATGATAAGAAGGGTTCTTTACCAAGAAAATTGCACTTTGGTTGTCACAGTCTATCCTTATAGCTCGATGTACTAACCTCATACTTGAACACAATCTCTACAACCAAAATGCTTCCTTGCTTGCATGAGTGGTTGCCATGTATATTGCCTCTGAAGCTGAAAGTGCCACTACAGATTGTCCCTTGCTCATTCAACTAACTGCACCTCCAAAAAGGTTAAACATGTGCCCACTTGTAGATCTTCTCTGATCCAAATCTCTAGCCTAATTTGCATCAACAAGGCATGGATGTCCAAAACTTTGTCCAATTTGGGTCTTCCTTGGTAGCATAGACCATAATTGCTAGTGCCATGCAAATACCTGAAAACCCACTTCATTGTTGTCCAATGCTCTTTCCCTGGTTTTGACATAAACCTGCTCAATACTCCCACTGCATGTGCAATGTCTGGACTAGTACAGACCATTGCATACACCAGGCTACCGACTGCACTTTCATATGGAGCAGGGGACATGTCCTCTTCCTCTTCTTGTGTCTTTGGAAACTATTCAACAGATAACTTTACACCTACAATAATAAGAACCTTCACTAGTTTACTATCTTGCATATTAAACCTCTACAATATTGTCTGAACATACTTCCTATGGTTTTAATAGAGCTTCCTATTTTCCTAATCTCGTTTAATTTACATGCCCAAAATATAATTTGTAGCACCGATATCCTTCATTTTGTATTTGGAGGACAATTGGGTCTTCAAATCCTAGATAATTTCTTTGTTATTTCCAACCATAAACATATCATCCACCTATAATACCAAATAAATAACACGATCACCAATTACTTTAAAATACACACAATGATCTGCTTTGCTTCTGGTGAAGCCAAGTCCCTGTATATATGTATCAAATTTTTGATACCACATCCTTGGTGACCTTTTTAACCCATACAAAGAATTTTTTATCCTGCATCCCAGTTCTTTCTTACCCTTCACCAGAAAGCCTCCAGATTACTTCATGTTGATCTCTTCTTCCAAATCCTCGTGAAGAAATTTTGTCTTTGAAATCCATCTTTTCTACCTTAAAATCAAAAGCAACAACAACGGATAAAAGTAATTTAATAGAAGCTACCTTGGAAACAGGAGAAACAATGTCACCAAAATCAATTCCCAGCACCTAGGAATAACCTTTTTCTATCAACCGAGATTTGTATTTCTTCACCTTGCCTTTTGCATTCATCATCTTCTTAAACACCCATTTTCTTCCAATGGGTTTCCTTTCAGCCAGAAACTCCACCAAATCCCAAGCCTCATTTTTGTCCAAAGATGCCATTTCATAAACCATCGCCTCTTTCCGTAGTTTTCCATCCTCTGAATCTATTGCCTCCCTGATAGTTTTGGGATCATCATCAGTAATAGATAAAGCAAAATTTGAAATAAAATAGATGGACTATACCTTTATGGCCTCCTTCTTTCTCGAACTAATCTTCTCACAGCTCGAGTTTGTGTCTCTTCATCTTTTGATTCATGTTATGTTGTAGAGTCTGATTCTTCCTCCTTAATAAAATATTTCACCTCTCTAAACACCACATCTCGGCTCTACGCAACCTTCCTTGTTTCTAGGTTCCAAAGCTTATAACATTTTAAACCATCCTTATACCCGATAAAGACGCACCTTTCATATTTACTATCCAACTTGGTTCTTTTATCCTTTGGAACATGCACATATGCATCACAGCCAAATACCCTCAGATGTGAAAGATAGGTTTTCTTACCAATCCATGTGAAGTCCTATCCTCCAACGATGATGAATGTGATCTATTAACTAGGTAACATGCAATCTCCACTACCTCTGCCCAGAATTATTTTCCTAACACGACACCACTGAGCATGCTTCTTTCCTTTTCCATTAACGTCCTATTCATTCTTTCTGCAAATCCATTTTTCTGAGGTGTGTATGGAGTAGTCTTTTGTCGTTCTATACAACACTTCTTAAATAACTCTTCAAATTCCTTCTTGCAAAACTCTCCACCATTATCTATCCTCAACACCTTTATCTTCTTCTCTATCTGGCTTTTCACTAAAGCCTTAAATTCTTTAAACGTGTCAAATAATTCATATTTTTTCTTGAGGAAATATATCCATGTATTCCTCGAGAAGTCATCTATAAATTATGCATATTACAAATACTTACCGAGTGATGGAACCGACACCGGTCCAAACACATCACTGTGCACAAGCTCTAATATCCCTTTCGCCCTCTTAGCACCAGAGGGGAAACTCACCTGATTCTGCCTCCCATATACAAAATATTCACAAAAATCGAAATCCAGAGAGAAATTAGACATACCTTCTACTATACCTTTACCATGAAGTATTTGAAGGCCCTTCTCTCCAATATGTCCAAGACTTTGATGCCAGAACATGGTCTTTTCTCCAAAGACCACTAAATTTTTTGTTTCACTTTCGAGAACCACAGAACTATTGCACCCATCAATAATAGTGCTACCTAGAATCTTGTATAGAGTTCCAATCCGAACATCCCGCATCAATACCAGTGCTCCCCGAACCATACTGCAAGTATATATTTCGAACATTATTTTTACACCCACATCATCCATCTTGCTTACAAAAATCAAATTTATGGCCAATGCAGGAATATGCATAACAAACAGAAGTGTTCTAATCCTTCCACCTTGGAACTTCAGCTTGACTTTTTGTGTCTGATTATTCTAGCCTTCCTTTCATACCCTAAGAAGACATCACTACCATCATATTTCTCATACTCATAGAACCACTCCCTAAGGGGACTGAAGTGAAAGGTTGCGCCTGAGTCAATCAACCATGCCTCATGATCTACATGTGTACTTGAAGAAGAAGCCAAATACACATCCCCACTTTCATTTGAGGTGGTTTTCACCTCTGCAGAAGGAGCATCATCAGATCCCTTTCCTTTCTCGGGAGATTTAGATCTACAATCATTTTTGAAGTGCCCTTCCCTTCCACATTTCCAACACACCTTTACAAGTTTTCCTGAGATTTAGATCTCCCTCTAGATTTAGATCTCCCACTCGAGGACAAAAAATTATTTGTTTTCTTGGACCGTCCTCATACAGACAAGGAATCTCCATTCTGGCCCTCCATATTTTTCCGTCTCATCTCCTCAAACAACAAGGATGAGACTATTTCATCAAACTTCAAGGTAGTTGTGTTGCTACCTATTACAACAACTAAAATATCCCACGCATTTGGTAGAGAACATAGCAAACTGATGCACTTATCTTCATATGAAATTTTAATATCAACGTATAACAACTGGCTTACCATAGTATTAAAGGCATTCATATGCTCTATCACCGAATCTCCATCCTTCATCCGAAGATTATACAACTTTTTCCATAGAAACAGTTTTTTCACCAGAGACTTAGATTGGTACAAAGTCCCTAACTTGTCTCACAAAGCCTGCATCGTATCTTCCCTTGATATATTCAACAATATTGAATCTGAGATACACAATCATATTCTACTCTTTGCTTTCTGATCCAACTTTTCCCAGTGTTCATCTGACATTGTCGTTGGTTTAGTACTTAGATCTACCGTGATCCGTTGATCTTTATCCACCAGCAGATCCTTCATATTGAGTTTCCACAACTTAAAACTCTGACCATTAAATTTCTCGATCTCTATGTTTCCACTGCTTGCCATCTTCTTTCACCACAAGAATCAATCCTGCAGATCTCCCACTAAACAGGGTCTACCATAGGCCTGAGAAAAACCTCTCAGTAGAAAAGGCATCCCCTTGAAGCCAAAACAACTCTGATACCAAATGTAGGTTTTAACCCCTTATAGAAATTACCTGCATAAAAATTCTAAAAAAAGAAAATAAACAATGGCGAGAACATAAAACATAAAACATATATACACAGAGATTTTCCCTTGGATCTCAAAACCGCGATTACCAGATTGATTTTTCATTATTTTCCTTTCAACGTTACAATACATATATATACACGTCGAAGCATTCATAAACCCTAATCCATTAATCCTGGATTAGAACATAACCGTGTTTCCCTCAACCGGATCTACAAAGTACCATTGACAGAAAACCATCATGCCCAAAACCATGTGCAAAATCCATGCACAAAACCATAGGTAGGTGCGCCCACCTAATATAGGGTCCAAAAAAAATTCTCAGGGCGCTGCCCCGAACCCCGTAAAAGGCCCTATTGCCCCCCTGTGACCCCCTTACTACGCATGTGACTAGTCATGCAAAGAATATAACACACACCCAACAATAACTTCATAAATAATTATGAAAGGTCAATACATATGACAAATGATAAAGTGTTGTTAATACCAAGATCTAAATAATGCATCTCTAAAAAACTTACACTTTATATCACAAGGAAGCAGTAGGCCTTGAGTCTGAGCACTTATTTTGTACACAAGTGAAAGAACATTGAGCTTCCCGGTTCATTTCTCTCCTCTAATAAAGTCAGGAGTTCTATGTGAATGGATTTTTGCAATTCAATCAATCTCCATGTTATTTTCATGTACTTCAAACCAAACTAATACTTTCTAGAAAATACGATCTTCTCTTTACTGACTTGCACCAGAAGGGCAGTGATAATTTCCCATTTTCCTTGCTTTACCATTTTGTGACCCATAGAGTTGTTGCAACAGTGACCCAGGGAGTTGCTACAACGATGACCTAGAAAGTTTCTGCAACAGTGAATTGCTACAATAGTGAACCAACGAGTTGTTGCAATAGGGAACCAATGAGTTGCCACAATGGTGATTAAATGAGTTGTCATAGTAGTGAACCAATTTGTTGCTGCAACAATGAACTAGTGGATTTTCGACATTCAAGTTTGGTGTTATCCTAACCCTTTACAAGCGAAAAAAAGATGTGTGCTTCACAATGGATCACTAAGTCAACTATTTAAGAGCAGCAGAGAGTTTCTTGATAGAGCAACAAATAATGAAGCCTATTATATTGCAATAGTTGATGGGCAAATAGCAACTACAAATTATGGTGCAAATGACATTATCATTTACACAAATTATGAATTGATATGCAATCAAATTATTGACATTTATTAAATATGAAACCAGAATCTAAAACCTCTTCATAGAGAAGCATTAGTCAGATATTCAAAGGATTGTTGATGATATACTATCTAAAGTATTATCCAGTGTAGGTGGAGGTTCGAGATATGTGGAGGAATCACCATAAGCAATCATTTTATCCAAGCATCAATAACATCATAAGTAGTCATTTCATCGAGCCTTGCTAAAATAACTTATCTATGTTTGCAACTTTAAGTATGATATTAAAAAATGACAAAGAATGTAGGCATTTAATAAAGATGACCTTTTTGTATCTACATAATTAGGTATTGAACATGCTTTTGCAATTCAAATTGTTGTGTTTCATTACAAAATAAGGGCATAATTATTGAATTCATTCTTATTTTCATGGATTGAGTCTTCAAGACACAATAGAAGGCATAAATAAATTCATTTTGTTAAAACTTCATGTTTCTTTATTAGTGAATTCTCAATGCTTGAAAACTGAATATTTTGTAAGGATCTCCTCTTTCTACTAGGGAACAAGTCGTTATTTCAAAACCTAAATGGTTGGGAATGGTCAAGTTTCAACAAGTTATTTTTGAACAACAACAAAGAATTAATATCGTTCAAGTCAAATAGTACTCACAAGGACCTAATTATTTTCACATAATGAACTATCATATGCATATGCTTAGAGTGCTAGAGTTTAAAATCTCTATTTATTTCATGAACCAGATGGCTTCTTGTACCAAAAAGGTTCTTACATGCCTTGGAATCTGTATTTTCTTATGGAATAAATTCAAGAGAACTCCAGAAAATAATCTAGAAGGTCATGTGTAAATATTTTTTGTATGAGGGGCATAGTATTCTCTGCATTCCCCACAGTCTGATGTTCAAACTTGACCAAGTCATTGGAACTTGAAAAAGAGAGATAAGAAACAATTCCTTAAACTCTCAAGCAAGCAACACATCACAAATAATTCCATTGACAAAACTTATTGTTACACTATAGTGTGAGTGACCTTCTGATCTGATTACAAGCACGTTGGGTTGCAGTTGCTACAAAATTTGACTCTAACAAGGGTGCAGGGATGTCGAGCAGGTTCAATGCCGAAATAGGGGATGAGAAATGAGAATGCGGGAAGTTGAACCTACAAGTTATAATTTGGGTGACGGTGGTAGGAAAAATGTCGTATCGTACTCATCGTGGGGCACACAAAGCCTATGGTGGAGACAAAGATTGTTTCGGAGATGGAGACGGGGACAGATGGGGCCCATGGCGAGTCGATGGGGGTCAGCCAGAGGATGGTTATCGGTGAAGGTAGGGTGCAAAAATCAAGTTTGAAATCGTCGACTTGTTAGACTACGCTCATTGCCGCCTCCTCTAGGCTTTGCCAATATGATTTTGGATGGACGGTCACCCTGATTAGTCCAACTTTACAGTATGAGGGATAACCTCAAACATGGGGTTCGAAACCGGCCCCGACATCATCCATCAAAAACTAAAAACCTAAAGCTTGACTATACAAATAGCCCAGAAACAATTGTAATTTTTATTTATACGAATTCAAATAATACCACAATGCTAAAAATATATGTCACCATACAACAAGGACATAATAATCAAAATTCCATTAAACAATCATATTTCTCTATTTTAAATATTAAAATATTTAATAAATATTAAATATTAAAAGCACATGGCGTATTGGGAGCTGCCTAACCTGGGATTTTGAACCAATGTTTTTTATCTTCCACCTTTTTCTATTTACTTATTCAATCAAAACTTGCTGATGACAGGGATGATGACAGGGAAGAATGAAGGGCACTCTCATGGGGGTAAAGAGGTAAAAAGGACAGTATAAGGATCTCATTATCTCCCACCAGTCTGCTGTATGTTCCGTGTCAGTTCATTCTTCTTTAAAAGCCCATTGCATTTCTATTCAAATTCGTATCCACAATATCGCCATATCTTCCTTCTGTAGGCCCGCTCTTATAACCTGCTGTTGGTAGTTGGTGAACATACCCATAACAATCATCTTTCTTTATTTGAAATATTAAAAGAATTAATAAAATTTTCATCGTCGTTCAAATTTGATATATTATTTAGTTTTCAAAATTTCAACCATGTTAACATCCACCTTCCTCATCTAGAAGATGCAGACAGCTGTGGTTGACATTATATTCATTACAAAATTATAAAATAGTTAATAAAATTATCACAAAAGCCTCGAATTTGCGGTGAGATTTGGTCTTCGGATTGTAGCTTTTGTTGCCCATATAGTGAGGCCATCAAATAAGTGCAGCAAGAGGTTTACAAATCCCACTTCTCCGTCTCCTCTTTCGACATCCACCCTATGATTCCATGCTCTTCAAAGCATATTGATTCAATACATACGCATATTTATGCATTTTGTGGGTTAGCGGAAAACTGTGAACCCATACATCCAGCTTCTGTTGCGATTTACCTTCTCAGCGCTGTGTGGACCGTCTTTTCTGGGTTTGGAGCTTCTGTTCGGTAAACAGGGCATGCCTTTTCTGAATTCAGAATCTGATATTTCCTTTTGTTGGATCATGTTATTGTTCGTCGTCTTTGGATTTCCATGGATTTGGAAGGATTTCTTCTTTGGATTTTCCTGGATTTGTAAGTTGTATTTCTGTAATTGTATTTCTGCGTATTGAGAGCACAGATTGTAACCTTCGCTTTTACCAGGCACATGCCTCTGTTTTTTTTTACAATTTCGCATTGAACGCATCACAGGTATGGATTGCTCCCCTTTTTTAGGTGTTTTGTTTTCTTAAGCAACCCTCTCTTTTGATTTTAGCGCCGTGGTCTCCAGCGCGCCTCCAAACTCTTGGACGGATGGTAAACGAAGTTTCTGGATACGTTGGTTCGAATCTGTGCACTTCCTACGATCCTAGGGCAACAGAACCGTCGGCACGACTTGAAACATCGGCCATCTGTAAGTTCAACTTTTGCGTGTTATGGGACATCTCTCGTTTTCTCGCATATCCCTTGTATTAATTTTACAACTGCTTGTAGTTCGTACCAAAGAGGGATCTGTATGATTTGGCACACAATTATGTTTTTTTCATGGAAAATTATGGAAATTCCTGTCATATTTTGAAAAAAATCTTAGGGAATTTTGTAAATCCAAGAAAAAATTTAAAATTTCATAATTTTAGGTGCTCTCCAAGTTTGAAAATTATGGAAATTCCTGTCATATTTTGAAAAAATTTAGGAATTTTGTAAATCCAAGTAAAAACTGTCAAATTTCATAATTTTAGGTGCCCTTGAAGTTCTTGATGGTGCTGAATTTACATCCACCATCAAAAACATGATTCAAACAAAGTCTCTAAAAGATTTTTTGAAATTTTTTTGCCAAAGCTTCCATAGACTATCCATTATCTTAATTTTTATTTTTTTTTACTTCCAATTAATCAGGAACAAAATTGGAACAATTTGTATGATACCATTTTGTATTTATTGATATTGAGATTTTCTCAATTCTGCTTAAAATATCATGAGGTACTGTATTTTATGTTTTTTCCCATTTTGTTTTTCTTATTGCGGTGGTTCTCCAATATCATTGCCCATCAAAAGACTGGACATGTGCTTTTAACTGCATGCCCTGTTTTGCAAACACCATAGATTTGTAGGTTGGATTGGCCAACAGTGGATATTTGTAGGGTTTGTAGACATTGAAGTAGTTATCAATTCACAATTGCATCGGTTAGCTGTTTTCCATTCAAAAGAGGTGAATTTTTTACTATAAGAAGGCTGATATCAATTTGTGCAGTTCGGTCATGGATGATGGTACCAAGTTTTGGAACAAATTAAAATTGAGCTGCAAAAATAATAGAAATATTAGGGTAACTGTAATTCAAAACATAAGTTGAACCCATAACGGATCTGATTACTGGAGCATATCCTGACAGATATTTGAATCTGAGCATGTCAAACAATGTAATTTACATAGAATAGGTTTAACCAATAGCATATTTGTTAATTGAAACAAATTGTCTCAACAGATATTTGAATCTGGGCATGTCGAACAAATGACATAGTCTGCTTTCTCGTCCCACATCCGGCCCATTTCTATTGGACATATATTAATATGAAGCAAACCTTGTTAATCCAATGAATAACCAGAGAAGCTGCATGGCAGCAAGTCCCTGCCATGAGCGGGCTTGAAGAAAAGAAACACCACCAAAAAGGTAAAGTAAGTAGGATAAGATTCTTTCTTATTTGTCATAAGAGATCTCGGACCATTCCCATGCAGGTGACAGCAGCATTGACATTGGTAATTTGCAGTGCAGCAGTTTCATGCACTGCTCTACTAGGTACAAAATTATACATACATATAACCTGTCATTTTTGCAAATGCTGGCGTAGTCATTCCAGTCCCTAGCCAACAGTCGACCCAGCTATTTGATCACTCGATACAAATGCTGGCGTAGTCACTCCAGTCCCTAGCCAACAGTCAACCCAGCTATTTGATCACTCGATACAGGAAGGAGTGGTCCCACAAAGGTAACCCTGCATTGATCCGAATCCTCTGACTCAACCCGAGTTCTCTCAGATTGCTTTTCAGGATATTCTTCATATAGTCTATTAGAATTCCCATCTTAAATAATCAATCAACAACAACAAAGACATATTCATTACCCTGTTTGGTTGAAGGAAGACCAAACATGTAGTCTATTGAGATGGATTCACAAAGACTGTTCAGAGTAAGTAGAGGGGTGTACAGGCCTTTCCTCTTAATGAAGAAGGTGGTCTTAGATGTACTCCCATTCTATGCCTTTAATGTGGTAATATTGTGATATAATGGAACTTGGCCCCCTACATTTGAATTGTTCCAATGGATTTATTACACTTTGATACAATATTTTTATATATATGTACGCTCAAAATTATTTTTCTCTATTTAGTTTTCAAATCTTGGCGATATAAAAGATTATGCGAGGATGCAACCCTACTTTTGGGTAGAGAAGGTATATCTATAAGTCTCTTGTTTCAAAAAAAAATCAACTTTATTGCCATCAATGTCATCGCCATGATCATGTGGGTTTTGTCTACAAAATTTTCCGAGTGATTTGTGGTACCAATGATGTTTGAGGATATTGGGAATTCCTGAAATAGAATTATAGAAGTACTGAGTAATTGGATGCTAACAAATCTCTTTACTTTTGCCCAACTATGTGTTTAGTTTGATCTTTGACATTGATTAGTACTACATAAGACAATTAAAATAAGAAATTTTTTAGATTTACACCTTACGTTATCAGAATATCAGAATATGGTGTTTTGATGTTAGAATTCCTCTGGATGCTAACAAATCTCTTTACTTTTGCCCAACTATGTAGGCCCAACTATGTGTTTAGTTTGATCTTTGACATTGATTAGTACTGCATAAGACAACTAAAATAAGAATTTTTTTAAATTTACACCTTATGTTATCAGAATATGGTGTTTTGATGTTAGAATTCCTCAAAGCTCTTTCCCTATGGTACGAGCTCACTCAAAAAGGAAAAGTCCCAAATCTAGCCGTAAGGGTTGGAAATCCCAAAATTAACTATATCTAAATTATGTAGATGATCAATCTATAAGAAATCAACCAATAATAATAGTAGATAGAAATATGAATATTTATCTGGAATATTTGTTGGAGAATTAAACTCATATTCTAGAGAATTTAAAAAAACATTGCATGAACGGAAAATGTGAATGAAAATTTCATTGAGATATGAGGAAACCACGTGAATCAAAAACCAAAGTTGCTAGATAGAGAATGATCTCACCACTAACAATGATATCATTGTTAATTAGCTAATAGAAATATCTTTGTTAGGCACAGAGGATTCTTCTGTTGATGATGATGATGATGATGGTTAACGTCCGTTGAGACCAAATAATGATCTATCGGACCTAAAAAGACAAATTATTTATTTTGATTTAAGATTTTATTCCTATGCTCAAAAAGCTTGGAGAGAAGCCTCCCGAGTTCACTATAATTTTGGCATTGTAAAAGGCTAGGAAGGTCAGTATTGTAACAAAGGTTGTGAAATTGAGATCTAATGTGGTTGTATGCAGGGCACTCTAAGAGGAAGTAGTTTTCATCCTCGATGCTCCTATTCTCACAAATATGGCAGATCCTTTCCATCCATGGCGTTTTAGGAACTGCCCAACGGCCAGTTTCACTATGGAGCTCATGAGAATTCGTTCTAATCTTTGCTATATTAATTTTCTTCTTTGAGCTAGTTAAAATAGAGAGATACTTTTGATCTTCAAGGGTGGGGTTGATGACCTTCTTATAATAACTTAATTTTCTTTTAGACGCTAAATCTTTCTCACACCACAATTTTTCTTTGAACTTAGAAGTAACAATATCTTTAATGTTATTTATGTTTTGCAAAGCATCATTCTCATTGATCTCCCAATAGTTTAACCAGGCTCTTGTGTCCTTATGCCATCCTCGGTTAAGCCTTAGGTGGTTTTGGCTGGAATTTAAAGCTAGCTTAGGAAGTCTATGATTGTCTATGTTATTGAGCTTGTGCTTGTACAACAGAAACCTGAGCATAGCTAGGCTCTCAATAAGAGAAAGCCCTGCTTCTATAAGGAGAATAGGATAGGGTGTATTACTTTTAATTTTCAGGTTATAAATTATAAAACGCTTCTGGATTTGCTCAATCTTTCTCCATGATTCTCTAGAGATGCTGCAGCCCCAAACTTCACAGCCATATAAGATAACAGGAGTGACTAAAGTTTCAAACAGGAACTTCTTTTTATCCCACATTACGAGGTTTGCTGTTTACAATTATTTTCAAGACCAAAATAAGCTTTCCATCCCCCATTGATCATTTTCCCAATGCTATGGTTCCAGTTGAGCTTGTGATGGATATCAATTCCTAGGTACTTGTAAGAATACACTTCCTCCAAGTTATTATTGTCATACATAAAATTAGCGCAAGTGTCCTTGGATTTGATAATCATAACTTTTGTTTTGTTACACGGGAACAGCTCTCAAGAGTTGGGAAACTCGTTTCAATGGTTCACGTGCTCTTGGGAGCTTTGGAACTGCATGGGAATGTTCCCTTTTCAGTGGGAGCTCCAATGGGAGCTTGGGAAAGTTCCGGGAGCTTTGAAGGTTGTTTTTCTTTAGTTCCGGCGTTCCCTGGGGTTGGGAAATACAAACCCTGTAGAGAAATATGTTGAACTGCCCACAAAACATGAGCCTAAGTTGAAACCTTCGCAGGAAGAAAGGCCGAAGACATCCTTTACACCGATATCCTTAATTGAGAAAATGGAGCAATGTCCTGATGGTTTAAGGAAGTGTGTGGGGGAGATGTCATGCTGATGAGTATTTCTTTTGTTGTTTATGTATATATATCACAAAAGATTGTGTGTGCATATTGATAATGTGGCAGTCAATGCTTAAACATTAGAGTTGTTTTAAGTTTTCTCTTAAGAATAGCTAGAGAAACATATGTAAAATTGTTCCTTTTTGTTTTTAAGCCAGATTGTTTCAAAGACTCATCTTGTGTCGTAATGAACTTGACATTTTAATATTTTATATATAAAAGTGAGAGACTTAGGGAGAGAGACACCCAAAGAATATATTTATATATAAGAGCAATTTTATATTTATTATTTATATATTTAAATTGATTTTAATATTTGAATATTTTGATTCAATATTAATTTTTATTATTATATAAGTTATATAATTAGAAAAAATATTTTTAATTTTTTTATTATATAATATCACCGCTTTCAATTAGCAGTTTTCTGTAAATTTTAGGGAAACTTCTAACGGTTCACAACACCCATACCAAGTTCCCAACGTTCCCACGTTCCAAAAACTCATGCAACATAGAAGGATTCTCTTAAAAAATCTATCTAAAAAACTTTCTGTTCACACTATATATAATTTATAATTTATAACCTGGCTTTTACACATGCCATATCACATTTCACATGACTATAAAATTACTACGTGGATGTTGATGTTAATTTCAAGTTGTATAATATACTACGTGGATGTTGATGTTAATTTCAAGTTGTTTTATTATAGTTTTAAACTCACCATTACCATAATTATATATTTTAATTATTTGAAAACAATATATACAGTAAGATAATTTACATATAATTTTTTATTATTAAAAATAATTATAATTAATTAATTTTAAAAAATAGATTTAATATTTTCAATTATCTGACAGTTCAACCAATTTTACTATTTACGTTTTATAATTTTTTGGAATGGTTCACGACACTTTGCAACAAATAGTTGATAATAATTTATTAATAAAGAAAATAATTATATAATAAGGATAATAAAGTTAAGGTTTTAAGAAAGTAAAGTTTAATTTATTTTTTTAATAAATGAAAGGTTTTTATTAAAAGAAAATTAAATAAATAATAATAGTATTTTTAATATTAAAAAATATATTTATGTATGTGGAGGTAGTTAATATATATGCGTTTTGTGTATTAATATTTATATTATGGGATGTTGTTAAATAGGGAATTTTTTACATAATAATTTTTTTGAGTGGTTTTAGGAGGTTGTTAAATGAAAGTTAAATTATTTTCTATTTTTGTGTGAAGTTGAGATATTTTCTCAATTAGTTATGATTGTGATAAGATGGTTTCTCTATATATAAACAAAATCTTCATATATTTACTTATTACAACTATAGTGATATGAGAACAATCACTATTATAGAAATACTATTTCCTTAATTCTAATGTGATATTAAAACCATTAAAATTGTGTGAGAATTTTTCTAATTTTCTTTATGCAAAATGAAGAATGAAAAATGAAAACTTGAAATATAATAGTTCACATGGTAAGAATAAAAGATAATTAAATTTTATTATTATTAAAATTTGATGGAACATAGGAAAAGTACTTAGATATACTTCTAACCATTATTCATAAACATTCTCATATCTTGCTTAGAAGTTTTGAGCAAATTGAATAGATAAAATTATATGTTATTCATAAGTCAATATTTTTATAATTTCAGTATTTTATTTTAGCTTTTCCATGGGTTGGTTTAAGAGTGTGTTAATGGGCTAGTGAATACTTATTATTATAAATTTAAGATTTTTAAGTATAAATTTTGTAGATCTCATAGAATAACTATCGGCATAGATCCATCTTAAGTATGGATCTAACATGAATCATGTGGGATCAAATTTTTTCACGTGCAAACTTTTTTAGAGTGAAAAATACAATGTTCTTTTACTTCTAATTATTTTAACATTATTTTCCTATTTAAAACATAATTTTTATTTTTATTTTAAAGGGCATGACGGACAAACTTACACATCCCCTCATACTAGGATGTAGAATGAGCCTCTTGTCTCAACAAGTGTGATTGCTAGAGGCAATGACCAAAAGAGAAATTATACATTGAATGTAGATCTATTGTATAGTTGATCAAGTATGTAAAGAACGTCCTCATGTATGGAAAGCATCATGATTCCACTTAAGGTCAAAGTTTACCAATTTTATGGAATGAGGTAACTTAGAGCTTATAAAAAATAGAGCCATATTATAGTGAAAGTTTATTTTGTGTTGTGGTTGGTCACATGCAAGATAGACAATTTTCATAGAGCATGATGTGATCGTGCTTATTTCAACCATAGAAAATCAACTAAGGAAGGGACAATGTACAATGTATTATTATATGTGTTTTGACTAAATTGTAGGTAAAAAGAGTGTAAGGGGAAGTACATACAGCTAAGGAAGGGACAATGTACAATGTCTTATTATATGTGTTTTGACTAAATTGTAGTTAAAAACAGTGTAAGGGGAAGTGCTTAAAGTAGGGTCAAAGCTCTGTAACTCTTAGGAGTGATGTATGATGAGAAGTAACATTTAATCAGATAACCTCACATTGTAATGATTCATCCATATTGAATTTGGCACACCAAATATTATATATTAGAGACAACAAAAATGGAGATAACTAATATATGCATGATTTCAAGGAATACAATAAATCAACAAATGAAAATATGATGGCTCTATGGTATTTGGGGCAAGGTTTAACATTTACATAATTTAATGTAGTAAACCATATATAATCACACATGTATAGTTTGGTTATGATTCAACATTTAACAATGTTTATGTCTCATTGTGTAAATGTTTGATGTTCATTGCTGAGCTTCGTTGAGCAGGAGGTTTTTCACCACTATAAGGAGTTGTTAACATTGTTGGGTGAGCCATTTTTGGACGTAGACTCTGTGGTGATTTTGAAAAAAGTGTGTCAAAATCAGATCATGTAAGATTTAAGGAATAGATTTCAATAGAGAGCAAGGTTCTCCAATTGCAATAGTTAAGTTTTTGGAAATTGTTTACACATTTAGAAAGAGTTTGTCAAGAAGTTGAATAGACTGTATAGATGAAGGAATATTATTATTATATAAGTAGTCACAATAGTTCTTTTATATGGAAGTTAAAACTTTATACTAATTGTATGCCATACAAATAGTAAATCATACTAGAAAAGAAAAATTGTAATATACAAACATTTTCAAAATCTTATAGTAAACTAGAAAGTAATAAAAATCTCAAAAAAAAAAATATTAAAGATAAATAGTCTCAAAACTGGATCGCTTTCTCCTTTCTGACAACATTTTATTTTAGGATCTGTTCTTTTAACCTGAGATCCTCTAGTGTATGGGATCTGATCACTTGTCTATATCCCTTGATATCGACTTGCAAATGCCCCCTCCGAATAGGTCGTTTAGCTTCGAATCCTTTTGGCTGGACAAATCAGACCTCTTACCCAAAATGAAAGATTGGTGGGACGCCTCAAGGGTAAGAGGGAAAATACCGATGGAAACTTTACAATTAAAACTCAAAGAGCTCAAAAGAAAAGTCAAAGTCTGGAACAAGACAGACTTTGGGAACATCCACGGGGAGAAGCGCCATCTAGAGGAAGCCATGTGATCCCTCCAACGACAGATAATATTGGAAGGCAAGACAAAGGACCACATAGCTCAAGAGGGGGAAATCCTCAATACTTTAGAATAGAGGAGGAAGCAAGAGGAGATTTTGTGGAAAAAAAACCGAGAGTGAAATGGCTACAAGAAGGGGAACGCAACACGAAATTCTTCCACCAAACTGTGATCAAGCATAAGCACTTTAATCGCATATTCTCCCTTAAGAACTAGGAGTGGTGTTGCTTGGTCCACCATGAGGAGATTACTGAAGAACTGATCTTACATTTCCAGACCCTTTTCACAGAACTGAAAGTAGAGAGACAAGAAGCAATTCAGCAAATTCAACATCACATTCCCTCCCTCATCTCGAAAGACCAAAATGAATCCCTTATGCTAGAAATCTCCCTCGAAGAAGTCAAGGAGGTGGTCAAGGCCCTCCTGACAAATAAGGCTCTAAGCCCAGATGGGTTCACAATTGAGTTCTTCAAAGTGGGATGGAAATTCTTAGGGAACAAAATCCTGGAGATTTTGGAATACTCTCGTCGATACCAGTGGTTATGGGCGGGCCTGCATGCCACATTTCTTGCCCCTATCCCTAAGAAGGGTGAAGCCCTAGATTCGAGCAGGTTTTGCCCGATTTCTCTCTGCAACGTCATCTACAAGATTCTTTCGAGGATCCTAGTTAGAAGACTCAAACCCTCGTTTAAGACTATCATAGGACTGGAGAAAACGAACTTTGTGGAAGGCAGGAATATATTGGATGGAATCATCATGGCTCATGAGGTAGTCCATACCTTATCATTAACATGAACTCTAGGTATGCTCATAAAGCTAGATCTCTCTAAATCAAATGATAGATTAAATTAGGAATTTTTATCGATCCTTGTTGGGTTTGGCTTCTCCCCGACATGGATCAGATGGGTCAAGGCATTAATAGCAACACCATTCTTCTCAATCTTGGTGAATGGGGCGCCCTCCTGACCCTTTCAAGGATCGTGAGGGCTTCAGCAAGGGGGTCCTTTATCCCCTTTCCTCTTCATCATTGCTGTGGAAGGCCTGTGCCACCTAATTAAAGTTGAAGTTGTCTCTGAGAACCTTATGGGCCTTAATATATCCCATGGAACCCCACCGACAACTCATCAACGATTTGTAGATGACAACATGTTGTTTGGGAAGCCATCACTAAGAGAGTTGAAGAAAACCAATGTGATTCCAAAGACGTTCCAACAAGTTTCAGGCACTTAGATAAATGGAGAAAAGTCATATGTATTCTTCTTTAATACTCACCCAAGGGTCCAAAACCTCTTGGCTAGAACCCTGGGATTTAGAGTGGGAGAGCTTCCCAACACTTATATAGGGGTTCCTCTAGTATCCAATTCCCTCAAGCTTACAATCTAGAAAGAGGTGATGTCTCGTATCAACAAGAAACTATCTAGATGGCAATCCCAATACACCAGCTTTCGACATTTCCGGCACCCAAAAGTATCTACAGAGAAATGACAGAAAAATTATGGAAATTTCTCTAATCTGGGACTCTGATCGGATGAAAATGGGCATTGGTGGCATGGAACAAGCTGTGTAAACCAAAATCCCAGGGTGGCCTAGGCCTAAAAGACCCAGAGATCATATTCCACGCTCTGAGTGCCAAGGTGTGGTGTTGGTGGATACAAGGGGGACACAAGATATGGAAACAATTGTGGAATGGAAAATATGGGATCGAGGGTGGATTGTAGCCCCTACAAGATCATATGCACCTCACTAACGGATTCTCGATCTGGAACCAGGCTAAAACCTAACAAGCCTTCATCTGAACACACTGATTTTGGGAAACCAAGAATGGTGGAAGAACCATATTTTGGAGTGAACGTTGGATGCATAATCCAAAACTAGATCAAGAACATGCCTTCTTAGTGGCTAGGGACTCTCCCTCTTAGTTAAGAGAAGAATTCGTCAAGGACTTCTATAAAGGACTCCATTCAAGAATCAAAATGAAGGGAATGGAAGACTTCTAAGGACTAGCCCCCACAGGTTCCCCACAGGGTATGGGAGGTCTTCCTTGAAACTCTTCGGCAACGACCCATCCTCAATAATCGGGAACTAGATAAGCTGCGTTGGGGATATAGACCCCACATAATGTTCAACTTGAAGGAAGCCTACTCCCTTTTATCGACAAAAGGAAATATGGAGCTAGACTCCATATGGAAACGAATATGGTATTCTCGCCTATGGCTTAAAGTAACATTCTTCCTGTGGTTAGCAAGATTGGTTAAACTACTAACATGGGACAAAATATGAAAGAAAGGCTTAAGTGGGTCATCATGCTACCCTCTATGTCACAAGGAGGAGGAAACAATAGACCATCTCTCAATCTCATGCCCACAAGCATTGGAATTCTTGGGGCATCCATTAGAGCTCTTTGAGGCCTCAGATAGATCAAATAATAGCCTTGGGGAAACTATAGAAACATGGAGATGGTCCCTATTCAAAAACCTTGTTGTCAAAAGAGCTTGGTACCTCTCACAGGGCTTAGTACTATGGAACATCTGGAAAGCAAGGAATAGAGTAATCTTCCATTCGAAACCCTTTCATCCCCTTATGGCCTAGAAATTGTAATACGTAACATCCAAGAAACCCTCACCATTGGTTAGTGGAAGGACGAAGATTGGAAAGAAGAAGGACAGGAGTGCACCATCCTCTTGGCATTAGATATTTCTCAAAAGTCCTCTATCTCGCCTCCTACCTGACACCTACATGCAAAGCAGATGTCCTCCAACAGGTTCAAATGCCCCCCACAAGGATTCCACAAAGTGAGCTTCGATGGAGCATCTAAGGGAAACCTTGGGAAAGCGAGCTTGGGGGGAATAATCCGGAGTGACAAAGGGAAGGCGATTAGAATATATGAAGCTATGCGTGGACACACAACAAACAACGTGGTAGAGTATCTGGCCCTGGATAGAGTATTACAGATGACCAAAGATCTCAGAATCATAAAGCTATAGGTCACTAGGGACTTGCAAATTGCCATCTCTATGCTTTAATGCCTTATCAATGGCTCACCCCCGGACAAGGTAATTAAAAGTTGTCACCTAGAATTGTTAGGGGAACGCATCCAATCCCACCTCTCATTTTTTTATTATGTGATCACGGAGCATGTTGACCGGCAAGGTAGCAAGGCAGCAGATCTCCTAGAAAATCAGGGTTGTGAGATACAGGACTAGGAAATTCAGCAAGAATGGCCTTTCTCCTACGGAGATAACTATCTGGAAGAGCTACAAACCATAGTGGAGGAGGAGGCCGCTTCCCTGATGGTGGTGAATATTGAGAATAACGTGATCATCGAGCCTCATGAAGAGTGACAAATGTGTCGCGGGAGAGCGTTGTACCTCTCGATCACCTCTTCATATATGGTGGAGGGAATGGCGTACATGGACATTCAATCTGGAGTGTGTGAGTAATCAAGGCGCCTCGGGAAGGGGAAGTGTTGATGAATTGATAGGCGAGATGAGGGAGGAGTTGAGAATTTGTTTTGATGCTCAGGTCTGGTGGTGGAGCTACACTTGGTTTTCTGCTTGATGACGGAAGCGATGTTAGAGGCACGATATAATTGGTGGTTTATGGATTTTCTTTGGGGAATTATGGTTTGATGCATATCACAGATTCCAACTTCTTGTTTTTCTCGGGCCTTGTAGGGCAAGACTGGGCTGGAAAGTGCTAGGGGGAAATAAATGTTATTTCTAGTTTTTTTGGGGCAAGGAATGTCTTTGTAAAAGATGGCAATGCCATGGAGAGGGAGATGATCAGGAGGCGCCAAGCTTATGGCAAACTGTTGTCTTCCTGATAGACGGCTCTGTACAATGGAGTGATTGGTGTGGTGGGGATAACGAAGGTGGTGCTAGCAAAGGCGATCGTGCTGACTCCCTTTGCTTCAAGCGCGCGACCCTAGCTTTCGGGTGGACTAACGAGTGGAGTGAAGATGCCTCCGACGAGTGTTGGAGCAGGTTGGGCTCTGGGAGGTCGATCTGGTGGACAGGAGGGGAGCAATTCAGGCCAGTGGACGGGGTCACACTCTCGACTGTTGTGGGAGCACTTGGTCGATGACAGTTGTGCCCCATTCCATGACACGTGCGGGCTATCCTCCTGGTGGAGCCAGGGGCGAGGAGGGATGAGGCCCTCGCATTGGCAACCATGATGGATGGAAACGAGAGCAATCTTGTGGGCAAGGCTCAGGGTGCAGGTTCTAGAGTGCGTGGAGGGCGAGGTAGTGGAACTCGTGGAGGTCAATGTCTGACTGTTCAAGGAGGAGGCGGAGGTCGAGGACATGTGAATTAGCGTGGTAGCAGTGGTGGCACAAAGACATCCTGTTTGTGAAACAAATTTCGGATATTGCGCTCTCAGGAGGGTGGTGGGCGTAGGAGAGATCAAGTTGTTCAAAGCGATGAACGCGATGAAGCCCCTTACCCATAGGGATTCCAGCATTGCTGCTTGGAAAATTGTTGTGGCCTAATTCAATCCTTGATGGACCAGATAGATGTGGTAGAACGAGTTAATCGAGAAAAGCATGAGGAGCTAATGGCAACTCTGGAACACATGCATTACTTCCAATGCCAAGTTAGGGAGCGAATGGTGGTAGTCTGGCAGGGACAAAACCATCTAGCGGAGAAAGCGGAAAAGATGGAGACCTGGATGACACACTTCGAAGCACACTTTCATTGCAACTTCCGGCCTCTGCCTCCTCTAGGAAATGCTCCAGATAACCCAGCTTCTATCACCTCAGACCATTAGTAGGTCCTCTATTTTTCTTTATGTTTTATATGCTTATTGGAGTTTATGGCCCTCTCATTTGTGGACATTGCTACTAGTATTTTTTTGTATTTTTGCCATCTTCTAGAGACTTTGGTCATTTTTTTTTTGGAAAACATCAGATGTATATCTTTTTTTCTGAATAAATAAAAGGTTGAAAATATTTAGTTATATAAATTTATTCATAAAAATTATTATCAAAATAAAAAATACACATATAACTGTGTGAGGTAAACACGGCTATCGCATTGTTTTACGAGGTTGTTGACTTCAAACTAAATTAGCTCCCACGGGAGTTATTCTCTAAGCCCATTATAATCGTGATAATGTAATGTGTCATTTTTCAACACAGTTTTCACCTTTTTCCTCTCTGTTTATAGCTTACAATTACATTAATATTGTGGAAACGCTCTTCTCATTTATGATATTCCAAAACATTATAGAATTTTTTTTTTTGGTTACAGATGCCAAATCAGTAATACCAGGATAGCCTGCCTTTTCGTCTTTGGTGTGTGACAAGATCTGCAAGCTGGTCTTTTAAGCAGTATTGTGCAAAGTTCACCGAATGCCAAACTTTTCGCGACCATCGGAACAGATTGGGAAAAAGGAACACGACAAATCATTCGATGAAAATAGGGACGAAGATGTTATAATAGTCGGCGCTGGGGCGTCTGGCTTGGCTGTCGCTGCATGCCTTGCAGACCTCGGAATTTCCAGTCTCGTCCTGGAGAGAGATTTTTGCGTGGGGTCCCTGTGGAAAAACCGGACGTACGATCGGGTGACGCTGCAGGGCAGCAAGCAACACGCCCACCTTCCTCTCATGCCCGTTCCTGATGAATACCCTATGTTCCTCCCCAAGGATCATTTTGTTGCCTACTTGGAAAAATACGCTAGAAGATTTAATATTCAGCCGCAGTTCTGCCAGTCCGTGGAGTCTGCGAGCTTCAGTCAAGAGACGGGAAGATGGCATGTCATTGCAAGGTGTTCTTCGGATAATTCTGAGAGGGAGTACCACGGAAGGTTTCTAGTTGTGGCGACAGGCGAATTCAATGAAAAGTTCATTCCAGATGTTCCCGGGCTGGACCGCTTTCGAGGAACTGTTATCCATTCGATTGATTACAAAAATGAAAAAGATTTCGAAGGCAAGAGGGTTCTTGTCGTGGGATGGGGAAATTCTGGCATGGACATAGCGCTGGAGCTTTTAAATAACGACGCAGGGCCGAGGCCGTCTATCGTAGTTCGTAGTCCGGTAATCATATGTCAAAACCCCTAAATCTTCCTTCTGTACAGCCATTTCAATTTTTTCGCTAGGGTTTACATCTTTTGCATCTACCGCTGGAAAATTTAAAGAAATGCAAAATTGAACATTAAATTCGTTTTAGAAGAGAATGTTTACAATTGCATGAAGCGATTTATGAATCTTTATGCCTGAATCACGAAATCTCCCTCGGAAATAAAAAAAATTCTGCAAAGCTGTGAGTATGCAGACAGGAACCGGATCCAGGGAAAAAAAAAAGAAGAAAGAAGTTATATCTGCGTACAGCAATTTATGGATCTTTGACATAATTATGCGGGAATCGTTATACTGTGATGGTTTTTGTCGGAAATCGGGATTTTCTGCAAAGCCGTGGTGAATTTTTTTGTCTTTCAAGTTTCCTGTCAGCGATGGAAACTCGAGGCCGAAAGCTATTTCTGTCCCAATTTACTTTCATAATGTCTTTTCTTCGACTCATTATTTTTCCAAGTCCAAGAATGTAATGAGCAGAGTCCAAGAAGCCTCACCACACTGAAATAAAAACAGCACTAGCATATACAGTTTTAAACCAAAAAGAGTGCCTAAGAACTACTGACCTTCAGCTGAAAGTGAAAAAAAACGTTACAACAGACACACAGAATACACACTGCTAAAATATGAATAAAAAGTCCCCAAAGGAGAGCTGACAGTCTGAAAAGACACAGCTGCTATAACTAAAAAAAGCCTTGAAGGTATAAACAGAGTTTAAATCGTCAGGGCCAGATTCAATCACAATACATAAACCTGCTTCAAGAATCGGCGTCTTTTAAGATAGAAGATCAGCTACAGTGTTGTGTTCTCGGAAAACATGCTGGACCTGGGTGGAAAGCGTCCTGAAAAGCCCTGATCTTGTTGTGCCAAGATTTCAGCCGAAGAACCTTGACCTTAAATCTACAATAAAACCATTCCAAAATCACTTTTCAATCCCAAAAATATACACACTTTTCTGCCTGTGAAGAGAGCAACTTTCATTACGCAAACTTTTCTGCCTGTGAAGCGAGCAACTTTCATTAAGCAAGAAGTCCAGCTTCTGTATTGGTTCCAGAGCCAACTCCTAATTTTCCCTTGTAAAATTGATCTGTGGAGGGATACAGAACTCATCGGGCACGACCAGAAGTTCAGCACAAACCCCACCAAAAAAAAAGAAACCGTCCTGTGTGATCCAGCCGCACTAAAGGAACCAGATTCACGGTCTTCTTAAGCTTGGAAGGGACATAATATTCTTTTTATTTTCATGAGGCCTCAACCGTTGAGAAAACTTTTCTAGTAGATATTTCTTAGATTTTTTTGAGAGTTTATGACATATTTTCTGGTTAAAATTATTCAGAATCACGTAATTGGATAGAAATTTGCTAGAATTGAATCGTGAACTATTTATCATTAATATTTTATAAAAAATTCCATTTTCAAAACTATGAAATTATATAGGTAATCAAAAACATATTTTAAATCACAAAAAATAAAATATATATATATTTACCCATTTTAAATAACAAAAATAAAAATTTGAAAATAAAATAAAATATTTTGATAAATTTTCTCTGGTGTTTTCATGTTTTGCTTAACCGGCATCCAGGTAACTAATTCGTCCCAATAAACTCGTTCTTTGAAATTTCACGGTTTCTAGCCTATTATTAATTCTTGTATATTTTGTCCAAACGATAATTTGGTCCGTGTTTTTAATTTGCATGTAAGAATCATGTCCTGCCGCGAGAGTTTTTCGGAAGATCCCCAATTTCTCTTGCATTGCAGCTGCTTAAACTGCTGCCTCTCCGAATCGTGGACAAATTACTTCTGATGCATAGTTATCTAGTCCTAGGCAACACTGCTTCTTACGGCCTACCACGGCCCGTGGAAGGGCCTTTAGAGTTCAAATTTAAGACCGGCAAAACCCTGGTGATTGACAACGGCACTGTTGACAAAATAAGGCAACGCAAGATTAAGGTAAATACACTCAATTCTTCGCTCAGAAATCGAAGTCAATTCAAGTTCTTCATTACATTCTTATTCGCAGGTCGTCCCAAATTTCATCCGCGTAACGCCTACTGGTGTCGTGTTCGAAGATGGCGTCGAAGAGGATTTCGACGCCCTAATCTTTGCGACTGGTTACAAGAATGAAGTACGGCGCTGGCTCAAGGTATGTCTGAACAGTGATTTTCTGAGTTCGAACTGTGTTTGTCCGGATATGTCTGGTTCTGAAAATTGGCATTTAATTTGCAGAATGGCAGAGAGCTTTTCCCGGAGGACGGACGTCCAGGTAATCGGCCTCCCAGCGCCTGGAAGGGAAGCGACGGTCTGTATGTAGCTGGCTTCGGAAAAAGAGGTCTGTTCGGAGTTTCGGAGGATGCTCAGCGGATCGCGCAGGATATATTTCAGTCCCTCAAGAATGCATCATGATCCTGCAACTTACGCCATTCGGAGAAATCTGAGAGGGGGAGGTTTTGTCGTGTTTGGATTTAGCCACATGTTAAATGGGATTTGTAGAGGTTTTTCTTTGATAAATAAAATAAAATGGATGTAAACTATTTTCAATTATTTGAAACACTATTATTAAATTAATATTTATGTTTTATATGGTTCGTATCATGTTATTGGTCCAAAATGAATTTGATAGAGAAAATGAAGTTTATAAATTTTATTATAATTCGTTAGGGTTTAAATGCCTGTAGGTTTTTTTTGGTGAGATGGTTCTGATTTGTTCAGAGAAAGTTGGTTCGGATTTTTCATTGTATTAGATGAACGTTGTCTACATTTCTAATACCAAAGGGAATCCGTTATGAGGGTAGTGAGTGAGTAAATAATAAATGACTTTTTTTAAAGAAAGTTAACTAAAAGTTTTGAAATAAAAATTTAAACTTAAATTAAATTTATAAAAATAAATAAATATACAAAAATAAATAATTTATTATAAAGTTTATGAGAGATATAAAAATAAATAATTTATTATAAAGTTTATGAGAGATTTTCTGCTTTAGCAGAGCATGCAGAGAAAATCAAATCATGTTTGCATCAAGGAGATCAGTGTTATTGCTAGAGTTTTGTAGTTTCATCACCGTAAATTTAGGGAAGCCCTTGAAATTGAAAAAGGCCAAGCACTCTCAATAGAGAGGACGGCTGGAAGATCAGTAGTTGTTGCTGGTCCGTCACTTCCTAATCGTTTTATTCTTTTCCTCCCCTCCCTCTTTTTATAACTTGTTCTAGTTTTCTTATCCCGTAACCTTCTCTCTGCCTTTTTCTTTGATGGTTTGTCTTTGTAGTATGAGATATTTAATAGCATTTAGTTTATGCTAAGAATTTTAACTTAATTAATAAAAGAAAAAAAAGACTTTAATATTGAAATGGATCTATGATAATATGTTTTTATTAATTTATAATTAAATAAAGTTTAACAATTAAATAAATTTAAAAATATATGAAAGATTTATTCTTACTATATAATACACACACACATATATATATATATTTAGAATAAAAATTAAAATAAATATAAAATAGTTAATACATGTCCTACAAACTTTTAATTTAATAATGGTATAGCTAACTATTAATTTAATAATTATTTAAATCCAAAACTTTAACTTATTTTAATTTTTAATTTTTAATTAAATATAGTTATGCCACCTTTTCCCTGGTCTGGTCCAACTAGCCATTTCCTAATCAAATTTAGCCATTAGTTAGTCTACATTGTTGTTGCCTGGTCAAAAATGCTTTGACTATTTAACATGCAATCTAATTCTTCAACTTATCTTGACGATGAACCACACTGGATGGTTCGATAAACCACACTGGTTGGTTCGAAACACGTCAACAAATGAAATATCATGTGATTAAAATCTCTCATAAGCTTGATATGGATCACAGAAGGCTCAATTCAACAACTTATCGATGATGATGATGATGATGATGATGGTTAACGTCGATGAGACCAAATTTTGGTCTATCGGACCTAAAGAAACAAATTATTTAGTTTGATTTAAGATTTTATTCCTATACTCAAAAAGCTTGGAGAGAAGCCTCCCAAGCTCACTATTAATAATTAAATAATTATTAATTATTAAAACTAAATAATTATTAATTATTATAACTAAATAATTATTTTCTCTCTTCCTTTCTTGAGTACAAAGAGAGTTTTAAGTATCCTTTGATATGCATTTTTTCCATAAATAGACACCGTTCCTCGCCAAAATGCATTCAAAATAAATAATTTTTAATTATTAAAACTCTTTATTTTATTTATTTATTAATAATTATTTATTTATTCAATGTAATAAATAAATTATTATTATTAAAAAACAATTATTTGTAAATAATTAATTAATTTAATAATAACTAATTATTCATTCCTATGTAATACATAAATAATTAATGGTTAATAATAAATAAATAAATAATTTATAATTATTTATTCATTTATCATAAATAAATAAATAATTTATAATTATTTATTCATTTATCATAAATAAATCATTATTATTACAAATAAATCATTATTATTAATAATTAACTCATTTATTTAGATTCTAAAGTTTAAAAAAAAAATATTAATGTTAATGATGAAATGTAAAAAATATAATAATTATAAATATTATTTAATATTAATTTAATTTAATTTAATTTAATTTTAGTGTAATGAAATTAAATTAAGTTTATAAGAAATCTAAGATAAGGATCAGGATAGAAAATTATACTCAAGGTAGTATAATGGGTAAAACATATGAGAGAACTATAATTGGAAGGACTAGTATGTTTAGTTAGAAGAAGTCAATTTCCATTCATTTGGCTCTCCTATCCCTATTGAGATTATGTGGATGCTTCATAATTTCAAGAGTGTTTTTGATTTTCCTCTTTTGACGGTGTTTTCTTTAGCGAGCACTTTACTCTTGCCACAAGAACAATCAATTTTATAAACTCCCTTAACCTGTTGTTGATCCGAGTGTTTTTGATTTTCCTCTTTTGACAGTGTTTTCTTTAGCGAGCACTTTACTCTTGCCACAAAAACAATCAATTTTATAAACTCCCTTAACCTGTTGTTGATCCATATTATTGTTGAGACACCTGTGTCCTAATGTTTTAAAGTGAATATGTCTTTCTTCCCCAAAATCTTTGCAATTTTATATGTTCCTTTAATGTATCGTATAATACTTTACCACAACGAGTTTGAGGACCTTGGGAGAGGACCTTTATTATAATTTGTTTTTAGTGTGAGGAATGACTTTAACCATTAACACACTAGGGTGATTGTTATTAATTTAGTGTTATAATTTGTTTTTAGTGTGTGGAATGACTTTAACCATTAACGCACTAGGGTGATTGTTATTAGTTTATGAAAATCATAGGATACTTTATCACAACAGGTTTGAGGGCGTTGGGAGAGGACTTTTATTATAATTTGTTTTTAGTATGAGAATGACTTTAACCATTAATGTATTATGGTGATTGTTATTAATTTATGAAAAAATTTGGAATGAAATCTTGATTTGTGTTGTTTAAATTAATTTTTCACAGATTCAAAATTTAAATCAAATTTTTTCAAAAAATCACAATTTAAAATAACTTTAATTTAATTTTGAATAAATATATATATATATATATATATATATATATATATATATATATATATAATTTAAAAAAACTGATTTATAACCGAAAAGAATGAAATAAATAAATAAATTTAATTTCTAATTCCCTTTAAGACCATCTATCCGACTCACACCGATAAATTCCGCTAAATCGACAATACTCGCGGATAGTTTGACATCGTCCCAAGTTGGGAACACACCAACCAGTTACAAAAAGCCGAGTTGGCATAACAGTTAGAAAAAGCATGCAATCACTCAGGCCGTGAAGAAAACATCTAAAAATAAAATGAGAAAAAGCCAATGGGAAAACGCCCACATGCGTGCCGTCCTTCCAGACAGAGAGCCATGGCAAGCATGCATCCCATCCCCATGTTCTCTCACCAATATAGAGCTGGCACGCATACAGACATAACCCAATCATCACTGGATCGGACGGACTCGATTGTGCCACGTGTCTATGTGAGTGGAGATGGGTGCGTGATGGCGGTATTTTGGTATTTGGTGCCGCCCTGCAGACAGAGAGCCATGGCAAGCATGCATCCCATCCCCATTCTCTCTCACCAATATACAGCTGGCACGCATACATACATAACCCATCATCGCCGGATCCGACGGAGTCGATTGTGCCACGTGTGCGTGTGAGTGGAGATGAGTGCGTGAATGGTGGTATTCCGGTATTTGGAGAAGAAGCTGTTTGACGGTTTATTTTGCGGGATGAGCCTCTGTGTGTGTCTTGTGAGGCTTTTTCCGCGCTCTGTCGCGTAAGAATCTTTTGCTTGCTCCATTTTGTTTGTAGCCGACATCGACATTTTTAATTACTCTTCAGCAGAGATGGCCTGCTGATTCTTTCCGTCGGCTTCCTGTTGTTTAATTTGTTCGCAGCTTCCGCCAGAAAGAAAGTGTACTCCTCATCGAAAAGAATAAAATTACAACCATGAATAAAGAAAGTGTACTTTTCATCCCAAAAAAATAAAAATAAATTAAAAGCTAACCTTAATTACGCCGTAAGGCGTCTCCATTTGAAATGAATTACCCTAGTTACGCCGTAAGGCGTCTCCATTTGAAATGAATTACCCTAGCCGTCGCGGTGTCCTATTATTCACCGTAGATTTGTGGTGTTAGACGATCAAACAAAACTTGATCGTTGATCAAAAATTAAAACGGTTCATGAAACTGAAACGGTTCATGAGTTTTCGCCCTCAGATGTGCCTCGTGGCTGGCAGTGGATGAGATTGTCGTCTCAAGTGATTCGAAGGTGATTATTGATTAGGCGATGGGGAAGTTCTCCCTGAGTGCGCTGTTTGGTGATTCTCAGATCCCCTGCATGAAGGATTGTTTCCACTTTGTTTCTTTCAACTATGTATATCGGGAACATAATACCCCATATAATTGGCTCTCTAATCGTGGAGTTTCTGCTCTGCCTGGGCTGATACATTTTGAGTGCCTGGAGAAGGGTGCTATAATAGGTTCAGGAGCTTTCCCCTTTGCATGATGTTCCCTTGATCAATTTTCCTGGGAGGCGTTGCTGGACCTTATCTCCGATCCCTGTCATTCGTCCACAGGCTTATTTCGAGCTGTTTGGAGATCTCCCCACTCTCGCAGAGGGATTGCTTTGTTTTTTTCGCTACAGGTGTTTCTGTGATTTATTTTTTATCCCTATCAGACATCGAGGCAGTTCTGTGGATTTCTGGAAAATGTAACAGCATATATTTTTAATATAACGCTTGTTGTTTTTTATCTCCGAAAAGAAATGTACTCCTCTCCATTTTTTTTTAAATAAAAGCTATTAACCGTTGCTGCCATCCTACGATTCAATCCGCTATTTGTCATTGTGATATTCTTTTTTCTAAATAAAAAGTATTAACTGTTGCTATCATCCTACAGGCTACGATTCAATCCACTGTTTGCAATTGTGATCTAGCAGTTGAGATTGCAGAGCAGCTTTCAAGGTTCAAAGAATTCCGTAATCAATTAATTGGTGTTTCTTGTTTTGAAGTTAGAAGGCTGGGCAGCAGGGATGGAACTTGGAGGGTAAATGTTTTGTTACATTAAGTATAATTCAAAAAAATACAAAATTGTGGAGATCCTCTTTTGAAAATGTATAAAAACCATCCAATTTGATAAGCGAATTTATTTTAAAATTGTAATCTTAAGAAATAACTTTCATCTTCCAGTACCGTAGTTGTGTAAGCCTGAACATATTATTATATGGTTCTTGGTATTATTTCCTTACCCAATATCTCAAAAATAACGGAATTATATTTTAACGGAATGGTTGTTGTAATTGCTACACAATCCAGATCTCTAAATCGACGTGCACAGTTGCAGATTTGTTAAGCGGTCGTGTACGGTTTTACCTTATTATGAAACTTACAAATTCATTTTGAGGGGATCTACATAAAGTAATTAATTAATTCAAGGTGCACATTTCAGTTGTTTCTTTTTTTATCATGAATTTGTTTTTCCCAAGGTAAGGAGCGCATTCCGTTTATGTTCATAAACGGATTTTCTAGAAATTCAACATTTATCATAATATAATATAATATAATATAATAATCGTAAATAAAATTATATATATATAATTAAAAAATAATTAAATAAAATTTATATATTCTTTTATTGATGATTACGTCGTAAGGCGTCTCCATTTGAAATGAATTACCCTAGCCGTCGCGGTGTCCTATTATTCACCGTAGATTTGTGGTGTTAAGACGATCAAACAAAACTTGATCGTTGATTAAAAATTAAAACGGTTCATGAAACTGAAAAGGTTCATGAATTTGAATTTTCGCCCTCGCCGTTCACCCTAAGAACTGGTCTTTCTGAGTCTGATTTCCAGAAATTGCCTATTTCCTTTTGCACCACCAACGCCGAACAGAGCAGCAATGATAAGAAGAATGATGTCGAAAATTTTTGCATCAACATCGATCTTGAATGCATGGTTTGTCTTGATCAATTCAAGGATGGTGATAAATGCCTTGTGTTACCAAAATGTAGCCATTGTTTCCATGTTCCTTGTGCAGATGTTTGGCTCTCCCAGCGCTCCATATGCCCCATTTGCAGAGGCAGTGTTGAAATTATTAATGTTGATCAACACCCATGTGGGCCAATGCGTTCATCTCGCACTTGAAATCTTTTTCAGTCTGTGCTGAACATGGCCGGAGTCTTTTAACTGCCAGCAAAGATTGATCTGGCAGTTTGCCTTTGTAGATTATACCTTTCCTTCCCTGCAAAACAATATTGTCTTCGCTGAAGTTGCCAGTGACCGCCACAAGATCAGCCAATCTCATCTTCCTGATGGGCATCTCGAACAAGCAAACTTTAACAGATCTCCGAGCTCGGACATATTTCTGCCAATCGTTGGGCTCATTGGTACTTGGCAGTGGGATTTTGACAGATCTTCTGCTTTTTGCTTCAGAAATCATCCAATGAAGACCAAGTAAAATCCAGACAATTAACACTATGACAAATAGAAGAAAAGCCGCAACAACCATGGGATTGTTCGGTGCTGTGCACGTCTTTGAATGGGGAGGCCCACATAGCCCAGGGTTACCCTGAAAATTAGAGGCAGAAAAGTTGTGAGTGAATGAAGGTATATTTCCAGTAAGCTTGTTGTTTGCTACATTGAAGTCCTTGAGACGGTCGATCCGTGTCAATTGCCAGGGAATTTCCCCTGTAAGTTGATTTCCATTCAGGCGGAGGATATTGAGGTATGTGCAATTATGAACCTCAGCAGGAATAGGTTCCATAAACTTGTTCTGGGAGAGATCAATGGTTACCAAAAAAGGAAGCCATTAGCAGAGCTCCTTGGGAATGGTACCCGTAAGACTGTTTTGAGAGAGATCCAAGCTCATCATACTCTTGCAGTTCTGTACTCCAGATGGAAACTCACCTTAAAGCCCCAACTCTTGAAGCGAAATTGACTTCACTTTGTTATCATCATCATGCCAACAAGTAATTCCCAGAAAATTGCAAATAAACCCATTGTTAGTGTTCTGGAAGTTCCAGGTGCGGAGGTTCCCTTGAGGGTCCTTCAATTCCTTGTAAGTAGTCTAAAGACACTGTACATCGTTTCCTGGAGAAATGGTCTTGGACGAACTGAGGCATATGAGTTGGAGAATGAGTAGCATGAACCGTAGCAAGCCCAAACACCCAAAAATTGTCATGGCTTAATCAGTGCTCTCCTGTCGTTTCAAACACAATCCTGTACCTGCCTAATCTCAACAAATGGCCGCTGCTCACCCAGCTCAAACAGGATTGCTGGTATCCAAGTGCAAGCATGAATCGCTTGCCCCATTTGCAGAGGCAGTGTTGAAATTATTAATGTTGATCAACACCCATCGACCGAAAAGCCTCAGAATTCAGTGGAGATTAACCGTGCAGAAGAACAGGCACTTGGGCCTCAGTTAGATATTATGGGTAATATTAATTCTGATTCTCACGCGGATAATGTCGTCATTGAGATTCTGTAAGATTTTGAGAAACACAGATAGATCTAGATCTGCAAAACAATAACAAGCTTGCAATAGAAGGAAGGAAGCGAGCAAGAATTGAGAAAATAATGAAAGTGAATTTTACAATATGAGGTTTAGAATAAATACACAAAAGCAACTAAGTTAAGCTTAGTTGTGCATGCAATAACTAAAGCTAACTAAAGCTAAGTGTGCTTTATCTTATGCTAATGTGTACATGTGCCACATGCATGCAAGCAATAAGTTAACTGGAGCTAATCTAGGTGCATGTACACCAACACAGCTAGTCTACAGCTAGTCTAAGTGCATGTACACCAACACCCCCCCTTAAGCATAACTTAGGTGAGTGTGATGCAATAATGAATGGGTCCCGGCAACACGACCATTTTAGGTACCCATATACAATGCATAAAAAGGAGGAAAGAGGGAAAACCCAGTGGGAAGAAAACCCCCCCTCAAAATATAATGCAAAAGTAGAGAAAAGACAACTGCTAGGCAGTCGTGTCCTTCACCCCGAGTCGATCTCGCAGGAATCGAAACTTCTGCTCAGCATGTTTTCTTCCAGGTGTCGCAAATCCGCGGCCTGACAGAGCCATGGCTTGATTCCCAAGTAATGCAGAACGTAGAGCTCCGGAGGGTCTGCGCCGAAAAAGCTGGTTTTCATCTCGTATTCCTCGGTATCGTTGGACCAGAAATGCTTCAGATATTTCATGCGCCTCGGGATCCTGTGCCACCATGTGAAGACCTCGTTCAGGTACCCCTGGTCTCCGCCATTGTAGGAAATTATGTCCCTCCTGTGACGCAGCAGGAACCTGAAGGTGCGATTGGAGGGCTCGATCACCATCATTCCCGAGTTGAAAACGAACCTGCTGTTACACGTTGCCGAGATCTCGGGGAGATCGAACAGGAAATCCAAGTTGCGGAGAATGAGAAGATCCGAATCGATGAAAACGATCTTGTCATAGTCAGTGAGCTGCCATAGCCTGAATTTGCTGTAATTCCATTCGTTGTAAGAATCTTTCTCCGCTCTGGGGTTGCGAATCCTGCGGATTTCTCGAACCTGCCAACCGGCTGCCCGGAGGCCTTCACGTTTCTCCTCTCCCACCTTGTTTGAGAGAGTGCCTGCTGAATGCCGCATAGATTTCAACGATAAGCCAATCAAATTACCGCTGACCTCCATTTCGAGTTCTGTAATTGATTCGGAAAGCTCTTGAAATCTCATTCCATTGACTTCCACGTCTTCCATTTGTGGATTAGCCGCGTTGGAGCCCGTTCCCAAGTTTTCCATGCATGCAACGTTTGCACAGCCAGGTGCGTAGACAGTGCCTCTGATGGTGCCCTCCAACTGGTTAGGGTCACCACGGTCGGTTTCTTGGAGACCTTGGACGTAGTTGGTGGCGTACAGGCTGGCGACATGCGGGTCCTCCGGTTCTAAGCTAAAGCTTTCACGACGATTTCTATATATTGCGATCGAATCGTTTATCATTCTAAGCATTTCATCCTGTTTTCCAAACAATTCTTCCAAAATTTTCCATACCTCATTTGGAGTTGAACATGATTCAACATGAAATAGCAGTTCCGGAGAAATAGATAAACATAGGATGCCGAAGGCCTCGTCCATGCGATTAAAATATCTTGCTTTCTCCACTTCCGATGTTGGTTCAACTTCCGTTTCCATGGTTATTCGAAATAAGCCTCTACTTCTGAGATGAAGTTGAATCTTTGGCTTCCATTCGAAATAATTATATGGAGTGAGAATTGCCGATTGTGGAAACTCCAATTTAGACTCCATTCTTTGTTGTTGCTTCAATCTTCTGAACCTGCAAATAAAATTGCTTGTGCACTGATTACAAATCCCTGTGCTCCGATACCATGTAAGATTTTGAGAAACACAGATAGATCTAGATCTGCAAAACAATAACAAGCTTGCAATAGAAGGAAGGAAGCGAGCAAGAATTGAGAAAAGAATGAAAGTGAATTTTACAATATGAGGTTTAGAATAAATACACAAAAGCAACTAAGTTAAGCTTAGTTGTGCATGCAATAACTAAAGCTAACTAAAGCTAAGTGTGCTTTATCTTATGCTAATGTGTACATGTGCCACATGCATGCAAGCAATAAGTTAACTGGAGCTAATCTAGGTGCATGTACACCAACACAGCTAGTCTACAGCTAGTCTAAGTGCATGTACACCAACAGATTCCTTTATAGAATAGATAGTTCATAATTTCTCACGCGGATAATGTCGTCATTGAGATTCCTTTATAGAATAGATAGTTCATAAATTTTCTTGAAATTTTGTTGCGGATTGTATTGGTTTTTCTGTGTAGTGAATTGAGTTGTGTAAGATTTGTATTCACAATTTTGTAATCCAATGTACTCCTGTCATATTTTTCTTTTGAAGATAATATTGCATCGATGTGGAATAAAACCATTTATTCTTGAGCAGGGTAGTCATAATTCTTACATGTGAAATTTCATTTTGGATTGCTTTTGCCTTCCAAGGTAATATGGGATATATGTGAAATAGAACTACTTATTCTTTAACAAGGTAATCATAGTTTTTACATGTGAAATTCTGCTTCCTTTATTAATTCTAGGCCTGTAGGTTTGAAGCAGCCCTTTTATTTTTATTTTGTCCATATATGAATTATTGGATTAGCGTCTGGCATTTTTGAATTTGATATTTTGTGCCAGCGTTACGCTTGGCATACATCAATGCTTACATTCCATTTTTCCAAAATTGGGACTCTGGGACTTTGAATTTGACATTTTCTGTGAGCATTTTGGGTGGCATATATAAATGCTGAAAGCCTATTTTCCCCAAAGTTGGAGTTGTTGGCCATGTATAAATGTTAGTAATCATCTAATATTTAGTATGGTGAAGGTGGTTTAATGTCTTGCGGAGGCTATTTCATCAGTTTCAGGATAATTTATGCATTAACACAATTTCATGTAAATTTGTTATGGGATAAAGTAGATGTTCCTAAACTGCAGGAGACATGATCATGTAAATACTCAGCAATATTTTGTGCCTATATCTCAAGTTAATCTAAGAATGTTGCCATGAACAGCTATGTGGAATGCTACCTCTATCTGAGGAGAGGTAATATTTTATTTGGCTAAGGGCCCAAACATCGATTGGGAGGGATGCCCTAGCCACCTTCAAACCAGACTGTTAAAACTACTAGAAATTGGATATGGAAATTGAAGTTGACACTCAGTGGAATTAGCTGGCATAGTTGGATCACAAATCCATGGCCAAATTGTCAATGTATCCCTGGGATGATTCTGAAATGTCAAACCTTCAATGAAAAAGAAAGCTGAATTCTCAGTCCGTTCTAACTTCTACCAAACGCCTCTTCTCACTGTATGAAATACCAAGATTCATCTCTTATGATATTCAAAGCGTCAAGATGTTTCTTAACAATAGCTACTATCATTGCATCGGGGAAAAAAATTGGACATTGTGATGCATACATAATAAAACACAATCTTTGTTCCAAAGAACCAAAACTTAATATAAAAAATAGAGTTTGTTCCCACCTTTGTTGCTATCTAACCATTACTCCAACTAATTAACTATCATTTTCCCACCCTTATTGCAAGCTTCCGATGGCAAATCCATGGCGATTGCTACGTCTTCTCCACTGCATCGTAGTCTTGGTTTGTCTTGATCAATTCAAGGATGGTGATAAATGCCTTGTGTTACCAAAATGTAGCCATTGTTTCCATGTTCCTTGTGCAGATGTTTGGCTCTCCCAGCGCTCCATATGCCCCATTTGCAGAGGCAGTGTTGAAATTATTAATGTTGATCAACACCCATCGACCGAAAAGCCTCAGAATTCAGTGGAGATTAACCCTGCAGAAGAACAGGCACTTGGGCCTCAGTTAGATATTATGGGTAATATTAATTCTGATTCTCACGCGAATAATGTCGTCATTGAGATTCCTTTATAGAATAGATAGTTCATAATTTCTCACGCGGATAATGTCATCATTGAGATTCCTTTATAGAATAGATAGTTCATAATTTTTCTTGAAATTTTGTTGCGGATTGTATTGGTTTTTCTGTGTAGTGAATTGAGTTGTGCAAGATTTGTATCCAAAATTTTGTAATCCAATGTACTCCTGTCATATTTTTCTTTTGAAGATAATATTGCATCGATGTAGAATAAAACCATTTATTCTTGAGCAGGGTAGTCATAATTTTTACATGTGAAATTTCATTTTGGATTGCTTTTGCCTTCCAAGGTAATATGGGATATATTTGAAATAGAACTACTTATTCTTTAACAAGGTAATCATAGTTTTTACATGTGAAATTCTGCTTCCTTTATTAATTCTAGGCCTGTAGGTTTGAAGCAACCCTTTTATTTTTATTTTGTCCATATATGAATTATTGGATTAGCGTCTGGCATTTGTGAATTTGATATTTTGTGCCAGCATTACGCTTGGCATACATCAATGCTTACATTCCATTTTTCCAAAATCCATTTTTCCAAAATTGGGACTCTGGGACTCTGAATTTGACATTTTCTGTGAGCATTTTGGGTGGCATATATAAACGTTGAAAGCCTATTTTCCCCAAAGTTGGCGCTGTTGGCCATGTATAAATGTTAGTAATCATCTAATACTTAGTATGGTGAAGGTGGTTTAATGTCTTGCGGAGGCTATTTCATCAGTTTCAGGATAATTTATGCATTAACACAATTTCATGTAAATTTGTTATGGGATAAAGTAGATGTTCCTAAACTGCAGGAGACATGATCATGTAAATACTCAGCAATATTTTGTGCCTATATCTCAAGTTAATCTAAGAATGTTGCCATGAACAACTATGTGCAATGATACCTCTATCTGAGGAGAGGTAATATTTTATTTGGCTAAGGGCCCAAACATCGATTGGGAGGGATGCCCTGGCCACCTTCAAACCAGACTGTTAAAACTACTAGAAATTGGATATGGAAATTGAAGTTGACACTCAGTGGAATTAGCTGGCATAGTTGGATCACAAATCCATGGCCAAATTGTCAATGTATCCCTGGGATGATTCTGAAATGTCAAACCTTCAATGAAAAAGAAAGCTGAATTATCAGTCCGTTCTAACTTCTACCAAACGCCTCTTCTCACTATATGAAATACCAAGATTCATCTCTTATGATATTCAAAGCGTCAAGATGTTTCTTAACAATAGCTACTATCATTGCATCGGGGAAAAAAATTGGACACTGTGATGCATACATAATAAAACACAATCTTTGTTCCAAAGAACCAAAACTTAATATAAAAAATAGAGTTTGTTCCCACCTTTGTTGCTATCTAACCATTACTCCAACTCATTAACTATCATTTTCCCACCCTTATTGCAAGCTCCATTTGTTTTAAAGGCAAGAAATGGAATGGTTTTTTTGTTAGTTGGATTACCAAAAGAAATGGGTTAGTTAAGATAGCTTATAAATGCAGGCACAAGTTCTGAGGCTCTCATGGTGTTATTTCAATATATTGGCCATGTTCAAGTTTTGAATAGAACTGTCCTGAAAAATATCTCAAAGAAAATCGATTGCAATTTCATTGTAAAATCCAAAATTTGAAAAAAGAGGAATTCACATGAGCAAGTGACTCGATGAGTTGCTGCAATTAATACAAAAGTATTCTTTCTTCAACACCCTATGGAATGTAGGCACATAGAAAGAATGCAGGGGTATCAACAAAAATGGAAGAAACATATGAGTAATACCACCTAAGTCACAACCTTGGACCCTGATTTCTTCAAGCGAGGAATATAGGGCCGATTCTAAATCCCTTTTCACTCGACCATTAGATTTAGTGGTTTTAATCGTACAAACCAAAGTTTCGAGTGAACTTCAAAAGAGACTGTAACCAACATTTTGTGAATGCATTATTTTTTATGGGGAAATCGAAGTAAACAACTACAAGTATCCATTCTTTCAGAGTAGGTCAATGCAAGAAGTGTCTAGCTTTGTCCCTTTAGTTGTGGCCAAGATTGAAAATGCACTGTAGAAATTTATTACTGTGGGCAGAGCAAAGAAGATTTTAGTACAAAAGAATTTGCCCATTGGCTACTCACCGTCGTATTTAACACTATACACTCCATCTGGAGAACCAATGGACAACATAGGGTGCATTCCGAGGTTTAACAATTTATCCAAAACTGGGAATGATGTTCTATAAGCCCGAGTGAAAAAACTTAAAGCACAATATCCACAAGTTAAATTTGTTTTTGCAGACTTTCACGGGGCAACCCTCAAAATTTTGAACTCCATAGAATTTTGGGCCGTAGAATAATGTGTTACAGGCTTGTTGTGGAATGGGTAGTTGATATAATTACAATTTGAGCGTAACATGCGACGCTGTAGGAGCATCTGTGTGTACAAATCCTAGACAACATTTCAACTGGGATGGGATTCATTTGACTAAAGCCATTTACAGAAATATATCGAAATTGTTTCTGGGCGGAACATTCACATCGCATAGTCCTCAGACTCTCTACACAATGGGAACTACACAATTGTAGACACCACTGTGAACTGACCGATGGATCATAAAGTATAGAAATATCAATAATACATTCTATTAATAATTACGCCGTAGCGTTTCCCTTTGAAACGAATTACCCCAGCCGTCGCCATGTCCTATTATTTACCATGGATTTGTGGTGTTAGACGATCAAATAAAGCTTGATCGTTGATCCAAAATTAAAACGGTTCATGAAACTGAAACTGTTCATGAATTTTCGCCCTCGTCGTTCACCCTAAGATTTGGTCTTTTTGAGTCTGATTTTTACGCTGTAGCGTTTTCCTTTGAAATGAATTACCCCAGCTGTCGCCGTGTCCTATTATTCACTGTGGATTTGTGGTGTTAGACGATCAAACAAAGCTTGATCGTTGATCCAAAATTAAAACGGTTCATGAATTTTCGCCCTTGCCGTTCACCCTAAGATCTGGTCTTTTTGAGTCTGATTCCCAGAAATTGCCTATTTCCTTTTGCACCACCAACGCTGAACAGAGCAGCAATGATAAAAAGAATGATGTCGAAAATATTTGCATCAACATCGATCTTGAATGCATGGTTTGTCTTGATCAATTCAAGGATGGTGATAAATGCCTTGTGTTACCAAAATGTAGCCATTGTTTCCATGTTCCCTGCGCAGATATTTGGCTCTCCCAGCGCTACATATGCCCCATTTGCACAGGCAGTGTTGAAATTATTAATATCGATCAAACACCCATCAACCGAAAAGCCTCAGAATTCAGTGGAGATTAACCCTGCAGAAGAACAGGCACTTGGGCCTCAGTTAGATGTTATGGGTAATATTAATTTTGATTCTCACGGATAATGTCGTCATTGAGATTCCTTTATAGAATAGATAGTTCATAATTTTTCTTGAAATTTTGTTGCGGATTGTATTGGTTTTTCTGTGTAGTGAATTGAGTTGTGTAGGATTTGTATTCACAATTTTGTAATCCAATGTACTCATGTCATATTTTTCTTTTGAAGATAATATTGCATCGATGTAGAATAAAACCATTAATTCTGGAGCAGGGTAGTCATAATTTTTACATGTGAAATTTCATTTTGGATTGCTTTTTCCTTCCAAGGTAATATGGGATATATGTGAAATAGAACTACTTATTCTTTAACAAGGTAATCATAGTTTTTACATGTGAAATTCTGCTTCCTTTATTGATTCTAGGCCTGTAGGTTTGAAGCAGCCCTTTTATTTTGTCCATATATGAATTATTGGATTAGTGTGAATTTGATATTTTGTGCCAGCATTACGCTGGGCATACATCAATGCTTACATTCCATTTTTCCAAAATTGGGACTCTGGGACTCTGAATTTGACATTTTCTGTGAGCATTTTGGGTGGCATATATAAATGCTGAAAGCCTATTTCCCCAAAGTTGGAGTCGTTGGCCATCTATAAATGTTACTAATCATCTAGTAATTAGTATGGTGAAGGTGGTTTAATGTCTTGCGGAGGCTATTTCATCAGTTTCAGGATAATTTATGCATTAACACAATTTCATGTAAATTTGTTATGGGATAGAGTAGATGTTCCTAAAATGTAGGAGACATGATCATGTAAATACTCAGCAATATTTTGCGCCTATATCTCAAGTTAATCTAAGAATGTTGCCAAGGAAATGCCGTAAGGCATAAATTAAGGAGCAATGGCGACATAGGAATAGAAAAATTTAAATAAGGTGCAAAATGTGCATAAATTGAGGAGCAATAGTGACATAGGAATATGCAAATCTAAATAAGATGCAGAAATGTGCATAAATAGAAGAGCAATGGCGACATAGGGATAGGAAAATCTAAAAAAGATGCAGAAATGTAACAATCAACATATGGGGACATTTGTTCCCACGTCACACCTCATCTAATAAAAGCTCTATCACGATGGTGCACATGCAAGCCTTTACAACTTGTACCAAATTTCAATTCAGGATTGCGTTGACAATGAAGAGCCACCTAGAAAAATTCTTTGTTTCTGTTTGAGTTAAAAATGTTTTCATGGTGTACACCCAGTTTGGATACCAGTTGTCCAGAAGAGCACGTTTCATTGTATTTTCCTTCATTTCCAGTATAACGAGAATCACCACTGGAATTCACATGGAAAAAAAATTCAGTCTCTATCAACGCCATTAAATGCAATACACATATTAGATATAGGTGCACAATCTCTATCTTCTCATGTTGGCAGAAGCAGTAAAAATGATTTCAATTAATCTAATCCAATCTAGCACAAAATTAACACGCATGGCATCCATCAACATCATGGATTGGATAAATTTGCATGTATGGTTCCTCCCATATTCTGCTATTTCCCGCTATTTCATGACCCTTCACAGTTTAAAAAATTGATAGCTTCTGAAAATTGTAATATTAGCAGCCAATCAAATTTGAAATCAATTAATACAATCAAACAGAATAATATTAGCAACCAATCAAATTTGAAATGAATTAATACAATCAAACAGAATATGTAGCCCACATTCTGTCCAAATACGATTTCCAGGCTCTAGATTCATAAACCAAAGAAATTTTCCGGTCCAAAGGAGGCTCAGAAATTTGCCGATCCAAAGGAGGCTCTTTGAAAATGCTTCGATTGACCTTGTAAGAATGTTGATATACATTTGTTATTGCATTAAAAATGGCTGATTCGAACATGTGAATCCTCACTTTGGGGGTCATCATGTCTCTTACATATGCAAATGGCAACTGATCCTGAGGATCAAAGAAATCTAATTCATTGAATAACAGGCAAGAAAATAGCTTCATTGAAAGGGTGTGCTTTCTCAATATCAGTGCAGTATCAGCCACATCTGTAATGCCAACAACAACCCACAAAATCAAAAAATCATTTACAGAGAGAACCAACCTCAAAACAAATCTCAGATGCTATCCCACTAAAACTTCACCATAATTGAGCAAAGTTGAGTTCTCATACCACTTCTTGACGGAAGGATTTCAGAGCTCCAAGGTTGCAAGCCATTGGCACAGTACCTGTCCATTTGATACCTCACAGCTTCTTTGCTCCAATTTCTCCATATGACTTTAAAAACGGCTTCCTCCATGGTATGAGTATTGTAGGGATGCTTTCAGATAGCAATATCAACGTTGTGAGTTCCATGGAGATTTTCCAAAATTTACAAAAGATCAAGAACAAGTTGTAGCTTGGCATCCTTCCAAATGTTGTAAACACAGTTTGAGAAAAGCCTGTGGGAAAGATAATTGGGTATGCGGCCATTCATTACAGATTCCTTGTATGGAAACTCCCTGACCAAAACAATGTTCCAAATTCCAATTCTATGAGACTCATTGGGCTTGATCTGGTATCTGGCAAGAAGTGTGAGAGTTGCATTGTCCATAAACATGAAGAAACAAATGTTTTCTATTGTGATTTTCTTAACATTCTTGGGTTTATTAATCTTTCACAGGCTCCAAATATAGTTGAAATTACCACACCCCCCTTGCACTGTTCCATGACCTTCTTGTCTTCTTCAGACACAAGGAACCCTCGGGTACGATAATTGGCAAAACCACAAGGAAAATCAATCCCTTCAGAATAATTGAAATACCTTTTTCCTTCCTTCACATCCAGATTTCCACTGAAGGTCACTAGACCTGAAGTTGAATTGGGATTTTCAGTTCCTTTCATGTACGGTAGCTGAGGTCAAGAACAAGTTGTAGCTCGGCATCCTTCCAAATGTTGTAAACACAGTTTGAGAAAGCCTGTGGGAAATATAATTGGGTATGCGGCCATTCATTACAGATTCCTTGTATGGAAACTCCCTGACCAAAACAATGTGCCAAATTCCAATTCTATGAGACTCATTGGGCTTGATATGGTATCTGGCAAGAAGTGTGAGAGTTGCATTGTCCATAAACATGAAGAAACAAATGTTTTCTATTGTGATTTTCTTAACATTCTTGGGTTTATTAATCTTTCATAGGATCCAAATATAGTTGAAATTACCACACCCCCCTTGCATTGTTCCATGACCTTCTTGTCTTCTTCAGACACAAGGAACCCTCGGGTACGGTAATTGGCAAAACCACAAGGCAAATCAATCCCTTCATAATAATTGAAATGCCTTTTTCTTTCCTTCACATCCAGATTTCCACTGAAGGTCACTGGACCTGAAGTTGAATTGGGGTTTTCAGTGCCTTTCATGTACGATAGCCGAAACATATGAGTAATACCACCTAAGTCACAACCTTGGACCCTGATTTGTTCAAGCGAGGAATATAGGGCCGATTCTAAATCCCTTTTCACTCGACCATTAGATTTAGTGGTTTTAATCGTACAAACCAAAGCTTCGAGTGAACTTCAAAAGAGACTATAACCAGCATTTTGTGAATGCATTATTTTTTATGGGGGAAATCGAAGGAAACAACTACAAGTATCCATTCTTTCAGAGTAGGTCAACGCAAGAAGTGTCATTAGTTTCAGGATAATTTATGCATTAACACAATTTCATGTAAATTTGTTATGGGATAGAATAGATGTTCCTAAACTGCAGGAGACATGATCATCTAAATACTCAGCAATATTTTGTGCCTATATCTCAAGTTAATCTAAGAATGTTGCCATGAAAAACTATGTGGAATGCTACCTCTATCTGAGGAGAGGTAATATTTTATTTGGCTGAGGGCCCAAACATCGATTGGGAGGGATGCCCTCGCCACCTTCAAACCATACTATTAAAACTACTAGAAATTGGATATGGAAATTGAAGCTGACACTCAGTGGAATTAGCTGGCATAGTTAGATCACAAATCCCTGGCCAAATTGTCAATGTATCCCTAGGATGATTATGAAATGTCAAACCTTCAATGAAAAAGAAAGCTGAATTCTCAGTCCGTTCTAACTTCTACCAGACGCCTCTTCTTACTGTATGAAATACCAAGATTCATCTCTTATGATATTCAAAGCGTCAAGATGTTTCTTCACAATAGCTACTATCATTGCATCAGGGAAATAAAAATTGGACACTGTAATGCATACATAATAAAACAAAATCTTTGTTCCAAATCAGGGAAATGCTAGTTTTAGAAAGTAAAATATATGTTGATATGACCAAATGGTGGCAAAATGCCTCACAACGTTCCTCATGATGTGATACCAAAATTCTCTTCAATGCATCTCTCTTATCTATGACTCTTCAATGTGCCTCATCCCTCAATCAATTGTGACAACTAAATACACCTTGGTCCTCCTCACACTAGATTCACAATGTTGCTTTACTTACACAATGACGCATAATACAACATGATGTGAAATGCCAAATAATACCTAACAAATGTGTATTCTCCATGATGAAGTAGCTAATTTATAGATAAAAACTTACACTTTAAAACTGTTTTATAGTTTTTTGGAAGCATCATGAAATTGACACTGAAACAGTGAGAAAACATCATCAAGAATGCAAAAATTTAGGGCCCACGGACTTGAAAGCTTGTAGGTGATTATGTCAGATTGAGAAAGCTTGAATTGGAAACTCAATTTAAAATGTTACCAAATTCCATTCCTGGGTCTCAAAGCTCGCAAGTTCTCTATCCTTCATGATGGAGTAGCAATAATATTCGTTCTTCATGATGGAGTAGCTATTTTATAGATAAAAATTAAAACTTATAAAATTGTTTTTTAATTTTTTTTGGAACCATCATGAAATTGACATTGAAACAGTGAGAACACATTATCAAGAATGCAAAAATTTAGGGGCCATGAACTTGAAAGCTTGTGGGTGATTCCCGTCAGTTTGTATTGGAAACTCCATTTAAAAATGTTACCAAATTCCATTCTTGGGTCTTGAAGCTCCCAAGTTCCGTGCTCTAGTTTTTAAGGACATTTAATATCCTCATGGCTTATATTACTATTCCCTGAAGAAGGAATCTTCCATAATAATCCTATATGCGTGTACGCATTCGTTTGAAAATATTACTATTCCCTGAAGAAGGAATCTTCCATAATAATTCTCTATGCATGTACGCATTCATTTGAAACTTTGATGTTCAATCATGTTTCCCTTGTAAAATGTTACCAAATACCAAATTCCATTCTTGGGTCTTGAAGCTCCCGAGTTTTGTGCTTTAATTTTTAAGGACATTTAATATCCTCATGGCTTATATTACGATTCCTTGAAGAAGGAATCTTCCATAATAATCCTCTATGCATGTACACATTCGTTTGGAACTTTGATATTCAATCATGTTTCCCACACAAACGTAGACCATTTTTTTCCAATCTTATCTAAAGAGGTCACAATTTTGTTTGAATGACAAATTCCAAAATTTGACTGTGGGAGTGTTTAAATTTCTTTTGGATGGCGGAAATGGATTTAGCATCCATCATGAATGCCTCGGTACCCAAAATACTGAAGCTTGACCACTGTAATTAACATTTTCAAAAAAATCAGCTAGATTTTTTCAAAATCATGCTGGAATTTTTATTATTATCATCATGGATCCAACAATTTTTCATGGATTTTCAAATATGGAATGACGATCATGATGTTGTTGACAATCTCGTATCGTTTCTTTCACCTCTTCCATTACAATATAATAGTATTTTCTAAGAACACCATAAATAGGTAGCATATGGAAAAATTACATCTCAAAAAATAATGTACAAAAACATGTTCACATATACAAAAACAACAACATGGATAATCGATAACCTTTACAAGACATTACTATTATTTACCAAATTTCCATATTCGAATACACATAACTAATCATTTCAAGTATAACTCATTATCATCCACCCTAGCTTCCAACAATGTCCATTCACATGTTGCTATTTTTCCACACACTACTGTTATTTACAAAATATTCATATTCAAAATACACATAACTAATACTTTCAACTCTAACTCATTATCATCCACACTTGTTTTCAACAATGTCCATTCACATGTCTCTATTCTCTCCCCTCTATACATGTCCCTATTCTTCCCCACTCTATGCCTTACGGCGTTTCCTTTGCAACATAAGGTGCAAATGCTAGTTACGCCGTAAGGCGTTTCCCTTTGAGATGAATTGCCCCAGCCGCCTTGGTGTTCTATTGTCGACCGTGGATCTGTGATGTTAGACGATTGAACGAATTTTGATCGTTGATCGAAAACTGAAATAAGAAAACGGGAGAAAAGGGGCAGGTAAAGCGGTTCGGTATGACTCTGAGTCCCTTCATTGTGCGCGAGTTCGCATAGCACTTGCTCTTAAACGTATCGATGAACAGTTCGCGGAAGAGAATCTCAGAGCTAAGAGCGAGCTGCTGCTGAAATCGAACCCTGTTCACAAGAATTCCCAAAGATCCATATGACCGAGCCATTGCTCGTTTCTGGGCTGCCTTTGTAGATGATAAGGTAATTTAGTTCATTCTTAGTAATCGCCTGCATTCGTATCTCATCGATCCTTTCCTTATCTGCTATTTTCCTTATTTTTCTATTCAATAACTAATATACTCCTGGTTTTAATGTGTGCCCCTCAGTTCTATCCATAACTGGGTTCCAGTGGCATTTCTTGGATGAATTTGTATGCCTCTTCTATTCGTCCAGCACGACCTAGAAGATCCACTATGCATGCATAGTGCTCAACCTCAGGAGTGATATCATAATCTTCACTCATGCTCTTGAAATATAGCCATCCTTCCTCGACGAGGCCTGCATGGCTACACGCAGACAGAAGCGAAATAAAGGTAATACTGTCTGGCCTCAACCCTGCTTCATCCTCCTGCATTCGAAAAAAATATTTTATGGCTTCCTCCCCACGCCCATTAAAATAAAGGTAATACTGTCTGGCCTCAACCCTGCTTCATCCTCCTGCATTCGAAAAAAATATTTTATGGCTTCCTCCCCACGCCCATTAATTCCCTGCCCTGCAATTACTGTATTCCACGACACCAAATCTCTCACTGGCATTTCATCGAAGACTTTGCACGCAGTTTCTATACTCCCACATTTAGCATACATGTCTATGAGGGCATTTCCCACCAAAACATCAGCCTCTATTTCACTCTTAATTACATACCCCATGAATCTCCTTCCCCTGTCGCACAACTCCCAAGTATCCGCAGGCCGGGAGCAGAGCCGTAATGGTGATCCAATTAGGCTCCACGGCATCACTCTGCATTCCACGAAACAATTCTAGGGCCTCTTCAGGATACCCATTTTGAGAATAACCAGAAATCATAGAATTCCAAGAGACGGCATTTCTATGAGAGATTGTGTCAAACACTTGGCGTGCAATGTCTAATCTGCTGCATTGAGAATACATGACCACAAGGGCATTCTCTACAGCCACATCATGCTTCACTCCATTAAGTCGAATTATGTGATTATGAATCTGTTTGCCCTGTTGCAGAGCTGATAAGGCAGCACAGGCCTTAAGTACACAGGAAAATGTGAAATTATCAGGCTGTATAGCAGCACATTGCATTTGAGAATAGAGTTGAATTGCTTCCTGGAACAGCTCATTCTTCACATACCCGCTTATCATTGCAGTCCATGTAATCGAAAGTTAAAAATATTATTTTTCTATTCAATAACCAATATACTCCTGGTTTTAATGTGTGCCCCTCAGTTCTATCCATGTCTGCGAGGAGTTTTCGCTGGCCATGGCGAGCAGCTACAAAAAGCAGTGGAAGATAGCGTTACAAACTTTCTTTTGATAGGAAGCGCTGCGAACCAACCAGTGCTTCTCAGGAAAACCGTATTTTGGAGGGGATCAGATCGGCTTGCTTGACATCGCATTGGGTGGTTTGTCAGCGATTATCAAAGTCCTCGAGAAGGCTACCGATAGCGTTTTATAGATCCAGAGAAAATGCCATTGCTGAGTGCATGGATGGATCGATTCTGTAAATTCGATGGACTGAAAGAAGTGATGCTTGATTTTGCCGATTTTGCTTGTATGAAGTTGGCTTATGCCTGTGGAAGTAACCATATAAAGCTTGATCTGGTCAGGAACTCTGCACCCTGCAGAATCCATTCAAAAGGAAAAATTAATCAAATACTCACCTGCTCTGACCTGAATACAATGCTTCCTGCACTTCTGGGAAGGCTCATAAGCTGCACACATCCCTCCAATCTCTGAGCTACTTCACAACCAGCTACCACTGCTCCTAGATTGCACCCAGAAATCCTAATTTCCATTACGTTGCCAGTAGCATTTCCACTCTCCTCACCCATCGTGCTCATCTAGCAACCATTGGTAAGTAATTTGCTAAACCAAAATCTGGAAAAGTTATTTTGCCTTTTAAATTTGATTTTTTAAAATTATGTTGTTCTTAGTAAGAATGTTCCTCTTGTTATTTATTTACAGGTTCGTGTTTCCGCAGTTCTTACCAATGGCCCTTATATGCTCAATCTTGATTGTGACCATTATATAAACAACAGCAGGGCCCTTCGTGAGGCAATGTGTTTTATGATGGATCCTACTCTTGGGAAGAAAGTCTGTTATGTTCAGTTCCCTCAAAGGTTTGATGGCATTGACAGAAATGATCGATATGCTAATCACAATACAGTCTTTTTTGATGTGAGTGTTGATCAAATTGCATTGTTACAGACTTGCATTTGCGTATGCTGCTTTATGCGCTTTTGAAACTAAAATATTGTACTGGATTGTTTGCAGATCAATTTGAAGGGTTTGGATGGGATACAGGGGCCTGTTTATGTGGGCACAGGGTGCGTTTTCAACAGGCAAGCCCTCTATGGTTATGAGCCTCCTCACAAAGGTAAGATCCATTTTTCAAGCTGTTGTGGACCTAGAAAGAAGAGCAGAAAATCAAACAAGAAGTACAACGACACAAAAAAATTAGACAGGCCAACTGATTCAACTGTCCCCATATTCAGTAGTCTGGAAGACATAGAAGGAGGTGTGGAAGGTAAATGCCAATTTCTAAACAGTTTCTTAAGCTACTAGATGCCACATTTTTATATTGCCTCTGCCTTACATATTTCACTGTTTGCTAACTATACACAGGATTTGATGATGAAAAATCCCCGCTGGTGTTCCAAAAAAGCTTGGAGAAAAAATTTGGTCAATCCCTTGTCTTTGTGGCATCCACTCAAATGGAGAATAGCGGCGTGCCACAATCTGCAACTCCTGCTGATTTATTAAAAGAAGCAATCCATGTAATCAGCTGTGGTTATGAAGACAAGTCAGATTGGGGAAAAGAGGTAAAACCATAACCACCAATTTGCGAATAATAGTGCCTATATTTGGTTCTTTGGGCCTAGCATAACTGAGATTTAATTTTTTAATGGATTGGGATTTTGTATCTTGTGCAGATTGGTTGGATATATGGTTCTGTGACAGAAGATATTTTGACTCGCTTTAAAATGCACTCTCGTGGTTGGCGATCAATATACTGTATGCCTCCTCGCCCTGCATTCAAGGGATCTGCTCCAATTAATCTTTCTGATCGTCTGAACCAAGTTCTGCGATGGGCTTTGGGCTCTGTGGAAATTCTTCTTAGCAGGCATTTTCCAATTTGGTATGGTTATACTGGAAGGCTCAAATGGTTGGAGAGGCTGGCATATATAAACACCACTGTTTATCCTATCACTTCTATTCCTCTGCTTGCATATTGTACATTGCCGGCAATATGTCTTCTTACTGGGAAATTCATTATTCCCGAGGTAGATTTTTAGCCTCTACTCACTATCTGGTTAAAACTGGTCTTTTAACAGACGTTGGATTGTTCTGACCCTTCTAACTTTCATTTGTTGATTTGCAGATTAGCACTCTTGCAAGTTTATGGTTCATTTCATTATTTTTATCCATTTTTGCTACTGGCATACTAGAAATGCGATGGAGCGGGGTTGGCATTGATGAATGGTGGAGGAATGAGCAGTTCTGGGTGATTGGAGGTGTGTCTGCTCATCTCTTTGCAGTCATTCAAGGATTACTAAAGGTCCTTGCTGGCGTTGACACAAACTTCACTGTTACCTCAAAAGCTTCAGATGAAGGTGGTGATTTTGCAGAGTTGTATATGATCAAATGGACTGCTCTCCTTATCCCCCCAACCACTTTGCTTATAATTAACATTGTAGGTGTGGTGGCGGGCATCTCATATGCTATCAGTACCGGTTATAGATCATGGGGTCCCCTGTTTGGGAAACTCTTTTTTGCTTTTTGGGTGATTGTTCACCTTTATCCTTTCCTCAAGGGTTTGATGGGTCGCCAGAACCGCACTCCAACTATTGTTATTGTTTGGTCAATTCTTCTGGCATCTATTTTCTCTTTGTTATGGGTTCGTATAGATCCCTTCACAACCAGGATCAAAGGACCAGACCTACAACAGTGTGGCATCAATTGCTAAGTGGCTCAAACATCCATTTGCTGGTCAACCATGTCTATTCCAAAATTAATTTGTGATTCGGAAAGGCTTCTCTGACATCGAAGATCTATACCGCTCAGAGGGCTTGAGCATTCTATTACAGCTTTTTCAGGATTTGATAATTCTCTTACCTAATTTGATGGGATGCTGTTGGCATGTAGATGCAGTGTTCTTGATATTTCTCGTCATTTGTTCTCTAGGGCATTTTTCTTGGCACTTGTGATCCTTCATTTTGGTGATAAGTCATCAAGTAAGATCCACTGAAAAGACGCTGGTAACTGATGGCATTGTGATATTGAAGACAGTTGTTTGTGTACTGTGCTGATTCTGCCGAACATGGCACAATTGCAAGCTATAGTTAAGAAATTTTGACTGTAGTGTGATTCCGTATCTGAAGATAATCTGACCTCCTGTGACAACGCCCAAGAGGGTTTGTGTAATATATTCATCATAAAAAGTGTGTAGTAGTGTAGTAGTTCTCGTAGCATTGATGGTCTGTTTTCTGTAAGATTCTTTGTAACGATATAATATTTTATTCTTAGTTTACTCTTTTGAACTATTATCTCACTACATGCAATGACACGGCTGTTACTTGTAAATAATTGATGACTTTTAACTGATGCCAATCTTACTATGTTCATATTTGTGGTTAAAGGAGCTGAAGCTCTTTCATCATGTACCCTGATGGATTCTAGATTTCTATGAAGTTATTGTTCAACGGATCTTGCTACACGGCCGGTCATGAACTTATAAAACTCCTGCCATCTTTACATTTATAATAGGAAGGAGGTTGAATTGCGTTCATTCAGAAGATGAATGTCTATACTGTGCTGGGATGTTTTGTTGGATGTCTCAGCCCCTGCTATGGAGGGACGTCTTTTTATCATAAAACTAAGCGTTTTTATCATTTTTACTAAGTGATCATTTTCGGTCTGTTAATTTTCTTATAAATCATAATTCTCTTCCTTGTTATTAGGGGAATTCTTCTGGTAAAAAATGAGTCTCCCAATAAAAAAAAGTAATATCAAAATCAACTTTAAAAGAATCAGCCAGATTCAAGATGATAATGTCATTCTTCGAGGTAAACATTTTGGGAGGGGAAACCAATGAGTTCCTGCAAGTGACATTTGAATAATGTCACGAAAAGAGCAGAAAATACAATGAAAATTCATATTTTTTTTTTTTTCTCTTGATGTGTTACAAAAATGAATGCAAAGTGGATACTTGTCAGATACTTGTCAGTCGCAGAATTTAATTCCACACACAATGAGTTCCTACGAGTACAAGTTACATTTGAATAATGTCATGCAAAGAGCAGAAAATTAATGTCATGAAAAGAGCAGAAAATGCAATGAAAAAAATGAGGAGACTCGGTTTAGAACTTCAAAATTTTGTATTACTAACCAGGCCTTGGTGACGGATAAGCTGAGACTCCGATTTGAGTAGTCGGAAAGTTATGGAGTCCCTCTGCTTTTCGAATGCTAATCATGCCTTTAGTGACGTATAAACTGAGACTCTGGATTTGAGTAGTCGGAAAGTTATGAGTCCCTCTCGCAGAGAAGATACTTGAAAACCAGAACCAGAGTGAAGTGTTCCATCAGAAGTGTCACAGCTTCATGGTGACTCGGTTAGCTGATGCCTGTTTAGTGCATACGACGTTCCAAAGATCAGTGTTTAGGCATTGTTGAGGAGACACTAATGTGAGATTTCGAGTGGAATGAAATCATACTAGGTGAGTAGTAAGTACATGGTAAAATAGTTTGCAAATATAGAGTTTACAAAGGTTTCCTTCCCCTTGGAACTCAACAGAAGGTTTATTAAGATGGTCACTATCCTCGGCTTAACCTACCGAAGGGAATCCAAACAAAATGCAACTAATCCTAATCCACTGGGATTTTAGAGATAAATTATGGAGTAGATAGCCATATATGTTGATGTTAGAGATAAACTATGTACTAGATAGGCATCTATGTTAGAACTGTGGTTTGGCTTGTAATGTTGATGCTGCTAATAAGTTCTGTATTAAAAATTCAACAAACCATGTTGACTTGAACAGTCTGTGAGAGCAAAAAGTTTAAAGTTTATGTTTTCTAGTAATATAACCATGACTGTATTTTGGGAGGTGTAAGCTTTTTTTCTATTAATGTGTAGAAAATACACCAGTATTATAGTAGTAGACCACTGAATACACACGAAGAGGGTAGTAAGTTCTTCGATATAAAGTAAGTGTGAGTTTTTCTTCTATTAATGTGCAGAAGGTACACCAGTATTATAGTAGTAGACCATTGAATATGGGGTATGGGAAAATGGGTTAGCAAAGAACACGAGCACTTCGATATATATATATATATATAAGGTGCGAGCTTTGTTTATTTATGTGTATAAAATAAACCATTGAATACACATTTAGAATGTGGTGGCAATTTTTTTCTTTCTTTTTAATTAATATACGGGAAAATGGGTAGCAAAGAATATGAGCACTTGGGTTTATGGTAAATGATAATGAGAAAAGTGGTAATCAGCGCTTTTTAATCGCTTCGGTTTAATAAATATATATATTTTAAATAAATTTTTATATTTAATTATTTTTGGGTTTTATTTATTTTAGAATTATAATTAAAAATAATATGGATTTTTTTTAGTGATCATGGGAATTGGTAATTGGGCTGGTTTTGTACTCGTTTGATATGGGGTTGAATCTCACTGCTACCACTATAACTTTTAGGTGTCTAGGTTGCTCCTCCTGCGAGTTAGTTAAGGGGATTTGAACTCCAATAACTTTGATCATAACACTCCGATTTATATCGGGTTGCAAGTAGAGCTGTTACTGAGGATTCATTGAAATTTAAAATAAAATAAAATTTATAAATTTACCTCGCAAAAAAAAAGGGGGTCTTTTTCCTCCTAGTCTTAACGTCTAGTTTTATAATCTTAATCTCTTTAGTTCACTTTTCAACCTACTTAGTTCAAAAAAAATTTATGATAAAAAAAAACTCAAAATGTGTTCATCTTCTTACAGTGTTTATAATCCCTTTTGTCCTTCTTATCCGAGCAGTGGCATTAGCATCTAACTCTTTGAGAAGTTGATACTTCCAGCATTTAGTGGAGCCTTTAGGTTGTGCCATGTCGACGCACCTCCCAATCAAGGGTCCTGAGTAAAAGACTTGATATCAATGTCTTTTACCAAATGTGTGCAATGGGGTGGGAGTTACCTAAGCACACAAGTTGAGTATGTCTCTCCCTCACCGTGATTTAGGAAGAGTCACCTGCACAAACAGGATAATTAACCAAGTAAATGCATAACCAACCTACAAAGTTGCAAAGGTATAACTAAGTTTATGTCAACTTAGAACCCTTTGTGAAAAGTAAAAAATCGTAACTGTTGGGTAAGGAAAACCTGGAAAAATGGTAGATTAATTATTAACAAGTGCAGAGTAGCCGAGACCCCAATCCATCAAAAGAAAAAAGGTGTAGTTGAAAACCTAACCTCTGACAAAAAAAACAAGGCACTGAATTAACAGAGCTCCGGTGAGGGTAGCAATGAAATAATGAAGGGTTCGGGGACAAAACCACTAATTGAGTGGAGCCTTTAGGTTGTGCCATACCGACGCACCTCCCAAACGAGGGTCCTGAGTAAAATACCTGATATCAATGTCTTCTACCCAATGTGTGCAATGGGGAGGAGTTACCTGAGCACACACGCTGAATATGTCTCTCCCTCACCGTAATTCAGGGAGAGTCACCTGCACAGACAGGGTAATTAACCAAGTAAATGCATAAACTCTCAAACAAATCGCCATTAAACTCTTAAAATGTCAAACAGGGGAGTTGTGAACTTTGAATACCTGCTAAAAGAAGCAATTCCTGTTGTTGAAACCCTCTATCGCCATTAAGTTGCAGAGCATCCAGCAAGGCAGAGCCACTTGCTCAGTTCATATCTCAAGAAAATTGTCATAAACCACTGAACGGTTTTGTCCAGTGAAAAGGGGATGAAACCCCAAAATACACACACACACACACATATACGCACATTACAAAAATGTTGAGCAAATACATAACCAACCTAAAGCATTGCAAACTTCGTTCTGCAAGGTATAACTATAGTTTATGCCAACTTAGAACCGTCTGTGAAAGGTAAGCAATCGTAACTGTAGGATAAGGAAAACCTGGAAAAATGGTAGAATAATTATTAACAAGTGCAGAGTAGCCGAAAACCTAACCTCTGACAAAAAAAAAACAAGGGACTGAATTAACAGAGCTTCGATGAGGGTAGAAATGAAATAATGGAGGGTTCGGGGACAAAACAACTAATTGAGTGGAACCTTTAGGTTGTGCCTTGCTGACGCACCTCCCAAACGAGGGTCCTGAGTAAAATACCTGATATCAATGTCTTCTACCCAATGTCTGCAATGGGGTAGGAGTTACCTGAGCACACAAGCTGAATATGTCTCTCCCTCACCGTGATTCAGGAAGACTTACCTGCACAGACAGGGTAATTAACCAAGTAAATGCATAAACTCAAACAAATCGCCATTAAACTCTCAAAATGTCAAACAGGGAGGTTGTGCACTTTGAATACCTGCAAAAGGAAGCAATTCTAGTTGTTGAAACCCTCTATCGCCATGAAGTTGCAGAGTGTCCTAACACTAAAGCACACGACAGAATGAGGCACAACTCTAGTACCAGGAAAGGAATTCGTTACACAACCTACTTATGTTTGCTCATGACCGTTAGATCTAGATTGATTGATCGCATGACTAATGGGAGCCCAAATAATGAAATATTTTTTTATTATTTTTAATAATGAAATATTTTTTAATTATTTTTAATAATGAAATATTTGTTAATGATATTATTTTAAATTTAAATTTAAATAAAATTTATATTTTCATAATATATATTTTTATACATAAAAGGTTGAAATTAAAATATTTTAATTAAAATAGAAATTAAAATATTTTTTTATTACTATTTTTTTATTAATATTTATAGATATTTTATTTAAATTTCATATTAACATTAAAATAATTATACATGTTTAATTATTTTATTATTTATATAGAATTATGAAGGAATTATATATTTTTTTTATATTAGGTTATAAAAGATATATTTCAATACAATAAATAGTTAAAAGAATTAATTAATCTACTTCTCTCTTATCAAATAATGTAAAGATAGTTAAAAGTTCGAAACACTAGGTGAAAGAGAAGAGCTTTTTAGCTCTGCACAGATGGTTTATCGGTTTTAATCCGCTTCGTTGCACGCCCCAAAACAATTACATTTGGCCAAAATTGCATGGCCTGCCTCTTGAGCTGTGGACCAAAGAATCTATGGAAAAAATAGGAAATGCTATTCGGCGATTCATATACGTCAATCCTAGGTGTATTGGGGCAAAAGACAAGCGGGTGGCCTGGATTCTCATAGAAAAGGAATTCAGAGGGGGTTTTCCAGAGTCTATTGATTTAACTTGGGAGCTGTCCAAAATTCAACAACGATTAGATTACTAGGGCGTCCCATTTAGGTGTTCAAATTGTCACAAAACTGGACACCTTTTTCGTAATTGTCCTCGTCGCCCTGGCGGTAAACAGAAGAAAAGGTTCCATGCTGTAAATATTCCTGTTTCGACATATGAAAGAGAAAATTCGGCATATGAATGGCCTAACACCATGGAGGTCTATCGGGCTCCAGTCATAACCAATGACGTCCTATCCTCACCGAAAGGTCATTCCCTAGATTGATGTGCCAGTCTTCCGCAATCTCGATCTGTATCTGTGGACCCTACAAATCGTAATTCTAACTATTCTGCTGATCGACCCCATTCTTCCACTGTTTCTAAGACTCCCTCGTTGTCCTTTTTTAACCTGTCGGCCAGAGTAACGGGCTTCTCCAATATTTCTCCGCCTCGTGAATTGGAACTGGACCCTGAGATTCCCCTCCCTCCTGCATCTTCTAAGCCTCCATGTATTGATCCTGCGTCCGCCCATATTCAATACATATCTTCATCGCCCCAATCCTCTTCCTCTCACATTCCACCCATCCAAAGATTCCCGTCTTCCCCCTCACTTGGTCGCTCTTTTGATATAAATAATAAATCTCCATATATAGCTCACTCCCCTAAACCTCCATCCCTTGGACATGTACCTGACCGCAAAGGTAAGGCTCCATATATCCCTATTTCCCCTCCACTATCCCCTTGAACCTCTCCCCGTAATTCTTTTGATCAGGATAATGACCTCCTTAAAAAAGCGTCTTTAAAACTTCAACCATTAACTGTCCATCGACCCAATCGTTCCCCCTCGCCCAATATTAGCCCTAATTCGGCTAGAAACATAACTGTCCGCCACAAAGAGAAGCGTGGTAGTAGACACTTCCGGGGTAGGAAGGGAAGACAGGACTCGTCAACCCGGGATCTTTCCTTAATTGACATTCCTGTTATAGAAATTGCAGCTGAAGATATTCCTGATAAAAGGCCTCTTAGAGCATGTCGGCCTAATGATGTTCCCAAATGATTGACATTCTATCAATGAACATTTGGGGCCTTGGAGCTGACCCCAAATTTCTGGCCCTAAAAAATCTTTTTGTCTCTTCAAAACCTAAAATGCTTCTTATACAGGAAACCATGCACGATAGCTCACAAACCATTTCTTACTTCAGGCAGATGCTACCAACATGGCATATGGTCGCTTCAAATGCTGTGGGCATGTCTGGAGGACTAGCTGTATTATGGGACCCTAAATGGATTACGGCTGCTGCTTTTCAATGTTTCGCTTGCATTCTTGTGCTGGCCCATTTTCGTGGATCTTCAGACCCCATTCACATATTGAATATTTATGCTCCATATAAAAACCGGTTCCCTTTCTGGAATTATCTTCTTTCTTCTGAACTACTTGAAATTGACTCTTTTATAATTGGTGGAGATTTTAATTACACCTTTTGTAATGACAAAATATGGGGCAATGGCAGGAAATATGATCCGATGGGGAGATTCATTTGGGAATCTATTATACAAAATAATTTTATTGATATCCTGCCTGTTGGTCAGGGACCAACTTGGGACAATGGGCAATCCAACAATTCCTATCTGGCGAAAAGATTAGACAAATTTATCTTCCATGAAAGACTGATAAAAAGATATGGGCCTCCTACAATGAACATCATACCATCTTTCATATCTGATCACCTCCCCATTTCTTTTCAATGGAAATATGTTGGACGCAGATTTGGATATCCTTTCAAGTTCAATTGTACATGGCTTGCTGATGGTCAATTCAACAAATTTATAAATGATACATGGAAGCTATCTCCCATGCAGGAAAATGACTCTTCCCGGCAATTCCTTGACTGCCTGCAATTTCTTCAAAAGGAGGTTAAAAAATGGCAAAAAGAGAAATCGGCCTCCAATAAAGGAGCTAAAGGACATATGTAGGAAACTGGAGTACTTATCTACACTTTTTAAAAATCCCTCCATGACATCCACCATCATAAAACATATATGGGATTTAGAAAAAAGAAAACAAAAGATATTATAAGAAGAAGAGGCCTCTTGGAGGCTCAAAAGTCGAGCATTATGGCTCAGAGAAGGAGATAAAAACACCAAGTTTTTTCACAGGTTTGCAAATAAGAGAAGGGAGACAAACTCTATTTGGGAGATCAAGGATGAGGAAGGAAATTCTCACTCCTCAAAGGAGGCTATTTCTAGAGAAGCTGTGAAATTTTACAAAAGGGCTTACAGTGAGGATTCTGTTTGCGATATTGAGGATATTCTATGGGGAATAGACCCGTACCCCACTATGTTTGATGAAAGTCTAAACAGAGCTCTATTTGCTGAAGTTTCAGAAGAAGAATTATTGGCAACAATGAAATCATTCCAGAAGGACAAGTGCCTCGGGCTGGATGGGTGGACCATCGATTTCTTCATCCACTTCTTTGAAATATTTAAGACAGATATCCTAAAGATGGTCAAGGAAACGAGAACACAGGGTTTCATAAGCCAAAAAATCTCCTCAACATATATCGCTCTAATTCCAAAGAAAAAGCTCTCCTCCACATTTTCAGATTATCGGCCAATCTCATTGTGTAACGTATTATACAAGGTCATATCAAAGATTATAGCTATTCGAATTAGAAACACTCTATCTCTACATCTGTCTCCAGAGCAACACGGGTTTCTTAAAGACAGAAATATCTTAGAAGCGGTGGCTCTCACCCAAGAATGCTTACACTCAATGCATAGCAGGAAAATAGAAGTTGCTCTTTTAAAAATCAGCCTTAAAAAGGCATACGACTGTGTGAACTGGGGATTTATGCGATGCCTACTAGCTAGGATTGGCCTAGATGTCAGGTGCATTAGATGGATCATGGCCTGTGTGGTGGAAGTAAATTATGCAGTCCTAATTAACGGTGTCCCAACTCCTTTCTTCAAAGCGACCAGGGGCTTACGTCAAGGTTGCTCCCTATCTCCACTCCTTTTCATTCTAGTTATGGAATCTCTGAGCCTACACATAAAGAAAGCGATCCAACAAGAGAGATACAAGCCTCCCCCCATTTGCAGGGATATATTCATGTCGCATAATCTTTTTGTTGATGATATCCTTCTGTCAGCCATACTGTACAAATCAACATGGATATGTATCTATGAAATCTTGGAGAGATTTCAAAAAGCCACCGGCATGTATATCGACGATTTAAAATCTTCATTCCATGTCGCTGATGTAAATGGAGATATAATCACATTTCTAATAGATCTTTTCAACATTAAAGCATTTCCTATCCTGAAGGGCTTCAAATATCTGGGATTCAATTTGAAACCTATGGGTTACAGATTGGCCGACTAGTCGTGGATTCCGGATCAGTTCTATAAGAAAATATCTACATGGGAATACAGGGGCTTATCAATTGGAGGTCGCACCATTCTCACACAATCCCTGCTGGTACAAATCATGGTTTCTTGGGCACACCTTTTCTATATCCCTTCATCTACTATTAACAGTTTAAACAGAATGATATCTAATTTCATATGGGGAGGACAGAAGGAGAAGATAAAATATCACCTCAGCAAGCTTTCGAAGTTGACACGGCCAAAAAATATGGGAGGTTGGGGCATATTGGATTTACACTCCTTTAGAAGAGCCCTTCTATGTAAATCAATGTGGAAAGCGATTATGGGTGAATCCAACTGGAGCAAAACCATTAGAGCTAAGTACATGGATGAGCAAGACATGACATATTGGTATAGATAGCGCTCCACTAGATCCACCAACGACTCATATATATGGAGAGGTTTTAAAAGATTGGAGTTGTTCTTTAGAAAAAATTTGATTTGGAAATTCCAATCCGGATCCATTATTATCATTGGATTTGATGAATTCGCAAGTGCGGGAGAAAAGATCCATATCTCCTCTCAACTTTTGAGAAATTTACACAGCAGGGGATATTTCTTTTGGGCTAGTGCAATAAAAAAATGGGATGGTGCTATTCCAATCTGGAAAACTGCTACAGAAATGCAATTACCCGGTGCTCTGGAATCCCAATGGAATGCTATCACTATTTCACTGCAATCGCGTGGATTATATCGCTCGTCAGACAGGAATTGCCTCGTTTGGAAAGGTCTCGGTGGTGCATTGACTGTATATGCAAAGCATATATATCTCCAAATTTTATTATCAGAATCCGATGCATGTGATCATATTTTTCCCCCAGCATTTTGGAAACCTGGATGCCCTTTAAAAATCATTATTTTTGCTTGGCTGGTTTTTCATGACAGGAATCTCACTTGGGAGAATCTCTAGAAGCGCAAATGGTGTGGGCCTGCCATATGCCCCCTTTGTAGGTCAAATTCTAAGAATAATTTGCATATTTTCCTACAGTGTCCTCAATCCCAGTTGATTTGGCAGAACTTAACTGCTCACTTTGGTTTCGCCATCGTCAATGCTCCTTCTATATATGAGGCTTTCAAAGCATGGAGCAACATGTACTGCAAGTGGAGGCCCATTTCTTTGTTAACAATCTGGGCCATATGGAAATGGCGAAATCGAATTATTTTAGATTCCAAAAGGGAACCATTTTATAAAGTTTTCGAATCTATCCTTTGTTTATATGAAGCGCTAGCTCGGCCACGACATCCCAAAGTCGGACAAGGAAGGAATCAATAGCCCAACGATGCCTATGGATATCCCTGTGCTTTTTTTGACGGTGCTGCTCAGCATGACACATGCGCCTGTGGAGTTTATATAATCCCAGAAGAAGGACAAGCTTTTGACATACATTGGAATGGAGGACCTGGAACTAACAACAAAGCAGAAATTATGGCCATGGCTGGTCTCCTTTCTATCTCTGACTTCCTTGGCCTCAAAAACCTTCATATTTTTGGAGACTCGAAAGTCATCATCGACCATGTACTGTCTAAACATATCATAAAAAATATACATCTCTCTGGCTGGTTGAACAGGCTTGAGGCTTTGTGGTGCAACAGGAAAGACTACACAATCTCCCATATTTTCAGGGATAAAAACCGGAGAGCAGATGCTTTATCAAAACAGGGGCTATCATTGCCACAGGGTATATGGAGGATGCAGATTACAGTGGACAACACCTCCCACCAGATCCAAGTCTTTTCCATGCCGAGTACATATTTCTCTATTTTCTGAAGTCAAATCTGGTATGATTTTCTGTTTCCCCAACATTTGAATCATATTTTTGTCTTTTTTCCATATATAATCTTGGCTCAAGGGACTGATTTTCTGAATTCTATATGAACATATGTGCATTATGCAATATATTTCCTTAATACCTTTATGTAACAGATCTGATAGGGCTACATATATCCTTTCTCTCCATGTGGTTTGAACCACATTACATTTTTCATATCAGATGGTTTCCATATCAACATTGTTGTACATATCTGCTGGATGAATATAATACAACCATATAGCTTGTTTTTCGTGCTAAAAAAGTTGCTAAGTTGCTGAGTAGCTTTATTGATATATCTATTTTGTAGCTTTACTTTAAAATAATGAACAAAAACATGTTCACATAAACAAAAACAACTACATGGATAATGGATAACCTCTACATGACATTACTATTATTTACAAAATGGCCATATTCGAATAGACATAACTAATTATTTCAAGTATAACTCATTATGATCCACCCTAGCTTTCAACAATGTCCATTCACATGTTTCTATTTTTCTACACACTGCTATTATTTACAAAATATCCATATTCAAAATACACATAACTAATACTTTCAACTGTAACTCATTATCATCCACCCTTTCTTTCAACAATGTCCATTCACATGTCGCTATTCTTCCACAAACTATTATTATTTACAAAATATCCATTTTCAGAATACACATAACTAACTATTGCAATTGTAACTCATTATCATCCACCCTTGCTTTCAACAATGTCCATTCACATGTCCCTATTCTTCCCCACTCTATGCCTTACGGCGTTTCCTTTGCAACATAAGATGCAAATGCTAGTTGATAAGTTTCTCAATTGGTTTTTCCTAAATTTTGTGATTGTGAAATTTCATTTTAATAAATAGTTTTCCCTATATTATTATATGCACTTTCATATTATAGTATTTTAATTTGTCTAACTTTATTTTTTTAATTAAATAATTTTAAAAATATACTTGGATTATTTTTTAAAATAAATAATATTAATGAGCAGAATAAAATTCAATAAAAATTAAACTTTAATTTTAATTTTTAGGTTTCTTTATTTTTTGTTTTTTTCAAATTTAAAAATAAAAAATATAAATTTCTAATAAAAAGAACGTAATAAATTTTAATTTTAATTGCTAAATTTCCCAATTCACTTTTCCTTTAATTATCTCAATTCATTTTATTTTTTAATTAAGAAAAAAAATTAACATTTTTAATAAATCAAATTTATTTTGCATTTTAATTTAAAATAAAAATATTTGAAATCTAAAAATCTGTAGGAAAAGGCTTGGATTTGTATTATAAATGGAAAGACGGAACCGTGAGCATCGAATTCATTGACGACGATATCGTGCGGGCTGGGCGAATCCGAGGGATTTATGTTTGGCTGCTATTTGATTTTTCCATTGCTATTTGTTATATATATAGAGAGTTTTATCTTTTATTTTTCACACCGGTTATTAGTTCTGTAAATAATGAGTTAATATAAATTTATGTTTCAATTTATTAATATAAATTACAAATAATATGATTTAGAATATTTTAATGGTGTGTTTAACCTTTTAAATTTTTTTTTTTTTTTTGAAATTTAGTATTTAAATTAAATATTTTGTGTCTACAAACAATGAGTTGGGTATTTTGTGGATTTTTCTGATGCTTTTATAGTCTTGTATAATCTTCACAAATTTTAGGCTTTGCAAATTAATTAATATTTATTGGAATTAATTGATTTATTGATAATGTTATATTTTTCATTTTAGTATTTTTTTATATTAGTATATGGAGAAAATTAATATATATTTTGTATTTTTGTAAGCTAACAGAAAATGATTATTTTATGAAATTGTTTTACAAAACACAATTGTATGGATATTTATATGACAAAATTTGACAATTTATATTTTTCAAAAAAAAAACAAAATTTTATAGTTTAATTACAAAATAGTAATTTTGGTAGGACTAAATTAAACAACGTATAGATAGAAGAGATGTGTTAAATAAGTTTAATGTAAAATTACTTAAATGCATATCCAATTAAGAAATATATGACTAGACAAAATAGAGGTAGTGTCAATTATGTGTTCCTCTTTGCAACCCTGTAATGGCAACACTATTGCCTTCGTTGGATACAACCAACACTATTTATGATCTTAATTACTTATAGATCAATTATTTCCTTAAAGCAATTCAAAATCCATTGGCTTGAAAAGTAGGCAATTAAAAGCACTAGATTTAAATTGTAAGTTCACTTGTGATCCAAACAAAAAGAAAACTAGCACAATCACATTTACTAATGTATTGATATACATCAATCGACATCATTTTCATATATTCATTAGCGTATAAAAGGTGGAAGGTGGAAAATGCTTCTGATTTGCGTATTTCAACCACATTAGTACATGTGGTTGTGCTAGTTGTATAAAAGATGGAAGGTGGAAAATGCTTCTGATTGGCCTATTTCAACCACATTAATATATGTGGTTGTGCTAGTTGTACTGACATGTGTGGGGTGTACTCATTGACTATGGTTGATGAGGTTGAACACAAGCAAACTTACATTAATGTTAATGCTAATGTTACAAAAATGGTTAGAATAATGGAGGAGATGGTTGATGAGGTCTACCATCAACCCTATTGACCATTATTGACCATATTGAACCATATTAATGTTACAAAAATAGTTAGAATAATGGTTGAGATGATTGATGGGGTCAAACATGGTTGAAGAGGGTTGACCATATTCAACCATAGAGATCTTGATTGACCATTATGGTTAATGATAATAGTGAACTTGGTTAACCATGTTTGACAATTCTAACCATGGTTTACCATGCTTAACCATGTTGATCTTGGTTGGCCATGTTTGAAAGTGATTGATCTTGGTTGACTATAGTTGATCTTGGTTGACCATATTTAACAATTATAACCATAGAGAACAAGGTTCTTCAATTGCATTAGTTAAGATTCTGGAAATCATTGACAAAGTTGTTAACACATTTAGAAAAAGTTTATCAAAAATTTAAATACACTATATAGATGAAGGAATATTATTATAATATAAGTTGTCACAATTGTTCTATATCTTCAAGTGAGTAATAATTCTTTTATATCGAATTTAAAACTTTATAATAATTATATGCCATACAAATACTAAATCATACTAAGGAAAGAAAACTTTATAATATACAATTTTATAATAATTGTATGCCATACAAATACTAAATCACACTAGGGAAAAAAATTACAATATAAAATTATTTTTAAAATTTTATAATAAAATAGAAAGTAAAAAAAATCTCAAAAAAATCTAAATAAGAAAGAAAAATATTAAACTATGATATTGGTTTCATAGTTTAATATTTTCCAAGAATATGTTTTTGAAGTTGTCGTGAAGTCTAGACGATTGAACGTGGGACTAGATCACTTGTCACGCATAGAGACAGGGGAGGAACCTACCAGTCTGGAGGAAGGACTACCTGATGCGCAGTTGTTTTCTCTACACGTAATAAATGGACATTTTGAAGACATAATTCACTTTCTAACATCTGGGACTGCGCCAGAAGGTTACTCTGTTCAACAGAAGAAGGAACTAGTGGTGCGTGCAACAGACTTTTCTGTTATTGCAGGGCATTTATACAAGATGGGGACTGATGAGATACTGCGAAGGTATGTACCAGAATTTGAACGAAGTAGCATCCTCACGGACGCTCATGGGGGCCCCGCGGGAGGTCATTATGCAACGAGAGCAACCGCACAGAAGATTCTCTGCACAGGGTTGTGGTGGCCGAGCCTTCATCAATATTCAAAAGCACATTGCAAGGCATGTGATGTATGTCAAAGAACGGGAAAGTCGTCATGGATGGAAGATATGCCTTTGAATCTGCAAATGACGTTGCAGCCCTTTGAAAAGCGAGTGATCGACTTTGTAGGACCTATCAAACCGTAAGGAAAGACAGGCGTGAGATATATTATTACTGTGACAGAATACCTAACGCGTTGGGTAGAAGCACAGCCAGTAAAAGATTGCATGACCACGATGTTTCTGTTTAAACACGCACTGACACGATTCGGGTGTTCGAAGATTTTGATGAGCGATCGCGGTACACATTTCTTGAATGAAACAATCAGCGCGCTAACGTAATAATTCTAGGTGTATCATTAGAAAAGCACACCGTATCACCCATAAGCTAACGGAACCATGGAAGCGTTTAACAAAGTATTGGAGATCGCGCTGACAGAAGTATGCAATGCACAGTGAAACGATTGGGACCTGCGCATCCCCACAGTATTATGGGCTTATAGGACCACATGCAAGAAACTGACGAGACAGACGCCTTTTAGGATGGTCTATGGAGTGATGTCGATGGAGTATATTGTGCCTAGTTTGCGCATAGCAGCGCTCACAAGAATGATGAACCACGGAGCCCTATAGAAGAGGCTCGCGTCGCTGGAGGAACTCGAAGAAGAATGGTTTTTGGCAAGATTCCATCAGCAGGTACAAAAGCAGTGCGAAAAGGCATGGCACGATCGACATATCAAGCTACGCACTTTTAGGGTGAATGATTTGGTGGTGTTATATGACAGCAAGTTTGATAAATTCCCAGGGAAACTCCAAATGCATTAGATGGGACCATATGTTATTAAGGAAGTCGCAGATGGTGGTGCGGAGCAATTGTTGAAATTGAACGGTGAACTCTTCCCAGGAAAAGTAAACGGTAGTCGATTGAAGCCTTACACAGGTGGCCTGACCATTTGACTAGCTAAAGGAAGTCCAGCAAGCAGTGGCTCTGTGCGCTGCAGACCTCACAACGGTCCGAGCAAAGTTGGGAGGTCTCCGCGCGACGATCTCCGCATCGACAGAGTGACTCGAGGGCGAGTCACGATGTTTGTGTTGGGGTCCTACTAGGCACGGGATCCCCCAAGGCAAGTTTTTGGGCTTAAATCCAAAGTTTGACTACGTCCAATGTAAAGACTCTGCGAAGTGTGGGCACAGAGTGTGAAGTTGTAATTGAGTCACAAGGTTATCCACCCTTACTTATGTAATGTAATGTCGACTTGAGAGTTCTACCCATGGTCCGCGGACCATGGGATTGTATAAATAGAGCGAGGCTCTAAGTTGTAGGGACAACTTATTAGATCTAAGAATCTAAGAAAAGAGGAAGCAATGAGTCTTGGTTGAAGTGGAAAGTCGTGTCTTGGTTCGTAGGATAGGAGAAGGCTCTACAGCTGAGTGCGCAAAGGCCTAGTAGTCTGCAGTTGAGTGTGCGGACCCATGCAGCTAAGTGTGCAGGGTGAGTCAAGTCTGTAATCGTTGGAGAAAATAATAAAGAGAAGTTTCTTATCATTTTGTGTGTCCTTTTCATGTTTTAAGCATTGAAGTATATTGGGTATGAATTGCAAGTTACTGTTTATTTATTGCGCGAACTTATATGAATGTGTTGAATAAGCGAAGATAAACTAAGTATCGGTTTAAGCAAAGGTAACTAACAATTATAAGAGGATAAGTAAGATCTGTGGTAGAAATCAGGGAAAGAGCGCAAATCGTTGCCTTAGCAGTGCAGAATCACCTTAGCCCCTGGTTAAGGGTTGCACGAAGGCGATCGAGAGAGAGCGGGAAGGCCTCACAGGTCAAGGAAGTGTGTGGAGTGACCTGCGTGAAGCTATTCCTAGTTGGACTAAGTCGGCCCCTCAAACATCTCAAGGGTGCGGAAACTTGGTTCCAGCATCCCCCCATACTACTTCGAGTGAGATCGCAGTCCACGCTCTGCGGGCTGTTGCCGAAAGGGCCAGTAGTACAAGGATTTGTTTGGCTAATTAACTCTGAACCTGGGTCAGGCCCCATCAAGCCAACACCTTCATTACCAAACATGCGAGGGTTGTAGGTAAGCCGCCCTTTGACCCTTCTTTCAACTTACACATGGCTCAGATCCCGATAAGATCCATTTTCTAGCTCACACCTCAATCAGGGATGGCCCACTCAAACTATTAATAACATTACATGTTAATAATTTTAAAAGTTTATTATGATTAATAATATTACTAACATTATTTTTTTGGACAATATTAATATTATATTAATGATGTTATTAATAATACTATCTAATGTTAATTTGAATATTATTATTATTATTATTATCATCATCATCATCATCATCATAACATAGCTAATAATTATTGCTAATTATCTAATTTAACACTACGCATACAGTTAATAATTATTAAAGAGTAATTTTCACTTTCATATTATCATGTTTAAATAAATAAACTAAATATTCCCATTATTAAAATTTGACAGTGAAAGTGAAATAAGTGCTTATGTGAATGTAATCTCAAACAAGTTCTATATTCAATGCTTCCCTCTCTTTAGTAGTTTTTCTTAAGGAAAATTGATCTACTGACCAGTGGGATGCTATCACCAGGATTTTTAGAAGCTAGTTTGATCTTGGATTCCCTTTGGGATAGTTTAGTTCCCCCAAATTTGGTTCCCATCCTCAACCCATCCCCATGATATTTGAGCCTATGACTAGGTGGGGACTTAATCCAACACAAACCAATTGGTCTACATGTCATGGATAAACCTTCTCCCTAATATTTATCTACACAAAATGCACCAACATAATTATAACCATAACATATTGAATGGAATAGACCTCATATGTCTTGATTCCCTAACTGTCTCACATGCAAAAACATGTCACATCATGAATATATTTCATGTGAGACACCGCAAGAAGAAACAATTTCAACCCTTGACACTTGGTATCCAAAAGTACAATACAATTATAATGTGAGATTGAATGAGCACCTACCATGTGAGCTTCCAAGGTTCCCTCAAGGTCCAAGATCATACCACATTTCCTTTTAAAAGTCTCCTCTCTTTATGAGATAGTCACATATTTTATTAGAGATTTTGTCAAGTTGTAAAATCAAATAAGAAGGTGTTATGTGTTTAGCAAGGATTTTTCTCAGAGGCTACATAGTCTGCCACATGTTCACTAAAGGAAAGTTTTATCGAATACTACAACTAATTTTACTTCACTACATGATGTTGGGCTAAAGGGGGTCCTAGGCTATATCACATGAATATTTTTTTCATGCGATAAAGTTTTTATTGCATGAAGATTTGATATTCACACGATATGCCCAAAATTCCTGTGAATTACTTCCTTTGCTTGCTTGAGTAGGACTCTTTTCATCAACAATTATTATCCTACTTTTGGAGGGTCTTATCGTATGGTAGAATTCACACTTTTCTCATATCCCTACACTACATGCACACTTCTTTTGGTTGTAGAACTATTTTTTGGATAATATTCCACCATATGTACTAGATTATTCCATCTATAACACCTAACATCGTAATATCCATCTCTTCCTTTTCCTCTAGAATTATATCTTATTCCTCTAAAATCACTTCCTTCAGGTGACTGACTTGATTGAATTGAACTATTACCTTCTTCCATTGCTTTATTATCCTCTGCCTTCATACCCAAAACCATTAATGTACCTAGCTACATTTTATGCATTTCTTCTATAGTTCCCACTCTTATATATTTATTACGTGAAATTATTGATTATATTATTTCATTGATTTAATATGTGAAATTATTCATTATATTCTTTCATTAAACTATATTTTTGCTTAAGGTTTTGCATTTTCTTGAACAGATTTAACTGGTAATAGTTATGCATGAACTTATCTTTCAATTTTTCCATCACACTAACCCAAACTTTAATCTTGGATTTACCTTTATTTCTCTAGTCTACTTGCACTACATCCCACCATAATGGTGAAAAATCCTTCATCCTAGTCACAACATATTTCACTCTTTTCTTCATCAACATATACATGGTCAAAATACTTATCCATAACATTGATTTAGTCTATCAATTATTCAACAAACATATTATGTTTGTATATAGTTACGTCCATCTCTGGTTTGGCACTTGATATGACCATCATCCTCAGTGTATTTTCTTTTGATGTTTCTTCACCAAGTTCCATGTATTCTTCAACAAAAGATTCTTTCTTCACATACATCATCTATGTCGATTCCTCTTCATTAAGCAGTGCCTATGGCTTTTGACCTCATTTGTATGTATATCATATCACCTAGAAAATTTTCATTTTTTATAGGATTTAGTCAACCTATTTATTCTCCTCTTTGTGCCATTTTCTCTCATATTCAACACTCTCCCTTTGGTACCAAAATTGATGTAACCTTTACCTTTTGTTTGTGATCACCACCTCTCTTTCATAGATTCTATGTCATAAGCACTCTTTAACATGCATTCATGGTGTTTATAAACCTTTTGTGAACCCATTTTTACCAATTTCATCAAAGGATTTAATTGTGTATTATGTTATTTAACTTATTGGAACATCAATCGATCAACATATTGTTCAACTTTACCATTGTGATATAACACTTTATAGGTTTCTTGATACAAGTCCATCCTAGTAGATAGATAATTTTATGCCCTAGTAGATATAAAATATTTCTATCAATTGAGGTCAATTCCTCAAGGCATTTGGATGTCAAGAATCAAGGTATTGAAGAGTTCCAATGCACAACCTAAAATTTTTAGTCCAATTTCAAGGATCATGGGATCAAGATTATTTGATGATAAAGAATGTTGGGAGTTGGGGATGGGGGATATCAGGTATCATAGTTATCAAGTTTTGAGCAACAAGGATATCAAGGTTTTGGGAGATTGAGTGAAACAACATTATTTTTAAAGTCCTTATATACTTTTGTCTCGTTACTAATAAATATGTCAGGAAAGAAAATTTATTCTAGTCAATTAAAATTTTCGGTATTAGGTACCGGAGTTCTAATATTTCTAATTAAAACAACTTATGGAAAGTACTTGCCTAATATGTGAATTACACTTTGAAACCTCACGAAACTAATAACCTCTATCTTCAATGATCTTTGGTACATCACACCTCTTCTACTAAGTTATTTTTTCCACCTAAACTACATGACATCAAGCAAATATATAGAAAATTTATTTCATCGGGAAATAACTACATAGACAATGACCTCGTAGAGGAGATATACACATGCGACTAGTGTTGGGAGATATTCCAAGTTCTACAACTTTATTGATTAATATTTAAAGACATTACATGGTATTCATAATTACTCCTATTTTTGACACATCATACTATAATTCTCATTCTCTATATTATTATCTTCATTCTCTATTACTATGTGATCATGCAAGATCATTTATAAAAACTAGGTTATTTTTCCTAACATGTTTTGATCAAAGCTCCTAAGTTTAGAAATATCCAAAATAACCTCTAACTCCTAACTCTCCTAGTAATACTTGATTTGGATTTATAAAGGGAATGAAATTAAATTCTAATTTATAGCAAAAATACGGAGATATAGTAAACTTTGACTTCTACTAATAAATTGAATATGTTGAAATTGTAAAAATGTGAAATGAAACAAACTCATTTGAATGATGGTAGCTTATCTCGGAGAAGAGATATGATAACTACGTGCATGACAATGAGGCAAAAAGGTGCTTTTTAACATAAATAAAAAATAAGGAAATCCTAAACTTCCAAAAACAAAACCCTGGTAGATGAAACACCAAAAGGTTTGTGGCCCCGATGGGGTTAGTTGGTACATCAACTTCCTATGCTTGTAACCTTTACATATGATGTTTATTTAGCGTGCTTAGTAATATGTTAGAAAGGTATAGCCGAGAAGTAAGAATTCTAAGCGAGAATAAGCCAAAGCCTATAGTCATCACTTGGGCCCATTCCATGTCAAAGAAACATCGTTTATGGGCTTAAGACATCCATAAAATTTTAGGACCCAAAAAGCTATAGAAAAATTACCAAACTGGAGAACTCTACGTTGAGCTAGTGGAAGAAGTGGGTGGCCACCAATATCCACCTTGACCAATCCTTCCCCCTTAGGAAGGAATGGTATCCATTTCATTGAATTCCCCCATCATATGGGGAATCTTGTGTTGAAGTTGGCCTGTGTAATCCATTTTCCTTGGTGTAGGAGCTGGTCTAATTTAACAACCCAATAAAGTTGGATCCTCTGTTAGCAAGTGCCATTAACTTGTGTGTTCACAATCTATTCAATGGTTGCTTGTTCCAATTAGTTAAGGTTGAACTTTGTTGGGTTCAACTACTATGTTATCTCTTATGTGTCTACTAATGGTAGAAAGTATGCCTAAAGGAGGCTTGCATTGAACACTGGGTGTAAGCCAAGACAAGGGGAATGGTTAGCTCAAAACAATTTTCTCCCACAGACTTAGTGATAATGTAAGGTCCATAAAAAGGTGGATGAGGCTTCCAATGGGGTATTGTAAGGTGCTCTTTTTGCAAATGTAACCAAACCATGTCTCCCATCCGAAATTTGTTTGGCACCCAATATTTATAATCACATTGCTTTTTCTTCATATTGGCTTTCTTTAAAATATCACATAACTATTGAAATATGTGTTGAATATGTTCAATGAATTTGGCGGCTTTGTCGGCCTCAAATGAGCATGAAAAAATTATAATTGTGTGGATGCAAGGGCTAGTGCTACATCAATAGGATCCAATGGTTGAAATTGCAGGCCCAACTGAAAAGGACTATCGTCGATCAAGCTATGAAGGGTTTAATTGTAGTTGTGCTAAACATAGGGGAGACTTTGCTCCTATGTGCATGGATTCTTGGAGTTGCACATGCACAATATATACATGCTCATCCTATTTAGAACCTATGTCTAGCCATCAATTTCGTGGTGGAAGAAAGTGGATTTTGTGAGCTTGGTGTCCAATAGTGACTAGAGGCTCGACTAGAATGTACTTAGGAACCTGCTATTTAGATTTGATATGATGGTGTATGGTATCCTAAAATGTACCCACATCGGCTGAAATAAGAGCTTGGAAGTGGCCTCCACTATGATATTCTTCATATAGGCTATTAGAATGCCCATCTTAGATAATCAATCAACAAGAACAAAGACATATTCATTACCCTGTTTGGTTGAAGGAAGACCAAACATGTAGTCTATTGAGATGGATTCCCAAAGATTGTTCGAAGTAGGTAGAGGGGTTTACATGCCTTTCTTCTTAATGAAGAAGGTGATCTTAGTTGTACTCACATTCTATGCCTTTAATGTGGTAATATTTTGATATAATGGAACTTGGCCCCCTACATTTGAATTGTTCTGATGGATTTATTACACTTTGATACAATATTTTTATATACATGTATGCTCAAAAGGATTTTTCTCTATTTAGTTTTCAAATCTTGGTGATACAAAAGATTATGTGAGGATGCAACCCTACTTTTGGGTAGAGAAGGTATATTTATAAGTCTCTTTTTTCTATAAAAAATCAACTTTATGACCATTAATGTCATTGCCATGACCATTTGGGTTTTGTCTACAAAATTTTCCAATTGATTTGTGGTACCAATGATGTTTGAGGATATTAGGAATTCCCTAAGTAGAATTATAGAAGTACTGAGTAATTGGATGCTAACAAATCTCTTTACTTTTTCCCAATTGTGGTTAGTTTGATCTTTGACATTGATTAGTACTACGTAAGACAACTAAAATGAGAAACTTTTTTAGATTTACACTTTATGTTATCAGAATATGGTGTTTTGATGTTAGAATTCCTCAAAGATCTTTCCCTACAGTACGAACTCACTCAAAAAGGGGAAAAGTCCCAAATCTAGCCATAAGGTTTGGCAATCCCAAAAATAACTATATCTAAATTATGTAGATGATCAATCTATAAGAAATCAATCAATAATAATAGTAGATAGAAATATGAATACTTATCTAGAATATTTGTTAGAGGACTCAACTCATATTCTAGATAATGTAAGAAATCAACCAATAATAATAGTAGATAGAAATATGAATACTTATCTGGAATATTTGTTGGAGGACTAAACTCATATTCTAGAGAATGTAAAAAAACATTGATATATAGTGATATCCCTCACATGAATGGAAAATGTGAATGAAAATTTCATTGAGATATGAGGAAACCATGTGAATCAAAAACCAAAGTTGCTAGATATAGAATGATCCCACCACTGAGAATGGTATCATTGTTAAGCAACTAATAGAAATCTGCTCGTTAGGCACAGAGGATTCCTCTATTACACGGGAACCACTCCCAAGAGTTGGGAAACCCATTCCAATGGTTGCCGCACTCCCGGGAGCTTTTGACCTATATGGGAATGTTCACTTTTCAGCGAGAGCTCCAATGGGAGCTTGGGAAAGTTCTAGGAGCTTTGAATACTGTTTTTTTTAGAGAAATATGCTAAACTGCCCACAAAACATGAGCCTAAGTTGAAACCTTCGCAGGAAAAAAGGTCGAAGACATCCTTTACATCAGAATCCTTAATTGAGAAAATGGAGCAATCTCCTGATGGTTTAAGGAAGTGTGTGGCACCTTGATGTAAGGGAGATATCTCGGGATGTCATGTTGATGAGTATTTCTTTTGTTGTTTATGTGTGTGTGTGTGTGTGTCTATATATATATATCGCAAAAGATTGTGTGTGCATATTGATAATGTGGCAGTCAATGCTTAAACATTAGAGTTGCTTTAAGTTTTCTCTTAATAATAACTAGAGAAACATATGTAAAATTGTTCATTTTTATTTTTAAGTCAAATTGTTTCAAAGACTCGTCATGTGTCATAATGAACTTGACATTTTAATATTTTATATATAAAAGGGAGAAACTCAGGGAGAGAGGCACCCAAAGAATATATTTATATATAAGAGAAATTATATATTATATATTTATATATTTAAACTGATTTTAATATTTGAAAATTTGATTCAATATTAATTTTGATTATTTTATAAATTTATAATTAGAAAAAAAAAATTACATTTTTAATTTTTTATTATATAATATTACCATTCCGATTAGCCGTTTCCTGTAATTTTTTTGAAAACCTCTAACCGTTCTCGACACCCATACCCAAGTTTCCAACATTCCTATGCTATAGAAACTCATTCAACATAGAAAGATTCTCTCTTAAAAAGCCTATCTACTAGGGTTTTTGTTCAGAGTATATCTAACCTGCCTTTTACACCTGCAATATCACATTTTACATGACTATAAAATTACTACGTGGATGTTGATGTTAATTTCAAGTTGTTTTAGCATAGTTTTAAATTAACCATTAACTTAATTATATATTTTAATAATTTGAAAACAATACATACAATTAGATAATTTACGTATAATTTTTTATTATTAAAAATAATTATAACTAGCATTTGCACCTAATGTTGCAAAGGAAACGCCGTAAGGCATACACTGTGGAGGAATATTGAAATGTGAATGGGCATTTTTGAAAGCAAGGGTCGATGATAATGAGTTTCAATTGAGGAAGTCATGCCTAAAACCCTATTCGGGGGTTAAAGTGGCTATAAAATGGAATAAAAATCGTCATAAATAGCCATTGAAGTTGTTTAAACACCTTTGTATCTGGATAAAGATTGCCTAGTTGAAGGTGAAGGTAAACAAATGAATCCAGGTGAACAGGTTGATGATAATGAGTTTCAATTGAGGAAGCCATGCCTAAAACCCTATTCGGGGGTTAAAGTGGCTATAAAATGGAATAAAAATAGTCATAAATAGCCATTGAAGTTGTTTAAACACCTTTGTATCTGGATAAAGATTGCCTAGTTGAAGGTGAAGGTAAACAAATGAATCCAGGTGAACAAAAACTGGGTATCCATATCGATTTGGATAGGGTTATTTAAGAAATCATTATTTAAATGAAAAATTTAATTAATATCAAGATATATTTAAAACATGTATTATATTCATTAAAATAAATTGATTTTTTTTTTAAATATGTTAAAACCCATTGATAATGAATTGGTTGTAAAGACATAAACTATCAAAATAGTATTTCATCTTGAAACATCTTTTTTCAAGTTTCAGTTGGAAAATACAAGTAGTAAATTGTAACGGAAGAGGTTAGAGAAGAAATATAATATTATGAAGAACATTGTGGTTGTCATTCCATATTTGAAGTTGCATCGAAATTTGTTGGAGGCATCAAAGACCTGAAGAAGCAGTAATGAACCTGCAAAATGTATATTTTGTTAGGATTTGCAATATGTAAATTAAGTGTGGAAATTTATTTGTAATATTTTGCATGTGAGTTGTTTTAAAATGAAATTGGAATGAATGGAAATGAAGTTACAAGGGAGAGAAACAAGGCGCGGTCTAAAGTTTGGAGGGGAAATGAGATATGAAATCTTTTATAGGAATGTGCCTATGTAATGATGTATGGAATCTAGATTGTACATAAAGGTGCATTGAATATATAGACATTATTACAAGCCCATTCAAACCCAAGTGTGACATCAACTTCAGATTCCCTAAACCCTCAGATGAGTTTGTGCTAATTATAGCCCATGTTGGATTGGTAATAAATCTAGGTTTTACTTGGATTGAACTTACTACTAAAATAACAGAGGTTTTGGTCTTTTGTGAATTAAAATTCATGCAATTTGAGTGTTTTTGCAACGTAATCTGCATTTTCTTTAACATTGTACGTAAAAAAGGTTTGGTCTTTTATGAATTTAAAATTCATGCAATTTGAGTGTTTTTGCAAAGTAATCTGCATTTTCTTTAACATTGTACACAAAAAAGGTAGCTGCTCTATAACAAGCCTGGGAAAGATGTCCATGATTATTAAATAAAATGAGGTCAATATTCAATGTCATTGAATAATATTCTCAGTGTTAATAAATCTAAATATATGCTAGTTTATTTCATGAACGGAATAATCAGAGCTAAAAACAGTCACCAAGGGCTTGCAGACTACTTCCTCAATTTATCCTCTGCACTCTGACTTATTTGTAATGTAGCCTAGCATGTGAAGAGTGTGCTAGTTAGCAGAGTAGGGTAAAGTCTAAAAAAGGCTTAAATACTCGTTATCATCTCATTTCTCTAAACCCTCTCTCCCTTGCTTCTGCACTCCGTTCATTCAATATTTCAAGTATTCACTGCCTGTTATCTTCCTTAATCGCTTAATCCATTGAATTCAGTCCAAAACATAAATACCAATATGCCTACAACTATTGCTACTGATTCGAGGAGGAACATCCCCAAAAGAGGGCAGGTGAAGGCAGCCATTGCCTCTTCCCTCGCCCAATCCATCAGATCAGTGTTAGGATCCCCTAAATCCTTCAACCACTCTGTTGTTTCCTCTTCCTCTTCTCTCGCGACTGCAAATCGTTTGAGAGCACAATGAATGACTTGCAGATCAAATGGGCTTGAGTTTCTTTCATTACAAATTCAGTGATGCAGAAATTAAATCATTATGGATGAAAGCATGGGATCCATAGATCTGTTTTCCAAATCATTTGCTCATTTCTCTAACTCTTTTCCCCAGATTTGAAGCCCTGCAACACCAATGGAGTTTGCTCTTTATGCTGTAGTGAGTCACCAAATATAAAGAGGGGAAATATTTTCTACTATAGCATCTTTTCCTAGTTTCAGTTGAAAAGCTCTGAAATACAAAGTTTGTTGATCAGAGATTTTGAGTTGAAATATATGGCACTTGATTCCCCTTGGCATGTGTAACTGATTTTGATCCATTAGTGGTGTTTATAAACTTCATCTATGTATTGGATTGATAGAAATACCCATTAACATGTAGAATAGACTTGAATCCTGTTTTTTACATCCAACAACTAAGAGTTTACTAATTCATCATGCTTTTGATCCATAAGTGAGTGGCTATAAACCTTAACTCTGCATTGAGTGATGAATCATTTGCATGAATGTGCTTTGAATGTGTGGCTAATTAGCATGAATGTTCTTTGAATGTGTGGTTAATCAAATATGAATCGTTTGCATGAATGTGCTTTGAATGTGTGGTTAATCAGATATGAATCGTTTGCATGAATGTGTGGTTAATCAGGTACTCAACACTCACTTTGAATGTGTTATTAATCATCTGAATGTGTGGATGCATGAATGTGCTTTGAATGTGTGGTTAATCAAATATGAATCGTTTACATGAATGTGTGGTTAATCAAGAACTCAACACTCACTTTGAATGTGTGGTTAATCATTTGAATGTGTGATTAATGAAATATAAATCGTTTGTATTTTGGTAGTGAATGTTAATGATTGGAGTTACATGTAGTTGAAGTTATTAAAAAGTGAAAAGATTTTCTATTGCTTATCTTATAACTATTTAAACTAGAAGTAACTGTTCACATAGTTGAAATTTGGAGGAGATTCTTTCATTTAGGTTAATGAAATGAAACTCTGAACAATTTATTTTGATTTAGGTTACTAATGGTCAAAAAATTATTTTGAGCTTATAATTGCTCACCTATATGATGCATTCATTTGGAGTTAATTATACCATTTAGATTTATTGTGACCAAAATCTAATGTGAGTGTCAAATATGTAGGATGGAGAAAGTAGACGTTATGTGTATTCGCAACAGAGCCAAAATTCTGGGAACTGTAATTTGTGTGGGTGGAGCAATGGCTATGAGTTTCCTTCAAGGTCCTACTCTAGCCCAACTCTGGCCTCTGTGGGGACAATCAACATCAGTTTCCAACACTAATACAGTACACCTAGTGGAAACCATTCTACACGAGGGAGATTCAGGCAACCAGATTAGAGGTGTATTTACCTTATCTCAGCATTGATAATGTTATCCACTATCATGATATTGCAGGTCTCCCTACCACCTTTCATATTAAATTGATACCCAATTATAACCCTTTTCTGTATTTAGAAGTTTCAAAGCTCCCCACCCAATCAAATGTATGATTATAATTTCATGTGCAGGTTGAGACATTGAAGAAGTTTCCAGCCACACTATCCCTTACATCAATTACTGCCATTCTAGGCTCCATCCAAACTACTCTCCTAATAGCCATTCTTGACAGGGGCATCATTCCAACATCATGGATACTAGATAGGGCTAATATTTTGACTGTGTTCACTGCAGTAAGTCTACATACATGAATGATGTTCTTCCTCAATTTTCCCAGCCATGAACAACTTAAATTTTTGTTAGGTGGTTAAGCTAATTTGTGGAAGATTAATTCAATTTGGCAGGGAATCATATTCAATGCAATGGCATTTCCATTACAGTTATGGTGTTTGCAGAAACGAGGGCCGGTATTCGTTACAGTATTCAACCCAGTGTCTACCGTGTGCTCAGCAATTTTATCATCTATAGTTCTGGGAGACACACTGCGTCTGGGAAGGTGGGTGGTTTGTTATATTCTCAAATATTCAATTCGGTGGTTTTTTATATACTCCAATATTCAATTTGTGTTAGAGTGGTTCAGGTAAAATTAAACCTGATTAGATAAAGTTATTAGTTGTTCTTGGGCTAATGAGAATCTATGGTTTTGTCCATGGTATTCATATGGAGTATAGTATATTCTTAAGTCTTCAATTTCTATTAGAGTGGTTCAAGTAAATTTGATTAGGTAAAGTCATCAGCTATTTTGGGGTTCATGAGAACCCATAATTTTGTCTATGGTATTCATGTGGAATATAGCCTGTTTAAAAACAAAAAGACTCCATAAGTGAAAGAAATTAACATGGAGGCTTTTGGCTTTTAAATAGGTTATATTCCACAGGAATATCATGGGCCAAACCACAGGTTGGAGCCAGAAAACTACTTATAACTCGACTAAATCAAGTTTACCAGAACTACCCTAACAATTTACATTAAATTTATTATTTCTTCTCTCATTTTGCCTACAAATTTACAAAATTAATTAACTGAAATGCTTGATTTTCCTACACTAGAACAGTTTGATGGGTGTGATTCTTATATTCATTGGTCTCTACCTTTTTCTGTGGGGCAAAAGCCAAGACGATGCTACCCAGATCAAAATATCTTCTGACGAAGAAGCAGATATAACCATCACAGCAGAAGGAGAAGAAAATCAGCACCCACCTCCTGCTTCTGAAGTAGTGGATTTGAAAACACCTTTACTACAGTAACATTCTTGACATTTTGTTGAAAAATTGCAATGTTTGTAATAAACACTTAGTCAGTTCGAACAAAGATGGAAACGCTCCCAACAAAAAGGGCTACCTAACATCAGAAGTTCCAAATTGCTCAGGCACACAATAGTACTAGTTAAATCTTTGATGTTTGTACGGAACGAATTTAACTTTTTCAAAGACGGTTGACTTCCAACCTGGGAAGGCAATAACTCCATTTGGAGGCAACCTGATAGATCTAAACATTCAAGAGTGGTGATATCTCCAAGTGTGGAAAGAGTAAAATTCAAACAATCACTCAAATGTAGATGTCTAAGTTGCAATAGATTTCCCTGAAAGCTTGGAAGCATTTCCAGACATTTACACCTAGAAAGATTGATGTATTGAATATTTTTTAAATTTTCGAAGGAACTTGGAAGCATCTTCAAACTTTTGCACAATGTCAAATTCATGGTCTGGAGATTTCTCAGATTTTGAAACAAATCTGGAAGCATCTTCAAACTTCCGCACAGTGTGAGATTGATATGTTGGAGATTTGTTAGATTCCCAAAGGAATTTGGAATCATCTCCAAATTGCTGCACTTAGAAATATTGGCGTGTTGGAGATTTACCAAATTCCCAAAGGAATTTGGGAGCATTTTCAAACTTCCACAGTCTGTCAGATTGATGTGTTGAGGATTTGTTAGATTACTAAAAGAATCAGGAAGCATTTCCAAACTACTGCACTTGGACAGATGGAAGTATTCGAGTTTTTTTAGATTCCCAAATAAAATTGGAAGAAGCTGCAATTTCGGGCACCCTATGAGGGTTAGATATCTCAAGGAGCTCAAATAACAAAATTCTTCTGATAGCATTGCTACATCTGCGTATGTCAACAATCGCGGACAATTCAGTACAATCTTTTCTAGGTGCTTCAACGACCTTAGTGACTTTGGAAACTCGGAAAATGGAGCTTCAATATTTAATTCCCGTAAGTGGAGAGGTGCCTGCAATGTTAAGTACATTTCGATTATATAAGAAATTGAAAAGATAGGAGAATTATTGCTCTGCAAATTGCTGCATCCATATGTACGTACCTCAAATCGAGATTGCCACAATCTTTTCAATTCCCAACCGAACACTTTTAAAACTCTTAAATCGCACAATGGAATCCAAGAAGGTAGTGATGAGTAGATCAACACATTCCAATGAAGCCATATGAGTTTTGGTGACCACACCGAAGTCAAGATGCTTTCAAAGTTGCCTTCAACTTCAAGAAGTTGCAATTTCCTGATTCCGCAGACCTCTTGATTGTAACTTGTATTCAAGGGCAATTCTAATTCTGAATGGAACACTTCCTAATCTTCATCCTCCCCAATAAAGGTGTACCAAGGAGCCATCGCAAATCCGCGCACTTCTGTTATCACTTGTTTGTGGTTTGAAAACAATAAACTATTATTAACATAATGTGTGGCAGATTGTTTTGAATAAAAAATACCGAAAGTTCTTTAGACATTCAACAATTAGGATGGCTCAAACACTTATAGAGGATGATTGTTGCAAGAACTCATGAAGATGAAGATTCTTTATCGATCGCCAAAGCCAACGCGGTAATAATTCTGGACAATCCACAATAGCTCTTCCCAAATCTATGAAGTGATCACGCATTCTTATTCTATTTTCATCATCCAACTCAACAAGACACTTGTCGAGCAGATTTTGAAACCCTACCAAACCATTCCATCCCGAACCCCTCCATATTCTTACCCATGTATCCTTGTCTTTTCCTATCGAAAAATAGGCAATATCTAAAAATATTTGCCGCTACTCATGATTGAGAGAGTCGTAACTAATTTTAAGGCTCCTTTCTATCTATGTAGGTAATGTTTGGTGAAGTCCATTCAGTTGCTCTTCCCAGTAAAGTTTGTCATGTCCACAAACAAGCGACCCAAAAACTTTCAATGATAGAGGCAAACCATGGCATGCCTTTAAAAACCCATCTACAAGATTTTCAAATCTTGGTAGTGGATATGGCTGGAAAAAGGCATGCAAGCAAAACAACTCTTGGGAGTGTGCTATATTGAGGCCTGGTAACTGATAAATTGACGACTCTGCAATTCGTGCACTTCTAAGGATATGCTTGACCCTAAACGTAACCAAAATCAAGCTCTTGGGGTGAAGGACATGCTTAATTGGCAAGAAAGGATCTAATTGATCCACACGACCTACATCATTTAATATTATGAGTGCCTCACAAGCTGAAAGATTCTTTTTAAGTATCTCCACGCCTTCTTCCCACCTCTCAATTTTGATATCTCTATCCTTCAAGTCCTTAATGAGTTTGCTTTATACATTGTTTAGAGACATTTTATTTGCATTTTTCCTCACATCAAATAGAAAGCAGGATCTATCATAATCTGACCTCTTACGATTAAAAAGTTCTTTGGCCAGCATTGTCTTTCCAATTCCACCGATGCCCACAGTCCCCACAACCTTGACCTCCACATGCTCACCATGATGCGGTTGCAGTGTCCCTTAAAAATCTTGTAACTTTTCCACCAAACCAGTTGGATATTTTGCCACATCAAATGGCATTGCAACATTTTTCAACAGGGCTTGCACAACCTTTTCCAATAGCTCCTCTTCGTGCTCCTCCAAGAGTCTCTCTTCGCCCTCGTCCCTGAATATTAATTAAGACAGTAAAGTAAGTAATGACAAAAGCATACTTGAGATGTGATGTAGCTTCAATGCAACAAATTTAGACCTAATATGGATCAAGATAGTGGATATCCTTACCCATTACCCTCCTGCAGTTCAAAGTCACTTATATTCGTGACATGATGAAGGGCGTTTCACCAAGTCTGGATAGTCTGCAAGTTGTACGGCTGCTTCTCTTCGTGGATACGTAGGGCTTTAGCATATGATCCATCTTTATCTTTGCCCATCCACCTGACCTCCGAGGGCTTCACTTTATAGAAGACCGGAAGAATAATAGCTTTGGACTCCACCACGACGACCAGCACATCCAGGCACCACCTGGATTCGGCATAGGTTGCAGATAAAATGGCTATATGGACAGAGGCTACTCAAACAACAGCTTCTATCTGAGATGTAATATTTTGTCCAGCCTGCAGTTCAGGCTTGTCGAGAAAGACTTGCAAGAGGCGACGGTATTTGTAACCACTAGACCAGTGCGCAAACTGTTTCAACAACTAATTTTTTGCAACCATTCTAATCTAATGGCTGAAATCTTTGCAATCGTCTTACATATAATCCTATGGCATATAAAGATGACAGGTAGGCAGAGAGAACTAGTTTTTTGTAACCATTCTAATCTAATGGATGAAATCTTTGCAATCGTCTTACATATAATCCTATGGCATATAAAGATGACAGGTAGGCAGAGAAAGGAGTTTATTTCAGAGGGAAATGCTTTATGGCGTAATTAATTAATCGTCAATGGTAAAGGTGACATACAAGGTGACATACCCATCCTCAGGTTTACCAATACGTCAAACAATATTTTCATATATTATTCAAAGTATAACACACCAATATACATGTTCAAAAATACAAATATCTGCGATTAATTTTACCAGGCTGACCATGACAATTCCCTCCGTCAGACACATTGACCATGACAATTCCCTCCGTCAAACACATTGAGAAAGGTCAAGCTTATTTACCATGCCCGATTGGGCTATATATACCCACTGTTAAATTTATATTAGAAAAATTTACTCCACATTTTTCTTCAACTAAAATTTTATTTCAGAGTGAAAAACTCGGACTCAATCATTTTAATAATGATCCAAAACATATTTATTTTTCCAATTTTACAATATTATTATTAATAGCAATTATTTCATTTTAATAATGATCCAAAACATATTTATTTTTCCAATTTTACAATATTATTATTAATAGCAATTATTTGAGATCAAAAAGTTTGTCTCTTACAAAAAAAGATAATAAAAATTTCCACTTCTTTTACCTACTCAATCATTTTAATAATGATCCAAAACATATTTATTCTTCCAATTTTACAATATTATTATTAATAGCAATTACTTGAGATCCAAAATTTTTTCTCTTACAAAAAAGATAAAAATAAAACTTCCACTTCTTTTACCTACTTTAAATATACTGTTCCAAGATTATCATCTCCATCTTCTTACAATATTATTATTAATAGCAATTATTTGAGATCCAAAATTTTTTCTCTTACAAAAAAGATAAAAAGAAAACTTCCACTTCTTTTACCTACTTTAAATATACTGTTCCAAGATTATCATCTCCATCTTCTTATACAATAAGAACTTCAAACCAATATTCATTGGACCCTAGTTAACCTGGAAAGCAATATTCATCCCTTCTGCCTGAGAAAAGTGTTTAATGCCAAACCAAAAGTTGTAACAGCTGATGAAAAATCCTTTATCTGTGCTATCTGTTTAATAGGCAGTAACCTGACAGATCACCGTCCACGTTCCACCTTGCCATTGTAGAGCGGGGAGTAAATCTGGACGCCCACACGCCTTGATAATGCAGCTGTCTAGTAAGTAGACGACCGCCCAAAGCGTGTCCGTCCAGGGAACCAGTCTGATAATGACACCACACAACCAGCAATTGTTCTCATAAGTCTCTACAAGCGTCCCTAGCTGAGCAGTGCAGAGGGAACGCCATGTGTGAGGCACACGTCCTCCACCAAGCTTAGCAGTGCAGAGGGAACGCCATGTGTGAGGCACACGTCCTCCACCAGGAGCTTGAGTTACAATCTTGTCATAGCATACCTTGAGTTACAATCTTGTCATAGCATACCTTGCAAAGCCGACCCTCTTCGTTCTCACACACAAAAATATATCTCTTATATATAAATTTGACATTTAATTTAATTCTATTATTATTATTATAATATTTATATTTATTATTAATATATTTTTAATAATTTTATAAGTATTAATAAAATTATTATTTTTTTATATTAAAAATATATAATAATTAAAATTATACTATATTCAATTTTGAAACTATAGGTACATTATCCTTGTCATACCTTGAGTTACAATCTTGTCATAGCATACCTTGCAAAGCCGACCCTCTTCGTTCTCACACACAAAAAAATATCTCTTATATAAATTTGACATCTAATTTAATTCTATTATTATTATTATAATATTTATATTTATTATTAATATATTTTTAATAATTTTATAAGTATTAATAAAATTATTATTTTTTTTATATTAAAAATATATAATAATTAAAATTATACTAAGTAAAATTCCAACTAAGTAAAATATTTTCTACTTTGGCAGTTGGCAGTGAGTACTCAAATCTAACCCATTAATAAAAAATTTATTTACATGTACTCATTGCTATAAATTTTATCATTTCCTTATCTTCTTATAGTTATTTCTATCATTGCCTCATACCGGCATTGCTGTATGCAGGTAGTGAGAAACGGGAGATAAAAAAACGTAAGAGCACCGGGCAGTAACAAACGAAGAGAGAGCCAGACTTTCTATTGCTCTGTTCTATAATGCGAGTATGGATTTTGTTTAAAACAGCTAGATATGGGAAGAAGATAAAACTTCAGATAATGGGCTCTTAGTCAATTTATGGTCGAGATTTTTGGGTTTGTAACTATCCATCAATATTCTACTACCGACACGCGGAGCAGTAGTATTCTCTGAGTCTGAAACCTGATTCTTTGGTGCTCGACCAGGTCTTGGCGTGGGTAGTGAAAGTTCCGAAGCACGAGATCTGTTTCAAAACAGGGGAACGCAAACATTGAAAGCATTTTTATATAAAACATTCAGGATCCATCCTTAGAGACGCATAAGAAAATTTATCAAATATGTGAGTTAAAGCAAAAGGATTTAACCCACAGACATCATCAATCACAATAAAACCCAAAATTTTACCTGATGTTATCCTTGATCAGTCTCTGCCTCGCAAGGAATCTCGCAATGGGGGCGTGAGCGCTATGGTAATGGCCCCTGCAAAAGAAACAACACCTTATTACACAACCAGCGCAAAGGCTCCTCCACCAAATTTTAAAAGTTTAACAGCTCTGAAGCTTTCCTTTCATGAGTTTTTCCCTGTGCATTTTTCATTAGTTTCCCCTGAATTTTCACCGAGAAGCTCCTTGGAGTGACCTTAATGATCCCAAGCCGGCCTTCCAGTTATACCTCTAACTACCAATCTATAACTACCTTCAGCGATCCGATGGAGGAAAATACTTTAATCCTCTAACACACAGTATGGACGGCTCCCAAAAGTACACGGTGTCACCTGGGAAAGTTGTTTTCAAAGAACAACGCCTTACGGCGTAAAATGCATTCTCCTCAGACATTTACAGCAATGGAGTATTCGCTCCGCCTTTAAGCAACACAACCATCACCCAAAATGCATTCTCCTCGGACATGTACAGCCTGACTCAGCAAAAGAACATTGTGTGGCAAATGTTTTCGTGCAGAGCAGGGAGCTCAGGGACATGTCCTCCAGATGCAACTGACCCTTCACCTCTTCCTGATCGGGAAGCTGTTTCCGAAAGCTCAACTGCCTTCAGGAGTTGTTGCATTTGGGTTGCAGCTAGATGTGCATAATTTATTGGGGCAACTGCATATCATCAAACACATAAATGATGATCAGATAAGATAAAAATTTGACCGATGGCATTTCCGTTGCAAACTAACAACAATTACAGTTCTTTTGAAGATTAACAATTTACCTGAAGATATTGCCGTTGTACTCTTTTGATACCTGCAACGAAACAAATACATAGTTGAAGAGTCAAAAGACAAAACCTCAATATTATTGGGTTGTAACATCAATTAAAACCATCAAGGATTGTTTCTTACACATAAGATAATACGTGCACCATACTCTGAATATCGTCCACACTGAAACTATTCTCATCTAGTAAAACGTGGTAACGAGTAGGCCGTGAAGTTCCCTACAACAGATAGTCATTCAATAAAATGTTAGGAAATTTCAACTTCCCAGGTTTGCATACCACTAGTAAAGTTATGTTTAATTAATTACAGTATAACCATATCAAAGTATGCTTACCACTGCGCCATTTTGAGGACACAAGTAGAAATCAAAGCGTCTAGGATGACAAATCTGAGTATCTACAATAGTCCCTGCATCCAAAGGGAAAATAATTTACACCTCTTTTCTTTTTGAAAATGCATAGGAGAGCATCAAGTTTTCACATTAAGGTCAATTCTTAGGAGGTTTTGAAGTCATTGGCATTCTGGTCAATGGGTCACAGCATAATTCAGATATGATGATGGATTTTAACAATGTCGTATTTTATCCATATGATAAGATTTATAAAGAATATAACCTGGCTGCACATTGCCTTGACCAGTTGGGAACAACTTTGTGTGGTGATTCTTCTGCGCAACAATCAATGTAACTTTGGGTCTATAACCGTCCTCTATATCATTACAGGCCTAGTGGATCAATAACCATTCACAACTTTAGATTGAATAATGTTAAACACATAACAAACCATATGAGAACTGTCAACCTGAAATTACAAACCGAACGAACTAGGAAATAAGGCTAGGATAACCTTGAGTATAGCTCGCAACTCAACATTCAAGACCTGCTCAAATTGTGTTTCACTAACTCCGTCTCTGCAATATTGAACTCATTAGTGACTCCAAAATATTCAAAATATCAAAAGGTTGGAAAATTAGATCAAAGCATTTCAAACATAGCTAAACATAAATATACATCACATCACAAGGAAACTATAATTAAGGTTAACTTTCAACATTGAAACTTGGGGGTAATTCGTTAATTAATGGTAGTGATCCTTGTTCTGATGTGGATTAAATGAATAAAATCCATATGAACTTTTCTAAACAATTGACAAACCATTTCAACAACCTATGTCCAAGAATTCTGGAATAAGAATATGGAAGTTGACATGTAAGCGTAACAATATTCATTTCCATTAATTTACATTAACAACAAATAAGTTTTACTTAATTGGCCTACCAAATTTGTAAATACAAAATGACAGCATTGCTTGCTGAGTTTCTCACATCATAGCGAAAAGAAGTAAAAACAAATGGCAGCACTAAACGAAATAACCTGAACCTCTTTTGCCTTAGTAAACAGTTTTCGTTTATATAATGCATTAGCTTCAACTCACAAAAATGGGCGACAAAAGCAATATTACATTATGTAGATAAGATAAGATAAGATAATTCATCTAAAGTTAAACTAGCCTATTATCTTTAGTCCACATAGCAACAGATAAAGAAAGAAAGCCCTGCATTTTAATAACTACTACTCACATTGATGCATGCTTTAGTCCACAAAGCAACAGATAAAGAAAGAAAGCCCTGCATTTTAATAACTACTACTCACATTGATGCATGATTTAGTCCACAAAGCAACAGATAAAGAAAGAAAGCCCTGCATTTTAATAACTACTACTCACATTGATGCGTGCTTTAGTCCACAAAGCAACAGATAAAGAAAGAAATCCCTGCATTTTAATAACTACTACTCACATTGATGCATGCTGCCAAAGAGGTCAATCTCCTCACGCTATGCAGTTAAAATTAATAAACAAACAACACAAAAAGAACAAAATATACCTCTCACATTGTCTGTATACCTGAAAATGATCATTTGTTGAGGTTTTCTTTCTACTTCTGGTGGAGGCTTGCAGGTGCTGTGGAAATCTAAAAGTAGCTCTCTGTGTAAAACGCCCATTCCAAGAATAATTGTTGGTATCTCGGATATCTTAGGCATTCTATGCTCATATTCCACAACTAAAGCAGAGTTGAGCCCACCAAGCTGAGACAAAACGATTTGTTCAAAAATTCAATCACATAAGAGCAAGGGACTTGCCTGAAAATGAAAGGGCAGATCTAGCCTGCAGACGCACGCCTGCTATGAAACTCATCCCCTTCGTATACCCCACCTCACTGTCATACATCCCTTCGTATACCCCACGGAGATCAACGGTAGTAAAGTTTTTAATCGTCTAACACTAAATCTAATGGTGAATAACCAAGACAGCGCGGATCACAAGAGAGTTCATTTCAAATGAAAACGCCTTACGGCGTAATTAATTAATTTTAAAAAATAAATTTAATATTTGAAAGTTCAACCCATTTTAATATTTACGTTTTATAAATTTTTGGAATGGCTAACGACACTTTGCAACAAATAGCTGAAAATAATTTCTTAATAAAGATAATAATTATATTAAGGATAATTTAAATTAAGGTTTTAAGAAAGTAAAGTTTATTTATTTTTTAATAAATGAAAGGTTTTTATTATAAAAAATTAAGTATTTATTAAATATGTGTTTTGTGTATTAATATTTATATTATGGGATGTTGTTAAATAGGGATTTTTTTATATGTAGAATTTTTTTGAGTGGTTCTAGGAGGTTGTTAAAAGAAAATTAATTTAATTTCTATTTCTGTGTGAAGTTGAGATATTTTCTCAATTAGTTAAGATTGTGATAAGATGCTTTTTATATATAAACAAAATATTCAAGTATTTACTTATTGCAACTATAGTGATATGAGAACAATCACTATTATAGAAATATTATTTCCTTAATTCTAATGTGATATAAAAACCATTAAAATTGTGTGAGAATTTTTTTAATTTTTTCATGCAAAAATGAAGAATGAAAAATGAAAACTTGAAATATAATAGTTCACATGGTAAGAATAAAAGATAATTAAATTTTATTATTATTAAAATGTGATGGAACATAGGAAAAGTACTTAGATATATTTCTAACCATTATTCATAAACATTCTCATATCTTGCTCAGGAGTTTTGAGAAAATTGAATAGATTAAATTATATGTTATTTATAAGTAAATATTTTATAATTTCAGTATTTTATTTTAGTTTTTCCATGGGTTGGTTTAAGAGTGTGTTAATGGGCTAGTGAATACTTATTATTATAAATTTAAGAATTTTAAGTATAAATTTTGTAGATGGTAGAATAACTATCATCATAGGTCCATTTTAAGTACGGATCTAACATGAATCATGTGGGATCAAATTTTTTTATGTGTAAATTTTTTTTAGAGTGCAAAATACAATGTTCTTTTACTTCTCATTACTTTAACATTATTTTCCTATTTAAAACATAATTTTAATTTTTTATTTTTATTTTAAAGGGCACGACCGACAAACTTACACATCCCCTCATAATGGGATGTAGAATGAGCCTCTTGGCTCAACAAGTGTGATTGTTAGAAGCAATGACCAAAGCAGAAATTATACATTGAAAGTAGAGCTATTGTGTAGTTGATCAAGTATGTAAATAACATCCTCATGTATGGAAAGCATCACGATTCCACTTAAGGTCAAAGGTTACCAATTTTATGGAATGAGGTAACTTAGAGCTTATAAAAAAATAGAGCCATATTATAGTGAAAGTGTATTTTGTGTTGTGGTGGGTCACATGCAAGATAGTCAATTTTCATAGAGCATGATGCAATGATGGTGCTTATTTCAGTCATAGAAAAGTTTATAAAACACTAACATACAACTAAGGAAGGGACAATGTACAATGTCTTATTATATGTGTTTTGACTAAATTGTTGGTAAAAAGAGTGTAAGGGAAGTGCTTAAAGTGGGGTCAAAGCTCTGTAACTCTTAGGAGTGATGTATGATGAGAAGTAACATTTAATCAGATAACCTCATATTGTAATGATTCATCCATATTGAATTAGGCACACCAAAAATTATATATTAGAGACAACAAAAATGGAGATAACGAATATATGCATGATTTCAAGGAATACAACAAATCAACAAATCAAAATATGATGACACTATGGTATTTGGGGTAGGGTTTAACATTTACATAATTTAATGCAGTAAACCATATATAATCACACATATGTATAGTTTGGTTATGGTTCAACATTTGACAATGTTTATGTCTCATTATGTAAATGTTTGATGTTCATTGTTGAGTTTCGTTGAGGGGAAGGTTGTTCACCACTATAAGGAGTTGTTAACATTGTTTAGTGAGCCATTTTTGGACGTAGACTCTATGGTCATTTTGAAAAAAGTGTGTCAAAATCAAATCATGTAAGATTTAAGGAATAGATTTCAATAGAGAGCAAGGTTCTCCAATTGCAATAGTTAAGTTTTTGGAAATTGTTTACACATTTAGAAAGAGTTTATCAAGAAGATAGACTGTATAGATGAAGGAATATTATTATTATATAAGTAGTCACAATAGTTCTTTTATATGGAATTTAAAACTTTATACTAATTATATGCCATACAAATAGTAAATCATACTAGAAAAAAAATTGTAATATAAAATCATTTTCAAAATCTTATAATAAACTAGAAAGTAATAAAAATCTCAAAAAAATTAAATATTAAAGAAAGATATAAAAATAAATACATACTCATTTTTTATTAATATTTAGTTATATAAGGAAATATTAACAAGAGCAACACTCTCCAAGCCTGAGGCTAGGGTTTTAGCCTGACGTATTGTCAATGTTCTGAATCAACAATGACCTTTTCCTCTAAAAACGTCGCCACTATCACTATCTTCGAATGGCCAGACAGATCACGCCATGAATGGGGCCTCCTAGAGGGGGTGGAATAGGCCCCTCCTTCAAACTGATCCTCACAGGAGTGAACAAGTCATCCTTCGCCGCATCATCTTCATCAGGGACCCGCATCGAGAAAACACCAGAAGCCCGGGCATTCAGTGCTAAATGGTAGGCACGGATGAAGGGGTGTTGCCTCCCGAAGGTAGATAAAAACCCAAGGTGACCATCCCCAGTAATTGGATTGAGAAATATCACCAGTTTATGCAAGACCATGCTGTCATTTGTAAATTCATGGGCATCTAGCCCAGGGAAGAAGATATCCTAAGATGGATCCAAGAAAAATGGCAGCTGAAAGTCCCCTTCGACCCTCTCTTAGGTCCAAGGGTTTTTTCACAATAATATTTGAAGACCTAGAGGATCAGAAGCGAAACTTGGAAAATGGCCCTTATTTCATAAACAATGCGGGGCTATTCATGAGACATTGATAACCTTGCTACAACCTTAACAAGGAGCATTTTCTGGTGGCCCTCATCTGGGTTCTTCTATATTCTCTCCCAGAAGATTTCTAGGAAACAAATATCTTGGAACTAAAAGGAAATTCCATTACAGATATTGTCCAAATCTCGGAGGCCATCCACTGAAGAAGATTCTCATCATATGCTCGCATCTCTATGTACATGAATATATCTCAACCTCTCCCAAAATCAGTGGACATCAAGTACCAGGATGAAATCGGGTCACAACCATTAGACTACGAGTATGTGTCATTCAAATGTCGATTATGCCATGAGTATGGCCACTTCTTCAGGGATTGTCCTCAACAGAACCAACCTCCGTTTGTGCCTGCAGCCTCAGATGGATTCCAGGAAGTGCAGCGTCGGCACCCCCTCCAAATAAAGCCTCCTCCACCCACAGGCTAGACTAAGGCCTCAAACGCGTCGTCTAGTTGGGCAGGGGAATCCACCATTGCTATATTCAGTCATTCGCCGATCAATCCCCACTTTTCCCCTCAGATCCCTCACGAAAATCAATTCCCTTTTGGTTGATGCCTCAGATACGGAGATGATAGAAACCCTAGCACCATAGTCCTCAGCCTGTTCTGCAATGGAGATTGAGCGGGAGGTGGAGAGTCAAAAAGGAAAGCAGCAGAGCAAGCTTAAGACCCTAGAAGGCCAAGCCAATAACAAAGAGATCCTGCAAGCCCTGGCTCTAGTGCGTCAGGAACTGGATCATGAAGCGAAATTAAACCAACTAAACTCTGATGGGTGTGTCACAGTTTCTTACCTCCACAGCTGGGAAAAAGATGGATTGACCGAGATTCCTTAGGATCAGCTGGAACAATTCCATCAGATTTTCAAGGAATGGGAACAACGACAAGCGTCGATGGACAAACAAAAACCTTGGCTCTAGTACCATGGGATGAAATCTCCCCATCCACACGTTCTGATCAAATCCAAGGCCCAAGAAAAAGGGGAAGAAGACTAATGAGGGAGGTGATCCAGGAAGCAAGGGAAATCCTAGTTAATTCAAGACAGACAAATGTATTGACGTAGTATTATCAACACTCCACCCCCTCTCCCCATCAATGAAAGTACTCTCATGGAATATTCGTGGCCTCGACTCCAAAGGAAAGATGAGGTACCAGAAGGAAAGAATTCATAAAAAGAAGTCTGATATCCTCATTATTCAGGAAACCAAGGTGACACAGGAGCAATTCAAAGAAATAGTAGGCAAAAATTGGCCATTGGCAGAGTGTATGGCCTTGGATGCCTACGACACCACGGGAATACTTTGGTATCCTAGGTTCATCGCCTTTGTTAAATGGATGTCCAATCCCTACTGCCTTACAGGGAAATTTGAATAAATAGGAAATCTAGAAAATGTCTTGCTAACAAGGGTATATGGTCCTACCATGTCAGGGTTAAAACCAGACTTTCCACTAGGACTATGACATTTGAAGGAAATTGTGGGTATGGAAAACTAGATTCTAGCGGGAGACTTTATACTCATCAAGGATCTCAGTGAGAAGAAGGGGGGTATCAGTCGCCTAGACCAGAACTCAATGGCATTCCAGGAAATGATTCAAGAGTTGGGAACAAAGGATGTGAAATTCTGGAACGAAACTTTTACTTGGAAGAATAAATGAGGAGGTAAATTCCAAATAGCCTAAAAAATGGATCTCTTTCTCCTTTTTGACAACATTTTATTGCAGGATCTGTTCTTTTAAGATGAGATCCTCCAGTGTATGGGATCTGATCACTTACCTATATACCTTGATATCGACTTACAAATGCCCCCTCGGAACAGGCCATTTAGCTTTGAATCCTTTTAGCTTGACAGATCATACCTCTTACCCAAAATGGAATATTGGTGGGGTGCCTCAAGGGTAAGAGGGAAAATCCCAATGGAAAATTTCCAATTAAAACTCAAATAGCTCAAAGGAAAAGTCAAAGTCTGGAACAAGACAGACTTTGGGAACATCCACGGGGAGAAGCCCTATCTAGAGGAAGCCATGTGATCCCTCCAATAGCAAATAATATTGGAAGGTAGGATAAAGGACCACATAGCTCAAGCGGGGGAAATCCTCAATGCTTTAGAACAGAGGAGGAAGAAAGAGGAGATTTTGTGGAAAAAAAATTGAGAGTGAAATGGCTACGAGAAGGGGAATGCAATACAAAATTATTCCACCAAACTATGATCAAGCATAGGCACTTTAATCACATCTTCTCCCTTAAGAACCAGGAGGGGTGTCGCTTGGTGCACCATGAGGATATTACAAAAGAACTAATATTACACTTCCAGACCCTTTTCACAGAACCAGAAGTAGACAGACAAGAAGCAATTCAGCAAATTCAACAGCACATTCCCTCCCTCATCTCGAAAGACCAAAATGAAGCCCATATGCTAGAAATATCCCTCGAAGAAGTCGAGAAGGTGGTCAAGGCCCTCCTATCAAACAAGGCTCTAGGCCCGAATGGGTTCACAATTAGTCCTTTAAAGTGGGATGGAAATTCTTAGGGAACAAAATCCTGGAGATTTTGGAATACTCCTGTCGATACCAGTGGTTATGGGCAGGCCTGAATGCCACATTTCTTGCCGCCATCCCTAAGAAGGGTGAAGCCCTAGATTCGGACAGGTTTCACCCGATTTCTCTCTGTAGCACCATCTAAAAGATTCTTTCGAGGATCCTAGTTATAAGACTCAAACTCTTGCTTAAGACTATCATAGGATCGAAGAAAACGAGCTTTGTGGAAGGCAGGAAAATATTGGATGGAATCATGGTGGCTCATGAGGTAGTCCATACCTTATCATCAACATGAACTCTAGGTATGCTCATAAAGCTAGATCTCTCTAAATCAAATGATAGATTAAATTGGGAATTTTTATCGATCCTTGTTACGTTTGGCTTCTCCCCGGCATGGATCAGATGGGTCATGGCACTAATAACAACACCGTTCTTCTCAGTCTTAGTGAATGGGGCACCCTCCTGACCCTTTTGAGGATCGTGAGGGCTTCAGCAAGGGGATCCTTTATCCCCTTTCCTCTTCATCATTGTTGTGGAAGGCCTGTGCCACCTAATTAAAGTTGAAGTTGTCTCTGAGAACCTTATGGGCCTTAAGATATCCCATGGAACCCCACCGAAAACTCATCAACAATTTGTAGATGAAACATTCTGTATGGGAAGTCATCACTAAGAGAGGTGAAGAAAAACAATGTGATTTTGGAGACGTTCCAACAGGCTTGAGGCACTTAGATAAATGGAGAAAATTCAGATGTATTCTTATTCAGTACTCACCCGAGTCCAAAACCACCTGGCTAGAACCATGGGATTCAGAGTGGGAGAGCTTCCCAACACTTATATAGGGGTCCCTCTAGTATCAAATTCCCTCAAGCTTACAATCTAGAAAGAGGTGATGTCTCGTATCAATAAGAAACTATCTAGATGGACATTCATGGCCCTTAATTCAATAGGGAAACTGGTCTTTTTGAAATTCATCCTACAGGAAATCCCGATACACCAACTCTCGACATTGTTGGCACCCAAAAGTATCTACAGAGAAATGACAGCAAAATTATGGAAATTTCTTTTGTCTAGGACTCAGATCGGATGAAAATGGGCATTAATGGCATGGGACAAGCTATGTAAACCAAAATCCTAGGGTGGCCTAGGCCTAAAAGACCCAGAGATCTTATTCCATGCTCTCAGTGCCAAGGTGTAGTGTTGGTGGATACAAGGGGGCACAAGATATGGAAACAAGTGTGGAATGGAAAATATGGGATCGAGGGTGGACTGCAGCCCCTGCAAGATCATATGCACCTCACTAATGGATTCTCGGTCTGGAACCAGGTTAAAACCCAACAAGCCTTCATCTGAACACACTGATTTTGGGAAATCAGGATTGGTGGTAAAGCCATATTTTGGAGTGAACGTTGGATGAAGAATCCACAACTAGATCAAGAACATTCCTTTTTAGTGGCCATGGATTCTCCCTCTCAGCTAAGAGAAGAATTCTTGAAGGACTTGTTTAGTCAATTTAGTATGTCCTAAATTGCTACATTACTTATCAATCCGGGAGTCATAAACTGATGAAGTGTGGCACACTGTTTGTGCAAGACAACCTCTTTCTTACTTTTATTGTTTTCAATTTTATTTTGTTTTTTGGGTTTTGTCCTTTTTGGTCTCCTAATGAAAATGGAAATCCTATTCATAGGTTTTAAGAATACTTTTAGAGGGCAAGTATGGATGTAGATTTAGGACAAGGTTTATGTCTCTTATGATAATTTCCAACACTTAGCACTTCAAAAGATCTCAAAACATGCTATTGATAAAATTAGTACTTGATCAGGAATGTAAATATGCAGCTACTTAAATCAAACAAAGATGAAATACTGATCATGAAGTCACTGTCTTTGTTGCCCATCTAAGTACAGAAATAAAATCTAAACTATTGCACTTAAAAAAAAACAAAAATTGTAGACTAATGAAAGCAAGATCAATTTACTTCACTTATAATCTGATAGCTCGCCAAGTAGCTTCTCGGGTTAAGCCATGGCACCAGAGATAACTTCAAATAACATGAAGAGTTGATATCTAAACTATCTACTTGCATATTAATGAAAGAAAAATCAAATTACTTCACTTATAATTGGATAGCTCGCCAAGTAGCTTTTCGGGTTAAGCCATGGCACTGGAGATAACGTCAAATAACATGAAGAACTTGATATCTAAACTACCTACTTGCAGATTAATGAAAGCGAAATCAAATTACTTCACTTATAATCCGATAGCTCACCAAGTAGCTTCTCGGGTTAAGCCATGGCACCAGAGATAACGTCAAATAACATGAAGAACTTGATATCTAAACTAGCTAATAGCAGCAAACAAATATCACTGAAATCAAAGCATAATTGAAATTGAAAAGCTTAAAAAGTTTAGTAGGGAAGCAAACCTCATGTCACTATTTTATGCAAAAATTATATGAAAAAGCTCGAGCATAACCTATCCTGAAACACATTGATCAGTGTTAGTAAAAAGTATGCAATGCTGCAAAATCATGTACAGGAGTAAAGGATTAACACCATAAACAAATTATGAAAAATATACAGTGGGAATAAGAGAAAAGATGCATGAAAAACTTTACAAAAACGAAAAGCAAAACCTCAGCCAGCAGGGGCTCGCTACACGGCCTTTGGTTAATACACTATCAACCCAAAATCACGCTTTAAATAGTCATAAGAAACAGAGTTTTTATATTGCAAAAACAGAGAATATGTCTTCTTGTTACAACAGCAGGACTAACGCTACAACAACAACATAAAAACTAACATCAAGACTAACTACTTGCGTTTGCAAACGCTTTATTTATAGAGGAAAATAGATAATTGTTTTTCTGTGAGAAATCTTTAGTAGAGGACACGTAAACAGGATAGAACCCGTAAGTTCAGCTTCTTGGTTGCCATAATCATTCAATCTACAAAAGGTGGATGTTGGATTTGCGTCATGGAGACGGCCTGCAGCTGTCAAGAGGGATCCACGAATCTAGGAACGGTCTCGGACTTTTCACGTGCTGAAACAGAGACCTATTTGATATAAGACTCCATGTTTGACCATCCTTTGACCAACGCCTTTCTTTACGAATTTATCTGAATAAATAGGACCTTGTCCATGTGTAGATCATTTCTGAGCTGCCCACGTGCCTCTTTTCACCTGCCAACACCTGTAACCTATAGAACAATAAAAATAGCTGCGGAATTGTGAGTCAGCTGCGGAAAGTGGCTACATTTTGTAGCTGATGAACAAAATCTAAATCAAATATCACACACAAGGATATAGTTAGAAAACCACTTAAATTCACTCCTAGAATCAATATGTAATAATCTTTGATAGTTTATAAGGCACTGATGTGGGAAAAAGGTCTAGGAAAGTATGTAGAAGAGAGGTGGTTCTGGGGCTCAACATACCCCCACTATGAAGATGTTGCATGTCCTCATGCAACCAAAACTGTGACCATCCTTCCTTTAGTTCATCTGCTCTGAGACTTCTGCTAATACATCTAGCCTTCTTTTCTTCTTCCTTGGTGTCACTGTCACCCTGAGCTTCATCATTAGGCACCTGTATTTGAGGTTAATGAGGGCTCTGCTCAACCTCCTATTCTTTTTCTTCAATTTCCTATTTTTCTTATGCCACAATCCAAGATTCAACATGGTGTTGTCATAGATAATTTTATCCAACCTGCTCTATTCTTTCAATGTTTCATTTTCCCTTTTGATGTGTCTATTCAGGACTTCTAGTTCAAAAGCTTCATGTTTTAATGATTGGATCAAAACTTCCTGAGCTGTATCAGGCTAATTAGATGAAGTGCCCTGGTCTGTTGCAGTATTTTCCAATGATTCAATAAAATCATACATTTGTTGCTGAGTTGGATCTATTTATGGTGTAGCCTTTCTTGCACTGATTTCAAAATCTGGTTGAGGAAAAGGAGAATGCTATGGAATATGGTCACGAGGAGTGATTGCTGGTGACTGTTCTGGTGTTTCCCCTCACAAGTCTATGAAGTGAGACCCTTTGATTTGCACTTTCTTCAATTTGCCTTTAAGTCTTGAGCTCCTTCTTAAATTTTGTGAGTTGGTATCTCCCTTTTCTACACTTTGCTTTTCCTTTCCTTTTTCCTTTGCCTTAGCTGACTGTTCTTTAAGATGAATTAGTCTTTCAAAAAGTATATGCTCCTCTTCTAAGGAAGGTTCTGGGGTTTGATAAACATCTTCAACATTTCTTTTCCCCTTCTGTTTCACTTGTTTTCTAACCTCAGTCAAAGTTTCAGACAACATTTCTTCCTTACTAGTTTCTTTAGCTATACTAGCAGGAGTATCTTGAATGTTTACACTTGTTTTTCTTCTCCTACTTTTTCTTGTTGAGCTACCTTCAGGTGTTTCAGGTGGGTCCTGAAAGAAATTTCTAATTAGGAATTTTTCCCATGTGTCCTTTCTTTCCTTCAATTGTTTTTCAATCAGAATTTTGACAAGGCCGTGATGATAAAGGTAAGGCTCTACGTCATCCAGATTCTTTTGTACAGTGGTGGAAATCTTTTTCAAGCTACTCAACAAGAAATAAGGTAGATTGATGGTTTGATTCTCCAGAAAATTCATTAATAACCTTATGTGGTACATGTACATGGACCCAAACCTTCCTTCACACGTAATGAACTTCTGAATTATCAACATCAAACTAGTCCATTTTTCCTTTAGGGCTGTAACAGTAATTCCACGTTTAAAAACAGTTATATCCATACCTGGGTTACGCAAAATGATCCTCCAGGCCCTCTCATCAAAGTCTTTTTTTTTGAACCATCATGCTCCTTCCCGTGGGAGATCCATTGATGCTGCAATGGATGCCTCTATTACTAAAAATTTGATATCCGCAACCTCAACTTCCATGCCGTTGAAGGACCTTGCAAATGTCTTCATGACTTCTTTATTATGACCCCTGAATTTCTGGATAAACTGCAGCCACCTTGCTTTCCTTAACGTGCTCTTTAACTATGGATAACCCTCCATGAATTTAGGTCCATCCAGCTCTGTTCTTACCAGAAGGCCCATTCCTTCCTCTTGCCTCAAAAATACCTCTGTAAGTGATGGACTGTAAGTGATGGTTTGACGGAGGCGGAACGGTTGTATGAGTAGAAGATGGAGGAGGATTGTGGAGAAAACTAGTAGTTACAAAATGGAAAGAATATAGAGCATGCAATGAAAATGAGTTCACGGAGCAGAGGTTTGTATAAACAACCCAGAACTGACAATCATAAACTCAATCTGAGAGCATGGAAACAGAGTGAGTCTGGCAGAATTTTGAATTAAAAGGCTATGAAGTGGACGTTAGCAAATTTGTAAAATGACTGCAGAGTGGTGCCGCAGAGGAGAGCCGTGGTCAATTCGCTTACATCTTCATGATTAACTGGTTCAACAGGTGTAATGCAGACATACAATTAAGTACGAGTTAGATTCGGAAGAGAATCATGAGGCCATTGGAATTTGATGCAGAAATCATAATGGAGTTATGCAAAGGTCATGGAGGAGTTAAGGAAGATATCAATTCGAATAATTACACATGATAGAGCTGGTGGTTTTACAACTATATAGATTATGTGTTTTAAAATGCTATTTGAAATTAATTTTTCTCATACCTTAGAATCTTACCACTTCCGTTCGCTAACTTTTGATTGGTTGCCTCTTGTTGGTGCTTTAGGTGCTAACATATTCAAAATATCTTCCTCTTCCATACCCGCATCTGGTTTTTATCATTACTTGGCTAACATTTGACTATCACTGCAGAGTAACAGAGTTTTAGCTACAGAATCAGAATTCGGCTGCAGAAACTAACATAGTGAATAATATATGACTTGGCAAAGTGAATGGAGATGGATGGAAATGAATGATGACTGAATGAATGATATATGAAAACTGGACATGTAAGGAATTTTATTGGTGGAATGTGATGGAAAAATGGAATGAAGTGAAATGAAATGGAACAACTATGAATGAAATAAGAGAGATTTTTTTTTTTTGGAAAATATAGGGCGTCAGAATTTTCTGATTTTCGCCCTGTATTTTCTGTATAAGACTACCAATCAGTGATTGGTTTTTCAGGCTTATACCTTTTTTTTATTTTTTTTATTTTCTTAAGAAACAATGAAAAGAAAAAAGATTAGGCTGGTGGAGAAGAAGGATTCTTCTTCACCAGCCTTATTGCAGAATTACCTTGAAAGATTTAGACAAATTCCTCCTTTGAGAGTGGCTTATGATAAATCTTCAATCTGTGACCATTCACAATGAGAGGAGTTTGATACTCATCAATAGTTTTGTTTCTTACCGCTCCATTTCTAAAAAAAATTTCAATCTCATATGGCTCAAGCCAATGAGTCTGAAATTTACCTTTGAAATCTTTGAACTTGGAATCAAATAGCAATACACAATCCCCTTGTTGAAACTTTTTTTCCTTGATGTATTTGTCATGCCACTTAGCTCTTTGATATTGAACTAGATCAGTTCTTAGGATTGCTTCTTGTCTGATCTCATCTAGTTCATTCAACTGCTCCATTCTATGCTTTTGAGCTTCTGATAGATCCATTCCCAATTGAATTTCCATCTTGAAGGTCTTAACTTGAAACTCAATGGGGAGCAGAACTTCTTTCCCATAAACAAGTTCATAGGGAGAATGTCATGTTGTGTTCCTCCATGTGGTTCGGTAGGCCCATAAGGCTTCAAGAAGCCTTTCTGCCCAATCTCTTCTGTGTAGATGAAAAATCTTGGTAATGATGCCTTCAATTACTTTGTTTGTCGACTCTACTTGACCATTTGCTTGCGGATGGTAAGGAGTATATTTTTTGTGCTTAACCTTGTACTCTTCCATCAGCTTCTCCACCAGTTTGGATGTGAATTGACCTCCCTGATCTGTCACAATTTCTCTTGGAACACCAAAGCGAGTAAAAGTATCCTCATAAAGAAAACTAACAACTGAATTCTTAGTAGCAGAAAATAATGCTTTGGCTTCTACCCATTTAGTGACATAATCAGTACATACCAATATATACTTTTTCTAGATGGTAGATTAATAGGTCCAATAAAGTCTAAAGCCCATTTTTCAAAGGGTTCGATGAGTACCTATGGTTGTAATGACAACTCATTTGAGGGGGTAGGTTTCCCTACTCTTTGGCAGCTGTCACACCTTTTGACATATTGTTTTGCATCTGTGAAGAGGGATGGCCAATAATATCCTAAAGAAAGGATTTTATAGACTGTCCTTTTGTCAGCAAAGTGTCCACCACATGGTTCATCATGACATGCTTTGAGAATATTAGGCATTTCATTTTCCCTGACACATCTTCTGATCACAAGATCTAGCCCTATTTTAAACAATTTGTTATAAATCCATGAATATTTTGAACTCTCCTTAATAATATTTCTTCTTTCATTAGGAAATAAATGTGGAGGCAGTTTCCCTGTAACCAAATAGTTATCCATATCTGCATACCAAGGAGTCTTAGTAGTTACTGCAAATAAATATTCATCATGAAACTTGTCCTCTACAGGAGAATCTTCTTTAGTATTCTGAATCCTAGACAAGAAATCAACTACTGTGTTTTGTTTCCCTGGTCTATCTAACACAGCAATATTGAATTCCTGTAAAAGTAGGAGCCACCTTGTAACTCTAACATTAGTAACGGGTTTTTTCATTAGATATCTAATTGTAGAATGATCAGTATGAATAAAGTTTCATAGCCTGTTATATATTGTCTGAACTTATTGATTGCATGAACAATAACTAAGAACTCCTTTTCAGTCACAGTATAATTCAACTCAGTGGGAGTTAAATTTTTACTGGTATAGTAAATGGCATAAGGAACTAAGTCTTTTTGTCCCAACACAGCCCCTAGAGCTGTGTCTGAAGCATCTGTAGAAATATGGAAAGGAAGTTTCAAATTTGGTCCTCTCAAGATAGGCGCTTCAGATATTCTTGTTTTCAAAGTTTCAAATGTTGATTGGCAAACAGGACTCTATTTGAATTCACAGTCTTTTGTAAGTAGTTTAAAGAGTGGAGATGTTATTTTGGTCAAGTTTTCTATAAATCTTCTATAATATCCAATAAATCCTAGAAAACTTCTAACATCTTTTTGACAATTTGGAATAGGTAACTTGGAGATGACTTCAACTTTTGATTTATCAACTTTAATCCCATCCCCTAAAATATGATGTCCTAAAACAATACCTTCAATAAACATCATAAAGAATTTTTCATGGTTTAATGAAAGGTTTGTTTCTTTACATCTTATAAGTACTTTTTCCAAATTTTCTATCGCCTTTTCAAATGTATTACCATAAACTGTAAAATCATCCATATATACCTCTACACAATCATGGATTAGATCAGAAAAAAATTCTAGTACTACTCTTTGGAATGTTGTGGGTGCATTACATAATCCAAAAGGAAGCACTCGGTAAGCAAAAGTTCCCCATGGACAGGTAAATGTGGTTTTATCCTGATCCTCAGGTGCTACCGGAATTTGATTATAACCACTAAAACCATCCAGAAATGAAAAGTACTTTTTGCATGCTAATGTATCTAAGACTTGATCGATAAAGGGCAAAGGAAAGTGATCCTTTAAAGTTGCTTTATTCAATTCCCTGTAATCAATGCACGCCCTCCATTTACCATTCTTTTTGGGTACTATAACCAAAGGAGAAACCCATCGGCTATCTGAAATTGGGTAAATGAAGTTTACATTGAGTAGTTTTTGGAGCTCTTCTTTCACAATCTCCCTAAGATTTGGATTCATCCTTCTCTGAGGTTGTCTGATTGGTCTACTATTTTCCTCGATATAGATATGATGGATGCAAGTCTTAGGGTCAATACCTTTCATATCAGTATACTCCCATGTAAATGCAGTAGAATGTTTTTGCAAGATTCTGGTTAGCTCTTATTGTTGTAACTTTTCAAAAATTTTGTTGATATTCAATGTTTTACCTAGAAAAATTTCAATTGCAGAACTACCAAACTCTTCCATAGAGTAAAGAGACATTTGCCTTGATGACAAATATTCAATATCATAATCTAACTGAAATTGTGTGTGGTCATATTCTGAAGATGTTTCAAAATTTTCTAATGTGTTCAAAATTTGACTATCTTCACTAATTTCAGAGATAGTAAAGACAGGTTGTATAATATCTTCATCGTTGACCCATTCATTGTCTCCTACTTCTGTAATTGCTTTTGCTGGAGGATACAAATTGAATTTCTTTGTTGAACTACCATAAAAAATGTACATATCCTCAAATCTACAGATAATGAAAGCATCAGCTGTGGCTAGCCAAGGTCTTTCTAAAATGAGTGGGTGCCCTCCTAGATTACTCCTGGGAGTCAAAATCATGAAATCTACTGGATATTCCCAAGAATCTAAGGAGACTAAAATATCTTCTAATACATTATCTGGTCTGATTACTGATCTATCTGCAAGTTGCAGTAAGGTGGGTGTAAAAAGAAGATTAGGAAGTTTAAGCTGTTCCATAGTATGTCTACTCATAATGTTTATAGCAACCCCTAAGTCAATCAAAGTATTTGGAATTTCTATCCCATTTATGTGTGTCTTGACAATTGGACTACCTGGATCCACATATTTCTGCATGGTAATCTTTTCCATCATGATCTCTACAATTTTTCCTACCAGGTGGATTCTTTTTGTATCTCTTGGTTTCCTACCTGGTCTTTTGAAACTCAACTCCTTTATTATTTTTGCTCGAATAGGAATCTCCCTAATGGTTTGTAGCAAGGGGATCTTGATACAAACATTCTTTAATTCATCTAGGAAATCATAGTCAGGCAACAAGATTTGTTTTTCCACCCCTTTTTCAATTTGTAATCTTTCAGGGAAAGGAGGTGTGGATGACGATGCAGGTCGCTCAACTATAGGAGTTGTGGGGGTTGACTCTTTTTTTCTTTTCTTTTTGAATGATTAGGTTTTGAAGGGATGCTTCCTCAGAACCTTTATTGATTTTAAGAGAATCCTCCTCAGAGGCATATTGCTCTTGAACATCTATAGAAGGTTTTTCCTTTTCTAAAATTCTACTAGATATAAGTTGAACATCATTAAGAGGAACAATCATATAGGTAGGAAATTGTTGTCCTTCTACCATGTAAGCATTCTGAGGATTTTTGTTATTGGGATTTGGTAATGGCTAGGCTGGTAGTTGATTTGGTTTTTGTTGAAATGGAAGCAAGAGTTGAGAATTTTGATTTTGTTGAGAAGGTTGTTGTTGTGGAAATGGCAATGAAAATTATGGGTTTTGATTTGGAAGTTGTGGATTTTGTTGTTGATTTTGAAAGGATGGAGGATATTGATAAAATTGAGCAAATCTCCTATAAGGATTTTGTACCCCTTGTGCCCATGATTGATACGGATTTTGAGGTTGGGGCCAAGGTTGTTGCCAAGAATTCCAATTTGGTGGTAGTTGAAAATTCATACGATTGTTAAATCCTTGATTTTGTTGCCCTTGCCAAGGTCTTCTTGAAACAAAACAAAGGGATTCTACTGAATTTGGATCTTCCTAAAAGATAGCTTTGAGCCAAGGAATTGAAGGACAATCCTTGGTCTCATGACTTTCTGAGCAAATCATACATGTTTCTACAACTTTTGCATCCAAGGGGCATTCCCTTAAAGCATGTTTCTTTCTACATTTTGGACAAAAGATGGCTAAGGCATCAGCTTCTGTTTTCTGCTTGTTTTGAATTTTAAGGATGTCTAGTTGTTCATTAAGGCTCCCTAGAATATCAGTTTTGAACTCATCAAGCATATTTCCAATCTCTGCCCTACTTACTGATCCAATTACAGATTTGTTTGCTCTAATAAGAGAAAGATCTCTAGGCCCTTTTCTAGTTTTAGATTTTCCCCTTGAGAGATGGACACATAGTTTTGCTACGTCATGTAGTGGAAGTTGAGAAATATCTCCCTTCTCCATCATGTTTAAAATATCTATCCATTCATCTCTAATGGTTTTCAATAGAAGGGCTTTTAAAGTTTCCTCGTCTAAATTGCTCATTTTTTCTCTCTTTAAGTTGTATTGAAATATTTCAAGTAAATCCTCCAAGTTCTCATCTTCTTTTGGCATCATTTTGAATACCTCATCCTTATGATTAGTGGGCATACAATAATCCAGATATCTATCCAAAAATGTTTTCTTCATATCATTCCAAGTCCTAATAGATTGAGTGACTAATCCCATGAACCATTTCAAAGCAGCTCCTTTCAATGTTGAAGGAAACAGTTTGAGTTTTCGAGAGTCTTCCATATAGTCATAGGTCCGGCACAAGACTTCAAACTCAAATATAAATGTTTTAGGATCCCCACTTCGCAACCCATAAAAGTTTGGGAGGATAGATGGTGAAATGTTTTTTATTGTTGTATGGATTTCGTCATCAACTATAGGGAATCCAAATGAGTTATCTTCTTCCCTATTTCCCCCATTATTACCTCTACTTCCTCGATTGTTACCTCCATTGTTTCCTCTACCACCACCTCCATTATTTCATCTACCTCTACCTCTACCCCTTCCTCCAAATAGAGAATATTCTCCATCTAGTACTTCTTCTGCCATGATAGTTTCCTCAGGGTCTTCTGGTTCTTCTATTAATGGCTGATGAGAGAGAGTTTCTTTCTTTCCTTCTTCTCCAAGTGATTCTACTTCTTCAACTACAATATGTTCCCCTATATAAGTGAAGAAGCGTTCTTCTCCTAGATCAAATTTAGTAGATAGTGTGGGAGAATCTTCTAATTCAGTTGTTGCCCCTTGAATTTCGGGAATCCTAAGCTTGGGAGTATGAGTCTGGGATGGAGGTGTATCTTGTCTATGCCTTGAAGTAGCTGGAGTTGTAAAAATCAAACTTTTGGCCCTAGCTATAAACCTTCCCCTAGAATCTCTTGCTCTATGCATGCCATTTTTTTAATTGGGCTAATAATCCTTTTTCTGATCTTCCAGATCACACTAGGTGCAAGAAGAGAGCATACTCAAGAAATTATTAAACTAATAATTCTCTTTTCTGATCCTCTAGATCACATTAGGTGCAAGAGAAGAGCATACTTCAAGAAGTTATCAATTTGCCCCCTTATTTTTATTTTTTTTAAATGTAAGAGATAGGCTACCTAGCTACATTTCCCCAGCAATGACGCCAAAATGTTTAGTCAATATAGTATGTTCTAAATTACTACATTAATTATCAATCCTGGAGTCGTAAATTGATGAAGTGTGGCACACTGTTTGTGCAAGACAACCTCTTTCTTACTTTTATTGTTTTCAATTTTATTTTGTTTTTGGGGTTTTGTCCTTGTTGGTCTCTTAATGCAAATGGAAATCCTATTCCTAGGTTTTAAGAATACTTTTAGAGGGAAAGTATGGATGTAGATTTAAGACAAGGTTTATGTTTCTTATGATAATTTCCAACACTTAGCACTTCCAATGATCTCAAAACATGCTATTGATTAAATCATACTTGAACAGGAACGTAAATATGCAGCTACTTAAATCAAACAAAAGATGAAATATTGATCATGAAGTCATTGCCTCTGTTTCTCATCTAATTACAGAAATAAAATCTAAACTATTGCACTAAAAGAAAAAACAAAAGTTGCAGACTAATGAAAGCAAGATCAATTCACTTATAATCCAATAGCTCACCAAGTAGCTTCTCGGGTTAAGCCATGGTACCGAAGATAACGTCAAATAACATGAAGAATTGATATCTAAACTACCTACTTGTAGATTAATGAAAGCAAAATCAAATTACTTCACTTATAATCCGATAGATCGCCAAGTAGCTTTTCGGGTTAAGCCATGGCACCGAAGATAATGTCAAATAACATGAAGAACTTGATATCTAAACTACCTACTTGCAGATTAATGAAAGAGAAATCAAATTACTTCGCTTATAATCCGATAGCTCGCCAAGTAGCTTCTTGGGTTAAGCCATGGCACCGAAGATAACGTCAAATAACATGAAGAACTTGATACCTAAACTAGCTAATAGCAGCAAACAAATATCACTGAAATCAAAGCATAACTGAAATTGAAAAGCTTAAAAATTTCAACAGGGAAGCAAATCTCAAGTCACTATTTGATGCAAAAATTATATGAGAAAGCTCGAGCATAACCTATCTTGAAACACACTGATCAGTGTTAGTAAAAAGTATGCAATGCTGTGAAATCATGTACAGGAGTAAAGGATTAACACCATAAACAAATTATGAAAAATATACAGTGGGAATAAGAGAAAATATGCATGAAAATTTTTACAAAAATGAAAAGCAAAACCTTAGCCAACAGGGGCCCTCTGCACGGCCTTTGGTTAATACGTTGTCAAACCAAAATCACGCTTTAAACAGTCATAAGAAACAGAGTTTTTATATTGCAAAAACAGAGGATATGTCTTCTCGTTACAACAGCAGGACTAACACTACAACAACAACATAAAAACTAACATCAAGACTAACTACTTGCGTTTGCAAACTCTTTATTTACAGAGGAAAATAGATAACTGTTTTTTTGTGAGAAATCTTCAGCAGAGGACACGTAAACATGACAGAACCCGTAAGTTCAGCGTCTTGGTTGCCATAATCATTCAATCTACAAAAGGTGGATGTTGGATTTGCGTCATGGAGAAAGATTGCAATTGTCAAGAGGGATCCACGAATCTAGGAACGGTCTCAGACTTTTCACGTGCTAAAACAGAGACCTATTTGACTTAGGACTCCTTGTTTGACCAAGGCATTTCTTTACGAATTTGGCTGAACAAATAGGACCTTGTCCATGTGTAGATCATTTCTGAGCTGCCCACATGCCTCTTTTCATCTACCGACACCTGTAACCTATAGAACAATAAAAATAGCTGCGGAATTGCAAGCCAGCTGCGGAAAGTGGCTACATTCTGTAGTTGATGAACAAAATCTAAATCAAATGGCACACACAAGGATATAGTTATAAAACCAATTAAATGCGCTACTAGAATCAATATGTAACAATCTTTGATAGCTTATAAGGCACTGATGTGGGAAAAAGGTCTAGGAAAGTATGTAGAAGTGAGGTAGTTTTGGGGCTCAACAGGACTTCTGAAAGGACTCCCTTCTAGAATCAAAATGGAGGGAATGGAAGACCTCTAAGGACTAGCCCCCACAGGTTCTCCACAGGGTGTGGGAGGGCCTCCTTGAAACTCTTCAGCAACGACCCATCCTCAACAATTAGGAACTAGATAAGTTGTGTTGGGGATAGAGACCCCTCATAATGTTCAACTTGAAGGAAGCCTACTCCCTTTTGTCAACAAAAGAAAATATGGAGCCAGACTCCATATGGAAACGAATTTGGTATTCTTGCCTATGGCTTAAAGTAATATTCTTCCTATGGTTAGCAAGATTTGTTAAACTGCTAGCATGGGACAAAATATGAAAGAAAGGCTTAAGTGGGCCCATCATTCTACCCTCTATGTCACAAGGAGTAGGAAACAATAGACCATCTCTCAAACTCATGCCCACAAGCATTGGAATTCTTGGGGCATCACTTGGAGCTCTTTGGAGCCTCATATAGACCAGATAATAGCCTTGGGGAAAGTATAGAAACATGGAGATGGTCCATGTCCAAAAACCCTATTGTGAAAAGAGCCTGGTACCTCTCACGGGGCTTAGTACTATGGAACATCTGGAAATCAAGGAATAGAGTAATCTTCCATTCGGAAGGCCCCTTATGGCCTGGACAACTATAATATGGAACATCCAAGAGACCCTCACCATTGGTTAGTGGAAGGACAGAGATTGGAAAGAAGGAAAGGAGTGCACCATCCTCTTGGCGTTAGATATTTCTCAAAAGTCCTCTATCCCGCCTCCTACCCGACATCTACATGCAAAGCAAGTGTCTTCCAACAGGTTCAAATGCTCCCCACAAGGATTCCAGAAATTGAGCTTCGATGGAGCATCTAAGGGAAACCCTTGGAATGCGGGCTTAGGGGGAATAATATGAAATGACAAAGGGCAGGCAATTAGAATATATGCAGTTATGCGTGGACACACAACAAACAACGTGGTAGAGTATATGGCCCTAGACAGAGTATTATAGATGACCAAAGATCTCAGAATCACAAAGCTATAGGTCAGTGGGGACTCTTAGATTGCCATCTCTATGCTTCAACACCTTATCAATGGCTCACCTTGGACAAGGTAATTAAAAGTTTTCACCTGGAATTGATATGGGAACGCATCCAATCCCACCTCTCATTTTTTATTATGTGATCACAGAGCATGTTGACTAGAAAGGTAGCAAGGCAGCAAACCTCCTAGAAAATCAAGGTTGTGAGATATAGGGCCGAGAAATGCAGCAAGAATGGCCTCCCTCCTACGGAGATAATTATCTGGAAGAGTTTCGAACAATAGTGGAGGAGGATGCCACTTCCCTAATGGTAGTGAATATCGAGAATAACGTGGTCGTCGGGCCTCATGAAGAGTGACAAATGGGCCACGGGAGAGGGTCGTACCTCCCGGTCACCTCTTCATATATGGCAGAGGGAATGGCGTATATTGTTGGAATGATAATTCCAACTGCAGGTTGCAGGTTACAGGCGGACGTGGGCAGCGATGGATGCCAACTCAGTAAGCGCAGTGATCGTGAGTTTTTCCGGCAGCCCGAAACTTTTCGCACCAGCCTTCAGGCGAAGGAATATCCCGGCGATCGACTCCGATATGATATGGAGGCGGCACGTGTCTCTCGCCTGACATCAGCCAACGTAATTTATCGGACGCTAAAGTTCTGCAGCAAACTGGCTCCCGATATCTTTCTCCGCCGTCCGATCTGCTCCAGCGTTCTCGTCCGTTGATCTATTCTAACCTGCATACGAGCCAGAATTAAAAGCCTTGCGTGGAGTAATATCAAACTTTCAGTTTGACCGCCGACTTGTCAGTAAAAGAATTGATCGCCATGCTGAGAATAAATGGCATTCATAAATAGTTGGTGAATTTTTTAATTTTAATGTTTTTATATATAGCGGAAGTATGGGCAGGTTTCGTGTGTTGACCATTTGGTTTTTCACATGTGAATTACATTGAAAGAAACGCACACATTGTGTATTAAAAAAAGGGGGCAGCGTAGGTTAAAAAAATTGTAAGTCGTAAAATGCACCGTAGTGCATGGTGAAAAAAAAGAACATATATGCCAGTGTAATTTTTGTTATGTGTTGCCCAGTGTATGATGCAAGTAGAAAATAGTGCACAGCAGTGCAAGAGAGCAAAGGCGCTAATGAAGTAGAATGAAATCAGAGCTCGCGGCAGCAAAAGAGAATAGAGGGAGATTAAAGATTGCACAGCAGTGCATCCAGAAAAAGTGGGAAGCGCATAAGTTAATGTAATGTTTTGTTTTATGTGTTGACCGTGGTGAAACAAAGGGAGATACTACACAGCAGTGCGAACCAAAGAAACCAGGTTGAAATGTAAGCCGTTCTTTAAATGTTGTAAAAACGAAAAGGGTAGCAAGAACGTATGGTGTGAGCAAATCTTTTTTTGGTAAATGTAATGTAAAATTTTACTGCAGTAAATTTATTTTTACAGCAGTAAGTGTAAAATAGTTTTTCACAGCAGTGAATGTAAAAGGGGTTTTACAGCAGTAAACCCAGCTCAGTAAATTCTCAAGAAGAGACAGAGTTTTGCTGAATGTAATTTTGGTGAATCCCTCTCAGTAAAAGAGGATGAAGTTTGTATCAGGCTTTATATTTTAATCAATAGAAATGTTTTTATGGCTGTGTAATACTCTGTTCTGTGCAAAAAGATCCTGTGGCAGAAGGAAACAGAGCATTGCCTCTGTGGAGGTTATTTTGTTTGGTTTTTGGTATTTTCCCATAAAAAATACCCAACATATATATACATTCAATCTGGAGCGTGTGAGTAATCAAGCTGCCTCGGGAAGGGAAAGTGTTGATGAATTGATAGGCGGGATGAGGGAGGAGCCGAGAATTTGTTTCGATGCTCAGGTCTGGTGGTGTAGCTACACTTGTTTTTCTGCTTGATGACAGAAGCGACGTCAGAGGCACAATATAATTGGTGGTGTATGGATTTTCTTTGGGGAATCGTGGTTTGTTGCATATAATAGATTCCAACTTCTGGTTTTTCTCAGACCTTGCAGGGCGAGACTGGGTTGGAAAGTGCTGGGGGGGAATAAATGTTATTTCTTGTTTATTTGGGGCAAGGAACATCTTTGTAAAAGCTGGAAATGCCATGGAGAGGGAGATGACTGAGAGGCGCCAAGCTTATGGTGAGCTTTTGTCTTCCCGGTAGCCGACTCTGTACAATGGAGTGATTGGTGTAGTGGGGATAACGAAGGTGGTGCTAGTGAAGGCAATCATGCTAACTCCCTCGGCTTCAAGCATGCGACTATAGCTCTCGGGCGGACAGACGAGTGGATGGGGTCACACTCTCAACTGTTGTGGGAGCACTTAGTTGGTGGCAGTTGTGCCCCATTCCATGATGTGTGCAGGCTATCCTTTTGGCGGAGCCAGGAAAGGGGATGGATAAGGCCCTCGGATTGGCAACCATGATGGATGGAAGTGGGAGCAATCCCATGGGTAGGGGTCGGGGTGCAGGTTCTAGAGTGCGTGGAGGGCAAGGTAGTGGAATTCGTGGAGGCCGGTGTCTGACTGTTCAAGGAGGAGGCAGAGGTCGAGGACATGTGAATTAGCGTGGTAGCAATGGTGGCACGAAGACATCCCGCATGGGAAACAAATTTCGGATACTGGGCTCTCGGGAGGGTGGTGGGCATAGGAGAGGTCAAGTTGTTCAAAGCGATGACCGCAATGAAGCCCCTGACCCATAGGGATTCCAACATTGCTGCTTGGAAAATTGTTGTGGCCTAATTCAATTCTTGATGGACCAGATAAATGTGGTAGAACAAATTAATCGAAAAAAGCATGAAGAGCTAATGGCAAGTCCGGAACGCATGCATTACTTCCAGTGCCAAGTTAGGGAGCAAGTGGTGGTAGTCTGGTAGGGACAAAACCATCTAGCAGAGAAAGTGGAAAAGATGGAGACCTTGATGACACACTTCGAAGCACGCTTTTAGTGCAATTTCCGGCCTTTATCTCCTCTAAGAAATGCTCCAGATAACCCAGCTTCTGTCACCTCAAACGATTAGTACGTCCTCTGTTTTCCTTTATGTTTTATATGCCTATTGGAATCTATGACCCTCTCGTTTGTGGACACTACTACTAATATCTTTTTATATTTGTGTCATCTTCTACATACTTTGGTCATCCTTCTTTTAAATGTTGACTTTCAAAAAAATATTTAGTTATATAAATTTACTCATAAAAATTATTATCAAAATAAAAAATATATATATAACTGTGTCAGGTAAACACGGCCATCGCATTGTTTTATGAGGTTGTTAACTTCAAACTAAATTAGCTCACACGGGAGTTATTCTCTCAGCCCATTATAATCGTGATAATGTAATGTGTCATTTTTAAACACAGCTTTCCCCTTTTTCCTCTCTATTTATAGCTTACAATTACATTAATATGACACCATTCAACACAGCTCTCCCCTCTTTCCTCTCTATTTATAGCTTACAATTACATTAATATGACACGATTGCACTCACTTCACAATATTGTGGAAACGCTCTTCTTATTTATGATATTCCAGAACATTATAGAATTATTTTTTTTGGTTACAGATGCAAAATGAGTAATACCAGGATAGCCTGTCTTTTCGTCTTTGGTGTGTGACAAGATCTGCAAGCTGGTCTTTTAACTAGGATTGTACAAAGTTCACCAAATGCCAAACTTTTCACGACCATCGGAACAGATTGGGAAAAATGAATACGACAAATCATCATTCGATGAAAATAGGGACGAAGAAGTTATAATAGTCGGCGCTGGAGCGTCTGGCTTGGCCGTCGCAGCATGCCTGGCAGACCTCGGAATTTCCAGTCTCGTTCTGGACAGAGATGTTTGCGTGGGGTCCTTATGGAAAAACCGCACGTACGATCGGGTGACGCTGCAGGGCAGCAAGCAACACGCCAACCTTCCTCTCATGCCCGTTCCTGATGAATACCCTATGTTCCTCACCAGGGACCATTTTGTTGCCTACTTGGAAAAATATGCCAGAAAATTTAATATTCAGCCGCAGTTCTGCCAGTCCGTGGAGTCTGCGAGCTTCAGCCAAGAGACGGGAAGATGGCATGTCATTGCAAGGTGTTCTTCGGATAATTCTGAGAGGGAGTACCACGGAAGGTTCCTAGTTGTGGCGACAGGCGAATTCAATGAAAAGTTCATGCCAGATGTTCCCGGGCTGGACAGCTTTCGAGGAACTGTTATCCATTCGATTGATTACAAAAATGAAAAAGATTTCGAAGGCAAGAGAGTTCTTGTCGTGGGATGGGGAAATTCTGGCATGGAAATAGCGCTGGAGCTTCTAAATAACGAGGCAGGCCCGAGGCCGTCAATCGTAGTTCGTAGTCCGGTAATCATATGTCAAAACCCCTAAATCTTCCTTCTGTACAGCCATTTCAATTTTTTCGCTAGGTTTCAAATCTTTTGCATCTACCGCCGGAAAATTTAAAGAAATGCAAAATTGAACATTATATTCGTTTTAGAAGAGAATGTTTACAATTACATGCAACAATTTATGAATATTTATGCCTGAATCACGAAACCTGCCTCGGAAATTAAAAAATTCTGCAAAGCTGTGAGTATGCAGACAGGAACCGGATCCAGTGAAAAAAAAAGAAGTTATATCTGCGTACAACAATTTATGGATCTTTGACATAATTATTCCGGAATCGTTATACTGTGAGGGTTTTTGTCAGAAATCGGGATTTTCTGCAAAGCCGTGGTGAAATTGTTCGTCTTTCAAGTTTCCTGTCAGCGATGGAAACTGGAGGCCGAAAGCTATTTCTGTCCCAATTTACTTTCATAATGTCTTTTCTTCTACTTATTATTTTTTCCAAGTCCAAGAATGTAATGAGCAGAGTCCAAGAAGCCTCACCACACTGAAATAAAAACAGCACTAGCATATACAGGTTTAAACCAAAAAGAGTGCCTAAGAACTACTGACCTTCAGCTGAAAGTGAAAGAAAAACCTTACAACAGACACACAGAATACACACACAGAATACACACTGCTAAAATATGAATAAAAAGTCCCCAAAGGAGAGCTGACAGTCTGAAAAAACACAGCTGTTATAACTAGAAAAAGTCTTGAAGGTATAAACAGAGTTTAAATTGTCAGGGCCAGATTCAATCACAATACATAAACCTGCTTCAAGAATCGGTGTCTTTTAAGATAGAAGATCAGCTACAGTGTTGTGTCCTCGGAAAACATTGCTGGACCTCGGTGGAAAGCCTCCTGAAAAGCCCTGATCTTGTTGTGCCAGGATTTCAGCAGAAGAACCTTGAGCTTAAATCTACAATAAAACCATTCCAAAATCACCTTTCAATCACAAAAATATACACACTTTAATGCCTGTGAAGAGAGCACCTTTCATTACGCAAGAAGTCCAGCTTCTGTATTGGTTCCAGAGGCAAATCCTAATTTTCTCTTGTAAGAGTGATCTGGCGAGGGATACAGAACCCGTCGGGCACGACAAGAAGGTCAGCACAAACCCCATAAAAAAAGAAACCATCCTGTGATCCGGCAGGACTAAAGGAACCAGATTCCGGGTCTTCTTCAGCTGGGAAGGGACATAATAAGTACAAATTTGTTAGAATAAAAAATTTAAATGCTGAACTCTCTACCATTAAGATTTTATAAGATTTTTCAAAACTATGAAGTTGCACTGTGAAGTTATATATGTAATCAAAAACCATTTTAAATAACAAAATGAAAATTAAAGATAAAATGAAATATTTCCCAACAAAAATGAAAATTTAGAAAGAAAAAAAAAAAATTACAAGTTTCCTGGGGTTTTCCTGTTTTGTTTAACCGTTTTCATGTTTTGTTTAACCGGCATCCAGGTAACTCATTCGTCCCAATAAACTGGTTCTTTGAAATTTCACGGTTTCCAGCATATTATTAATTCTTGTATATTTTGTCCAAACGATAATGTGGTCCGTGTTTTTACTTTGCATGTAAGAATCATGTCCTGCCGCGAGAGGTTTTCGGAAGATCCACAGTTTCTCTTGCATTGCAGCTGCATAAAGTGCTGCCTCTCCGAATGGTGGACAATTTGCTTCTGATGTACAGTAATCTGGCGCTAGGCAACACTGCTTCTTACGGACTACCCCGGCCCGTGGAAGGGCCTTTAGAGTTCAAGTTTAAGACCGGCAAAACCCTGGTGATTGACCACGGCACTGTTGACAAAATAAGGCAACGCAAGATTAAGGTAAATACACTCAATTCTTCGCTCAGAAATTCGAAGTCAATTCAAGTTCTTCATTACATTCTTATTCGCAGGTCGTCCCAAATTTCATCCGCGTAACGCCTACTGGTGTCGTGTTCGAAGATGGTGTCGAAGAGGATTTCGACGCCCTAATCTTTGCGACTGGTTACAAGAGTGGAGTACGCCGCTGGCTCAAGGTATGTCTGAACAGTGATTTTCTGAGTTCGAACTGTGTTTGTCCGGATATGTCTGGTTCTGAAAATTGGCATTTAATTTGAAGAATGGCAGAGAGCTTTTCCCGGAGGACGGACGTCCAGGTAATCGGCCTCCCAGCGACTGGAAGGGAAGCGACGGTCTGTATGTCGCTGGCTTCGGAAAAAGAGGTCTGCTCGGACTTTCTGAGGATGCTCAGCGGATCGCGCAGGATATATTTCAGTCCCTCAAGAATGCATCATGATCCTGCAACTTACGTCATTCGGAGAAATCTGAGAGGGGGAGCTTTTGTCGTGTTTCGATTTAGCCACATGTTAAATGGGATTTGTACAGGTTTTCTTTGATAAATAAAATAAAATAAAATGGATGTAAACTATTTTCAATTATTTGAAATACTATTATTAAATTAATATTTATGTTTTATAGGGTCAGTATCATGTTATTGGTCCAAAATGAATTTGATAGAGAAAATGAAGTTTATGAATTTTATTATAATTCGTTAGATTTTAAATTATTTTTGGAGAGAGATGGTTCCGATTTGTTCAGAGAAAGTTGGTTCGGATTTTTCACCGTATTAGATGAACGTTGTCTACATTTCTAATCCCGAAGCTAATCCATTCCCATTATGAGCGTAGTGAATGAATAAATAATAAATGATTTTTTTTAAGTTAATTAAAATTTTTGAAATAAAAATCTAAACTTAAATTAAATTTATAAAAATAAATAATTATACAAAATAAATAAATTTTTTTTTTTTTTCCGAAGGTGGCAAAACCTATCAAAATAAATAACTTATTATAACTAAATAATTATTAATTATTAAAATTAAATAATTATTAATTATTATAACTAAATAATTATTTGCTCTCTTCCTGTCTTGAGTACAAAGTGAGTTTTAAGTATCCTGTGATATGCATTTTATCCATGAATGCACACAGTTCCTCGCCAAAATGCATTCAAAATAAATAATTTTTAATTATTAAAACGATTTATTTATTAATAATTAATTATTTATTCAATGTAATAAATAAATAATTATTATTATAAAAAACTATTATTCATTAACAATTAATTAATTTAATAATAACTAATTATTCATTCATATGTAATACATAAATAATTAATGGTTAATAATAAATAATTTATAATTATTTATTCATTCGTGATAAATAAATAATTATTATGACAAATAAATGATTACTAATAATAATTAACTAATTTATTTAAATTCTAAAGTTAAAAAAAATATTAATGTTAATGATGAAATGTAAAAAATATAATTATTATAAATATTATTTAATATTAGTATTAATACTAATTTAATTTAATTTTAGTTTAATGAAATTAAATTAAGTTTATAAGAAATCTAAGATAAGGATGGGATAGAAAGTTATACCCAAGGTAGTATAATTGGTATTGGTAAAATATATGAGAGAACTATAATTGGAAGGACTAGTATGTTTAGTTAGAAGAAGTCATTTTCCATTCATTTGGCTCTCCTATCCCTATTGAGATTATGTGGATGCTTCATAATTTCAAGAGTTTATTTGATTTTCCTCTTTTGATAGTGTTTTCTTTAGCGATAATCTTGGCATTTTACTGTTGCCACAAGAACAATCAATTTTATAAACTCCCTCAACTTGATGTTCATCCATATTATTTTTGAGACACTTGTTTCTCGATGTTGTAAAGTGAGTGAATATGTCTTTCTTCCCCAAAATCATTGCAATTTTATATGTTCTTTAATGTATCGTATGATACTTTACCACAACGGGTTTGAGGACCTTGGGAGAGGACCTGTTGGCTTATATGGCCCTGACTCAGGTTCAGAAGAATTATTTAGCCAAGCAAATCCCATAGCTACCAGCCCTTTCAGCAACAGCCCGTGAAACGTGGACTGAGGTCTCACTCGAGGTAGTAGGGGAGGGTGTTGGAACCAAGTTTCCACACCCTTGGGATGTCTAGATGTGGTTCGAGAGGTTTGCGTGCTATCCTGCAGCCTCGTGCTGCGCTAGATCCACGTAGATCTAGATAACCGTAGCTTTTCTTTACCGTGCTAATTACAGATCTTATTTATTTGATTAAGCATTATCACTCAGATCTACTTAGAGGGGCCTTTAAGCAAACATTTATTACTTTCATTCAGTTGCGCATTAAGATTAAACCTAATTCACAAGTATTCAATAAGCATACATGCACAGATCAAAACAATTTTATTCACCATGACAGAACAGAGTTGCAATAGAATTAACACACAATTAAGAAGAACTTAACTTTATTTCCACTTATCACCCTTACATCTAGATCTGCCATGCGCACTCAGCTGCAGGGGTCCGTGCACACAGCTACGGACTTCCAGGCCTCTGCGCACACAGCTGCAGAGCCTCTATCCTCTACCCAATCCCCCATGTAAGGACCTGCGGTCCTTGGCATAACCATCGGTGAAATGCAATGGCTTGTTGGTGAACGAGCGAGTTGGGAACTTGAACGAAGTGCAGCTCTACGACCAAATGTGCAAGGTAACATAGTTATAATTCACATAGAGGAGGAGAGATGGTTTATATATGGCGTGGGGAGCATTTGGCACAGCCCACAACTGACTTACATGCGATGGCAAGATTGAAGGAAGATTGTTGGCCAACCAACAATAATGGCGAGTTTGTGATGTGTGTAAGGGCATTTGACATATGGTGGACAAGTCGTCTTGGGCAACTCGACTCGCCCCACCATCCATATAAATACAACGAAGGCATGGTGCATTCGATCATCACATTTGGAACGAAGTCTTTCGTGGAGCAAGTGAAGTGCGGAGTGTTAGCCGCAGAAAGGAAAGGCACAGTTCTAATGCGCCCATCCTTAGGTAGCACCACATGGTAGCACGCAGACTTGGGAAGAAAGGCGAGGGCGTGGGTGAAGGCACCCGGTGTTCGGGTGAAGGCGCGGGTGGAGACTCAGGTGGGTTGCCCGCCTACCGTGCAGAAGCAAACGTGGAGGTGTCTTCGGGTGACTTGGGTAGGTCGCCCGCCCGCCGTGCGAAAGTGTGAAGGGTGACTCGGGTAGGTCACCCGCCCGTCGAAACAAAGTTCGGTTGAGGAGCAGTTGGCAGCTCGTGTGAGGGCGTGCCCACCCAGCTTGGGCAAGGAACTTTGGTTGGCACACGGAGGTGTTGCCTTGATGTAAAATTGGCTAAGTATGAAACTTGGTGTTTCCCAAGTATACTTGTAAAGCTTGTAAACATTGTAAAGTTGAATAATATATTGTATTCGGGCAAACTCATTGTTCAGGGAGTTGCCCCTCCCTTTATACTGTGCAATTATGTTCTTCATGTATAATTGATGATGATAATGAATGTGTATGGGTGTTCATTGGTATAAAGGAAGCATAATAATACTTGGTTGAGAAACACAAACTAAGTAGGACAAGTGGTTAGGCGTAGTCCATGAACATAAATATTAGTGAAAAGAAAGTGTTCGATGGTGCGCACCTCGCCAAGAGTGGTTGAAAGACTATTGCCGGCCTAGGGGCATGATAATTGGTATTAGAGCAAGGTTGCTCGTGACGAAGTGCAGATGGCATTGAAACTGATTCAAGGTTGAGGAATCTTGACAGTTGATGATAGTGGAAGCAGGTACTTGCAGGTGAAGGAAGCTGGTTTCACATACAAGTGGAACAAGGGCTGGTTCATGATTGCAGGGAACTTGGTGAAGCTGGTGAATGGTGAAACGGGTTTAGCAGAGGTGAAGCTTAGTGCTTGGGCCAAGCTGAACGGGAAGGCATGGCAAGTTTGGAAGAATGCGCAGGGAAGCTCTTGCTTACCTTATACAGGTTGAAGCAGATGAAAGAAGAGAACCCCCAGATTTGAGATAAGCTTGAAATTTTGGAAAAGAATGTTGAAGACGAACTTCTTCAACTTGGTTGGACAATGGAGCAGGATGAAGTTGCAGGTTGTGCTGACAAGGAAGAGGAAGTCGTGATGATCGAGGATGTTGCAGATGTGACAACGATGGAGGATGAACTTGAGATTGATCAAGTTGGGCAAGGATCGTGCAGTTTGCAGATATGGATGGATGAAGATACTCACATGGAGGAGCCTCATGATGATGATGATGTAAGTACTATTGATACTTTTGTTTCACTTGAGCATTTGGTAGATGAACCGTATGCAGGGAAGAGCAAAATCAGTTTGCCGATGCAAGGGAGCATCTTACCATGGATGTCTATGATGAGACCTTGTATGAAGAAGCAAGGATTTTTTACTGTTGCAGGACTTGTTGGGGTTGTTTGTGACCTTATGGTAGAAGGTACAAAGGCTCGTGACAAGGGAGGAAAATGATGATCATTGCGGAAGATTGGGTCATGCTTTAGCCACATGGAGAATTGGCTAAGTGTCCGGCATGACTCATGGATAGATTGGAGGGCACACACTTAAGGTATGATGATACTTGGGTGGACTCCTCATGGCTGAGACCAAGAGATAGTCTTGGTGGAACCTTTAGCGGGGGAGCTATGATGGAGAGACTCGTGATATGGTTGGGTGACCGAGTTCACTAAACCGAAGATTGCAGCTTGGATGAGGATGACTAATTGTTGTGATGGGCCTACTTGGTTGGACTACATGGACAACTTAGTCATGGAAATTAGGTTGGAACATGGAGCATGGCAGTCTTATGCAGGGACTTGGATGGAGTTGTGAGCAGACTATGGAGCATTCCTACTACATGGAGAGCTAAGGCATCTTGCAGAGACCTTTGGGCCAAGACTTGTATGCTTGTTGGATTTTGGTTGGAGATGACACACGGAGCTCATGATGACATGAGGTTGTGACTTTCAGGGAGACTTCATATATGGTGGACTTGGAGGATCTGATGCATTGAGGAGTTGAGGTCGGAGACTTTGATGCAGAATGGGATGCATACTTTCGAGTACATGTATGGGTGTAGCTTGAAAGAGTGACTTGATGTGTAGGATCGATATAAGACACTTTGGGGTGATGGAGTTACAACATTGATGATACCTTGGTGGCAACACTTGGGCATGGGTTGAGCCAAGACTTGACCAATTTTGATGCATAGGAGCTGATTGATCTATGATCATACGTAGCACATGGATAGATGAGACAGGTGTATACTTGTTTCTATGGCAGACTTGAGGGATGGCACATTACAGATATGATGGAGGTTGCTTCATGGACCTGGATGTGGCACATCGAGAGTCGGAGTTTGATGAGATGATCTCTTCATTTTGAGGAGATGGATGTTTTGCAGATGGATGATGTTGGGATAGATGCGGCTGATTTCATGCAGCACATTGACACCAAACATCATGGACAACATGTTGCAGATGAGATGAGGACTACTTCATGGACCTGAGCATGGCTTACACTTATATGGAGATGGATTCTTAATCGAATTGAGGATGTGACAGGATGTTATGAGAAACGAATGATGATGGCATGAGGATGTTCACTCTCATGGTTTGAGCGTGACAGTTGGACTGATCATCCGACTAGTTCAAACATGGGGACGCGTAGTGTGCAGAGATGTGTTAGCATTTGTTGGAGTATCATGGTAGCAGTTCACACAATGACGATACATGATGAGGTCGACACGATGTCGGAGGAAGCATGTAGCTTGAGATGGAGGGGCCAGCCTTCCACGATGGGGAGCAACATGTGGAGATTGTGACTGGGTGGTTGATGGTCATGGATTGAGATGATTTCCGATGTATGACATATCGATGGGGTGTATGCCTTGGTATGGTGATCTTAGTGACAAATGGTTGTCGGGACGAGACATGATGGAGATGGTAGTTCTACATATGTTGCAGGAATGTTTGCAGTATGTGGAGTAGTTGATATCATGGATAAGACTATTCGGATATAAAAATCTTGGTAGCAGGATGCTTACCAAGATGGCATGTTGTCGAGGACGACAACGACTTCCAGTGGGGGAGGATGTAAGGACCTGCGGTCCTTGGCATAACCACCGGTGAAATGCGATGGCTTGTTGGTGAACGAGCGAGTTGGGAACTTGAACAAAGTGCAACTCTACGACCAAATGTGCAAGGTAACATAGTTATAATGCGCATAGAGGAGGAGAGATGGTTTATATATGGCGAGAGGAGCATTTGGCATAGCCCATGACCGACTTACATGCGATGGCAAGATCGAACGAAGATTGTTGGCCGACCAACAATAATGGCGATTTTGCGATGTGTGTAATGACGTTTGACATATGGTGGACGAGTCGGCTTGGGCAGCTCGACTCGCCCCACCATCCATATAAATACAACGAAGGCGTGGGGCATTCGATCATCACATTTGGAACGAAGTCTTTCGTGGAGCAAGTGAAGTGCAAAGGGAGTGTTAGCCGCAGCAAGGAAAGGCACAATTCTAATGCGCCCATCCTTGGGCAACACCACACGGTAGCATGCGGACTTGGGAAGAAAGGCGAGGGTGCGGGTGAAGGTGCCCGGTGTTCGGGTGAAGGTGCAGGTGGAGACTCGGGTGGGTCGCTCGCCCGCCATGCAGAAGAAAACGCGGAGGTGTCTTCGGGTGACTTTGGTAGGTCGCCCACCTGCTGTGCGAAAGTGTGAAGGGTGACTCGGGTAGGTCGCTTGCCCGTCGAAACAAAGTTCGGTTGAGGAGCGACTGGCGGCTCGTGTGAGGGCGCGCCCGCCCAGCTTGGGCAAGGAACTTTGGTTGGCACACGGAGGTGTTGCCTTGATGTAAAATTGGCTAAGTATGAAACTTAGTGTTTCCCAAGTATACTTGTAAAGCTTGTAAACATTGTAAAGTTGAATAATATATTTATTCGGGCAGACTCATTGTTCAGGGAGTTGCCCCTCCCTTTATACTGTGCAATTGTGTTCTTCATGTATAATTGCTGATGATAATGAATGTGTATGGGTGTTCATTGGTATAAAGGAAACATAATAATACTTGGTTGAAAAACACAAACTAAATAGGACAAGTGGTTAGGCGTAGTCCATGAACATAAGTATTGGTGAAAAGAAAGTGTTCGGTGTGCTGCACCTCATCGAGAGCGGTTGAAAGACTACCGTCGACCTGGGGGCGTGACACCCTGACTCGGACTATAGACACTTTTTCACTGTGCTTCTCAAACACGCATTACATATCCGATTTCCAGACGCTTACTCAACCAAGAACTATCTTTCCCCCATAGAGCCTCGCTCTATTTATACCTAGCTATAGTCTGCGGACCGACTTACTCCCTATTAGTTTACATTATTTCTTGGGCAGACAACCCTTTGACTTATTTACATTTCGTGCTCCGCATACTTCGGAGTTTTTACAATAATTGACTCCTAATTTCTAGGCTTTCTGTCTCAAAACTGTTGCGTGGGACCTTCGCTACCCAACAAGACCTTTATTATAATTTGTTTTTAGTGTGAGGAATGACTTTAACCATTAACGCACTAGGGTGATTGTTATTAATTTAGTGTTATAATTTGTTTTTAGTGTGAGGAATGACTTTAACCATTAATGCACTAGGGTGATTGTTATTAATTTAATGTTATAATTTGTTTTTAGCTGTGAGGAATGGCTTTAACCATTAATGCACTAGGGTGATTGTTATTAATTTATGAAAATCATAGGATACTTTATCACAATAGGTTTGAGGGCATTGGGAGAGGACTTTTATTATAATTTGTTTTTAGTATGACAATGAATTTAACTATTAATGTATTATGGTGATTGTTACTAATTTATGAAAAAATTTGTAATAAAATCTTGATTTGTGTTGTTTAAATTAGTTTCTTTTACTTTATATGGATTCAAAACTTCGATTAAAATTTCTCAAAAAATCACAGTTTAAAATAACTTAGTAATTTAATTTTGATTTAAAAAAAACATTATTATTGTAATTAAAAAAATTAATTTATAACCGGAAGGAAAAAAATAAAAATAAAAAAAAATTAGAAGACCATCTATCCGACTCACATCGATAAATTCCGCTAAATCGACAATACTCGCGGATAGTTTGACATCGTCCCAAGTTGGGAACACACCAACCAGTTACAAAAAGCTGAGTTGGCATAACAGTTAGAAAAAGCACGCAATCACTCAGGCCGTGAAGAAAACATCTAAAAATAAAATGAGAAAAAGCCAATGGGAAAACGCCCACATGCGTGCCGCCCTTCCAGACAGAGAGCCATGGCAAGCATGCATCCCATCCCCATGTTCTCTCACCAATATACAGCTTGTTGGGTATTTTTAAATGGAGAAATACCAAAACCAAAATAAAAATTCACCATAGAGACAATGCTCTGTTTCCTCTGTCCAGGATCTTTTGCAGAGAACCTCTTTAAAACAAACTCACTCAGAACACAGCATTACACAGTCACAACACATTTCTATTAATTTAAAACTGAAAGACTGATACAAATTCCTTCCTCTGTGCAAAGAGGGATTCACAAAAAAAACTCTGTTGCAGTCACAGATTTTCCACTGCTGTGGATATTACATAAACCAATTTCAAAACATACCTCTGTTTTTCAATGCCAGACCAACATTACAGCACTGCTGTGCATATACAAAAATGAAAATCGCACTGCTGTGCACCAAAAAGACAACACACACTACTTCACAATCGCAGCCACAATACATATTTCATAAAAGACATACCACACTTTTTTTAGACTTACGTAACAATATATAAAACTTATAAAAAAAACTATGTGCCCATATCTATATTAAAGGCATGCCCATAACGTATTAAAAGTCCTCCACCAAAAACTTACGAACAACATTAAATACATTTAATTCCCTTCTCGGCGGTCAACAAAAAAAACTTCACGCAAAATCTGACTTGTCGTGGGCCCGTGCACCTTCCGGAGATCGACGGCGGAGATCACGCGATCAAATCGCTGAGCCGATCCTACGTGGTTCGCACGCCAACCTCCAGCAAACCAAACGATCTTTACCGTCCGGGGAAAGTGGTTTTGGGCGTCGTACAAGAGACGCGTGGCGGAGAGTGATTGTGTTCGGAGCCCCTCCTGCTCGTACAGTCTTTGGAGAATGGCGGTGCGGGGAGACCGGGCGGTTTTCCAAAAACCACCGCGCGCTGTAAAATTACAAATTTAACACTCCCCTTTAATTTTAACAGCCGCGCGTTCGGTCATTCCCAAACACTTTCTCAAAAATTCGAAACTCTTCTGAACCAGTGGCTTTGTCAAGATGTCTGCAACCTGTTCCTGGGTCCTGCAATGTTCGAGGACAATTTCTCCATTGTTCACTAATTCTCTGATGTAGTGAAACCTTGTATCGATGTGTTTCGTTCTCTTATGAAACACTGAATTCTTTGACAAAGCAATAGCTGAGCTATTGTCACAAAAGATCACTGTCGCTTTTGCCTGCTCTTGGCCTAAGCTTCTCAACATTCTTCTCATCCACACTGCTTGACATGTTGCTGCTGTAGCTGCCACATATTCAGCCTCTGCTGTAGACAATGCTACAATGGACTGCTTCTTAGAAGCCCATGAAATGGCTCCTGAACCCATGTTAAAAACATAACCGGAAGTGCTCTTCCGATCATCTACACTTCCAGCCCAATCGCTATCAGTGTATCCAACCAAATCTGAATGTTCTGAGGCATGATATAGAATTCCAAACATTTTGGTGCCTTTGACATACCTCAAAATTCTCTTTGCTGCCTGCCAATGTGCCTCCTTTGGCCTCTCCATAAATCTGGAAATCAAACTAACAGCATACATAATATCAGGCCTAGTTGCTGTTAAATACATAAGGCTGCCCACAATGCTTTTATACAAGCTAGGATCAAAATCCTTGCTGCTGTCCTCTCTGCTGAGCTTTAATCCCATCACTGTGGGAGTGATTGCTGCCTTGCATTCTTCCATCTTAAATCTGCCCAAAACTTGGTTTACATATCTTGCTTGAGATATAAAAATTCCTTTTTCATTTTGATCTACTTCTATGCCTAAGAAGTATCTCAACAAACCCATGTCAGTCATTTCAAATTCATCCTTCATGACTGATTTAAAATTCTCAATAAGATGAATATCATTTCCAGTAAAAATAACATCATCTACATACAAGACAACAATTAAAATTTTACCATCCTTTTCCTTGATGTAGACTGTGGGTTCTCCTTCACATTTGTCAAATTCATTATCTAATAGATATGAATCTATCCTGCTGTACCATGCTCTTGGCGCTTGCTTCAGCCCATAAAGAGCTTTCTTCAATTTGCACACTTTGTGCTCTTCACCTTTCTTCTCATATCCGAGAGGTTGTTCCACATAAACCTCTTCCATTAACACTCCATTTAGGAATGCTGATTTCACATCCATTTGGTAGAATTTCCATTTGTTTTGAGCTGCTATGGACAGCACTGCTCTCACGGTTTCCATTCTTGCAACCGGGGCAAAAGTCTCCTCATAATCTCTCCCATACTGCTGCTTGTAGCCTTTGACAACCAGCCTTGCTTTATGCCTTTCAATCTTGCCTTCAGCATTGCTTTTGGTCTTGTAGACCCATTTCACACCAATGACTTCTTTGCCTTTTGGTAGCTCAACCAAATCCCATGTTTTGTTTCTCTCTATGGCATTGATCTCCTCATCCATAGCTTCTATCCATTTCCTATCTTTAATTGCATCCTCGAAATGAATAGGATCATCAACATGACAAAACAAGGCAAATAAGGAATTCATTCCTTCTTCATAAATTTCACTTAGATTTCTAAACTTCTTACCTCTTTCACTTGGTGTGCAAGTGCTTGAAGATGCACTTGAATTTCCTCCTTGTGGTGTGCTTGGAGAAGCACTCTCATTGATCCTCAATGGTGTACCTTGCTGTTCTTGTGTTGGCGCTGCTGTTTGGGGATTCATTTCAGCCACCTCCTCTTCATCTTCATCATGAGGCAAACAGTTTTTTACATTCACTGTTTTCTCTATGCTTCCATCCCAAGCTTCCTCTTCAATGAATTGAACATCTCTGCTAACAAAGAACTTCTTGGTAGATGGGATGTACAGCCTGTAGGCTTTGGATTCATCACTGTATCCAATGAAGATGCATTTCTCCCCTTTGCTGTCCAACTTCCTCCTTAGCTGATCCGGAATGTGTGCATAGGCCACACACCCAAAAACTCTCATGTGGGTGACTCCTTGCTTTCTCCCACTCCATGCCTCTTCTGGCACTTTGTTCATGACTGCCTTTGTAGGACACCTGTTCAAAATATACACTGCACAATGTACAGCTTCAGCCCAATACTCATTTGGCAAATGCTTTGCCTTCAACATGCTCCTTGCCATCTCCATGATGGTTCTGTTCTTCCTTTCAGCAACTCCATTTTGCTGTGGGGTGTACCGAGTTGTGAACTGTTTATGTATTCCATTTTCTCTACAAAACTTTAGGAATTCATTTGAGATATACTCACCTCCTCTATCAGTTCTCAATACTTTTATGTGCAGCCCGCTTTGGTTCTCCACAAGTGCTTTGAAGTTTTGGAATTTCTCAAACACTTCACTTTTGTTTTTAAGGAAATATGCCCAAGTTTTTCTTGTAAAGTCATCAATGAATGTTAAGAAATATAGGCTGTCTGCTAATGATGGAGCTTGCATTGGTCCACACAAATCTGAGTGGATAATCTCTAAGGGTGCCTTTGCCCTTATACTTTTCCCTGATGGAAAACTCTCTCTATGTTGTTTGCCCAATATACAACCTTCACAAAGGCTGTCCGACTTCTCTATCAATGGTAATCCCTTTACCATTCCTTTTTTGCTCAATAAGTTTAGACCTCCAAAATTTAGATGCCCGAATCTCAAGTGCCATAACCAGTTCTCATCCTTTGGCACGCTTTGGAAGGCCTCTTGGGTGACTGCTGCCATTTCCCTTTTATTCTTCATGTCTGTCCTGATCCGGAGAGGGAACATCCTGTTCCTTGTCATCTTCACTTCAGCAATGCATCTTTTGCTGGGTGGTATGTCCATGATGGTGCACACATCATTTACAAAGTAAACATTGTAACCCTTTTGGATAAGCTGTCCAACACTCAATAGGTTACATCTCATTCCGGGGACATAGTAGACATCTGCTATGGTTTTCCTTTCTCCTTGTTTTGTAAATATTTTTACCTCCCCTTTTCCCATAACAGACACTTTACTATCAGTTCCTAGTGTGACCTCTGATTTCAAATTCTGATTTAAGGCTGAAAAGAGGGTTATATTCCCTGTCATATGGTTGCTGCAACCTGAGTCTAAAAACCATATGTCCTCACTATGTGTTTCAGCCATGTTACAAGCTAACAAGACATTTTCTTGACTGTTGTTTTCTCTTGTAACATTTGCATTTTGTCTGTTGTTCATATCATGTTGTTTCTTTCTACAATCACTAGCATAATGTCCATACTTTTTGCAATAATAGCATTGAACATTAGATTTATCATACCTTTGTCCTTGACCATGATACTGTTCTCTTTGTTGGCTGCTGCCTTGACCTTGGTTCTGATTTTGATTGTTGCCTCTTCCTTGTGCATTTGATGGGCTGTCCCTTCCACCTCTGTTTTGGCTTCTGCCTCTTCCTCTTCGGTTTCCTCTTCCTTGACCCCTTCCTCTTCCAAAGGACATCTGGGTCTTGAAGGCTTGCTCAAGAGATGAGTTTTCATTCCTACTTAACCTCTGCTCATGTGTTATCAGTGATGCATGTAGCTCATCAACTGAATAGTTTGAGAGATCCTTTGTCTCTTCAATGGTGGTGACTATGGCATCAAACCTTGAGGGTAAGACCCTCAATATTTTCTCCACTATTCTTCTATCTTCAATTGTTTCTCCATGAGTTCTCATTTGTGTAATTACACCAATCACATGAGTGAAGAATGATTCAATGTTGTCTGACTCCTTCATGTTCAAGTTTTCAAAATCCTTTCTCAGCATTTGCAATTTTGCTGTCTTCACTCTCTCCATGCCTTGATAGGTTGTCTTGAGGGTTTGCCATGCTTCATTTGATGTTTTAGCTGCTGCTATCCTTGGAAATATACTCTGGTCTACTGCTAGATGCAACAATAAAATGGCCTTTGCATCCTTCTTCCTATTGCTCTTCAGGAGATCTCTCTCTCCCTGAGTTAGTGCATTGAACTCATTTTCATCTGCTACTTCTTCAAACCCAAGATTCAACTATTTCCCATAAATCTTGAGAGGCAAATAAAACTCTCATGGTTATTGACCAGTAATCATAGTTCTTCCCATTAAACTGTGGGAGCTGGGTGTTAAACATACCCATGCTTGTGCTAGCCATTCCTTGACTGTGTATTTTTTTTAAAACAACTAACTGTCTTCTGCAATAACAAAAGAAATGCTTTTGAAGAATACCTGAATCCTTCGCTGTCTGAGTCTTCTGTCTGCCTGAGAAGTTTTGCTGCAGCAACAACCTTCTCCCTTCAGCTTCTTTAACTTCTTTAAAGAGCCTGAGCCTGCTCTGATACCAATGTTGGGTATTTTTAAATGGAGAAATACCAAAACCAAAATAAAAATTCACCACAGAGACAATGCTCTGTTTCCTCTGTCCAGGATCTTTTGCAGAGAACCTCTTTAAAACAAACTCACTCAGAACACAGCATTACACAGTCACAACACATTTCTATTAATTTAAAACTGAAAGACTGATACAAATTCCTTCCTCTGTGCAAAGAGGGATTCACAAAAAAACTCTGTTGCAGTCACAGATTTTCCACTGCTGTGGATATTACATAAACCAATTTCAAAACATACCTCTGTTTTTCAATGCCAGACCAACATTACAGCACTGCTGTGCATATACAAAAATGAAAATCGCACTGCTGTGCACCAAAAAGACAACACACACTACTTCACAATCGCAGCCACAATACATATTTCATAAAAGACATACCACACTTTTTTTAGACTTACGTAACAATATATAAAACTTATAAAAAAAAACTATGTGCCCATATCTATATTAAAGGCATGCCCATAACGTATTAAAAGTCCTCCACCAAAAACTTACGAACAACATTAAATACATTTAATTCCTTTCTCGGCGGTCAACAAAAAAAACTTCACGCAAAATCTGACTTGTCGTGGCCCCGTGCACCTTCCGGAGATTGACGGCGGAGATCACGCGATCAAATCGCTGACCCGATCCTACGTGGTTCGCACGCCAACCTCCAGCAAACCAAACGATCTTTACCGTCCGGGGAAAGTGGTTTTGGGCGTCGTACAAGAGACGCGTGGTGGAGAGTGATTGTGTTCGGAGCCCCTCCTGCTCGTACAGTCTTTGGAGAATGGCGGTGCGGGGAGACCGGGCGGTTTTCCAAAAACCACCGCGCGCTGTAAAATTACAAATTTAACACAGCTGGCACGCATACATACATAACCCTATCATCGCTGGATCAGACGAACTCGATTGTGCCACGTGTCTATTTGAGTGGATATTGGTGCGTGATGGCGGTATTCCAGTATTTGGTGCCGCCCTGCAGACAGAGAGCCAATCAAATTAATATTTATTTCATAATAAAATAATACATTAAAAAAAAAAGCAAAATAATTAATATTATTAGAATGAAAATGGCCAAACTAAAATATAATTTGATTTACTATTTTAATTATTTCACTATTAATTAATTATTAATAATTTTATAAATGTCAAATTTCGATTCCTTTAACAAGACGGAGGAATTGCTTAGACATCTAAAAGTGGTCAGAATCTGAGCAAAAAAATTTCAAAAAATCTTGTAGACACAGTGTTTGAATCGTGTTTTTTGATGGTAGAAATGGATTCAGCACCATCAAAAAAGTCTAGGACACCTAAAATTTTGAAGTTTAACAACTATAACTTAGATTTACAAAACTCCTCGCCAAATTTTCTGTAAATATGACTGAAATTTCCATAACTTTACAAGCAATTCCTCCTGCTACTCCCGCTAATTAGACTCCGACATTTCAATTTAATAAACAGTTTTCCCTATATCATTATATGTAAATCTACTTTATTTTTTAAATTAAATAATTTTAAGAATATTAGACTACGGCATTTCAATTTAATAAACCGTTTTCCCTATATCATTATATGTAAGTCTACTTTTATTTTTTTAATTAAATAATTTTAAGAATATAAAACATAGATTATTTTTTAAAATAAATAATATTAATGAGAAGAATAAAATTCAATAAAAATTAAACTCTAATTTTAATCTTAAATTTTTTCTTCATTTCTTTTGTTTTTCCGATTAAAAGTAAAAACTATAAATTTCTAATAAAACCATGAAGAAAGAAAGTGTACTCCTCGGCAAAAAGAATAAAAGTAAAACCATGAATAAAGAAAGTGTACTCTTCGTAAAAAAAAACATTAAAACCTATCCTTAATTGATAAGTTTCCCAATTCATTTTTCCTCCATTTTGTGAATATGAAATTTCATTTTAGTAAATAGTTTTCCCTATATTATTATATGCACTTTCATATTATAGTATTTTAATTTGTCTAATTTTATTTTTTTAATTAAATAATTTTAAAAATATACTTAGATTATTTTTAAAAATAAATAATATTAATGAGCATAATAAAATTCAATAAAAGTTAAACTTTAATATTAATTTTTAGGTTTTTTTTTGTTTTTTTCAAATTTAAAAATAAAAAATATAAATTTCTAATAAAAAGAATGTAATAAATTTTAATTTTAATTGGTAAATTTCCCCATTCGTTTTTCCTTTAATTATCTCAATTCATTTTATTTTTTAATTAAGGAAAAAATATTAATATTTTTAATAAATCAAATTTATTTTGCATTTTAATTTAAAATAAAAATATTTGAAATCTAAAAATCTGTAGGAAAAGGCTAGGATTTGTATTATAAATGGAAAGACGGGACCGTGAGCATCGAATTCATTGACGACGATATCGTGCGGGCTGGGCGAATGCTATTTGATTTTTCCATTGCTATTTGTTATATATATAGAGAGAGTTTTATCTTTTATTTTTCACACCGGTTATTAGTTCCGTAAATAATGAGTTAATATAAATTTATGTTTCAATTTATTAATATAAATCACAAATAATAGGATTTAGAATATTTTAAGGGTGTGTTTAACCTTTTATATTTATTTATTTATTTTTTTAAATTTAATTTAGTATTTAAATTAAATATTTTTTGTCGACCAACAATGAGTTAGGTATTATGTTGATTTTTCTGATTTTTTTATAGTTTTGTATAATCTTTACAAATTCTAGGCTTTGTAAATTAATTAATATTTATTGGAATTAATTGATTTATTGATAATTTTATTTTTTTCATTTAAGTATTTTTTTATATTAGTATATGGAGAAAATTAATATATATTTTGTATTTTTGTAAGTTAATAGAAAATCATTATTTTATAAAATTGTTTTACAAAACAAAATTATTTTATAAATTTTTTTACAAAAGACAATTGTATGAATATTCATATAATTATTTTCCAAAAAAAACAAAATTTTATAATTCAATTACAAAGTAGTAATTTTGGTAGGACTTTGTTCAAATCACATTTACATTATAAGCATATACAACTAAATGGATGCCACATTCAATCGGAATTACAAATTGTTTAATATAATGCAAAATTACATAGGGTTGACCAATTTGGCATGACACTTAACATGGAGAAATACATAAAATTTTGTTGATAATTTGTAGAAAGAATTAAGCAAAGTATAGATCGAAGAGATGTGTTAAATAAGTTTAATGTAAAATTACTTAAATGCATATCCAATTAAGAAATATATGACTAGACAAAATAGAGGTAGTGTCAATTATGTGTTCCTCTTTACAACCCTGTAATGATAACACTATTGCCTTCGTTGGATACAACCAACATTATTTATGATCTTAATTACTTATAGATCAATTTTTTTCTTAAAGCAATTCAAAATCCATGGGCTTGAAAAGTAGGCAATTAAAAGCACTAGATTTAAATTGAAAGTTCACTTGTGATCCAAACAAAAAGAAAACTAGCACAATCACATTTACTAATGTGTTGATATACATCAATTGACATCATTTTGATATGTTCATTAGCCTACAAAAAGTGGAAGGTGGAAAATGCTTCTGATTGGCATATTTCAACCACATTAATACATGTGGTTGTGCTAGTTGTATAAAAGATGGAAGGTGGAAAATGCTTCTGATTGGCCTATTTCAACCACATTAATACATGTGGTTGTGCTAGTAGTACTGACATGTGTGGGGTGGACTCATTGACCATGGTTCATGAGGTTGACCATTAATGCTAGCATTACATTAATGTTACAAAAATGGTTAGAATAATGGATGAGATGGTTGATGAGGTCTACCATCAACCTTATTGACCATTATTGACCATATTGAACTATATTAATGTTACAAAAATAGTTATAATAATGGTTGAGATGATTGATGTGGTCAACCATGGTTGAAGAGGGTTGACCATATTCAACCATAGAGATCTTGATCGACCATTATGGTTAACCATATTATACAATAGTGAACTGGCTAACCATGGTTTACCATGCTTAACCATGTTGATCTTGGTTGACCTCGATTGACCATGTTTGACAATGGTTGATCTTGGTTTACTATAGTTGATCTTGGTTGACCATAGTTGATCATTGTTGACCTAGAGACCTTGATTGAGCATTATGGTTAACTATGTTTGACTAATGGTTGAATTTGTTTGACTATGTTTGTCTATGTTTTACTAATGGTTAAATTTGTTTGACTATGTTTGTCTATGTTTGACTATGTCTATGTTTGACTGATGGTTAAATTTGTTTGTCTTTGATTTTTTTATGGTTAAACTTGTTTGACTATGTTTGTCTATGTTTGACTATGTTTGCCTATGTATATGTTTGTCTATGTCTATGTTTGCCTAATGGTTAAAATTGTTTGTCTATAGTTGAATTTGTTTGACTATGTTTGACTAATGGTTAAATTTGTTTGACTAAGGGGGAGTGCTGAAAAGATCTTCTTTGCAAAGAAAGGGACAAAGCTCTCTAACTCTTATGATTGATGTATGATGAGAAGTAACACTTATTCAAGTATCCTCATATTGTAATAATTCATGGATATTGAATTAGGCACACCAAAAATTATATACTAGGGACAACAAAAATAGAGATAACAAATATATGCATGATTTCATGGAATACAACTAAGGGAAAATCAACAAATGAAAATATGATGGTTCTAAGGTATTTGGGGCACGATTTAACATTTACATAATGTAATTGAGCATATGGCAGTAAACCATATATATGCACACATATGTATAGTTTTTTTATGGTTCAATGTTTGACAATGTTTGTGTATCATTATGTAAATGGTTGATCTTTATTGTTGAGCTTCCTTGAGGGGGAGGTTGTTCACCACTCTAAGTAGTGGTTAACATTGTTGGACATAGACTCTGTGGTGATTTTGAAAAAGGTGTATCAAAATCAAATCATGTAAGATTTAAGGAATACATTTGAATAGAGCAAGGTTTTTCAATTGGGTTTATTTTGTTTTTGGAAATGGTTGACAAAGTTATTTACACATTTAGAAAAAGTTTATCAAAAAGTTAAATACACTATATTGATGAAAGAATATTATTATAATATAAGTAGTCCCAAATGTTCTATATCTTCAAGTGAATAATAATTCTTTTATATAAAATTTAAAACTTTATAATAATTATATGCCATACAAATACTAAGTCATATTGAGAAAAAAAAAAAAAACCTTTATAATATATAATTTTATAATAATTGTATGTTATACAAATACTAAATCAACGGAGAAAAATTATAATGTAAAAAAAAATCTCAAAAAAATAAAATCTCAAAAAAATTTAAATAGGAAAGAAAAATATAAAAAATAAATAAATACTCTTTTTTTATTAATATTTAGTTATTTAATTTACTCTTATAAAAACTATTATAAAAAAAAATCTATAACCTTGTCAGGTAAACACGGCTATCGCATTGTTTTAAGCGGTTGTTGACTTGAAACTAAATAAGCTCACAAGGGAGTTATTCTCTCATGTCATTATAATCGTGATAATGTAATGTGTCATTTTTCAACACAGCCCTCCCCTCTTTCCTCTCTATTTATAGCTTACAATTACATTAATATGACCCCATTCAACGCACTTCACAATATTGTGGAAACGCTCTTCTTATTTATGACATTCCAAAACATACCGGGATAACCTGCCTTTTGGTCTTTGGTGTGTGACGAGATCGTGCAAGCTGGTCTTTTAACTAGGATCGTTTGCAGAAGTCGAATAGTTCACCAAATGCCAAACTTTTCACGCCCATCGGAACAGATTGGGAAAAAGGAACACGACAAATCATTCGATGAAAATAGGGACGAAGAAGTTATAATAGTCGGCGCTGGGGCGTCTGGCTTGGCTGTCGCAGCATGCCTTGCAGACCTCAGAATTTCCAGTCTCGTCTTGGAGAGAGATTTTTGCGTGGGGTCCCTGTGGAAAAACCGGACGTACGATCGGGTGACGCTGCAGGGCAGCAAGCAACACTCCAGCCTTCCTCTCATGCCCGTTCCTGATGAATACCCTGTGTTCCTTACCAGGGACCATTTTGTTGCCTACTTGGAAAAATATGCTAGGAGATTTAATATTCAGCCGCAGTTCTGCCAGACCGTGGAGTCTGCGAGCTTCAGTCAAGAGACGGGAAGATGGCATGTCATTGCAAGGTGTTCTTCGGATAATTCTGAGAGGGAGTACCACGGAAGGTTTCTAGTTGTGGCGACAGGCGAATTCAGTGAAAAGTTCATACCAGATGTTCCCGGGCTTGACAGCTTTCGAGGAACTGTTATCCATTCGATTGATTACAAAAATGAAAAAGATTTCGAAGGCAAGAGAGTTCTTGTCGTGGGATGCGGAAATTCTGGCATGGAAATAGCGCTGGAGCTTGTAAAGAACGACGCAGGGCCGAGGCCGTCTATCGTAGTTCGTAGTCCGGTAATGATATGTCAAAACCCCTAAATCTTCCTTCTGTACAGCCATTTCAATTTTTTCGCTAGGTTTTACATCTTTTGCATCTTCCGCCGGAAAATTTAAAGAGACGCCGCAATAATTAAACATTATTTTCGTTTTAGAAGTGAATGTTTTCAATTGCATGCAGCGATTTATGAATCTTTATGCCTGAATCACGAAATCTGCCTCGGAAAAAAAAATAAAAAATTCTGCAAAGCTGTGAGTATGCAGACAGGAACCAGATACAGGGAAAAAATATTTATAGCTGCGTACAGCAATTTATGGATCTTTGACATAATTATGCCGGAATCGTTATACTGTGACGATTTTTGTTGGAAATCGGGATTTTCTGCAAAGCTGTGGAGAATTTTTTCGTCTTTCAAGTTTCCTGTCAGCAATGAAAACCGGAGGCCGAACCCTATTTATGTCACAATTTACTTTCTTAATGTCCAAGAATGTATGTAATGAGCAGAGTCCAAGAAGCCTCTCAACACTGAAATAAAAATAGCACTATCATATACCAAGTTGGAATCCGAATTTACCATAGTTACCAAGTTGAATCAGAATTCGAATTCTATAGGATAGGATAAAAATTTGAACAAGAAATTTTTAATTCGAAAAAAATTCAACATTATACATCTTAAAAATTAGTCCCGAATATTTTCTGCCTATTTTTTTCTAAATTTATTTTGAATTTTGAATAAGGTCTACTAAATTAGATAATATAATAATTTTACCATTACAATTTACCAAAAAAACTTCCCTTTCCTTCAATACTTCTTTTATTTCTAAATTTAAATCTAAAATATTTTTCTAATTTTAAAAATGATTTATAGATAATCCTTCCTAATAAATATAAACATTTTTAAAAATATATAAAATTCCATAAAATCAGTCATTGTAAAATTAACATGTATTACAAATTAACAAACTATAACGAATTCAGTGTAACAGATCTTTTTTTCCTATTTTACTAACTTTTTAATTCATAAAAACAATAATAAAATTGAAAAATTACAAACTTTCCTATTCCATTGTAATTTTTCAATTTCTCCAATTTCTTTCCTTCTACGCGGATGGCATCCTACCACTATTTATTCCGCCATTAACATCACTCTTAAATGAACAACCTGTTCTGTTTACGTGAACCACCCATCGCGCAGATTTTGAAGCATTTATTTTTTCATTTAACCGCTTATCCAACCACCTATAGTTGAAAACCGAATCGAATTTCATCGAATAATAAGGTAATCGTATCGAATTGGCGAATTTTTGATTTTTTCAGCCCGATTCGGGCGAACTGGGTAACTATGCTTTAAACCAAAAAGAGTGCCTAAGAAATATTGACCTTCAGCTGAAAGTGAAAGATAAACCTTAGAACAGACGCACAGAATACACAGTGCTAAACTATGAATAAAAACAGTCCCCAAAGGGGAGAGATGACAGTCTGAAAAGACACAACTGCTATAAGTAAAAAAGTCTTGAAGGTATAGTATAAACAGAGTTTAAACCGTTAGGGCCAGATTCAATCACAATACATAAACCTGCTTCAAGAATCAGTGTCTTTATAGATAAAAGATCAGCTAGAGTGTTGTGTTCTGGGAAAACATGCTGGACCTGGGTCGAAAGCCTCCTGAAAGGCCCTCATCTTGTTCTGCCAAAATTTAAGCCGAGGAACCTTGAGCTTAGATCTACAACAAAACCAATCCAAAATTACTTTTCAATCCCAAAAATATACACACTTTGATGCCTTTGAAGAGCCCAACTTTCATCACGCAAGAAGTCCAGCTTCTGTATTGGTTCCAGAGCCAACACCTAATTTTCCTTCGTAAAAGTGATCTTGGGAGGGATATAAAACCCATCGGGCGCCACAAGAAAGGTCAGCAAAAGCCCCCTACAAAAAATCCGCTTCTTGTTATCAAGCAGCACTAAGCGAACCAGATTCTTGGTCTTCTTAAGCTGTGAAGGAACATAATACTCCTTTCTTTTATTTTCGTGAGGCCAACCCTCGAGAAAACTTTTCCGGTAGATATCTCTTAGAATTTTTGAACGGTGTTTTTGGCATTTTTTCTGGTCAGAATTGCCTAGAATTAGGTAATTTAGTAGAGAATTGTTAAATTTACAAGTGTGAGCTGTGAATTTTCTGTGATTTTACTATACAAAGTTCAAAATGTTGAATTTATATATAATCAAAAACTCATTTTTAATGTTAGAAAATAAATTTAGGGGTAGAGGAAGTTGCGACAAAGTTGACAAAGTCAATCTTCACTTGCCTAAAGGTAAATCTTACAGGGACTTAAAATACAGAGTTTACTTACGACAAAACAGAGTAAAATAAAAGAGGTTGCCGAATTTTGTAAGATTAAAACCATAATGCAACTAACCACACTTTATATTATATGTCGAAACACAAAGAAATTACGAGGCTGCAACTCCAAGTACAAAAAAACAAACTTAGCGTTATTGGTTTCCTCTACCATTTTCTCCTCATTAGCTGAGGACTCCCTCTCTAACTTGCTGAACATGAGAAAATATTTAATAGACAACCTGGACGATATTACATAGTAAATGATTTTCTGAATTTGCACGGTCGTGGAGTGTGGGTAATAATCGCCGAATGAATGGTTGCCCATATCTATTTAATAAACTTCATTAAATGCCTTAACTTATGTGATGTGTTGCGGAATGGTCCGTTCTGAACTTCTGTTCTGTCTTCTGTTATTCTTCGCAACCGTAGAATAGTTTACTGGGCAAGCACGCTGGTTGTAAGTGTGTTTAAGGCAGTGGTAAGTGTGTTTAAGGCGGTGGTTGGCATTAATATTTCCACCGTTAAATAACAAAAATGAAAATTTGATTTTTTTAAATCAATTTTGTAGTGTTTTCATGTTTTTTTAACCGGCATCTAGGTAACTAATTCGCCCCAATAAAGTTTTCATGTTTTTTTAACCGGCATCTAGGTAACTAATTCGCCCCAATAAACTTGTTCTTCGAAATTTCACTGTTTCTACCATATTATTCATTTTTGTATATCTTGTCCGAACGATAATTTGGTCTGTGTTTTTACTTTGTATGTAAGAATCATGTCCTGCCGCGAGAGATTTTTGGAAGATCCACAGTTTCGCTTGCATTTCAGCTGCATAAACTGCTGCCTCTCCGAATGGTGGACAATTTGCTCCTGATGTACAGTAATCTAGTGCTAGGCAACACAACTTCTTACGGACTACCGCGGCCCGTGGAAGGACCTTTAGAGTTCAAGTTTAAGACCGGCAAAACCCCGGTGATTGACCACGGCACTGTTGACAAAATAAGGCAAGGCAAAATTAAGGTAAATAGACTGCATTCTTCGCTAAGAAATTCGACGTCAATCCAAGTTCTCCATTACATTCTTAATCGCAGGTCGTCCCGAATTTCATCCGCGTAATGGCTACTGGTGTCGTGTTCGAAGATGGCGTCGAAGAGGATTTCGACGCCCTAATCTTTGCGACTGGTTACAAGAGTGAAGTACTTCGCTGGCTCAAGGTATGCTTGAACAGTTATTTTCTGCTTTGGAACTGCGTTTGTCCTGGAATCTCTGGTTTTGAAAATTGGCATTTAATTTGCAGAATGGCAGAGAGCTTTTCCCAGAGGACGGACGTCCAGGTAATCGGCCTCCCAGCGACTGGAAGGGAAGTCACGGTCTGTATGTCGCTGGCTTCGGAAAGAGAGGTCTGCTCGGAGCTTCGGAGGATGGTCAGCGGATCGCGCAGGATATATCTCAGTCCCTCAAGAATGCATCATGATCCTATGATCCTCCAACTTACGTCATGCGGAGAAATCTGAAAGGAGGAGCTTTTGTCGTGTTTCGCGTTCCAGAATCTTCTTGGTAATTTTCTGTATGGTATAGATTTGTTTCCTGCACCTTTGCAGGTTGACTTCTTATCGAGCTGTATGTATTAGCTCTCTACTTTCCTGTTTTGTAATTTGGACTAAATCGTTATAATATAATCATGCTTTTCTCGTACGGCAAAAACACTATTTTCAAATATTTGAAATAGTATTATTTTAATTAATATTTATATTTTTATATGATTATTATCATGTTATTGTAAACAATGAATTTGATAGGGAAAATTAAGTTGATAAATTTTACTATAATGCGTTAGATTTTATTTTAATTAATATTTATGTTTTTATATGATAATTATTATTATATTATTGGTTTTTTATTTTAATTAATATTTATGTTTTTATATGATAATTATTATTATATTATTGGTTAAAAATGAATTTGATAGAAAAAATTAAGTTTATAAATTTTATTATAATTTGTTAGATTTATTTTTGAAGAGAAAGATGATTTGGATTTTTTACACTATCAGAAAAATTTTGTTGTTGTTGACGTTGTGAATCCTAAAGGAATTTATCAGGACAATATTAAATGAATCTTGTGTACTCAAGATCATATTAGATGAATCTTGTGGATTCCTTTATCCATCATGAGGACTGTGAGCGAAAACAAGTGAAATAAAAGATGAATAAATAATAATTTATTATTATTATTATTATAATAAAAGAGCTTATTAAAAATCCTATAAATCAAATTTATAAGAAAAGAAATACTTGCAGAAAAATAAACAATTTATTATAATTAAATAATTATTTTATTTATTCATTATAATAAATAAACCATTATTATTATAAATAAATAATTATTAATTATAATTAATTAATTTAGTAATTACTAACTATTATGTAATAAATAAATAAATAAATATATTTTTAATAATAAATAATTTATTAATAACAAATAATTAATTATTAGTAACTAAGATCTATTACCTCTTTATATATCAATCTTATTTTCACTCTAGGAGATTCAAGTTTGTGGAGATTGATTTCTACCAGATCTCAGCATTGGTAGTAGCATCATAATGTAAGGTTGAAGAAGATGTTGTGGTGATATTTTGGGTCACATTTATACCTGGTGGTTATGTAATTTACAAGGAAAATACACCAGATGAAATTTCAAAGGCCCTTCACGGCGAAAAAGAGAAGTAATTCAAATGGTGTGTTTTGTTTTGCTGCCGATATCTATCGTAGCCATATTGAACATAAAGCGTTCTGTTGGAAGTACTACACACCTACATGTGGACACTTAGTTAGAGCATGGGACTACATGCAAGATTCCTTTTGCATGATTTACTCCCTGATTTGATCCTTCTTTAACTCCGCAATTGGTTACTTCTTTTACATGATTTACTCCCTGATTTGCTCCTTCTTTCACTTCGCAACTAGCTAGTTCTCTCTGGAACTTGTTGTAGGTGTTGAGTCTTCTCATTGATCACCACTATGGTGCATTACCTTGGGATCTTCACCCAGTAATGCTATATCATGAGCATTGTAACCTATTTTCTAATGAATCATTCTTTTGTTCTTTCAATTTTCTTTTAGTGTTTTTGCTCTGCAAAGCTGTGTATTCAAACTTTACTAGCTAGATTCATCTGTGCAAGTTTTATAACACATTTACATGGTATCAAAGCCCACAGGTTGCTAGATAAAAGGCGCACCAGTACTTTATTTTGCAGGTATTACATCTTGGAGATCGAAGATCGACAAAAAAATGGAGTTTCCCAAAGCATCGATCCTAACACCGTACAACTATCACGAATGGAAGGACCAAATGGCTCGATACCTTCGTCAAAAAGGGTTGTACAGGATTACCATGGCTGCAGAAGTGGAACCCACTTCAGCCATAGAGAAATCCAAGTACCTCAACCGTATGGATGAGGCCCACGGATCCATATGCATGTGCATCTCTCCAGAGTTGCAGTTTCATCTATTTGCCTACAATACTCCCAATGAGATTTGGAAAAAGGTTGAAGAAATCTACAGGAAATAGGATGAGATGAAAGGACACCTGCTCGAAGTGGAGCTGTTGTCATTGGATCCGTGGAACTATGACAGAATTCAAGACTTCTTCACCAAATATAATGATCTATTGCTACAACTCAAGGGTTGTGGAATTGACAAATCCAAGGAGGAGAGTCGCCAAGCTCTCTCTATTATGTCAAAGCTCAGACCGGAATACTCCGTATTTGTGTCTACATTTCATTCAGTAAGGCTCACAATAAGTAAATCCTACACTATGCCTTCTCTCAAAGAGTTCATGGAGTCCCTTACTTTTGAGCAAGATAAACTCATTGGCATTGGGAAAATCAAACCTCCAAAAGTGCATGCACTTGCTGTGCATGATGGCAACCACAATAAAAATCATAGATTTGATTCAAATCAGAAACATCAGCAACAAAAAGACAAGGGAAAAGCGCATTCCCATCCAAAGAATAAAGGGTACACCAAGCCCTTCAATGACTCCTCCAGCGTGAGAAATGAGAAAGGGAAGAAAGGAAATAGATGCACCTACTGTCAAAGAGGATTCCATCGAGAATCCTCTTGCATGAAGAAACAAATTGGCCAAATGGTAGAAATCCTTTAGAAGCACAACCTTGGGGACCACATCCTTAGGGCGCCAAGAAGAAAACTGAGGATCTGCCACACGGGAAAGGTAACAATTTTCATGCTTTAGTTGCAATTAATTCTTCCCCTGATGCATGGATTATAGATTCTGGTGCATCACATCATATGGCTATTACAAAGGAATTCTATTCCTCTTTGGATGCATGCAAAGGACCTCCCATCCTCATGGGAGATGACTCACCTATTGAGGTCACCGGAAAAGGTAGAGTGGAACTTTTACACAGAAGCTTTGAAGATGTGCTTCATGTTCCAAAACTTTCGGTGAACCTGCTTTCAGTTTATCAGATCACTCATTCCGGCATCGGAAATGTTAACACCCAGGTTGTTCCCTATGACTCCCAAGGGAATACGGCCGGGGTAACCACTAACCAATCTTTTGATCACTGTTTCTAGCCAAACTGTGATCAGAGAGGGCTCTCTCTTTATGATTTGTATCTGTTATGATAGTGTTTTAGGCTAGGTATTATGCACAGGTTTTGTTTATGTTTTGGTTGAAGATTTTCTTTCAGGTCTTGTGATATAATGTTCAAAGAGTCAAATATCATTGGGCAATGGAGTCTATGGCTGTAGGTGTCTAGAAACCTTGAGGTGAACTGGTGAAACTTACAGGGCCATTTGGATACTTCATACAACAAAATTTTTGATTTATAACATGAACAGGTGAAACAAACAGTGAAAGCATTTAAGAATTTTCACTAAAGTATTTAAGTATTTCCACCAAACTAGGTATGAGAAACGGATAGATGTCTCAGGGGCAAAACTTGAATCCCTGGAAATGTCTATCACTGTAAGAGATATAGTTTTAAAGTGCAGCAATTAAGAATTACACTTCATTCACTGTAACCGAAGAAAACATGGATAATAGCTCAGATTGAGTTCAGGGTAATCAGTGATTAAATCCTGGAACTATTCTTCTACTTTGCTATTAAGTGTAAAACATTTAAACAATAAAAGAGAACAAAAGACTCGAAAACATGTAACACAGAGATTTAAGAAAGACTTATTGTTTTATGAAACACTCTGGAATCCTGCAACATTCACCATTCATCACAATGCATCAAGGTACGCCAAGCTTTGGAAATTCCATTCACCCTTTGTATTATTTCTCTGAGAATTTTACAGCAAGTGAGATCTCCAAAATGAAAATAACAACAACCCCTTAAGCTTCAGTGGGGGGCGAATATATACATACGATTTTACAAAAATATCTGAGTTCTAAGTTATCTCAGACTTAATGTTCTCACCAACTTTTGAGATATTATTATCAGAAATTTATTACAGCATTGAATACAAATTAAAGGCGTCTTGATGTTCTGTCAGAAGATATTTTAGCCTTTGGGAGCTGCTAAGTCGGTTGGGATACTTTGATCAAATGCTGGAGAACCCGACTTTATGGCTCGTGCGCTGTATTTTGGGTCTGCCACCAGTGATTGTGATTGCTGCTGTGGTGAGTAAATAGCCCTGCTGAGTTGGCTCAGCATCTGTCTTTTCCTTGTGGAGTTATCCACCAAATTCTGCCTGTGCATGACTGTTCATAAACTGGAGAAAATTAACGCTACAGGTTCGGGCCTGATAAGATTATCTGCGTCAAATTCCTCCATACTTCCTGTGTGGGCAATTGGTGTTTTATGATTGCCTGCATAGTTTCATCTGCTTCTGTATACTTAAAGAAATTTGGTGGTGTATCAAACAGGTGATCAATTTCATTCATGATAAAAAACAGGTTATCCACCCTATCATACAAATTCTGCCCTGATGCTGGCCCTGTTTCTGCTGAGGTACTGGGCTGTTTTGCAATTTGTGTTGCAGCATGGGCATCAACCCTTTTGATGTAATTTTCCAGGGTAAGAAGTCTTCCTACACTGCTTAATATGCTGGGGAGGCCTCTGTTCTGTAATGCCAGGAATCTGTCCAGGAATTTGTTGATCTCGGTCTGCATATCCTGTGTTCTCCTCTCCAGCGTTCCAATTAGGCTTCTTAGTGTCAGGACTCTTTTAACTACTGAGATTGTCTCAGTCCTGTTGGTAATTCCTATTGTGGCCAGCTGAGAGCTTGTCTTGTTATTTAAAATATTGATCATTCTGCTGGCAGCATCTGGCATGTGGCCAAGGCTTGCTCTTGCTCTGTGTATTTCCTTGTTTGCCTTTGTGATGAGTGCTATTTGCTCATCCATAGTCTCAATATACTGCCACTGCTTGGTGATGGATCGACCAATGTTGCCCCAGAGGACTGCTTTTAATTCTGCTGTTACTTTTTCTAGTGCAAGCTCTTTTTCTAGTTCAGCTATTCTCTTTTTTAGAGCTTTTACCTCTCTTTCCTTTGCTGCCTCATTCTGCTTGCTTTTGTCAAATCTTTCATTCACCTTAGTCAAAGACCTTTTGACTTCATCAAGCTCTTTCATTTGGGATTCAAGAACTTGGATCTCAGCTTGCAGTTTCTGCATATCCAGACTAGGAGTCTGCTCTGTTGTTGGCGTAGTTGTTGCTGTAGATGGTGCTGTAGTTCCTGTCTGCTGAGGAGGAAGAGTAGTTGTTGGAGGAGCTTCTTCAAGATTGATTACTTCCGGAGGGGGCTGGGAAGTTTGGCCCTCTTCTCTCTGTTTCAATGCTGTCTGTAATGCTGCCTTTGCAGCTTCTGATTGTCCTAGCTGGTCCTGAGTCCGAACCAGCTCCTTGTACAGAGATATCATTAGATCTGTGGCATCCTTTTCTAGCCTTTGCTGAGCAACTTCATCTGTTTGAGGATGGATGGTGGCTGGGAGCTTGATTTTCTTCCTTAAGGCAGCCATGTCTTGATCCCTTATCTTTAACAATTCTTGGATACCTTTAACATCTTTAGGATCATGTCCTATTTCTATAATTACATCCTCCAAGGACTTGATTCTGTTGTCCTTGGCTTGTGATGAAGCCCTCTCCAATTCTAGCTGAGAGGCTGTATTATCCAGGCTGCTCTTCAATTTATAATTTTCCAATGTTTCATCCGCCAAGGAGGCATACACCATTTCACCAGTTTGTTTATGTAATTCGATTTTATCCATAGGGTGTATGTCTTTAGCCAGAACCTCCATGTTAGTCCTTAGGTAATCCGAGGTAGATTGGGGATGCAGAGCTGTGGGCATGAAATGACTCATGATCATTTTGCCTTCACTTACATCAAAGGCAGACATGAGTCTTTGCTGATTGGTGGGAGCCAGGTTCAGCAAATGATTGTACAGCTGTATTTTAATAGGATCACTCCTCTTTTTAATGTCGATAAATTGCTGTTTGATGCTTACTTGTCCTTCTTGTTGCTGGCTGGAGGAACTGACCTCTCCTCCCATAGCTCTATCATGTTCATGCTGGAATGAACTGGTTGACACTTCTCGGCTGGGTGGGCCCATGCCCATTGCTTGTCTTATTGCTATGTCATCCTCTGGAAAGTCATTTAATCTTTGTCTTTTCTCTCCCTGATTGATGGATGAAGTCAGGGGAGTCTCTCTATCTCTTTTCCTGGTTAAGTCCTCCTTTTGTGGGGTTTGGAGGACCGAGGCATCAAAAGTAGTTTCTGCCCTAGGAGGCACTATATTCTGAGCCTGTTGCTCAGTGGAACTAGGAGTGTCAATCACCCTTTCTTGCTGCAAGGGTTGCTGTTCCTTAAGTGGCACTTCTTCTTGCTGTTGCCCTTCTTGTTGCTGCTCCATCTCTTCTTGCTGTTGCACCAATGTTTCCACTTGCTCTTCTGTCAATGGAGGTGGCTGTTCCACCTGTTTCCCTTTATCTTTACTGGCTGTTTGTGGTGTTTTCCCGGCAGCTTGCTGCTGTGTTGTTGATGATGTAGTAGCTGCTCCAAGCTGTCTTCTGTATGAATGAGGAACCTGTCCACAATTTTCCAAGTCAGCTTGCTTTTGTATATTTCTAGCTTCTTTTTCTAGAAGCTCTTCAGCAGTTATTTCTTCTTCTAAGGTACCCTCTTCCCAGCTTAATGCATTGGCATACTGTTCAATCTCAGGTTGTCTCTTGTGTGCATAACTACCCAATTTGTATTTTATCCTTCTGAGGGAGACAAAATGATTGGGGTCATAGGGTATCCATTCAAAACTAGTTTGCAGTCTGAGGCCTTCCAGGATAGTGCTTGCCTCTTTCCATCCCTCCTCTTTTCTGTTGTATAGGAAAGGACCCAACTGGCTCCTCACCTTTAGCTGTGACTTCTTGTTCTTGCTCTGAAAATGGAGGTAGTCTGAGTTCCCAAACTGTCTGAAATATTCCAAGGCAAAAAGCCTCATGGGGACATACCTTGGCAACCTAAAAGGGGTCAACTCACAGCCATATATTCTGATGACTGTGTGGTTCTGGTAGAGGTACCAGTTACCAATGCTGTAGGACTTATTCAAATGGAGAATTCTCCTCATGTCATCAGTTAGTCTAGGAGGAGGAGCACCATGCAATACTGCCAAGGCTGGATAAATGAATAAGTCAATGAACTCATTGTATGTGTAAGGTGACACAGATGTATGATGAAAAACAGAGGTCCAGAACACAACTGACCTTGGATTTCCCTGGGCATTGAGTTGCTTCAAAGGAAAAGAGAATGTGGCTGGCTGATAAAACAAGAAGAGGTGGTATATGTATGAGGTGTACCTGAATAGTCTTTCCCTCTTCAAGTTCATAAACTGGTCATGGATTTTATCTGCAATGTATGTAGCATAATCATAATGCACAGCTGGGGGCTTACCAGGAGAGAATAGAGACAGCATTGCTATTATGGTTTCATCCACATCCTCCATTCCCTTGAATCCTAGGGCATAGCTGATCAAATCCACTAACATCCTGCCCAATTCATTCAAGTAGTGATATCCAATAGGAGGAGTTCTGACAGATTCAGAGCCTGGTCTTACAAACAGCTGATTGATTTTAATAAGTTGGTCGCTTGATAGCTTGCTCCCTTTCTTTATCAGATTCTGCATATTGAGGGGGGTCAATTGCTTGGCAGTATGGAAGTGCAGCATCTCATTAATACTCTCTGAGGTGATCTGGAACAAAACTAAGCCTGAGGGGCTAATGACAGCTCTTCGGCTTGGGTCATAGCATTCCTGGCAGCTGTATATCAACTCTGGCATAGGATTTACCTGGGGGAGGTTGTAGATTGGCAGGTTTGAGTCCCAAATCCCCAAGATGTCTGCTCCACTCAGGTGCTGGGCTTTCAACTCATTCAGCATCTGGATATTATACTTGGAGCCCATAAGAAACCAGTCCAGCATTTGGTAATCCATATCTCCCAGAGCTTTCCACTCCAATTCCTGGTGAGGGGCATTGAGGGGCTTGATGTTGAGAGCAATGGGAGTCTCCATGATCTTCTTCAAAGTTCAACAATTGTAGGTGGATGGTTTAATGAAAGCAACACAGATTAGAAGTGATTTTCTGTAAAAACAGTTTGTATCTCAGATACCAGAGGAGGAATTTACACAACAGCAGTTGAAATACTGTTTGTTTCAGGAGCAGGGCTTCTCTATGGTCTCACTATGTCCTCTTTTAGCGGGTGAATTGAGTTTAACAAGAAATTAGCCGGGAATACGCAGTGAATGTTGTTTTTTGAGTGAAATTACAGGTATTAAGGCTCGGCTGATGTTTTTGGACTTCACAGTTGCAAATGTGGATGTGCAGAGGGAAATGGCCGGTGAAAATATAATTTTTAAGGTCTCCTTAGCCCTCTGAGTAACTTTAATTTCAATAACAGGCGTATGGAGGGCAGCAAACGGTAAATACCTGTTAATTGACGAACAGAGGTCGCATGGGCGTGCACGGTTGGAGCTCTGGAGGTCGCCTTGGTTAACTGAGCAGGTTGGCGAAAATTTGGACGTAAACAGCCATGCAGAGCCGAAGTAGCGACAGGAGTAAAAAGTGAGAAAAACCCGGTTTTTTTGGGTTAATATGGACCTTTTTACCATTTTGGCGCTTTTTAGTGATGACGTCAGCATGACGTTATTGGTGGGTCAAGGTGAGGTGACGTCAGCTGACGTCATCGGGTGACGTGGCGGTAAGCTATTGGTCCATGGGGGCGATGAGGTGGCAGCCATGTCATCAGCGAGGTGGATCAATCAACGGCAAAAGAATGAGCAGAAATGACGTGGCGATATGACATAGGAGGGCAGCTGGCAGTCAGGACCGTAGCGGTTACGGTTAAGGCTAGCCGCTACGGTCTCTCGGGGCGGTCTGGGTACGGCGCTGAAAGTGTCAGGCCTGGCTCCGAGAGCCCTTATTGTTTGACGCGTGGCCTGCCCGTGACGTGACGCAACGTCACTTTCTCGGGCGGTAAAGGACCACCATGGGGGCCGCTCCGATATTGCTGTGGATCGTCGGATCCTCGGGACCTGATCCGACGGTGGGCGGAGCAACAACGTGCTCGGAGTATATGCGCGGGCGGAAAACTTTGGGTTGTGGGTTTTTTGATGGTTTTTCAATGTTTTCCATTCAAAACAAACTGCGCGCTAACCTTTTGGAAATGTGCCAGAGGCGGGCTTTTTAGACTTTGGGTAATTTTTGCAAAGGATTTAGGGGTAAAAGAGGGTTTACAAGAGTTTTTTCAATGCAAATGGTGGTTTGAGGAGCAAGTTGGCTTGTAGCAAGGGGGAATGGGACGTGATAGGTTCACCAAGGTGACCAGAGGTCACTTTGGTTCCTTTTGAAGAACATATGGCTATAATGCCAAGGGGAGGAGTATTTATAGAATTTGGGGCTTTATACACCATAGTGTTAATACTATTAGGGGAAGGGTAAGATAGGGGAGCTATATAGTAGAATTAGAGGTTAATATGAATGAGGGAGCAAATGAAGGGGATCTCACTGAGTTTATCTGAAATTGATTTAGTTTTGAGAGTAGATCAAAATGAAAAGATTTTAGACAAGAAATGTGGCTTCTGAATGAACAAGAACCACCATAAAACCATGATCTCTTTCCATGAATCTCAGCTGAAAAGGGAATGTTAATAATGAAATGAAAGGGAAAGGGAGGTTAGTCATGCTCCTTGCTGCAATTTGATGGAATTAACCACTTTGTCCATTGATAGATTTTGCCTTGGCAATACATCTTTTGACATATGTGCAATGGTGAAAATGCCCTTTCTGCAACCACAACTACTTACCCAGCTATTTTCCTAGCATTTTTTGTTTCTCCATTGGAGGGTGCACTTGGACTTGCAAACCCTTACTTGCCTTTTCTTTTCTTTGGCTTTTTCTTTATTCTTTTCTATCTACTTCTACCCTTATCTCTTCCAAGGTCCCAGATTAAGCTGTTGGGAACCTTTTCTTCTCTACCTAAACTACTTGTCTGCCAAGATTGAACAGTTTGGACAGACTCCTTTCTCTATTCTAAAACAGAAAATTTAAATATGGCATGACCCAGTTTAAACTGTTGGATCATCCATCAAAATTGGAATAAGGTCATCAACATTGAAACACTATACACACCTTCTGTTCTTTAGGAAATATGGGATCTTTGTGATACCAAAGCAGAGCATATTTGGACTTTCTCTTGCCAATCATGAAATATGAAACCTATTGGTATAGGTATCCAACAGGAAAGAGAGTGGAATTCACTCCAGATGCAGTGAGCATATATGACTTACATAGCAACTCCAAAATTGCAACCGGCGAGGTAAACAATAGAGCCAAACTGTATACATTTTCTAAATTTATTGAATCTGAATCCTCCTTATTGCTTACACATGCTGATGATAGTAGTAAGCTTTGGCAGGAGAGGTTTGGTCACTTAAATTACAGGCATATGCAGCAGCTAAGCAAGCATGAGATGGTGGAAGGCTTGCCAAATATCAGTTTCTCCAAAGGAGTCTGTGAAGGGTGTGTCCTTAGCAAACATCCTAGAGAAAAGTTTGACACTAGTAAGACTCACAGAGCATCCTCTCCTCTAGATCTGATCCATAGTGATTTCATGGGGCCTTTTCCTCATCCTTCCATCAACAAAGAAATGTATGTTCTTACATTTATTGATGATTTCTCATGGTATACTTGGGTGTATCTTCTCAGGAATAAATCTGAAGTTTTTGCGCACTTCGAAGATTTCAAAGCACTAGTTGAGACACAATCGGAGAGAAAGATCAAAGCCCTCTATACAGACAATGGGGGGGAATGTGTTAACACAACACTTTAGAACCTTTGCCTTCAGTCCGGCATATAGTTGTCGTACACAGTTCCATACACTCCGTAGTAGAACGAAGTTGTTGAGAGAAAGAACCGATCTCTCAAAGAGATGGCTTCCTGCATGTTGCATGCTAAGTCATTACCTCATAAGCTATGGGCTAAAGCACTTAATTGTGCTAACTACATCCGGAACAGATCTCCTCATAGGTCTGTCAAGGATCAGACCCCCATTGAGGCTTGGAGCGGCACTAAACCAGAGGTCACCCACTTGCGGGTTTTCGGCTCCCGAGCATGGGCCAGGATCCCCTCTGAAAAGAGCAAAGCTCTTGATCCACAGAGCATTGAGTGCATCTTTGTTGGATACCCTAATGGCGTGAAGGGATACCGACTCCTGATTTCCTCTACAGACAAGCTCATCATTGAGCGAAGTGTCAAATTTGAGGAAAGTCTCTCGCATGCACCTCAATTGCTGCATGCAGACACCTTTTATCTACCTCATGTCCAAGATGATGACTCAGTACACTCAGATGTAGATACAGAGCATGCAGAGGCTGCGATAGAGCATGCAGATGCAGAGATAGAGTCTTTAGATACAAATCCAGTGCATGCATATGATGATCCACATCCAAGCCCAGATCAGGCTTCTAGCAGTGAATCAAATTCTCCTATCATAAATTAGAGAACAATGAGCTTACGTGAGATATATGCACAAGACCACCCAACTGCTATAAATGGTCTTGTGGAGGATAATTATGATCTGTAGAGGATTAGCTAAGAGCTTATTGAGCCTCCTCTTGCCCTCACTACCACTGAACCATCGCCATCCTGGCACTGTCATTTGGTTCAATCTTCTGATCCACAGTCTTATGCTGAGGCTGCTGGGCATCCATCTTGGGAGTCTGCCATGGAGGAGGAGTATAACTCCCTCCTTGAGAACCAGACCTGGGATCTGGTCCCCCTTGTCCAATGCAAATGGGTCTATAGGACCAAGAGTGCTACAGATGGGCAAATCACCAGATAGAAAGCTAGGCTAGTAGCCAAAGGCTTCCAACAAATGCATGGCATTGATTATGATGAGACCTTTGCTCCAGTAGCAAAGATGGATTCCATACGCCTTGCACTTGCCACTGCGGCTACCCAGGGGTGGGAAGTACGTCAGATGGATGTGAAGAATGCCTTTCTTCACGGAGACCTATCTGAGAAGATCTGCATGGAGTAGCCAGATGGTTTCATTCAGGATTCATCTTTGGTCTGCAGACTGAAGAAATCTCTCTACGACCTTAACCAGGCCCCGAGAGCTTGGTATACAAAGATGGATTCTTTTCTCTTATCACAAAACTTTGAAAGATGTAAGTCTGATCCGAATGTTTACATGCTCAGGACACATGATTCTCTTCTTATCTTAGTTTTGTATGTGGATGATCTCCTGATCACTGGAAGCTCGGCTTCAACCATTGCTACAGTCAAGAGGGCCTTGCATGATAGGTGTTTGATGACGGACATGGGTCCATTACACTTCCTTCTTGGTCTTGAGATCAGCCAGGATGCCACAGGCATCAAACTCTCTCAGGCTAAGTATGCACAGGATCTCCTCAAGAGATTTCACATGACTGACTACAAGCCAACACCGAATCCTTTTCTATCTGGGGTCCACCTTGAGGATGGAGGTGACACTCCATTAGTTGACAACACTCTCTATTGACAGCTAGTGGGGAGCTTATTGTACCTCACCCACTCTAGACCAGATCTCTCATATGCAGTAGGGGTAGTTTCTAGATACATGCAGGAGGCACATGAGCTACATTGGGATGCTGCCAAGCTCATCCTCCGATATGTGCAGGGCACCATCACCTTCAGGATTCACTCTGCAGCAGGCACTGTATTGAATCTCCTTGGCTTCACAGATTCTGATTGGGTGGGAGACAACATTGATTGCAAGTCCACCTCCGGATATTCACTCAGTCTAGGATCCGGCTCTATCTGTTGGTCGAGCAAGAAGTAGGCTGCTATTGCTCTCTCTTCAACTGAGATTGAGTACAGAGGAGTACTCAACATCACCATTCAGGCTCTGTGGCTACAACACTTCCTCACTGAGTTGGGCGTCCAGTTCCACCAGCCCATTGTCATCTGGTGTGACAACCAGAGCACTCTCAAATTTTGCAGGGATCCAGTATAGCGATAGCGGACAAAGCACATAGATATCCATATGCACTACATCAGGGACTTAGTACATGATCGGGTCATTGATTTGCAGTTTTGTCTTTCCGCAGAATAGACTGCAGAAATCTTCACCAAGACATTCACTGAGCAGAAGTTTCGCTATCTGCACGATCGTCTTCGAGTGAAGGACACAGTTGCTTAGCAACTATCTTTTCTTCCTCTTTTCTTTTGATTACATTGTATTTTGAAGGGGGGTTTTTCCCACGAGGTTTTCCCTCTTTCCTCAATTTTAGTACAAGTTGCACTGTATTTTGGGTGACCTTTGGCCTTAGTTGCCAGGGCCCATTTTCTATTTTTCCCCATAGTGGTGTTCAGGGGGGGTGTTGGAAGTACTACACACCTACATGCGGACACTTAGTTAGAGCATGGGACTACATGCAAGATTCCTTTTGCATGATTTACTCCCTGATTTGCTCCTTATTTAACTCCGCAACTGGTTAGTTCTTCTGCATGATTTACTCCCTGATTTGCTCCTTCTTTAACTCCGCAACTGGTTAGTTCTTCTGCATGATTTACTCCTTGATTTGCTCCATTCACTCCGCAACTAGCTAGTTATCTCCGGAACTTGTTGTAGGTGTTGTCTTCTCATTGATCACCACTATGGTGCATTACCTTGGGATCTTCACCCAGTAATGCTATATCATGAGCATTGTAACCTATTTTCTAATGAATCATTCTTTTTTTCTTTCGATTTTATTTTAGTGTTTTTTCTCTGCAAAGTTGTGCGTTCAACCTTTACTAGCTAGATTCATCTGTGCAGGTTTTCTAACACATTTACACGTTCCAGGGTTTTGGCGTTGATCTCTCGTGCAAAATATGGGCTGAAAAACCATTTTGTGTAAAGAGCTGCTAAGATGAATCTCAAGAAGCTGCGAGGAGAAACATATTGGGTCATGGACAAAGGGTCTACGTGGGATTGATAGAGCAAGGGCTAGAAGGTCGAGAGTGGTGAGGGCACATGAGCTTGAATGACGAGTAGACATATCCATATTCAAGAGCGGCGACACATCCATATTGTGTTTTATTCTTAAGGTATTTGGTAGTGGTATTTCTGAGGCTGGAGATTGGGTCACTTCAAGAGGCCACCATTGCAAGCGTAGGAGAGAGAGGTCATGGATATTGAGGCAGATGTGCAACAAAGGGGGCCCTGAGCCTAGTGGTCCATTAGATAGAGGAGGCATGCCACCATTGTAGACACAAGAGAAAGGGTTCGTGGATGTTGAGGTGAACGCGTCGTAAAGGGGGTCGTAATCCCTGAGGTGATGCATAATGACACGTAGTCCGGGGTTCTTGTTCGTAGCAATTGCATGGTTGAAGTCATCCATTTGCATAACAGTTAATAAAAGTCTCTATTGTGATCAAGTGACTCAATTATTATTTTGAAAATCTGGTAGAGAGCCTTTGGATGACATTATTCACCTACTGCATTTGCATAGCTAATTGTGGCTGATTGAAGAGCTAAGCACCTCGCTGGAAATTTCATCCTAAAGAGGGATACATGTGGAAGCACTAGGGTCAAGGGCCAATCATATGCAGAATTCTAGAGGCCAAAAAGGCCACACTTATTGCACAGAGTTTAAAGCCATATATATGCATCACCACTAAGAAGATTTGGGTCTTAATGCGTCGTTTTGGACATCGTGGAGGATTGTTTTTGCTTGATGTTTGTTTTCTTCATGTGCCAAATAGGTGGTCAAATTGGCCATTATTTGCAACTAGGTTTATGGTGGGGGTGATTTAATGATGGGCATGAGTGGTCAACAAGTTTGAGACTGTAGGGGCCGTGAGGCCATTTGCAGTAGTGTAGTGGGATGATCCACTTATTTATAACACGCAGGTTCTAGATTGAGGGCTGAAGTTTGTGATTATTTCTGATCATATCTCACCAAACCATTTGCCTTAAAATAATACAGGTTCAAGTTCTAGGCAATTTTTTTTTTGTACATTCAATGGGGAAGATTTTTTTTTAAATATCTTACATGGTAGTGCCAACTATTAGGAGGAATGTGAAGTCAACAGCTAAAGTCTCAAGGCTTTGAGGCCAACGTGTAGCTGTCACAAACTTATAATGTGCCAACACTGCTTCATTCTTCACCAACAGTCTCTTCACATGACAACATTGTATTTGTAGGCATTCATGGACCGATCCAATAGTCACATCGCAAGACCAGTGCACATGTACTAGAAGGTCGTGATGCTATATTTGTCAACACTGATTTGAAACTTCAGGTTTTCTTTACAAGCAGTGCTATTGACATCTGTTTGCAAACATATCTCTTGGGATTCGGAGCAAATCATAATAATTGTGAAGTGGAGTCAATCTTATGGGAAGTTTGACTCACTGTTTCAAGATATCATTAACATCACATAACTCACAAATACAAAATTATGAGGTGTTTGCGATTGCAACGAAGAGAGACATATCAATATCAGGAGGTAATTTCTTTAATCTAGAATATGAATCTTCTAGTGCTTATTTTGAAATAGATTAATTGTGTCATTTGGCATTTGATTTCAACCAACCCCTGTTTAGTGTTGGGATTATTTCCCCACCTTCGAGCATATGGGTGAATTTTGACTCGTGCTTTCAATATAAAAGAGAGAGAGAGGGGGAGGAGCTTTGTTATGTAGAGAAATGGGACCTTCCCTAAAAAAACACTCATAAAATTCCAGACAAAATTCTAGATAAAATTGAAGAAATATGGGGGCATTTTCATAACAAAACTGCTTTAGAGCAGAAAAACAGGCCTTTCTCGAAAAGAGTCTATGCCATTTTGCAGCAAAATCACACATGGAAAGTGAAAGAAGGATATGGAAGAGAGGTTAAGCTCTTCACACATGGATCCAAGGTGCAATGAACAAAGTCAATCATAGACCTTCGTAAGTTGGAGGAATTAGACACATATTTGTCTAGGGTGGGGCAGTCAGAATGAAAGAAACTCAGTTGGCCACTCATGCTATCCATGCTTGCGTTCATACAACCCAAACTCTGGGAGCATTGTTGCGAAGAGGTTAGGCTCATAGTGGCTTCTTTTCTCAGCAAGATCATGCTTTTAGCATGACCATTACTGCCTTACAATAACGATATCATGAGAGAGGTATTGCAACTGATAGTAGAAGCCCTTTGGGGGTTGAACAATATCAAGGTTCTTAACTTCTAGAAATGGTGTAGAATTTTAAAACTCATGGCAGAGTTGAGATTTGGCACCTATATGTTGAATTTGGAATGTGATTACTTAATATTTCAATTACTACAAAGATTTTACACCAACATTACATTAGCTCATCAAGACTGTGTCAAAGCAAGCATGAAAAATATTGTGTATCTATTCTTAAAAGGAGATGTTGACATAAACCAAATAATAAGATCCAAGTTGTTGACCATTTGGAGGAAGGAACCAAAGGTATCATCACTTGCCTATGATCTAGTCGAGAAGTTGGTGGGGTAAAACATAAAATTGCTCATAAGGGTGCTTACTAGGAAGGTGTTGAGAAGGATTGATGGAGGAAGTAAGCAAAAAAATTATAGCAAGAATGAACTAAGGAGGAGAGGACTATGATTTATTTGCAATGGACCTAGGGACCTTAACCATTCATGTCCAGGTGATAAGGAAGCAACAAGGGAAGAATAGGTAGAGATTCCTTCAAATCATAGGAATTCATCCATAGTTGGGTTCACCGGTTTTCAAGAGAGAACCTACGAAGGATCCACGCAATCAAGTATAGATGGTGAGCAATAACACAATGTTCTTTAAAGAAACTTCTAGGACAAGCCATTTATAATCAGTTAGCTTTGTGGTGCAGGTAAATTCTCAGTGCGGACACAAACAATTCCTCTAGCCTGAGAGAGTGGGTCTAGCTACAAATAAACAATCTATGGAAAATCTCCTTAAGATAGAATCAATTAAGAGGGCCTACCTCTTAGAACGTTATTCCTCTTGGTGATGATCTTGCTTCCTTACTCCAACTATCTTTCGTTTCCTTGCTTCGAATACCTGAAACAAGCAAAAAAAGAACAACAACAAATATGATAGCATACAATATTGTATTCAACCTACTTAACAGGTCAAGGAACATTAAGCCATAAATATGTAAAATAACACTTCATGTAGGAAATCAATCAATAGTTGTATTCATATAAATCAGAAAGAGATGACAACCAATGCCTTGACATTGTTGGTCTCCTCCGATGTATCCAGGTTCCAACACTTCTTCTAGCATCCCATGGATAGCCCCAACAATGGAAGTTTTAAGGCCTCTTTCCTTTAGCCTCAAACCAAACCAAACACACTATTCTCCCTCAAACATGCACTAGAAAGCTACAAGCTATAAATGTCTTTCTGATCATTCAAACTCACTCCAAAAATAGTTTAGCTTGGGAAAAGAGAGGTTTATATAGCTTTGATGGATGAGAGATGGTTCATTTCATCATGGGAGAAGGTCTTATCTCTTGAGTTTGTTCCATCCTAATAGTGAAAGGAGCCGAAATTGACCTCTTCGGCTCCATCCAGCCCAACCATCTACCAGACTTCCGTTATGAAGCTTCTAGAGTTGGAAGCTTTGACTCCATATTTAAAAAAATTGCCAAAAGAGGATCAACATGACTGGAAAAAGGCTCAGTCACTCCATACGACGATATTTCTAGTTTTAATCTCTGCAAATCAGCGTGAGGAGGAAACTGGTCAGTAGCACTGGTCTTGTAAACTGGGGTGAAAGGAAGATTCTTGGGAAATGATGCAAAGGGGAATTATTCTGTTCATGAAGACAAACATACTGGGAGCTTCTTCATGATGGGAAAGCATGTAGGGTTCACTGTAGAGGTACTCCAGGATCATGGACGAAGAGTATAAGTACAGTGGAAAAATGTTGTTTAACAGATGCCCCCTAAAGCATGAAGGCCAAACTAGAGTGAGGGGTGAAATTATTTACAAGTGGATGCGGGGGACCAAAGTCTGTCATCAGAAAACTTGCAAGCAAACATAGATACATATAAATCACTGAAAACACTGAAAAATGATACATGAATAGTGGTATGACACAACCACCCAGAGAATGATCATGTAAATTGATCCAAGGCATGGGCGCAAACATCCAATAGAGAGGATCATAATGAAACCAAGGTATGGTCGCAACCATCCAATAATGAGAAGGATCACATAAAACAATTCATGGTATGGTCACAACCATCCATCTGAAAGAGACATGTATATCAACATGATCATGTCACATCACCTCGCAACTTGTATTTGTGTAATCTGAGCCCAGGGTCTTGCGCTCCAAATGACCCAATCAAAGTACAAATCCTAACATGTGAATGAATGTTTTGAAGTCGAACATGCTAGAAAGTCGCTTGATTACCGGTCAATGACGTGAACCGTTAACAAGCACGAGAGAAACCACTAATAATGACAATGGTTCTCAAAATACTAGCAGTAGAGTTCATAGAATGTGAATAAAGGAACTAAAGTCAAACACCCATGAAATCACCCGATCAAAAGTCAATGACGTGAACTTGTTGTCGCGTGCAAAGAACTTGCCATTAGGGCATGCAAGCTCTAAGGTACTGGAAGGGAGTCTCTCAGCCAATTTCCTGGATAATGAGCTAAGGTCAACAGGAAGTTACCGTGTCGAAGGAGGGCTATGATGTATCCAACATCATTGACATGAGACAAAGGGATGGAGATGATTTCATATGATACAAAGAACTAGGAGTAAGTGTAACTGCAGAAGGACTAACTCTTGAACATATCAGTGACATGACTCCTGAGTTTCGTAGCTTTTAGATCCACAGGACCAGTGGTCATGATGATGTGGAAGAGATCAAATGGAAGGAAAAAATGAGCGGCCCAACCCAGGAATGTCAATGACGAAAAAGGAGGATATCCCAACCCGACATGAACAAGAAAGTGTCATATTCAAGAGTGAGCTGCCAACATGACTAATAGAATTTCCAATTTTACCCCACCATTTATGGTAGGTACACCAATTATTTTTGATTGCAAGCTTGAAGGGGATAGCATATGCTTGCACTGTAAGTTCATCCTTCAGAAAAATCCGACCTAGTAAGTTTAATGAGCCCTAGGAATGAGAAGCTCATGTTCGTCATGGTGATGAATCCAATGTCATTGAATGTTTTAACGAGTTTGACAAAGGGGTAACTTGATATCTTTTTCATGTTTAGAGAGTTTGAAAAATACATGGAAAAGAAAATTCCACATGGTCCCTTTTCATATAATTGTGTCTCTAGAGCCCAAAAAAGTAGAAAACGATACTTGAGAGAACCGCTTGACCATTTCAATCAAGGAGTACCTTTTTTGTAAATAGTTTATCCCAACCCGAAAAAGGTAGAAAACATATGCTGGGTACATGACATTTCACAACCTTTAACGAGTTCAAAACGACAAGAGCTCAGCAAGCTTTTCATGTTTAAAGAGTCGGAAAAGATCTTGAAAGCGGACCCCCCATTTTTATTCTCTTTTACGAGTCAAAAAGGGAAAAATGCTCTACGATCTTTTCATTTGAGTTTTACGAGTCAAGGAAATAGCTGAAATGTGACTCCAATACCATCGTCAATAATCTGTCACTTGTTGCTGCACAAAAGGTAAAATGCAGTATCTAGTTTATGAGGCAAAATAGGTCAAAAATACTTTTAAAAAAAACCTAATATTTCATGAAAAATGAATAAAATCAAGAAAAAGTAATTATTTTTTACCATTTACCGTTGTACCTTTGTGTGAAGAGCTTTTTACACACTTGTGCCCTAGTTTTTCAGGAGCAGATTGCGGGAGATCCGAGAGCCCATTTGTTGATCCATCAGTTGCATGTAAGAGCTAAGACCTTAAGCTCCATTTTCATGCTTATTTTACCTATTTTTAACAAGATTTGGATTTTTTGAGGAGATTTTGACAAAACAAAATTTCCCTCGGTCGGCGCGATTTCTGGGCACAGAATCACGCCGATTGGGGGTTATTAAGACTGTCAAGCATGCCTTTGGTGCTACTATTTTTAAAACAGTCATGTGGATGCTCTGAATATTTTATTTTCAAGTTTTTTTTCCTAATTTGCCCAATTGAATCCAAATTTTTCTAGCGAAAGATGTTTATTGACTTGATTATATGGTTTTTGCAGGGAAAAATGGTGAAAAATGGTGGATTGGAAAGAACGCGAGCATGAGGATATTCAAATTCAAGCAATGGAGGACCGAAATTGCTGAATGTTGTAAGGAACTGTGGGCTCCTCAAATTCTTCCTCACACCAGGTCTACGGGCTCAACTTGAATTGCTACGGTATCTGATCAGTCTCTAGGATGTGAATTGAGAAGTTTTAATGATCCATGACCAAGAATTGAAGTTGGAAACTTCAAACATTTATTTCATCACAGTATTGTATCTAAGAGGGGAGTTAGTCAATCTATATGGGACAAGGCCGATTTGGGCAAGCGTGACAATTCCACTTGCAGAACATTGCCTAAAAGCACTCAAGTCAAAAAGTGGAAAGATCGAGATCATGACTGTTCGGGATCTTGTGCTGAGAGTTTTGTTGTTGACCATAAACAGAGTGGATGGGGCCCAAGCACAACATGAGACCAACAAGTCGAAGTTTCAGTATGTTATCGACTGTACGATGCCAACTATCTTCAACTGGGCAGAAGCCATGAAGGTAAACATGAAGCACCAACTATCAAAAGCTAAGGCGGGAAACCTGAAGCAGTTCTGCTATGGGTCCATTTTAGTGACCTTCTTCCTGGAGTGGGTTCCATTGTAATTGGCTAAGGTGGAATTGCCATTTCCATGAGACCCACAGATGATCCATTGGAGTGCATTGATGCCCAGGATTACCAGGGGTCAACAGATGTCCTATAAGCCCGCCTTCTTCTCATGGCTATGACAACAGCTAATCGTAGTAGAGGATTGGCCCTACAACGGTACCAACTTCCATGGTGATCTGGATATGCTACTCCTAGAGGGGGAGGATTATTATTATGGATGTAAAAACAAACAATTTTAATTTTTAATTTTTTATTGTTTTTGAGATATATGTGTTCATGAAATTTCAATTTTATGAATGCAGATGTTGGAATAGAGCGTCCTGCTAGGATGTCCCTGATTGCCAGGCACGTTGCTCGGTAGTTCGATGTCGCTTCTTATCAGGAAGGAAGCGATAATGAGGAGGAGATCGCGCAGAACCTTAAGGGATTGACCCACGATATCCCAGAGTATGCCCAGATGGGTGATGTCCCATGCCAGTATCAGAGGCATACAGTGGGGTTATCAGATCGGATCCACCGATTATTGACTCGCGTAGTCCGAGAAGTTACATGCTACCATGAGCATCATGTTGTTTAGTTCATAGGTCTAGCATTCCACATTTTTGAGGCCTGCGAGCCACGAATGTATAAGGCCTACAAGCTAGAGATTTATTTGAACACACATTAGTTTTTAGGGTTTTGATGTATGACAAAAATTATTGACATATATATTTATGCTATATTTTCTTGCTTACTATGGTACACATGTTTTGTATTCTGCATTTTTACATGTTTAGCAAATGTCTATCCAACACATAATTAGCTAATGCATCTGTTAATCTATTCATGTGTCTAGGAATATGATGATATGTGATGTAATCAAAATTTCTCTCCAATAGATGGATATGCAGATACATTCTCAATATCTGAGGGTTTCTGACAGAATATTTCTTGTTGAATTCAAGAACAACAAGCTATGAATCAAGGTTGACAATGAATTGTCGGATGCCAAGAGAGATAACTTCTGACAACAATTCGATAACTGTGCTATACTCAACGATGTTATTAGTTGTTCGACCTATACAAATACCTTGAAGATCAATCAACTCACCATGGGGGTCGTAAATGGCCCATGCCGTAGATGATAGATTACAGGTACTACGACAAGCATAATGAGCAAAACCAATGTGAGGAGACACCGACATCTACAGAGAAGGAAAAAACATAATAAGCAGGAAAGATGCTTAGAAAACAACACACCAAACCACACTGTACAAAAATGAATAACAAACTATTGTACAAAACTAGCCATGCAAGATGACCTAAGCATAATAATTTTTGAGATAAAGCCCATTACAGGGCTTTTCTAAGGGATTGCCCTCATAGTCAATAAGCTCATAGACCCCTTTTTGTAACACACATTTAACAATGTAGGGCCCATGCCACATGGGTTGAAACTTGCCTGCTCCTAGGTCATCATTAGCCTGATAATCAGAAGAACCAAATCGCCCTTAGAAAAATCTCAAGGAGAGATAGACTGATCAAAATGAGACTTGACCCGCTTTTTCTGTGCTTTGAAGACCAAAACAGCAAGACGACGAATCTTATCTAGTTGTTCTAAATACAAGAGGCGCTCTTCCTGAGGTGAGGTATCGGGGAGAAGTTTGACAACCATCTTCAGCGACGGAATTTTGCAATCAATTGGTAATGTTGCTTCCAGACTATAGACTAGTTGGAACGGTGTGAATCCAGTTGTGGCTTTGGTCGAGGTTTGGTAAGCCCACAGAGCTGAAAGGAGGATGAGATGCCAATTTAACTTGTGCATCCCAATGGTGCACTGAAGCATCGTAAGTAAGACTTTGTTCACAACTTCAACTTGGCCATTGGCTTGAGGGTAATACATGGTTGAGACATCGTGGCGCAGACCCAACATAGAAGTTAGATCAACCATTATGTAATCTCGAAAATGGGAGCCATGATTGGTGACAATTGCCTAAGGCACTCCAAACCTGGAAATAATGTGATGGAATAGAATTGAGCCGTCGTTTTACCATCTGCAGAGTATGTAGGCATCGCTTCGGCCCATTTGGTGAAATAATCCACAACAACAATAATATACCCATGCCCCCTGACCAGATGAGGGTTATAGGTGTAGAAATTTTGAATAATTTAACACATATTCAACAGAGATTATCCTGATCATGTACTATTGCGGAATACATACATGATCATCAATATAGCAACATCAATAACAATAAAACATCAAGAGCATTCACACATTAACAAAGTATGTAACCCGGGGAAAGCATCTCGCTAAAAACCCCACACTATCTGTATATTAATGATTGAGAACATGTAACATTACAAAGTACAATGCTTATCACAAGCAATCCAGTACCAGCTCCACCTGTTACACACAATACAGCTCAGATCTGATCTCCAAATATATTCCACTGCTTGCCTGCCTCTCCAGCTCAATACCTGCTCAAGAACTGATGAGAATGGTTTACCAAACTCGTATTTGACCTGTAAATAATCACTCACATTGTGTTGGATGTCAGCACAGGCTACAATTCTTGTTATTGGCCAATTCATTGGCATACTCAATCCCTCTAATTGTGCAAATCATCATGCACAACTATAGTCACAACTGATAGCAATCTGATCCTCTAACACTTGTCCCTGCCGAATTGAACATGCAATGACATGCAACTGAGTTAACTGATGTATTCTATAGTTGCATTATGAGTTAATAACTTGTGAATTAATTAATAACTAATTCACCCAACTCATCTCTAGTCTATTTGCTAGTTATACTAAATACAACCAGTTTAACAAAGCTAAACTGAACACAACTCCATCAACTGCACCTCCAGTCCACTAAACTCAACTCACTTGAGTTCTAACTGAAGTCCTGCATGCAAATATTAGTCATCCCATAGGTAACCACGTATTTCCCTCTGGGATCTGCATGTACCACATCCGTAGCTCATCCTGAAGTGCTCCAAGAGAATAAGATCAAGTTTATAGTCCAAATATTATTATGAGACAATAATATTTGACTTTTCTATTTTTGACAGCCAGTCTAAAAATAGACTTTGATCACCCACACTGTGATCACTCACACTGTGGTCACCCACACTGTGATCACTCATACTGTGGTCACCCACACTGTGATCATCCCTGCTGGGATCAAAAATAGAACTTGCGCCATAATTTGCCTGCGGGCCCACTTAGTGAAGGCGACTCTTTTCACTAAGCTCCATCATCTTGTTGCAATCTCAACAATAGGTCATATAGTCGATGGCCCATTTGGGAAAAGGACCAATGGTAATAAAGAGGTGTAGGTGAGCAGGTGGGGCACGCATTTTTCGCTGATAAATTTGGCACTCATGGCACTTGCAAACAGCAAGGATGAAATCCTTGAAGATAGAGGGCCAAAAATAGCCAGCACAAAGGATTTTTTGAGCAACATCATATCCAAACAGGTGAGTGCCTCATGCACCAGAATGGAACTCATTCATGACTCTCTTAGCCTCCTCGAGAGCGAGACAACAACGAAGAATGGAATCGACATCGATGGGGTATAAAGTATTTCCAATGATACGGTAAGTTTTAGATTGATGTCGAATGCGTCAGCGATCATCCTTGGTCAACGCAGACCAGAAAGTGGATGTCTGGAGATACACGATGATATCACCGTACCAGGGGTTGAGAGTGCTAATTAAGAAAAGAGTCTCATCTAGGAGCTGCTCGTTGGCACCAGCAGGAAGAGAAGCAGAAGGAAGGGAGAAAATCAACTCAGTGAAGACCAATGATTTCTTAGATTTGGCAGTAGTGAACACCAAATCGAATTCTTGGAGGATGACAATCTAATTTGAATACTTGACCCCCCTACAATTGATGAGTCAGGATGTAGGTCATGGGGTTTGATTATGAAATCACAATGGTAGTGCGGAGGAGAATGTAATGCTGAAAGCGTTAAACAACCTATACGGAAGCCAAAGCTAACTTCTTGACATGAGAATAATGCGTTTTGGTGTCGAGGAGGTTGTAACTGAGGTAATAAATAACATTTTCATTGCCTTCGTCATCGTCCTATACCAGCACCATAGTGATGGTACTAGAGGCTGCAGCTAGATAAAGGAAGTAATCATGATGATAGTTCAGGGGATGCAACAAAGGAGCATTGATGACGACATCCTTTAGGTCATCAAAAGTCTTTTGGGCAGCCCCATCCCAAACAAACGGGGTTCCTTGATTGAGCAATTGGGTGAATCTTGAAGCTAGCTTAGCATAGTTCGGTACAAAATGACGAAGGAAATTTGATTTTCCTTGCAGACTCTACAGTTGATGCAATGAAGATGGAGGGGGTAAATTAACTATGGCCTCGAATTAAGAGGATCAAGGTGAATTCCTTCTTTCGAAACGATAAAGCCGAGGAGTCATCTGATTCAACACAGAAGACACATTTATGCGGATTCAGCCAAATGTCCTTGGACATATGGATTTTTGATTTTTTATCCTTGGACAAAACAAGACTGAACTTATTGCTCTTGGACGTAAGGACTTTGTGCCTGTTGCTAAAGGACTTGACCCTGGCCTTGACCTTGCAAGAGTTGACCTTGTTGATATGAGTATAAGGGTTGTTGTTACCCGGGTTGACCTTGTTGCCGCAAGGGTTGGCCTTGCGGCTGTAAAGGCTGTTCCTATAGTTGCAGAGGTTGACCTTGCGAAGGCATAGGCTGGGAAGATTGTGGTGCATACTGCACTTGTGACTGCTTGGTTTGCTGCAAAGGTTGCAAGGGTTACCCCTATGGTTGTTGAATTTGTCCCTACTGTAGCATCATCTGGCCTTACTGCTACATGGATGGATATTCCTGCTCCTTGACTATGTGTGGAGTGGAAACCTCCAAGTAACCTGGAGAGGAGAGTGGGATTTCACCTTCTGATTCCATGGGTGAAAATAGGTGACGATAGACAATTGAAGATGTTTGAAGGGATAATTCCGAAGGAATACCAGGTTGATCATTCAAACTGTATGGACAATGTGGTGATATCATAACAGGATCAAATAAAGGATTCAGAGGATAACCAACCAGTCCAAGCTGACCTTTAGAAGTTAGCATACTCTTGGGAGCCTAGATAGGATTATCCGGAGATTCTGGGCCAATGTTAGAAAGTGACCCAGTATTTGAAGGAGGGAGAGGATGAGATGACAAAGGTTGAATACTCAGAACATTTCCAAGTTCAACACCTTTGTCCTCAAGTGACTTCTGCAATTCAGGAAAAGGTTCCTCAGACAATCTTTCAGACAGAGGAGTGGAAGGGGAACTAGGTGAACCAGTTGGTTCAGCCACGGTGATTTTGTCTCAAATAACTAGAAGAGAGATTGATTCCAAGGCTTTAAAATGTGTTTAAAGGTGTACTCATGATGTGGTCTATTATTATACTAACAGGAATGTTATATGGTCATGGGCAACAATTTTTTAAGACGCAAAAACAGACTGGTGCTCTTTCATGTTTTAAGAGTCGAGAAAGAAGAAAAGGTGACTCTATCACTTTTGTTTGAAATGAGCTCAAAAGGACAAGGGCTCAGATGATATTTTATAATTAGGGAGTAAAAACGTTCAAAATGACTACTCAGGATGAACTAGGCAAAAAGGATTACTAGGTAACTATGATTGCAGAATACCTCTCGACGAACCTCAAACACACTTCAAGTAGTCCTTTCACTAGTAAAGAGAATTCATTTCATTTCCAATGCAAATGACGATGGAACTCTAGTCTTGAATGATGCTAACTAATGTAACATATTGATTCAACAAACTAAAATTATGTATTTTTCAATTAAATGCGAAGACAAATGCTTCACAAACACTTCACACTTCAATGCATTTTCAATACCATCAATCACAAGCAAATGCAAAGCAAAAAAGAGAATTCCTTTCAAACTAATGATGAAAAGACTCAACCAAAAACAAGATGAGCAATGTGATCAATGCCCAAAAAGAGACGCTCAAACAACAAACAAAAATTTTCAAACTTGTTAAATGGAAATCAAAGCAATAAAAGCACTAACAAGTGAAATGGAAGGACCAACTTGACTATTGACTTGACTTGGTGAGCATGAAAACAGGTGAATGGATGACAATCTAGATGCCATAGGGTTACAAAAAATCCAAGAACTCAATAAACCAAGTGAAGAAAACGAAAATCAAACAAGCATATAAACCAAGCTAAAAGAGCTTTCCAGCCAGGGAGAACACAGTCAAAACAAGTTGAGAGATAGAAATCAGAAGGGCAAGACACATTGGCTATGATCTAGGGGAAACCCTGATCTTCACCTATAGGAAGCAGCATGATCTTCACCATTTTGCTATTCCTTTTTCAAGGAACAACACTTTTTCACTCTGCTGTTCCTTTCCAAAGGAACAACATTTCCGTCGTTTTGCTGTTCCTCTTCAGAAGGAACAACACTTGCATTTTTTTTGTTGTTCCTTTCCTAAACGAATGGAAATTTCATTTGTCTGTTGTTCCTTTTCCCGAAGGAACAACATTTTCGTTTTATGATGTTCCTTTTTCTGAAGGAACAACATTTTCGTTTTCTGCTATTCCTTTTTCCGAAGGAACAACACATTTTCATTTCCTACTGTTCCTTTTGGCGAAGGAACAACATTTTCGTTCTCTACTGTTCCTTTTTCCGAAGGAACAACATTTTCATTTTCTGCTGTTCCTTTTCCGAAGGAATAGCATTTTTTTTTTTTCTGCTGTTCCTTTTTTTGAAGGAACAACACTTGCAATTTTTTGCTGTTCCTTTTTCCAAGGGAACAACACTTTCGTTTTCTACTGTTCCTTTTTCTGAAGGAACAACACTTGCGTTTTATGCTGTTCCTTTTTTTTTCTGAAGGAACAACACTTGCATTTTTCTGCTATTCCTTTTCAAAAGGACAACATTTTTGCATTGTTTTTCTTACGCTTATTTTCTTTGCTGTTGTTCTTCTTAATACACAACAGTTTTGAGTATTTCTTTCCTTTTGCTTGCGATTTTGTGCATGTACTTGTTTTACCTTTTTCTTCTTTGTGTGTTTTATCATTTAGATCATTTTTGAAACACGGCTATACACCTATGCAATGAATACAAAAACTAGAGGATATTGAAATCAGAAAATTACATAAAAGTCGCTATCTTTACAAGAAATTGCTCTCAGTTGATAAGATAAAAGAGGAAAGGACACAACTATCAATCATCTTGCTGTCACTGTTCTACTAATACCAATATGATTGGTTATCTTTATCATGATGGTTCCTTCTAAATTCCCATAATCCTCTTTGATAATTATTAAGGGATAAGAACAAAGGGCATTTTTTTCTATTGAGATGTTAAGACTTCTTCCACCATCCCTAGTCTTAAGGAGTGCTAAACCACCCTTTGTGTATAAATAGGAAAAGTACTTTATAAAAGAAAAAATAAAAGAAAAATGTTTATATAATTTGCTAACATGGTTTGTCAGATGAAGGATAGGGGGTCTCATTAAGAGCCAGCCTACCATGATCATAAGGAAGAAAGTGAAGTGGCATTCCCACTATGGCCACCACACCAGGGATATGATCTAAGAGGCACATCAGAAAAAATAAAAAGTCCTTGGAACAGGAGGTCTCATCACGAGCCGGCCTACCCACCTTTCACTCCTTCCTAGTGAATGGCATTATGATTTATCTAGTTACCAAGCCAGCATAATGGCCTCCATTCTGACATTCCACAACACTTTCCTAAGCATACACAAAGGATCATGGTTCCATGGGTGAAATAAACAACTCTGTCAAGGTTATGGACACCTGTGGGCAACAGAGCTCTATTGATGGTATTGAAGTCACATTCTTTATACACCAATAGCAGTTATAAAACCCTTCTTCTATCTTTGTAATGGGTCAAATAAGATTATGAACATAATTCCTCCAAACCTTTAATACATGAAATCTATTACAATCAATCATGACAGAAAAAGTTGATAGTGACTGCATTGAACTTTTTGTGCACGTCAATTGTCCTATCCTCCAAATCTCGCATCATATCACAACATTCTCTTATTTATTAAGCGATTCTATTATATACCTCGATTTTGGCAATCTGCTCATTCTTGTAAACATGGCATCTCGGTATATGCTATTCCTTTCTGACTCTATACCATGGCAGTCCAGCACGCCGCTCCCTCATTTGATGGCTGAGGATGGTTTATCACATTGTGGGGGGGAGCAGGTGACCTCATAATTCACTAGCATACGTGTTAGTTTATCATTCGGAGAACTTTTACTCGGGAATAGCAAGGCTTAATGGTATATTGTTTTCCAATTTGCATGGCTTGCTGTTTCAAAGTTATTTCCACGTTATGCTCTGCAACAATTAGCAGTAATTTGAAATTTGAACAAGCTTGTTGTTTCATCATTTTCTCTGTGGTTGCTAACAGCTTGAACAACCTGCTGTTCCATTGCCGTCTCTATGTTTTTACAGTGTGCTAAGCATGGGAGGAAGATCAATTTGTAGAGAACCACAAGTGTTGACAGTCTCTGATGCTGCACGAGAAATCCTAACAAGGGCAGGATGGATAGTTTATCTCAATCATCTACAACAATCCAATGAGATCGTGGCAATTGAATTTTTGCAGAACCTGCAAGAATATCACTCCACGGTAAGAGGGAGACAGATAGTAGTCACCGATGACATAATTGCAGAGGTTTCAGGACTGCCAGCTACTGGATTTGTGTGGACTTTGAAGAAGGTAAGACTGCGAGATGCCATAAAAATATTTTAAGATGAAGCTCAGAACCTGACTCGAAGAGGAAAGGGAGTTCTACCAGTAGCCTTGGGAGAACCGTGGGCAGAATTGGTGAGAATCATCCAGAATTACATCACCTGTGAAGGCAGAAAAGACGTGGTAAGACCACGCCACCTTAAACTTTTAGCCATGTTAAAACAAAAATGCACTGTGAATTTTCCTGCGTTTTTAAATTCTTTATTACATGATGTTGCCCGAAGCATGAAGAAATCTCGCCACGTAGAATTGGTAGTAAGTCACCATGGGTTGATACAACTGATAGTTAGCTACAGTCTTGCTCAGCAACAGAGCAGTTGGGAAGAACTAATTTTTACAATAGACGGGGGATTGGCTTTGCCAGCCCCCAAACGAAAACATGCTGCAAGTACGTCGAATAGACCATTGAAATGAAGGAAATCCGTTAGATTGGCATGGATCAGAGGGAGGTTGGAAAATTCCCAAGGGAACACCAGTCAACTGGTGGAGATAGATGATTCAGGGGATGAGAAACCCTCGCAATTGGAAGGGTATGATAATAAAAGAGAATTGAAGGAAAATGATGAGGGAGAAACAGAGGAAGAGACCGAGCAATCTACTCAGGCGAAGAAGAAATAGAGCAACGTGAGGAAAGCCCATTACAAAATCCGTTTCGAGAAGATGAATTGGCCTAGATTTTGGCCAATATGGGCAAATATACTTAACCTCTCAGCCCACTAAATCTACACACCGAAGAAGAACCGTAGGAGCACTCTGTTCATGATAAGAGTGCATCCGAAGAATTGTGTGACGAGGAAGAAGAAGAAGAGAATCACTCTGGCCATGATGAAAGTGTATTCGGAGAGAAAAATGATGAAGATAAAGAAGAGGAAAAATTTGTTCCAAGTTAGAATACATCGGAAGAATTTTATGAAGAAGAAGGGGGGGAAGAAGAAGTTACCCAGGAGATAGCAAAACAAGCTAGGGTTTCTACCCTTGAACAACCTGATTAGTAGAATAATGAGGAAGCACCCCAAGAAGAAAATCAAGAAATTGGTCAAGGAGAATGTCCAGGCTCAAGTAAGGGAATAGCTGTTCCTTCCAATAAAACAGAAGAAATCAAAATATTACTAAAGGAACAACAAAGACTGCTTAACGTAATAGCAAAAATTCGACGACAAATCAGGATTTTGAAGATGGGGAAGAAAGCAAAAAGGACCCTGGTGGTAAGGCATGCAACCGCTTCGGCGAAACCCCTTAGGAAAAAGGTTAAGAGGACTCAGGTCCAGCCACTTGTTTTCCAGCTGCTCCTGGAAGGGAGCTACAACCCCCTGGCTCTTGTACTGGCTGATATGTTTACCAGTATGTAGGCGCCGACCTACAGAAGTCTACGATCTTCTCTCTTCCTCCAGGGACCATGTTTCATAAATTTTCATACTAGATACTCCTGAAGCACAACACCATAATCTGAAGGCCATGTTTCATCCAATTTTCATACTAGACCCATCAACAACATTGAAGCACAAAATCAATCACCACTGCAATACATCCATCAACTACACCTGCATCATTGATCTCTGAATCACCCAATGTTGAAACACTGAAACTCTGTCAACAACACAGTCACCAGAATACAAAACAGACAAAAAAACTTTGAAATAACAACCAGATCCAACTACAACTTCAAAATATCATACTTCATACTGTATACGCTACTCTAATGAACCCAACCTATGTGTATACGTGCTTTTACCAAAGCGAACCCGCGTACAGATCTGCAAATTCTAACTTATAACTTTGCAGCTATTCCAGACATCAATTATACCCAGAACATAACATTTACAGAATAAACATGTGTCAATAATTCAGATCTAGTCTATCCATGATCAAACCATATAATGATAAAACATTCCAAGCCTTAAGATCCCAATCCATCGTTCATCATCATCCACATGGGTGCATCCTTGGTTCAGATCAAGCAAAGCATCACAAACCCATAACCTGCATACTAGATCTCACACTTCATCAGATATTCATCACTTGCTCACTTCCCCTCTTGGCCTAATGATCTTCTCCTTATATAGGTTTAGGCCTCTCTCAATACCATGGTCCAAAACCACGTAGAACCAATACCTTGGATCCAATACCTGGGGTCAACACTTCAAATCAAATACCATGGACCAATAAAAAAATACCACAGACCAATACCACGGACCAAAACTTAGTTTTCCAACATGTACGCACCTTTCCTTTTGTGATCCTGCGTGTGTACATATACACGCCTTTTGTTCTGATAACCAGCGTGTATACGCACTTTCATCACGATTAACCTGCGTATACCTCTCTCTTGACCTGCTGTACTATGATCTGTCATTTGATTGAGTTGCCACCAAGGACAACACCTATATCATACCTCTGAGTGAGTTGCCATCAAGGAAAACACCTGTATCATAATGCCAACAATCTCCCCCTTTGGACTTGATGGCAACCACCACACCAAGTCACTCTCCCCCTTTGACATCAAGGGCAAAGGACGGACCAAGATATTCTCTTCCTTGATACACATTCTGCTATCCATACTCCCCCTGAGTACCTGCTGAAATCTCTGATTGAGCTCCCCCTTTGTACATGCCAAGATGTACCAATTCGTTCGCGCTCCCCCTGAGCACATGCAAGGTCTGCAAAAACATAACATGACTCTATACATACATCAATCTCCCAACCAAGTGGGAATACACCATTTTGACTCATCCACCCAACCAAGTGGGGATATATCAAATGTTTAAACATGACTCAAACACAAGAACCATTACATCATCCATCCCATGCATAGTGGGGTAACAAGATACATCATATGACTCACAAAGACTAGGGACCTAAACAAGACCATGACAGTTATTAGTAGTGATCATACACCATATGACCTGCACTATAAGCATCTGTCACTCGCATCCAAACTTGTAACCTGCAATACCATTCTTTTGACCAACAAACCATAAGTAGCAAGATGTATCATTTATAAGCATCATCACCAAAGACTTCTCATCAAAATGCCAACAATGCATTATTTGAAGTATATGCTCCCCCTGAACCTGTGCCATGCCATCATCAAACAGTGACAGAACCATATCAGACTTCTGTACTGCTGTTTTTCTTCTGCATCATCATGTACGCAACTGTGCAGCGTCCAACTCACATATGTACGTGACTTATCTTCATGAAACCTGCGTATGAGATTTAGAACACTGATGTTCCACACTTTCAGCTTCCTCTGGGTCTGTCATGTCTGTGTACTATACTATGCCACATCTTTCTGGCTGTACTTCCTTTTTCTTCCATATCTTCAACTGTGATGATGTTTTCTCCTTTTGGTATGGTGCCCAAAATCTTCTCCTACATTCCTTTACTATATGTCCAAGCTTGTTACATGCATAATAGCTTACATGTTTCCTATTCCTCCTATAGTAGTCAATGGATTTGTGACCAAACATATTGCAAGAAAAACAATATCCCTTGAAGTAGCTAGAACGTGATGATCTTTCTGTGTGACGGACTTGAACCATTCTACTTCTACATCTAGCTGCAACATGTCCAAGATTATGACATACATAATATTCAACATTATTCATTGGGGGAAATAATCGTCTATCACTCCCATAGTTCGGAGAAATTTCTTTCCTTGGCTATTGATGGGGTTGTTGTTAAAATTGGCAACCAGGGAAAAACTTCATGTGGGTCATCTTATTCATGGCTAATAATATTTTTATTAGATTCCTCTCATCGAGAGGTGTAGGATTGATATAAAGATCATCCAATTCCGATAAGTATTCATGGAGATATGAATTTATTTTGATTATGGAATTATTATCAAGCCGACCTACAACTCATGTAGGCTCAGAAGCCCAACAGTCGCATCTATTCACCCACCAACGTTGTGTATAAATATAAGAGGATTTTTCCTCATTTGGACTCACTCATCTCATCACATCTCTCTCTCTCTACTGCGCAGATATGAGTCTCTTATCTACTGCGCTGAAATGGGTCTCTCTCTCTCACACATGTGAAGCCGGAAGCTGTTGAATTTGAAGCTGCAATTGCAGAAGAAAAGATTGACTTGCATGGCCTAGAATATCTCCTCATTTGAACTGTGCTGTAGGTTCATCTGAACCTCCTTTGAAAGCCACAACTTTTGGTGGTGGAATGAAGTCAATCCGACGAACGGTTTGCAAGATATCGAGTGCCCTAGTTTGAAGCCGGAAACTGCTGAAACTGAAGCTGCAACTACAGAAGCAAAGATTGACTTGCGTGGACTAGAAGATCTCCTCATCTGAACTACACTTTAGGTTCATCTGAACCTCCTTTGAAAGCTGCAACTTTTAGTGGTGGAATGAAGTCAATCCGACGAACGGTTTGCAAGATATCGACTGCCCTAGTTTGAAGCCGGAAACTGCTGAAACTGAAGCTGCAACTGCAGAAGCAAAGATTGACTTGCGTGGCCTAGAATATCTCCTCATTTGAACTGCGCTGTAGGTTCATCTGAAACTCCTTTGAAAGCCGCAACTTTTGGTGTTGGAATGAAGTCAATCCGACGAACGGTTTGCAAGATATCGAATGCCCTAGTTTGAAGCCGGAAACTGCTGAAACTGAAGCTGCAACTGCAGAAGCAAAGATTGACTTGCGTGGCCTAGAAGATCTCCTCATCTGAACTGCGCTGTAGGTTCATCTGAACCTCCTCTAGAAGCTGAAACTTTTGGTGGTGGAATGAAGTCAATCCGACTGTCAGTTTGTGAGATATGGTTTGCCCTAGTTTGATAATGAAGCCGCTAATGCTGATGCTACTGATCTAGGGTTTGCTACTGCTGATATGAATCAGATTTATTGTACTATTTCTATTTGCTGAATTATTGAAGATAAACGAAGATTTGATCAAAGGGTTTCCCCACACATTGTGGGGTTTGTCCCTGGCTAGCCGCCACATCTTGTGTCTCTTGTCTTGGCTTGTTTTCTGTCGATCGTTTAATGTTCTATCTGCACTTTACTTTATGTACATGTGATTGCTAATCGGTGGAATATAATAAGAAAAAGAAGTAAAATGTTATAACCATAGAACATACCATAACTCAACAGTTTTCCTCTCATCTTCTTGTTAAGCATTTTAGATTTCTCATTAAAGTTCCTTGCCTCACCTTGTGAGCTAAATTCACCTTCAACAGATTCATAAAAACCAAGACCAGTTTTGATAGCAGGCGACCTTTGACTACTAAGAATATCATCCAAAATCTTAGTACTATCTTGAAATTGTAATAGTTTATCCTTTTCTTCTAATTTACCTTTTAAGATATTTACCTCAACCTGATGTTGTTCTTCCTTTTCTAGACATTGCTTCTTCAAAATTTCTTCCCTCTTCCACTTGTTGCCTTGGTTTGAGAATCTCTTTTTCTTGTTCTTCATTCAGCTCCTGTAGCATTTGACGAACTCTGAAGGCACATTCCAGTTGAGCTTTTAAGCTAATAATTTCTTCTTTGAGGGCACTCTCCCTTTTGCTAAGTAGATCTTGTTGATCTATGATTTTATCTGATGCTTCATTTGCTTGTTCATCTTCAATCTGAGGTGATTCAGAATTTGAATACTTGCTTCCACTTAATGGCAGGCTGTCATTGTTCTTTTGAGCTTTTTTCCTCTTCTGAAGCGCTTTCTTTCCCATTGTTCTACGGATCTCCTTCAAGCAATCAAGCTTCCACCAAAGGACTTGCTCTGATACCAATTGTTGGAAATAATATTGAGAGGGGGGGGGGGAGGGTGAATCAGTATTATCAAATCAATCACTTTTTCATTTTCATACTCAGATATATATATGCTACTTCAGTTAAGGGAACTCGCGTGTACACGCGTCTGCATCTAATGCAACTAGTGTATATCCAGTAAACTTATGATTCAATTAATCCATTATATGTTGATCTTCAATTAATGCATCCAAACTTCATTAACAGTAAACAGGTGCAGTAAAATAAAACAGATCATCACACATAAGAAACACACATGAACACCAAGATATAAGGTGGAAACCCAATGTGGGTGAGAACCACCTGCTGTAATTCGTCTCTATCTTCTTTTAATAAGAAACTTCTTTTTACAATATTTATGTATTGGTGCAGTCTTATACTAGTACGCAGGCTTCTACCTGCAGAAGGCTACAACCTTCTCTCGTTCTCCAGTTTCTCTTGGAAGGGAGCTACAACCCCCTTAGCTCTTGTACTAGTCGATCCATTTACTAGTACGTAGGCGCCGACCTACTGAAGGCTCCAACCTTCACTCAATTTCTAGCTGCTCCTGGAAGGGAGCTACAACCCCCCTAGCTCTTGTACTGGCTGATATGTTTACCAGTATGTAGGCGCCAACCTATAGAAGTCTACGATCTTCTCTCTTCCTCTAGGGACCACGTTTCATAAATTTTCATACTGGATACTCCTGAAGCACAACACCCTAATCTGAAGGCCATGTTTCATCCAGTTTTCATACTGGACCCATCAACAACATTGAAGCACAAAATCAATCACCACTGCAATACATCCATCAACTACACCTACATCATTGATCTCTGAATCACCTAATGCTGAAACACTGAAACTCTATCAACAACATAGTCACCAGAATATAGAACAGACAACAGAACTTTGCAATAGCAACCAGATCCAATTGCAACTTCAAAATATCATACTTCGTACTATATACGCTACCCTAATGAACCCAACCTGCGTGTATACGCACTTTTACCAAAGCGAACCCGTGTACAGATCTGCAAATTCTAACCTATAACTTTGCAACTATTCCAGACATCAATTATACCTAGAACACAACATTTACAGAATAAACATGCGTCAATGATTCAGATCTAGTCTATCCATGATCAAACCATATAATGATAAAACATTCAAAGCCTTAAGATACCAATCCATCATTCATCATCATCCACATGAGTGCATCCTTGGTTCAGACCAATTAAAGCATCACAAACCCATAACTTGCATACTAGATCTCACACTTCATCAGACATTCATCATTTGCTCACTTCCCCTCTTGGCCTAATGATCTTCTCCTTATATAGGTTTAGGCCTCTCTCAATACCATGGTCCGAAACCACATAGAACCAATACCTTGGATCCAATACCTGGGGTCAACACTTCGAATCAAATACCATGGACCAATACCAAAATACCATGGACCAAATACCACAGACCAAAACTTATTTTTCCAACATGTACGCGCCTTTCCTTTTGTGATCCTGCTTGTGTACGTATATGCGCCTTTTGTTCTGATAACCCACGTGTATACACACATTCATCATGATTAACCTGCGTATACCTCTCTCTTGACCTGCTGTACTATGATCTGTCATCTGATTGAGTTGCCACCAAGGACAACACCTGTATCATACCTCTGATTGATTTGCCATCAAGGACAACACTTGTACCATAATGCCAACATCAAAAACCTATTTCTACAGTTGAGGTGGAATGTGATGATACAACTAGAACTAAAGGGTTTGAGGAGGATCAGGACAAAGAGAAATAGGAGAAGTTTGTAGAATAAGGCCCCTCCAAATATGAAATCTTGGATGTTACACGTGTTAATGCCTGGATCTACCTCAGGCTGACGGAAGGCAGGTCTATGGTAACATCAAACCATGCTTAACTTGGCAGCTAGCCCTACCAGGTCAGGAGAGAGCTCTCTCCTTGTCAATATCAATTAGAATATGGAAACTAGGGCTTGATATGACTGAAATGAATGTTGATTTTAGGCTAAGTATAGTAAATTAGGGTTTCTATTTTGATTTTAGGTTTTGGTTGCTGGATCAATTGGAGAAGGCAGATTGGATCCGGGAAATTCACTCAGGAATACAGTCATGTCCTGTGGGGCAGGGTAGACAAGAGCTTCATGTACTAGAAAAGGATTTGAGATGGTAGAGTAAGACAGCTGAGGAGTTGAGGAGGGCATAAGAAGCTTTCAATCCTCTTCAAACAATGAAAACATTGAAAACTAAATGAAATCCCAAGACAAAGCACTATAAATCTAGTGTATTCTATCTATTCACCTTGATTCACTTAGTTTAGAAGAAAGAGAGAGATGTGGATACATATAAACATTAGAAAAGAACTCATTACAAAGAAGAAACAATACACAAAACTCATTGTCACAAGAATCCCACAAAAATAGTTGTGAAACCTAGTTTTATTCCTTGCCAACTGTTGATACAAAATGTTCAGTGGTCCAACACTTCTACCAAAGTTCAACCTTTACAAATGACTAAGAAATGGCATGATATAGGCATCAAACCACCTATGCTAGCCATCAGGGGTCGAATCCATGAGTCAAGGAGCTGTTTCAACAACATCTAAACTAGGAACTAGAAAATAGGCAGTGGAACAGTTTGCCTCTAAAATTATGGAACCTGATTCATTCAACCTCAAACTACCTCTAATTGATGTATCTACCCCCTCAAATCATTTTTCATAAAATTTACATCATCTTACATGATTTACAATTACAAATTTACCAAGGAGAAGAGAAAAAGTCAACTGATAGTCAAATTGGGCGAAATTCTAGAAAATCAGGCAAAACTGGCAAAATTCCTCCTATGCGTAGCGCCACTAATCCTATGAACAACGCTTTTTCTAGGCCACTTTTGGAAGCCCTCTTGAAGTCCAAATCAGGTGTAGAATAGCTCATTGGAAAGATTTGTGAGTATACTTTCTGTAAAAACTTGAATTTTTTGATTTGGAGTCCATTTGCCCCTCCAAAAATGGAATCTCCTAAGACTGCTTCCTGTGTGGAAAAAAAGAGGCAGAGATGGCACTTTTTAGGTGTTTTTTGCCCTTTTGGAGACCTAGAACTTGTCCTAAATTCTCAGCCATTTTTGAGCTTTCATAGTTTTCCATGCTGATTCCAAAAATATAAACTTTTTTGCAAGAATATGTCCCCAAAAAAATCACAACGCCGGTGGCACTGCGGACCTATTGGAAAAGCCTGTTTTTCAATTTCAAAAATTCAAAAATGTCAAAATTTTCTCAAAATTTCTTGAAATTTGGCATGAATGATCCTTTTTAAGTGCTTTGATGGGCCAACGATGCTTCAGCCAAGATCTTGAGTTTATCTTGTTCTTTTTTGCTCCTCAAAGCTCTTTTTAACTTACCTTTTAGCCTCTTCATCATATTGTCAACATACTATCCTTTGTTCCATTGTTCACCAACATTTGGAATGCCTATTGCTTCTGAGATGGTGGTAGGTGACAAGGTGAAGGAGACATCAACAAGGTTCACTTGGCCATTATGTAGATGAGTGACAAACAACTGGGCAAGCTCATAGCAAGAATGATGTCTAAAACAAGATATAGCAAGAGGACAAGCAAACAACTCTGTGAGACTGATAGGTTCCTCTCGGATGATCTTCCCACTTTGTGTGGCTTTCTTGGCACATGTGCTTCTCTAGAAGTTTCATTGAAAGTTTCCTCCTCCCTCTCATAGTCTATGTCTCTCCCCATGGGTTTTGATAATATGATGGGTGATGAAATTTGTAGTGAAAATAGATGAGTATGAAGAGATTTTGAAATAGAAAGTAAGTGAAATGTAAGGTGAGGGTGAATGTTTGAAGGGATTAGGGTAAATGATTCATGAAGGAATGAGGGAAATGAGGGAGGGAGTATGGTTTTCAAATGTGAGAAGAGGGTTTATTAATGAAGTAGGTGTAATGAGGAAGTAGGATTTGGGAGTTTGGGAATGGGGAATTTGGGGCTAGGGTTTGAATTTGTAGTGTATGGGAGTTTAGAAATAGTAGCAAAGATGAATGAGTGACCTTGATGAACCGTGAAACCATATTGGATAAACAGACTTTAACAACTATGGTGAACAGTGAAAACTAGGGTTTTGATTTCATGGATGAAAAACCAACAAGACAAAATCACCCTTTGGCAAGGAGGAATAATGCACTTACTTGTAAAGAAGGTGAACTTGGTGATTTGGAGTGATTTGAGGTGATTTAGCAGTGTTTTGGGAGTTTTCAATAGGTGTGCATCGCCCTCAAACAAGTGCATAGCAACAATGTAATTTTACACTGGAAACCAGCCACAGGTGTGCAGTGCCAATTGTATGCGCAGTTCCCGCTGACAGGTGCGTAATGCCTTTTTGTAGACCACTTTTGGAGGCCTTTATTGTGTCCAAATTAGGCTTATGATAGCTCATTAGAAATATTTTCGCGTCTAATTTCCATAACATCTTGAATTTTCCAATTTGTAGGTGATTTTCCCTATCAAAAGTCAAATCTATCAAGACTAGTCAAAATGTGCAAAATGAGGCTACCTAAATGTAGAGTGCTGTTGCAGTCAACATTTGAAGGTCTTCCTCAACTGAAAATTGAGCTCATGATAGCTCATTGGAAATTTCTCTCTATCTAGATATAATTTCACTCATCAAGCAAGGCATTTGGTCAACCAAGCCAGGAGAAATCTTGATTTTCCTAAGGCAACTCTAGAGGTGTAGCGATTCTCCTGAGGAAACTGTATTGTTGACATTTTTCTAAAACCATGACACCTGTGTAAAAAATGAACGAGGTTTTTCTTCCTTGGCCTATTGTGGAAAAAAATCTCTCTCACTTTTTCCAAATTCATTTTTCCTTGATCAAAAACATCATTTGAGTAAAACCTATCCCCATGTGTGGAACAGGGGATTTGTCGAAATGAAGTGAAACGAAGGGGATAAGGGGCTTCTAAATTCTTGAGAAAATTTTGGAAAGTAGGGAGGGATGTTAGGAAGTAAGGGAAAGTGGAATTTCAAATATTGATTAAGGGGAAAAGGTCCAAAAGGGCAAAACATAGGCCTAGCCTAGAAAATTGTCAAATTGTAGCAAGAAGCTTGGGTTTGTGGGAAAATGATGAATTTGAAGGATATCAGTGATGAGAAGTACTCAAGAAGGTACATTAAGGATAGGGGAAGGTATATGAATTTCAAGATACAAGTTTTGTTGATGATTTGACCATCCAAGAGAAATTACCTTCAAAACCCTAGGAGAGGGAAATGAACTTTACCTAAGCACGAACAAGGTGTAAAATGACCCATTGGAACCTGAAATGATGATGAAAACTCTTTGAATGATGGTACACTCATCTGAATGGTGACATGGACTGACATTTGGATAACTTTGAAAGGAGTGAAAACAAACCCTAAACCTAATACCTAGTGACCAAATTTTACTTGAAGACTCACTGAGATGACAAAATTTGACTTTGACACCTTAAAACCACTTTGTAAGAGCATGTTTGATCACTGGTGGAAGACTACAAAGACTGAAACTAACAACACGAGACCCTAAAAAAGAACCAAAGAAGCAAAAGGAGATAGAAGGACTAGTAACATAAGAGAAGATAGAAGAACAAGAGGTTGTTAATTCACTAGGTAAGACAAAAATTGACCCTCTCGTTCAAATTGAAAATATGAGAAAGGAAAATTAATATTTAAAGAATAAAGTTGCCTTGGTTAATGAACAACTTCATTTTAAGAAAGAAACCAGATTGGACATGTTCGAAGAGGCTGTAGAAATGTGTTCATCTATTGTATCAAAAAAAAATTGTAAGGGTTGCCAATAGATCCTTTAGGAGGCTAAAATCATGGAGACTATTACTAATTTAGTTGGAGTACAAGTGGGGGAAAATGACAAACAATTTCAACCTACTATTCCATAAGAACCCATGGGTGGTGTTGTTTTTTACATAAGAACCAACAGTCGAAGCAGATTGGGAAGAAGAGAAATAGTCTGCTAAGAACATGTTTATGATGTCGTTGTTACATAAGAACCAACAGTTGAAACAGAGTAGACTAAAAATAAAAATACTTTTGTACCATAAGAACCTATTGATGATTTTGTTGTTACACAAGAACCAATAGTTGAGATAGAGAAGTAGGAGGATAAAAGGGATCAGAAGGAGGATGTTGAAACAACATCTGAAACAACCCACATTAAATTTGAATATTTGATGACAATACTAGATTAGTGGGATAAATTACTTCTCTTCCCCAAATATTAAGTCATCTTCCCAAAGAAGCATGAGGAAATGGTCAATAAGCTTATTAAGAAGGAGTGTGCTAAAAAATTAAGAATTGCAGAATTTGTGAAATTTCAGAAAGAGAGGAATGAAGTAATGAAATAGGTGAACAAACTATAAGGAGAGGTTAAGCTGTTACAACAAGAAAAGGAGCTCATTTATGAGATCATTAATGGATTATTGTGCATTAGGCTTCCTTCTCCTTCTTATCCTTTATATTTGCAAGAAAAACATTATCTCTTCCAATTAAAAACACTAAAGGAAAAGTGACCATATAAGAAAAAGGAGATACACAACTTCTTGGAAACATTTCAAAGTACTAATTTCTCATAACAAAATTTGTTGCATGAGATGTACCTACATGATCTATCTTTATTTTGGGATGAATCGTTCAATCTAACACCCTATGTGGGAGATGTACAACTCAGGGCTTTTGTTTATTTTATGTAAAATTAGATAGGTTGGAAAGCTACCCACAATACTGTAACAAATAATGAAGAATGGGTAGAACTATTTATTAGAGGAGAACCCAGTTCAACTGAAGCCATTGCACACAAATACAACATAAGATGATAGTTTCGAGCCACTAAGACACTACTAGTGGACCATGGAGAATAAGTTCTACAGAGATTCCACATAAATATACAAGGAACAAGATTAGATATTTACTAATAAGAATTGGAGAAGGGAGATCGCTATTGTTATCATAATTTTGAGCAATAACATTCAAAACTTCCCTCTTATTTGGGTACCCACCTATCAATATCAACATCCATATATTATTAATGATATGTTTTGGGAGGGATAATTGGTTATTTCTTTTGGATACAGGTGGAATAAGTGAAGAGATGGCATGAAAATACAACCTCACACAAATTCACTCTCAGCGTGTCAGGCATTAGTGACATGAGTCTACATGAGGACATGCAGGATATTATACTGGGGGAGATGTTGGGTGACATAAATGTCATGTTTTTACTACTTATTTTCCTATTTCTTTCATCCCAGTTTAACCAATAGGACCATATCGTATTACTATAACAACCCTTATTCACCTAAGTATGTCCTTTTTCACTTGTCACTTTCTTAGTCCAATTATACTTATAATTTTACATTAGAACCACTTTCTTAGGCTATTTTTTTATCATAAAACTTATGTATGGGTGGTTTTAGGTTTGGATGGTCTATTGAAGCTTGCTATTATAGGATTACATTTCATTTCCTTTACCGATTTGGATCAATCAGGGTTCTACGAGTTGTTGTTGTTATATAGACAGTTTCTTAAGCATGTGGTGCCTTTCCTAATCCGATTGGATCTAGAAGCACATCAAAGTCAAAAGAAACAACTCATCACTTGGAGATATTTGTGGAGCATCCATATCACTTGGTTGATATATTTCATATCTCTATTTGTAATTAGAGGAAAGTTTAATAGTTTTACCCCTTCCATGGAAATAGTTGTGTAATTGTTAAGATATTGTTTTATTTTATGATCACACTAGAGTCAAAATATTATCATGATGATCTTGTCATTGTATTTAAGATCTATAAAAGAGAATATTATTTTTCGTGAAGGCTAGAGTGAAGAATTAGAGAATAGGATTGGAAAGGGGAAACACCAAAGATATGTAATCTTTATACTTCTATTAATGCAAATACTAAATTTTTGGTTCAATAATTTCCTCTCAGTAGTATGTCTGCTTTTTAGTGCTCCAACCCATACTGATGAGGAAGGGCCCACCTTCTTAGCAGGGATCACATGTTACTTAGAGTGGAATACATAATTGCATAAATATTTCATAGTTATGTGATTGTTGTGTTGTTACAATTAATTATGTGTGCAATTTAATTAATTGCAATAAACTTTGGATGGTGTGACACCTTAAGACCTGGACCAATCCCTCAATTTAGTGTGGTAGTGAATTATTTACTTTTCTCTTACAGTTTGGATTACATTTCCTTTTATGTGTGTAGATTGAATGAGTTATGTTTTTCAAGAGTGTTGTGATAGTGGTTGAATGATAGATTGGATAAATATTTATCAGTTACATGATTGTTGTTACTTCTATTGTTTTTTTTTTTTCTAAATAACACTAATTCTGTTAATGTAACAAAAATGGTACAAGGAGGCACTGACCTTTGCAGAGAAAGCCTAAGATTATTCCATGTTTAACAACCAATAACTAAAAGAGACTGCCCACACCAGGGAATCCAGTCCAAAACTAGAAGTGTTTGCTGTCCACGTAGGGGTAACAACTTGTAATGCCAGAGTAGTATAGTTTGTCGAACAAACATCAAAATTAACAAAAATTTCATAAAAGAAACAACAGAATATACCCCTAAGGATGGGAGCCGGGAACCTAAAACCTGAAAAAACTTTGGCCAGCTAGGTGTTAGTAGTAGGAGGAGGTTCTTCCACTATCAGACACCTGTATGCCTCCATGTCATCTTCCTCGTCCTATTGATCTCTTAGCATTGCTTCCATAGTCTTGAAGCGGTATGAATTATTGCATCCCTGAGCTGCACCTGAGCAATCTAGAGCTTCTTCATGGCTTCTATGCATCGCTGAGCTACTACCAAGGGCTTTTATTTTGCTGGTGTTAGTCCTCTCCTGAAAGCTGCAAGCTGGGAATTCAGAGCTTTGAGTCTCCTCTCTAAAAGCTACTGAAATGATTGCAATTATGCAAGGTCGCTCCAGTGTGCAGCGGAACTGGAATTGGGTAGAGTGACTGGGTTGCAGAGATGGGATAGAGGTAACAAGAGGCAGTGGAGCATCTTCAACACACCGAGATCCTGTCGTCTGATCTCGCCTCCAACCGTTTCAGGTGGCTGGATAACGACTTGTGAAATGAGCCGTCGTTGAGGGGGAGGAAGAGTCTGAAGGGGTCGAGTCAGAAAGGGATAGGGAGGAGGGCCAAATTGCTATTCCTTTGCTACTGCCCCTCCTTGAAGTGCATCCTGTGATGCAGATGAGGCAAGTTCACTTGGTAGAAATTGGGCAGACGAGGATGAATAGGAGTAGTGCTAGGGATTGAATAGCCAGTGGGAGCAAGAGGACCGGTTATCCGTTTTTCAAAACCAATATTCAAGGCCGAAGCATCAGTTTGAAGGCAACAAAGGAGACTCTGTGAGAAATGGGCACCATCTACCATCTCAATGCAGCAAAGAATTTGGCATCATCTCCCTATTGACGTGCACGAGCTCAGTTCTATAGCAACAGGGAGACAATTGCATTTCAAAGGAGGTAGAACAGGGGGAAGGTGGTCCAAATATGCCATCTTAAGAACTAGACTAAGGTTTCCTCGGCCTGCGCACTGCATTAAAATACCATTAATGTCGACGATGATCTTTGGTGGGCTCCAGTATTGCAGCAATAATGGTGCAACTCCTGGGACTCCCTTCTTTACTCTTATCAACCCGGTAGTTCGTAACAAACTTGGAAGCGACAGTGCTGTATGCACAAGTACTAGCTCTTGTCACAGCTGTCACTTGGTCAGCTGGCACAAGTCCGCTAGGGGCTCAAGCCAACTTCTATGAGCTCTTAGAAGAAGCTTTATACCTGATGGATGGAAGCTAACTCAAAGGAAGCTGATCTACTTGCAGAAAGAAACTGAAAGTCAAAGAGTAACATAAACCCTAGCAAACCCTAATTCTACTAGCTAGTCCTACTGATGCAAAGGAGAGGATGCAAACTATTGAAAAAGATGCCATTACTTCTGCAAAGGTGAAATGCACATGCCTATGCTATCTCTATCTAAAGAACACATCTTTTTTGTATTTTTGATTACGTTATCAAAATTATCATACATGTACTTTTAACTGGCTTCTTACTGTGCAGGGGTGGATCAGGGAGGAGAAATGCTTGGAAAAAGTTGGGAAGGTTCAAAGAGGGTCTAAGGAGTCCCTAACACCCTTCTAGAGAGTTTCACCAAGTTTGGCTATCCATCAACCTCACTTGTGAGCTTCTACAAGAAGTCTGCAGGGGTTCTACAGGATGTTTCAGGGATTTCTACAGGATGTTCAGAAATTTCTACAGGATGTTTTGACATTGGATTTTGGAGGATGGGTGAGTGAAAGAGGATGCATGAATGGATAGGGAGGTAGGGTAGGGGTCTGAGATGACCCAGTGACTGATGGATGAAGTGATGAGAGGGTGTGGAGAGGTAACTTGTCTTAAGGAAGGCTAAGGCAATGGAAGAGCAAGAAGGTAGGGTTACGTGGACAGAAGAGGAGTTGTGAGACGAAGAAGCTGACTAGGAGATGAAGCAACTGGCCTGGACGAAGCTTAGGTGGATGAGAGAAAGATGGATATGCCCTGCACGGTGTGCACTTAACTGAATCAACTAAACCCTGCATACAATCGAAATCTTAGCTAATCTATCCAAACCGTCAATGAAACAAATGAACAACAGCTTTATTTCCAAAGAGAACCATGTATAGCACTTAATCAAAGGAACATCTAAAAAGGTCTAAACGCATGACTAACTTCTACAAATGGAAAACATTACACCAATGATTGCATGGTCAAGCAAACTAGTGTTTTTGTTGAGCAGCATTGGCTCCACAATTCCAGCCCCTGATCCAATAAGGGAGAGGTGAAACTGAGAGTGCAGGCAACCCTTTTATGGAGCTTTTATCAATATTTATCTTATCAATCTGTTCTACACATCTGAAGTAATTCTATTCCTCAACAATAACCTACTTAACCAACACAACTAAATCTAGCTCAACTAACTTCGTTTCAGATGCATAAAAGGAAAATCATAGTGCTGAAAGGAAAGATAACAATACAAATAAGGAGGCCCTAGGCTCTCAGGTAGGGCCCAACCCCGAGAGCTATGGCTCCTATAAAAAACTCAGAGCTGATATCAAATCTGAATGCTTCCCATTATCAAAAAATAATCATAAGTCAAGAGTTATGCCAATAATGGCTACAAAAGAACAAAACAGAGCTAGCAGAACGTAGTGCAGAATATGCAAGAGTTTTTCCAAAAGTACTTTTCGAAGGCTGAAGCCTTAACATTTATACACTACGAGGCCCTAGTTGGCCTCCTAAATCTATGGGACTTGGCTGCCAAAACTGTGAGTGAACAACTCCTTCCAAGAAATCTGCTTGGCTGCCTTCTAGATCCGGTTTTGGTGGCCTTTGGAGCTCAGAGTTGGGGGTGAAGATCCCGAGGGAGGCTATTTAATGCCATAGACAAACCCCCTACAAATCCTCAACCCAAGCTTGGCTGTCTCCTAGCCCATGTCTGCTCGGTTTTGCTTCAACATGTGTCAAAAAATCCTGAAATGAGCACGTGTTAGCCACCTAGGAATAGTGACTACCCTTATTCGTACAAATGACATAGACATACTAGAAAATAATGCATAAGTTATGAAAAATGAAGGATTGAACAAGGGTAGTTAGGCCAAATGAGCCCAAAATGTTACCAAATTTGGGGCTCATCATCACCCCCCCTGCTAAAATGATTGCTCATCCTTGAGCAACTAATCCAGCTCCTCGTCCTTCATTGCTTTAACTGCCATTCTCACATCCCAAGCTTCTGAAGTAGTATCCTCCTCACTGTCATGGAACCCAGCTTTCTTTTCCACCTCTTCCCATTGCTTATGTTCTTCTTTTTCTGTGCTTCCTTCTACCAATCCCAAAAGCAAAGGTGGGCTTAGCTTGAGGCCGATCCAGTTGGCCTGGAGGTTCTGCATGGACTTCTTGTAGAGAGGTACCCATACTAGGCCCTCCCTCATTCTAGTTGGAGTGTGATACTCCCTGATTTTGAGGCTGTGGGACAATGTGTTCCACCTTCGGGTGCAAGCATGAACACAAATGTCCCCTAGTGGTCGCTCCATATCCTCGAAATTTGCTATAGCCTGAGCCTGCTGATCCATATATTTTAGTAAAGCCTGCGGGTTGGTTGTTAGGTGTTGGTGGGCGGATATCAATGCAGTGGGGTCCCCTGGCTCTGCTCTAATTAACAGTGATTCATGTAACTCCCGGTTCATAACATCTTTGACCTCTGTCGCTCTCTTTTCTTCGTGGTTTAACCATGAGGTAAATGCCATTAGCTGCATATCTCCCACAACTATGTTGGGATCCCATGAAGTTACATTAGGAAGGGCCAAATTATGGAGGTAGAACTCTGATAGGTGGGCCTTGTCCTCTGAGGAGCTACTGTTGCATAAATCTGTGAATTGCTGGGGGTTTTGGATCTAGGAGATACCCCTCTGTGCTAATGCATTAATCTGGAATTGCAGCCACTAGTCCCGTAGGTATAGGCCATAATATTTGGCCGGCTGCCTACATTGTAGAGCATCCATAGCCCAACTGGCCATGCAGGCCAGTTGTGCCTTTTTTTCTTGCAACTGCTGTTTGAGAGCTTGTATCTCTATGTTTGCTTGCAGTTTCCTTTCCTGTAGATGCTGGTTTAGTTCCTCAAGACCAGCTTGCATTCCTTCTTTGCCTTGAGGTTCTACTGTAGTGTCCTCTGAGGCTGTGCCCCTTTCTTCCCTCTGTTCCTGTAGCTGCAGTTTGAGCTTCTCATTCTCTTCCTATAGAAATACTCGCTGGCAATTTCCCACGTGCTTGGCCATAGCTAATTCCCTTCTTGCCTCCTTGAGTTGTTCCTCCAAGGGGCCTATATTTGCTACTCCTTTAGATTTAGCTATCCTCATCCACGTGTGGGTTCGTACTCTTTCTTCTTCCAATGCAAAGAAGAGCGGTACTGTGAATTTTCCCAGCCTCCAAAAAGTTATAATAAGAGCTCAAGCTGGGCTGGGGGCTAGGCTCCATCATGTGTTCTACCTCTGCTTCCCTTTGTGGTGAGGTGGCTGCCTCCCCCTCCATTCTTTCGGTCTCCTTGAGCCTGGCTAAAGTTTCCTGTAGAACTGCTTCAGCATCCTGTAGAGGGGTTTTTGACGCTGACCTTTCCATTCTCTCCCTCCAAATAGTTGTCTTGGGGCTCCCCCGCTCATAAGTGACTGATACTTTGGAGGGGGACTTCTCCCTTGGCAAGGTAGGGGTGTCTTTGATGGTAATTGGGCCTTTAGATGGAGGTTGGGGCCTGCCAGTTTTAATTCTCACACTTCTCCTCGCTTTGAAATACAGAGGAATCTCCCTTTTGCGTTTCTCCTTTGGCTTGGGAGAGGTACTTAGGGTGGCCAGCACAGCTGCTGCCTCTCGAGTAAGAATTTCGGTCGTCTTCTCCTTCTGTGTTCTTTTCTCAGGACTTCCTGTAGAAAGCCCTGTAGTGGCTGATTTCTGGCTTCCTATAGGAGCCGTTTTCAATTTTCCTGTAGAAACATATGGCACTGTTTTAGCCTGCTTGGCTGAGGGTGATTTTTATTTCAATTTTGCTGAGGCTGCCTTAGAGGTGCCCTCACTGACATGGACCTTTTAAGTCCTTTCCACCCTGCTCTGTAGTCGTTTCTCCCTGGGGGTTAATGTGGTTTTGTCACCCTCTGTTTTGGCAGCTTGTTTTTCCTCTTGTTTTCCCTTGTGCTCTTTCTTTGGTGCTTTGGCCATGTTTTCTTGGCCTTTCTCTTTCTTTCCTGTTTGAATTGGTTCCTTCTCCTCGCTGCTGGAGGAGGTGAGCTCCTCGGCTAGCACTCAGATGTCATCATCCTTAGTTAAATTTCGGAAGGTTTCCGAGGAGCTTAATGAGCCCATGATGGGCTATCTGATCTGGCGTCCCCTCTCTCAACTTAGTGGCACACTCGGTCATGGACTGCAGGAGGAAGTAAGGGATGCTCAACTTTTTCTCTGAGGGTAGGTCCATTTGGTGCCTAAGTTCTGTGAGCAGCCGAAAATGGTATCCATACACGATGCTGAATCGCCCCTCGCACGTGATATACTTCATAATTTGGAGGCTGACCTCACTCCAGAACGGCTGTAGGCTGGTTCTTCGCACTCCATTCTTGTCTTCTGAGAATTGCTCCTCCGGCAAAAAGAATTCCTTCTTAGCCTTCTGGCCTAGTTTTCTCTCCTCCTTATCCCAAGGTACCCCCATCGGTAGATCAGTGACCCTGCTAATGAACTGTGGGGTAAGTCTGAGGGTCAAACCTCTGAAGTTGACAACAGCCAACGTTTTGGACTTTGGTTGCAAGGATCGCAAGAATTCCTCTGCAACCTCGTCATCGTGACCTTGAAGCTTGTCACAGAATGACATCCACCGTGCATGAGAAAACAGGTCTACCACCTCAGGGGTTTCCCGTAGCTTCTTTGAGTCTGTAGGCTCTTTCCTGATGAACCCACCTGGCATGGTAAAAGCTTGCTGTGGTGGCCTGAGCTGGCTGGCGCGTATAAAAAGATGGACCTTTGGGATTTCCTCAGACAGAGCGCAGAGTTACGCCTCTATCATGCACACAGTTTATAAATTCACGACTGTCTACAGGTGAGCCTTGACAGTGGCTCAATTATGAACCAAACCCTGTAGAAAATCCCGCATATACACTACGACGACAATTCTCATGCAGAAATAAGAAGACACTTGCAAATTCATGCACAAACTGAAATTTACGGTTTTCTACCACTTTGATTTGTCGACTTCACCACATTTCCAACCAATTGCATGGGAGGACTATGTTCAGGCTTACCTCATTCCAAACTTGCCACCTTTGACGTGAACAGTTTAATTTCTCCGTAACGTTGAGCTTCCTGTAGCACAACTTCCTGTAGAAGTCGTGCACGGGTGCTGGGGAGCGCTTCAGTGGTTCTGGGCCTTCTGTGCAAAAACAGGACGTTTGAACAGGTCGAGAACTCGGAGTATCAACCTTCAGGAAATTGCGGATGCACACTCGGCTGCAAAGTGGTTGGAAATAAATGAGTGTAGTGCGCCATACGCGATCTAGCCGGTAGATTTGAATCTCTGCGGAACTCATGGCGCGGGGGTGAGCTGTCCCTGTCGGCCCGTTGGCCGACATCACCTGTGATCATTCCACTGCATGTCTGCCTGACCGCCGAATCATTCCCTGCATATCTACCGCCGCCACTCCTGTTAGATCGCCGCTTCCCTCCGACTGGACTCTTCCCACGTCTCCATTTCCTGCCTTGTCAACACACCCAAAGCTTTTCAGATCGGACGAGGCCGTCGGGCTAGTTGTGGTGGCCAGTTGAATGGATACCTGACTTGCTCAACCCATTCATTTTCATATTTACACACATTTTAAAGCATTATTCATGTAATTGAAGAAACAGGGTGAGGCACTTACCTGTGCGGCTGTGACGTTATTTTTCTCATGCTTCAGGATGAGGGTGACAGATCCGCTTGCTGCCGCTTCGTGCATAGGAACGAGAGCTCCTTTTCGCTGACTGCTGCTGGTTACAAGATCGGTTGCTTGGCTGTGGATGGTGCATGCGTCGGCTCACGAGTTTCAGGTATCTTCATGACGTGCGCTCTAGTCGGATCAACTGCTATAGGATTCCTGTAGGACATCCTGTAGCCGTTTCTCCTCCTCAGGTGCATGCTGAAATGGTGGAGTCACGTTCATGGTTGCAGGGTCTTCGGATTGCCTTGACAGGTAGCATAGCGGCCTCTGCATGCTTTGTTTTTCATTTGAAAATGATTTCTTCTGAGAGTCCAACGTTCTGGTTTGACTGCGCAGGTATTTCAATCGTATGGCAGCAATGGTGGTGGAAGGAGGCGACAACAGTGGGTGATGGAGAAAAACATTGGTTGCATGCCTCCTTATTGGACTTCAGGCTTCAAATTTTTCTACACAGTCAGTCCTGGCCCGTCCCAAGATTCTACAGGAAGTTTCCTGTAGAAATACAGAACTTCCTGTAGAAAGTCCTGTAGCTTCCTGTAGGAGGGTAAACTATGACCAGAGCGTGCCCAAACCTTGGAAGAGATGAGTGTTTCTGGAGGGAGTGCTGGTGAGGTCACTTGGTAGCATGGTAGGGACCCTTATCCTTGAGTCGAGAGGCCTCCTTTTTTGCATGGAATACCTGTAACCTGCATTAATTTCCAAAGTTTGAGCTTGTTTTTTTGTTTTTGCCTCTTTTTTCTTTTCCTTGGTATTTTTCCTCTTTTTTTTTTTTTTTTGAGGAGACAGCAGGGGTGCCTCAATGAGGTTTTCACCCCTACTATCTGCCTTGGGCGCCTCAGAGAGGTTTTCACCCAAGGGTCTTTTTTTGTTTTTATTCCAATTTTTTCAGAGAGACAGCAGGGGCGCCTCAATGAGGTTTTCACCCCTACCATCTGCCTTGGGAGCCTCAGAAAGGTTTTCACCCAAGGATCTTTTTATTATGATTTTTTTTTTCTCTCTTTTTTTTTTTTTTTTTTTTGGATGCTCAGGGTATGCCCAAAACAGAGGCAGAACCCTTCTCTATGACCAGCACTGATTTTTCCACAGTTTTGATGAACTCTTGCCTCGAAAGAGGTTTCCTGTAGATCTTTAGTCGATGCCCATTGACGAGCATGGGGATGGCTTCCTCATCGATGGTCCGGATAAGAATGGACCCATTACCATTACACTTCTCCACTGCATATGGCCCTAACCATCTTGTCCTCAGCTTCCCCTTGAAATCCTTGTGTCTGGAATCATACAACAACGCCCAATCTCTCGGTTTGAATTGCTTGTCATTGCAGTGCCGGTCATGCCATATCTTCCTTTGAAGTTGAACCACTTCTGAGTGGAGAAGGGCCTGCATTCTGTGTTCATCTAGCCCATTCATCTACAATAACCTTTCTTGTTGGGTGTGGCTGAGATCTAGGTCCAGCTGAGCTGCCATCCTCAATGTGTTGTACTCGAAATCAATTAACAGCAAAGCTCTCTTCCCATAGACCAGTTCATAAGGTGTGAAACCGGTTGTGGTCTTCCAAGTGGTGTTGTAAGCCCAGGTGGCCTCAACCAGGTGATCTGCCCAGTCCTTTCTGCTGCTGCTCACCACCTTAGTCAAAATCCATTCTAATGCTCTATTGGTGACTTCCACCTGCCCATTTGCTTGAGGATGATAGGGGGTGGAAGTCCTATGCTTGATCTTGTGATGAGCAAGCAAATCTTCAATTAAGTTGGAGGTGAACTGGCTTCCTTGATCGGTGACTAGCTCTCTTGGGTAGCCAAATTTGTAGAAGATGTTTTCTCTTAAAAACTTAGCCACCTTTTCTTCTGTCGCTGCTTTGATTGCCTTGGTTTCTGCCCACTTTGTCAGATAGTCCGTGCACACAATGATGTAAGACCTTTGCCTCGAAGGAGGATTGATAGGACCCACAAAATCCATGCCCCACTTCTCGAATGGTTCAAGAGTCACTTGAGGTTGGAGAGGCATTCGTCCCTTGTGGTTGGCTTCCCCATCCTTTGGCATCGGTCACATTGGCTGATATATCTCTTGACATCTTGATGAAGCGTGGGCCAATAGTAGCCTGCCTATAGAATTTTGAAGGCAGTCCTCTTGGCTGCAAAATGTCCTCCACAAGGCCCATCATGACAGGTTAGGAGGATGTCAAAGACTTCCTCCTCCCTTACACAATGCCTTAAGATCTGATCGGAGCCAAGTTTGAACAGGTTGCCCACGATGCAAGTGAACGAGGCACTCTTCCTTACAATTTTGCTTTTCTCTTTGGAAGATAGATGCGGAGGGAACTGTGCTGAGACCAGATAGTTCTCTATATCAGCAAACCATGGGGAGAATACTGAGATAGCAAACATATGTTCATCTGGCATCTGGTCGTCCACTGTTCCATCATCACCTGCAGGTAAATCCAATCTAGACAAGAAGTCAGCAACAACATTTTCTTTACCTGGTTTTTCAACGATAGTCAAATCAAATTGCTGCAACAGAAGTAACCGTCTAATAATACGAGCATTCACATATGGTTTATTCATTAAATATCTAATTGCAGCATGATCAGTATGTACAAATGTTTGATAGCCAGTGATGTAGTGGCGGAACTTGTTCAGGGCATGGACCACAGCCAGGAACTCTTTCTCAGTTACAGTATTGTTCAGTTCTGCCTTGGATAAGTTTTTGCTGACAAAGTATATGGCATATGGGAGTTTTTGTTCAACCTGTCCTAAGGCTGCCCCTATGGATTTGTTCGAGGCATCAGTGTGGATGTGGAAAGGAAGGGCCTAGTTTGGACCTCTTAATATCGGGGCGGACACCAACTTATCCTTTAATTCATTCAGAGCCCTTTGACAGTCGTCCGTCCATTTGAACTCAACATCTTTTGCTAAGAGGCCAAATAGTGGCGAGGCTAGCTTACTGAAATCTTTAATAAATCTTCTATAATATCCTGCTAAGCCTAGGAAACTCTGAACATCTCTTACTTTCTGAGGAGGTGGAACCTTTTTGATGAGAGCAATTTTATTAGGATCCACCTGCAATCCTTGGCGAGAAATGGTATGTCCTAGCACGGTCCCTTCAGTCATCAAGAATTCACATTTTTCCGGACTAAGGGACAGGTTCATCTCAATGCACTTGGTTAGGACTTTTCCCAGATTGGACAATGCTTCTTGGAAGTTGGACCCATAGGGAGTGAAGTCATCCATATAGATTTCCACCGAATCATGGACTAGCTCAGAAAAGATGCTCAATACTGCTCTTTGGAAAGTGGCAGGAGCATTGCATAGCCCAAAGGGAAGGACGCGGTAAGCAAAGGTGCCCCAAGGACAAGTTAATGTGGTCTTATCTTGGTCTTCCGGGCTGATTTGGATCTAGTTATACCCGCTGAACCCATCTAGGAAAGAGAAAAACTTCTTCCCCGCTAGTCCATCCAACACTTGATCTATGAAAGGCAGAGGAAAGTGGTCTTTCTTGGTGGCTTTGTTTAGTTCTCGATAGTCCACACAGATTCTCCACTTTCCATTTTTCTTGGGTACCAACACCAGAGGGGACACCCATTCGCTATCCAAGATGGGGTAGATGAATCCTGCATCCAATAGTTTTTTCAGTTCTTCTTTGACAATGTCCTTAAGGGCTGGATTCATTCTCCTCTGAGGTTGCCTGACCGGTTTACAATCTTCTTTGATGTAGATGTGATGGGTACAGACTGAAGGGTGGACTCCTTTCATCTCCTTATAGCTCCAAGCGAAAGCATCTAGATGACTGGCCAACAGACTATACAGCTCCTTTTCCTGGGAAGGAGATAGGGAGGAGCTGATCTTTAACGTTCTCTCGGGGCCAAACTCCACATTTTTGACCCTGGGAGAGAGTGGATCGGTCACACAAAGGTCCACTAAGGTGCTGGCTTGAGTATCTTCCACCAATTTCTCTAAGGACAATGCACTGGGAGGCGGATTCTGAATCAAGGTCTCAATCAAATCATCCTCAGTTTGAGGACCTCCCCTGGTGGTCTCTAAGGTGCACAAGGGTGCAGAGTACACCTCATCCTCTTCTCCTTCTTCCAACCAAAGTGGTAAGTCATGCTCTAATAGAGGTTGGGCAGGAGGGTATAGGACTAGCTGCTTGGACATAGGACCATTTTTGATGGTCATGTTTCCTGCTCGGCAGCTTATGTAAGCATCCGCAGTGGCTAGCCAAGGTCTTCCCAAAATAAGGGGGTATCCGGTAAGCTTTGCCTTTGGCTGAAGAACCAAGAAGTCCACAGGATACTCCCAAGAGTCAACAGAGACCAAGACATCCTCCACAATCCCTTTGGGAGTCACAGTGGAGCGATCTGCCAACTGCAGGACTGTCGAGGTCTTCCTTAAGGAACCCTGAAGGTTGAGTTTGAGCATGGTATCCCTGGTCATCACATTAATGGCAGCCCCTAAATCAATCAAAGTGTGGGGTATGATGGTGCCATTGATGTGGACATCAACTACAGGACTCCCAGGATCCAAATACTTTGGACAGATTACTTGCCCCAACATAAGATCAGACAGTTGTCCTATGACATTGATGGTTGAGGCATCTCTTTTTCGCCTGCCTGGGTGCCTGAAACACTTTTCCTTAACCAATTTGTTGTATATCGGTACATCTTTGATGGCTTGGAGAAGTGGTATTCTTACACACAACTGTTTGAGTTCTCCCAGAAGCTCATTCTCCTCTGGGTCGGGTTGTGTGGTTACTGTTAGTCTCTCAGGAAAGGGTGGAGTGGTCTTGGGTTCACTTTCCTGTTTGTCTTCCTCGTCCTCTAGGGGAGGAGGTTGGCGATCCGGAAGAGTCTTCCTGGATCGCAGGTTGATCTCCTGGATCTCCACAACATAGGTAGGGCAGGTTGTTTCCCCAGTATATACCTGCTGGGCCTGTCGGTTGTTGGGGTTCGGGTTTGGTTGAGTAGGCATTTGGGGTTGTCTCGGAGGAGCAGGAGGTAATGGTTGTGGTTGAGCTGGTGGTGGAGGCAAAATGGCAGGAGGAGTGTTGTACTGGGGCCTCCACCCCGGTTGAGGTGCATTCCACTAAGGCTGTGGCTGAGCATGTGAGTGAAACGAATGAGTAGTGGGCTGAGTATGGTATTGAGGTGGGTAAGACCATGGAGGAGGCACAGACCAGGGAGGATGAGCAGGGGGCCCCCAAGAAGGCATAGGAGCAGATTGGTTGGGGCTATAATAGGCTTGGGATGTCCCTTGCATCCCCTGCTGGTAAGGTCTAGGTCCATGCGGCCTTCTTTGGTTGAGGAAGTAGAGAGGTTCAGTGGGTGCCTCAGTTCCTTGGTACATGGCCTTAAACCCAGGTAAGGTTGGGCATTGGTTTGTGGGGTGGTCCTCCTCACAAACGAAGCATACCTCTACCGAGTGTAAGGGACACTCGTTCTTAGGGTGCTTCCTTGTACACCTAGGACAGAAGATGGCCAAAGCCCTCTCAGCTTCCTCTTTCTTTTGCTGGATTCAGAATGTATCAAGTTGCATGGCAATGGTCTGTCTCACCTCGCTTTTGAGGTCCTCCAGCTAATTAACAAACTCATGCTTGGAGAAAGTAGCACTAGCTGAAAGGGGGTTTCCCCTACCTCTTTTCCGGGCTGCCCTAGAGTGGTTTCTAAACACAATCTTATATCCTCGTAAGGTAGTTGGTAGATGTCTCCTCCAACTAGCATGTGAAGGGTATCTAGGAGGTCTTCAGGGACTCCTCGGAGCAGGACCAACTTGAGAGATTCAGGGTCAAGTGTGCACCTAGCCCGTTTATAGCTAAGTTGGAATCTTTCCTCATAATCTTCTAAAGACTCCTCATTTCCCATGGTCATCCGAAAGATCTCTCCCTTGGCTTCCTTGGACCTACAGTAGTCTCGGTATTTGGTATTGAAAGCTTGCTGCATCTGAGCCCAAGTGGTGATATTGTTTCCCGGTAATCCCATGAACCAACGTAATGTTGCATCCTTGAGAGTAGAGGGAAAGAGTTTCAGTTTTTGCTCATCTTCTGTATAGTCATAGGTTCGACAAAGGACATCAAACTCAAACAAGAAGGTATCAGGGTCTTCAGTAGTCAATTCATGGAAGTGAGGTAAAGTGGAGGGGCTTATGTTTTTCATTTTCATGTCCCCATTGGTCTCTCGGATGGGAAAGGCACCTTCTACTCTCTCATCTTCTCTTCCATCTTCAGCCATGGCTTCAGGTGGGATGGTTTCTAACTCTTCTTCTGGTATGGGATCTTCGTATGTCTCAGGAGGCTCGCCTATAGGTTCTTCTGGATCACTGTCACCAAAGAAGAGAGAAGGGTGACTCAGTGAAGTGGTGGGGGTGTTGGGTAAGAATTTGCCGGTTTTATCTCTGTTCCTACGAGGCATGAAATGGAAAGGCTTTTGATTGCTTTTTGCTTTTTCTGCTTGTACCTGCAAAACTAAAATAGATTGAACTACAACTAGCTATCTTGCTGGAATGAAGATGCAGAATTGAAATGAGACTAAGCTACGTTGCTCAAATGAAATTGCAGGAATGAAATGCTAGTCTACGCTTGCAGAATTGAAATTGTTAGTCTACGCTTGCAGAATTGAAATTTCTAGTCTACGCTTGCAGAATTGAAATTGCTAATCTATGAAAGCAGAATTGAAATTGCTAATCTATGAAAGCAGGAAATATCTATTTTACTTTTGCAGAAATGAAATTGCAGAATGGAAATGAAATGAACTATTTAGCAGAAGGTGAGTGTAGAAAAATAGAAGAAAAGCAACAATCACCAATACTCTGACGCTTCCCCGGCAACGACGCCAAAAAGATGGTGGGCTCCAGTATTGCAACAATAATGCTGCAACTCTTGGAACTCCCTTCTTTACTCTTATTAACCCGCTAGTTCGTAACAAACTTGGAAGCGACGGTGCTGTATGCACAAGTACTAGCTCTTGCCGCAGCTGTCACTTGGTCAGCTGGCACAAGTCCGCTAGGGGCTCAAGCCAACTTATATGAGCTCTTAGAAGAAGCTTTATACCTGATGGATGGAAGCTAACTCAAAGGAAGCTGATCTACTTGCAGAAAGAAACTGAAAGTTAAAGAGTAACATAAACCCTAGCAAACCCTAATTCTACCAGCTAGTCCTATTGATGCAAAGGAGAGGATGCAAACTATTGAAAAAGATGCCATTACTTCTACAAAGGTGAAATGCACATGCCTATGCTATCTCTATCTAAAGAACACATCTTTTTTGTATTTTTGATTACGTTATCAAAATTATCATACATGTACTTTTAACTGGCTTCTTACTGTGCAGGGGTGGATCAAGGAGGAGAAATGCTTGGAAAAGGTTGGGAAGGTTCAGAGAGGGTCTAAGGAGTCCCTAACACCCTTCCAGAGAGTTTCACCAAGTTTGGCTATCCATCAACCTCACTTGTGAGCTTCTACAGGAAGTCTGCAGGGGTTCTACAGGATGTTTCAGGGATTTCTACAGGATGTTCAGAAATTTCTACAGGATGTTCTGACATTGGATTTTGGAGGATGGGTGAGTGAAAGAGGATGCATGAATGGATAGGGAGGTAGGGTAGGGGTCTGAGATGACCCAGTGACTGATGGATGAAGTGATGAGAGGGTGTGGAGAGCTAACTTGTCTTAAGGAAGGCTAAGGCAATGGAAGAGCAAGAAGGTAGGGTTACGTGGACAGAAGAGGAGTTGTGAGACGAAGAAGCTGACTAGGAGATGGAGCAGCTGGCCTGGACGAAGCTTAGGTGGATGAGAGAAAGATGGATATGCCCTGCATGGTGTGCACTTAACTGAATCAACCAAATCCTGCATACAATCGAAATCTTAGCTAATCTATCCAAACTGTCAATGAAACAAATGAACAGCAGCTTTATTTCCAAAGAGAACCATGTACAACACTTAATCAAAGGAACATCTAAAAAGGTCTAAACTTATGACTAACTTCTACAAATGGAAAACATTACACCAATGATTGCATGGTCAAGCAAACTAGTGTTTTTGTTGAGCAGCATTGGCTCCACAATTCCAGCCCCTGATCCAATAAGGGAGAGGTGAAACTGAGAATGCAGGAAACCCTTTTATGGAGCTTTTATCAATCTTTATCTTATCAATCTGTTCTACACATCTGAAGTAATTCTATTCCTCAACAATAACCTACTTAATCAACACAACTAAATCTAGCTCAACAAACTTCGTTTCAGATGCATAAAAGGAAAATCACAGTGCTGAAAGGAAAGATAACAATACAAATAAGGAGGCCCTAGGCTCTCAGGTTGGGCCCAACCCCGAGAGCTGTGGCTCCTATAAAAAACTCAGAGCTGATATCAAATCTGACTGCTTCCCATTATCAAAAAATAATCATAAGTCAAGAGTTATGCCAATAATGGCTACAAAAGAACAAAATAGAGCTAGGAGCACGTAGTGCAGAATATGCAAGGGTTTTTCCAAAAGTCCTTTTTGAAGGCTAAAGCCTTAACATTTATACAATACGAGGCCCTAGTTGGCCTCCTAAATCTATGGGACTTGGCTGCCCAAACTGTGAGTGAATAGCTCCTTCCAAGAAATCTGCTTGGTTGCCTTCTAGATCCGGTTTTGGTGGCCTTTGGAGCTCGGAGTTGGGGGTGAAGATCCCGAGGGAGGCTATTTAATGCCATAGACAAACCCCCTACGAATCCTCAACCCAAGCTTGGCTGTCTCCTAGCCCATGTCTGCTCGGTTTTGCTTCAACATGTGTCAAAAAATCCTGAAATGAGCACGTGTTAGCCACCTAGGAATAGTGACTACCCTTATTCGTACAAATGACATAAACATACTAGAAAATAATGCATAAGTTATGAAAAATGAAGGATTGAACAAGGGTAGTTAGGCCAAATGAGCCCAAAATGTTACCAAATTTGGGGCTCATCAATCTTCTGGGTGGAAGCATGGGTGACTAGGTGGCTGTGCCACATGCCAACCCAAATTTGCTGTGTTGTACCAGCGCTTTTAAACACCCACATCTAGGATTGTTACTTTTATTGTATGTGTAATTTAATTAATTGCAGTAAGCTTTGGAAGGCATTACAGCTTAAGTCCTAGAAAAATCACTTAGTTTAGTGTGGTAGTGAATTATTTGCTTTTTTGTTACATTTTGGATTGGACTTCCTTTTAGGTGTGCAGATTGAATGAGTGATGCTTTTCAGGAGGGATGTGAGAGTGGTTGAATGACAGATTTCATAAATATTTCTAATCTATGTGATTGTTTTTATTGTTGTTGTTACAATTAATTCTATGTGTAGTTTAATTAATTGCAGTAAGATTTGGATGTTGTGATAGCTTAAGTCCTAGAGCAATCCCTCAGTTTTGTGTGGCAATGAATTATTTGCTTTGATGTTATAGTTTGGATTACACTTCCTTTTATGTATGTGGATTGAATGAGTGATGACTTTCAAGAGTGCTTTGAGAGTGATTGAATGAAAAAATGCATAATATTTCTTAGTTATGTGGTTGTTGTTACTATTTTGTTACAGTTAATTTTGTGTGTAATTTAATTCATTGTAGTAAGATTTGGATGGTGTGAAAAATTTAGTCCTAGGCTAGTCCGTCAGTTTATCGTGGCAGTCAATTAATTACTTTGATCTTATAATTTGGATTGCACTTCCTTTTATGTGTGCATATTGAATGAGTGGTGGTTTTCAAGAGTGTTGTGAGAGTGTTTGAATGATATATTGCATAGATATTTCTCATTTATGTGATTTTTCTTACTGCTATTATTACAATTAATTTTGTGTGTAAGTTAATTACTTGCAATAAGCTTTGGATGATGTGACAACTTAAGTCCTAGACTAGTCCCTCCATTTAGTGTGGTAGTGAATTATTTGCTCTGTTGTTATAGTTTAGATTGTACTTCTTCTATGCGTGCATATGGAATGAGTGATGATTTCAAGAGTGTTATGAAAGTGGTTGAATGAAAAATTTCATACATATTCTCATTTATTTGATTGTTGTTACTATTGTTGTTATAGTTAATTTTGCGTGGTATTTAATTAATTATAGTAAGATTTGGATGTTGTGACAAGTTAAGTCCTAGATCAGTCCCTCATTTTATTGTGGTATTGACCGTTATAGTTTGTATTTCACTTCCTTTTATTTGTGCATATTGAATGAGTGATGGTTTTCAGGAGTGTAGTGAGAGTGGTTGAATGCCAGAGTAACGTATTCTACAATATTTATTTGCATTGAATCTATGTGGAGTGTGTAAAAACTTTGTTGACTACTAAGAGTGTGTGTGAAACGAATTTGGGTTGAGATTATTTTATACTAGTCATCACTTACCTTAGCATAGACTTTGTGCAATAGTCTTGTAAAAATTAAAGACTACTTGGATCGATAATTAAATATAAGAGTGGGTCGACCAACATTAAAATGCAAAAAATATAAAAATAATAAAGTTAAAAAAGTTTCTTATTCAAATCAATGTGAGATACAAACATTAATATTTTAGTAACTTTTATGTCTCCATGAACATATTTTGATACAAATTCAATGGAAGAAGCATTCACGTAATCCTTATTTTTCTTCCAACACTTTATACCATATGTTGAACAGTTTAATGATATTGCAATAGGTAATTTGTATTGACACAAATAATACTAAAGAATTTCAATGTTTAGGCTATAAGAATCATCATTTTTCAAACATGGATTACAAATAATTCTGAAAATTTAGAAGTCTTGGCTATTAAAATCATTGTATGCAACAATATCATCCAATGTGTCATTGTCAATGTTCATATGATCTTTCAAGTAGTTAATATTATCGTCATGCTCGTCTTGACTTGCATCATCTTCATCATCATTGAAATATGACTTTACACCATCCGTATTGTTACCAGATGCATGTGGATGATCATTTTATATACCAACCATATTGTTGTCTTCTGTAACATCAAGTAACTTTGTATTGTGTCTTCTTCTTCCTAAGCATATCCATCTTCAACATCATCATGGATGTCAATTTCTTCGATTTTCTAATATACCCCTCTCATTTTTTTGGCCATCATTGTTTTTCTTAGTATTCGCTAATGCATCATAAAATACATGCCTTAATCTTGGATCATAATGTATGGAAAATATCCTTTTCGGATCTAGAATGTATTCATAGAAAAATACCTACACATGAATGAGTACATACATATATTAGAAGTATGTTATAACAATTTTATTAATTGATAAACACATTTATATATTCCAATAAACAATCTATTAATAGATTATTGATCACTATCGCTTCTTCTTTGAGTTAAAGAAATGCATTCTCACAATGAATTGGTAGAACATAAGGCTCCTTATCGTCTGGTAGGAACTTTGAGGAATCTATAGAAAACAATCCACTATGGGTATCATGTCTTCGTGTCCTTTCAAATGCTTCATAACATCTAAACTTAAAAATACAACATTTAAAAGAGAGGTAATCCAACTCAATAATTTCTTATATTTTCCCAACATATCATGGGTTCCCTTCAATAATATTCTTATCTTTTGAGCTTGATCAACTAGATTACTTGAATTCAACCATGATGCCACAATCGAAGGATTGCCTCTTTACATCTACACGTTCTAAATGATAATGTCAATCATATGCCATCATTGTTGGATATTTCCTTGCCCGTGAAATACCAATTATTTCGTTTAAAACAAATATAATGAAAAATATTAAAATAGTTAATAGTTTCAAAATTTTAAGGAAACAACATTTTGTAAAATTCCATCTGTACCTTTCTTTCACATCCTCTAGACATGTTCATTTCATCTTCTGTTATGTTTGAATCTATATCTGCATCTTCAATTTTCTTTTGAATCTGTTTAGTGACCCATTATAGTGTACAATATTTTCTCCATTCCACTTGCAAATCAATAAGAAATGGGGTATTCCTTGGGTTTGATCTCTTAAATTGTCTCCTTGCTTCTAACACTTCTTCTCTCTTTTTATCATACAAATCAATCCATTTGTTCATAAATTCCATGTGGTATATAATGAACTTGTCAAGTATAGCACTTTCTTCTACACCTAATACATGTCAACATGCATATTTAGAACTCCAAAGGTCATGTTGTTATTTTGAAAAATAAATTACAAAATAAATTAATGATCACAATAAAAACAACCACAATTATCATGAGTTTACTTACTAATTTCTACTTGAAAACCATTAGATTGTGGTTTTTCTCCATCAATAATATCTAATGCTCATTCTTTATCCTAGAAGCGTGGCCCATCCTCAAAATCCTTACAAAGGATTCAAATAGGAAGAAAAATGATTCATTCAATACATACCCTTTAGCCATGCAACCCTCTCTATGTGCCTTTTGTCAGACATATATTTTTAGAATTTTCATATACCTCTAAAATAAAAACATACACTTCATCGATATGAAACCCGCAAATTCAATGTCATAGACTAGGTGTATAAGTAAATGGACATGTAGGTCCATCAAACTTATAAGGACCTCCTTCTCAATACACATACAATTTCTATAATTTCCTTCTTTTATTTTGGCACTTCATATTTGTGGATCTCCTTGGATGTCACCAACCTAATATAAGAATACTAAATTAGTATGAACATTTAGGAAAAAATTAAAATGCAATAAATATCTCTATGTCTCTCACACATGAACATTCCATACCACATACCTTGAAAATGCTAACAATGGACTTATGGAATTCCTCAAGTTGATGATAAGACATGGATCCCGCCTAATTTCCAATGCCATGATATGTTGTCAAACACATTTATCAAAGATAATCATTAGTTATTTTTTTCACACATTAGAATATCAAAATATATTTAGTACCTAATCAATTTTACCAATAAATTTTAAATGATGATATATAATACCTTAATAAATTTATGAAAATCATGTGTTTTAAATCCTATGATATGTCCATCAACTATAAAAGCGTTATTTAATGATGACACATAGGCAATAGGTGCCCTTATTGAGTGTATGGAATTTTTTTAGTTGGTCTAGCTCTTTATTTTTTAAAATCCATGGAGCTTCTACATCTCTTTAATTTTCCCTATTTAGCAACAAATGTTTGCTATCAAATTTGGTAAGTGAAAGAGAAATATCTCTCCTCCAAGATAAGGTGTCCTTCTCTTTTCCTGCTATATGTTGAAAATTTGAATTTGGGACATTTTTGAAGATGTGCACGGGATCTAATAGGTGATATATTAATAGATCCTTCCAATATGAGAGATCATAGAATATGGATTTCCTTTTCATCCCTTCTGGCATCTTAATTACAATTTATTATGATTTTTCAATAGAATCACCTGTATCAAAAAAATATTTCCAAGCTTTCAATTCAACATCTTCATACTTCTTACGCCAATCAATCGAACACATAATCATGGGAGGGCCTCTATTTTCAACTTTTCCATGAAATTGATTCTTATGATGGTTTATAAACCTATGATTCAGTGGTAGAAACATAAATAAATTTATGAGGATCTTTAGAATACCGCCCTTGAAATCGTTATGCACATCTTGGAAATGCAAATAACCCCTTTGTTTGAAGCCCTGCAATTCAATAAGGTTAATAACATCAAAATAGTAGTATAATTCTAAGAATGAAAGTTGGGATGACAATACATTAGGAGTGTAAATAGGTAAAAATAATTATCTTATTAGAACAAAAGGCAAGTCATGGGAAATCAAAAAAATCCAACATAGAATACGAATCAACATGAAGGACCTATTTGATGGAGGATGTGATATTTCATACATTCTTATGCCTTTCCATAGCAAATTCATCTCATCAATAAAAGGTGCAAGATAAACATCCATGTATTTAACTTGAGTTTTTCCTCGAACAATGAGAGTGAGCATAAGGTGCTCCTTTTTAACACTCATCCACGGGGGGATATTGTATAATATCAATCTGACTAGCCAAACACTATAGTTTAAGCTTATGAGAGAGAATGGGAACACTCCATCAATTTAAAGACCAAACCTAATACTATGGGGTTCATCTTTGAATTTTGTTTGCCATTTTTCCTCTATGTGTTTCAATGCTTTTGAGTCAGCCAAAATTCGCATGAATCCATATTTACTCCTATTCTTTTCATGTCATACCATCAATTGTGCAACTTACTTGCAATGGAACATTCGTTGAAGTCTAGGTATAATTGGAATGTGACATAAAACCTTCGTTGGAACTGTAGGACCTTGTACATTTGTACGATATCTATTCTCATTCCATAAAGAGAATTCTGCCTTGTCTTGATATTCATCTCAATATAAAATGCAATCAATTTTACATGAATCAATTTTCTTATATTCAATCCCCAATTCAACCAACAACTGGCGCGCCTCTCTGCAAGTTGATGGAAACACATTCTCCTAAGGAAATGTTTTAGGTTTTAGTGTCGTGCAAGATTGCCAAAGATTAGATCAATTGAATGTTTGACTTACGATGAAAATGTTTGATATGTCAATCTATATTATGACTGTTCATATACAATATATGGTTTTAAAATCTCCTTAAATAAATATAAACAAAGTTAATGAATGTTTATGAAATCTAGGCACCAATTGAAATGCATTGTAAGAAATAAATTTCAATTCACTTCAGCAGGGTGGTGAATCCTTTGTCTTACCAACGAAATAGTGACTTGATTTCTAACAATATTAAAGTGCATGTCAATTTTGAGGTTCTACTTGAACGCAATTTGAACATAGGTGTCTTTGTTTCTTTCTTCATGGAGTATTTAAGTAGGTTGTTATCATCAATATTAGGTTGGTGGGAATTACCCCCGTTATCATTGTTACTATCAACCATATGATAATTATCGGCATCATTCTTCCATCTGCAAAGAAACCTGTAAGGATTTAATTCAATCCTTCTTCATGTACTACATTTTCATGACCATGATCATCATCATTAACGTCACTAGGCAACATGTCATTAGTGTATGTAAATATCATCAGTTGTTCAAATTTCTCTGGTGGTAGAGTTCTCTTTAAATATGCTCTTTTCTCCCTTGTATGGTTTAAAGGATGGTTTCAATCTTCCCGTCCAAATATTAATAGTCCAGTTGGATCCTCTTAGGTATTAGTAGTCATCCTTTCATCATCATATTCTACCTATCGACAAACACTACCATTATTTAATGTTTGGAAACAATTGGATAAATCATAAATGCAACAATTTCAAAGAAATATTACCAAATATCACTTAAAAATCCCATCCGATGTATTATAGTCTTCAAAATGTTAGGTAAACTTGACTCAGGATAGAGTCAAAGTTGACCAGGTTAAACAGTGATGGTTTTGGGGCACATGGTATTGTGCACCCATAGTATTCTGCCCGTGGTATTATATGTAATGGAGCTTATAAAAGGCTAGAAGGACTTCATTGTAATGCAAGACCTGGAGGTTAGCGGTGAAGGCTCACTTGGTCGGATTGGCCAGGGTTTTGGTCAATGCTAATGAGATCTTATTAGGATGGGTTTTTTCCCCAGATTTGGGGTTTTCCCAGATAAACATTTGTGTTTATGTGTTTATGGTTGTTGCTGGTTATTTTTATATTTATTCTTATCCGTAATTATTTATGTTATGCAGTAAATTTCTTAACAATTGGTATCAAAGCTAGAGATTGGCTTCAGAAGGATGCCTCTGTTACCACGGGTTTATGGCCTGATAAATATAGTGTCATGAAGAAAGATCTATTCCATTTATGCAAATCTGGAAACTGAGAAGGAAAGTCTCAACAAAGAGCGATTTATTAGACGTTGGGCGCAACATCTATGTAGATCAAGAAACCGTGGGTGCAGTTGCAGAACGACCACGAAGGTTCTGAGAGTACTAAGAATTTGAAGCCATCATGGAAGAAAAAGTGGGCGGAATCAGAATATTTGCAAGGAAACGAGGTATGGCAAGAAATACTGTTGCGTTTTGGAACTCTTCAGAATCTGTGAAATGGTCGGCTTGCTAAAGAACAAAGACTGTGCGTGAAGAAGCAGGATCCGCTGTCTAAATTTTAACTGGACAGATCAACGTGTGAATAACTTAGATCTGTTGTGTAGTGTTTTATCGCATGTAGATTTCATGTGAAGAAACCAGATCTAGTTAGATTTGGTGCAAAAAGGTAGATCGCGGTCAATGTGGCTTGAATGGCTGAGCCCAAGATGAGAACCTATAGGCATGCAAGTGGGTATTGCAGAAGTTATCAGCCTAGCTAGTGACAGAATGTGGAAATTTCTTGCTAGTCGATGGTAGCGAGTAGTAATGGGTAAGGCCATGGATCAAGTGACAAGGTCTAAGATTCTACAGCAGACTATGGATTGAAGTGCGTTGACAAAGCTGGAGTCACAGGCGGCTGAAGAATTACACGAAGGAGTTGGAGCACTAGATGGAGGTCCAGAAGGAGAAGCGGATTTACGAGTTGGGATCGTTACTGCCATTCCTTCTGGTTTTCGCCAGAAGTATCAAGCTGGTGGAGCACAGGTGGAATCAGCATGGGCTAGGTGGGGATAATGTGATTGGAAGCTGCCAGAATTTGCACCCAGGACCGGTAAGTTTGCTGCATTGGAGTGGTAAGGGCAAACCGTGGTTGCGCCTGGACTCGAAGAAACCCTGCCCGTTGGATAATCTATGGGCCCCTTATGATCTCTATGTCTCATCATCTCAAGCTTAGGAGGAAATCGAGGCTCCTGATGGTGAGGGGGCTTGGTTTAAAGCTCTTGAGCTGCTTGCTATATTTTGACAGCTTGAAAGCTCGGCCGATCTTGGGGATTTTCTGTTGAACACAGCTATTATTTCTGTCATTTTGAGGGAAAATTCGCAACCGTTGATGCTCTTGACTACATCTTTGGCGATCTTGATTGGTTGCGCAGAGAAGGGGATCATCTCCCTCGAAGCCGTCGGAGAATCCAACCCTACTGGTAAAGTCACCCCAAGCGAGGGTTTCAAGGACTCATCTCAGAAATTAAAGGCAGTTAAACTTGGAAAGAAGCAGCAAAGAAATGAAAGAAGGATGCCCTCAATTGAGAGAGGATGGGTCAGAATTGCAGTAGCAATAAATAAAAAAAATAAAAATAAATAAAGAAATAAAAATAAAAAATTAATGAAGTCAAAATTATTGCATGTAAATGGGCATATTACTGTAAGACCTAGTAAGGCATGTGTACCCCTCGATGATCACCGGTAAAGTCTGCGTTAGACTTAGGTGATAAGGGGGATGTTGGGTTAACAATACCCCAGGTAAAAAACTCCAGGGGGTGTAAGAGCTAGAGTGAGCAGGATTGTCTCACTTAGCAGGTTTGGCTGGAGTTAGTCAAGGAACCGCAAGTCAAGTTTAAGGGGGGAAATTGTTAGGTAAACTTGACTCAGGATAGAGTCAAAGTTGACTAGGTTAAACAGTGATGGTTTTGGGGCACATGGTATTGTGCACCCATAGTATTCTGCCCGTGGTATTATATGCAATGGAGCTTATAAAAGGCTGGAAGGACTTCATAGTAATGCAAGACCTGGAGGTAAGCGGTGAAGGCTTACTTGGTCGGATTGGCCAAGGTTTTAACCAATGCTAATGAGATCTTATTAGGATGGGTTTTTTCCCCAGATTTGGGGTTTTCCCGGATAAACATTTGTGTTTATGTGTTTATGGTTGTTGATGGTTATTTTTATATTTATTCCTCTCCGTAATTATTTATGTTATGTAGTAAATTTCTTAAGACAAAAACCTCTTCTTAAGTTCAATTATTTATTGTGTCTAAAGTATCCATTGTCATATCGTCTTCCATCTACTATGTTCTTCATGATTTAGCAGTTTTAGGTCCATGCCCACATACACATGTTTTTTATCTTTTGCTAGTTGAATGCTTAGGTTTTACACTTATTCCAATATCCACCTGAAATATCAACAACATGCATTAATTTATTCCAATATTGGATCATAAACTATAAATTCTAATAATGTTGTGAAAAATGATGGACGTATCACAAAATGCTTCCTAAGTTAAGTCAAATTTTAATTACTTGATATCCTATGACATTTGTTGTGTCCTTATTTCATATGACATGATTTGTTTTCATGGCCTCGTCTTTCCTCAATAATACATAACATAGTCAATCATGTTTAGTTCACCAATTATATCATTTCAACCAATATTCTATCCAACATATAACCTCACTTTTCTCATATATTTGACATATCGATATCATGATTTGGATTTGAAAAAAACAAAAAAAATATTTTATATTAAGTTATCCCATTTATGTTTTAGCATTTGTGAATTCATAAACACCATACTCCTTTGGTTGAGGTTTCTTTGTCTTCTTACCTTTGTTGTATCTACAAATTTCGTATTTGATTCTATGGCCACCAACTTTCCTCTCTTTGATTTAGTAGGTCTACATCGTCCACGTCCTCTATCCATGGCCTCCTCTAGATCATGTAATACACAAAAATGACATTAGTCACATAAAATATATGAACTTCATTGTTTCTCCATCAAATTTTCTAAATGAAAAATCAATTTAAGTTCAGCTGGTCTTCACTACACCTTTATAACAAACATACCCTATTTTCAATATATACCCTTTTTGTTAATTTCTACTACCAATATGGTGGCATGACACAACTCTTATAAATCTTATATGAGACTTATGAAAACTAATGGAATACTTTTTCTTTTTTCATATTTTTATTAAACTTAATTCAAAACCATCATCCATAATTTTAAACAGCCAAATATCTATATTTTTGTATATTTAAGAAAACAAAATTCTTTGACCCTATATGTTAGAGGATATACTATTTTCAAATTTTGATTTTTAAGTCTTCTAAATGAACTCAATATATAAAATAATAATTAGTATATGTTAACTATTGGATGAGATATATTTTTAGCACCATCAGCCACCCTATAAAGGAGTAAAGAGTGAGTGGCAAGATAAAAAATGTTTGTGTCCATGCATACAGAATCACTAAGCAAAACCACCTTTGAAGATGAAAATATGTGTATGTGACTATAACTAGTGTATTGTTAGATTATGATTGATTGGCTATTAAAATAAAATTAGAATGTTTGAAATCACACCAAATTCATTAGTAGGCTAGGAAAATATGACATAAAATACCCTTCATTGCAGGTTCAAAACACCATTTATACATCAACCAACATTTCATCTTATCCCATGTGCCTATGCACATTGCACATCTAATATTTGTATTCAAACCTAATAAAAAATGAAAATAACTTGGAAGCCTCCCACATCAACATTGCAAAGTGAAAAGATGACCATGAATACCAATTAGACCAAATCGAAAAAAGAAAAAAAAAACTCCACCAGTCTATAATTGGAACGCAAAATGAAAAACCTATTTTGTATCTAGACTATTCAACCAAAACAATGTAATAGATTTTATATACTTCCATTCTCATACTCACCAATTGTAAATTGAGGGATCTTTGAAGTTTTGCATGGAGTTTCAGTATACCATGGTTGGAGAAATTCATTGAGGATATGAAAGAAAATAACTGATTGATTGGATCTTTGTTGATGGTGGGAAAAGATATTGTCGGGCCTCTCCTCCCCTGTTGTAGATTTCAATAAAAAAAATATTTTTAGGTGTGATTTGGCCTCTAGCAGTCACGAAATTAGTTTGTTCATCTCATTCATCCCCTACCAGAGATGAAAATCAAACCCCTGTCCATCCATTATGCACTACTGTTAACTAAAACGGTTAGAGGGAAGGGAGAAAAACATTGGGAGAAAAGAGAAGGGATTTTCCAAAGTCTAGAGGAATTTGTTTTTCCCTAGGATGCCAAAAAATGTCAAGCAGTAGTAGAGGGAAATGAGAAAAGGCATTTGATTCTTTCAAGAATGAGGTATTTCATACTCAATTTATAGATTTGCACATGTTCCCATTGTTTGTTTGAATTGTATTTTTTAGTTTTTAGTTTCAAAATCATAAAACAAAAAATTAGGGTTGTTTTTTTATTTCTAATTTTAAAATAAATTTTTTAGTGTACATAGATAGGGACATGACAGTGAGAAACTAAGGGAGGAAATCAAAATGGCTTCTATATTGGGGTTAGAAGTAGTGAATAAACTAGAAGGTATGGACTTTTGCCATTCTTTCCAAATACGTGGATGAATGTACTAAAGGCAGTAAAAGATGCGTACCAAAGAAACCATGTCAAAGGGAATTGATTTATTTCCCATCAACTCCTAGATTGAGAAAAAGATCTAGGAAAAAACCAATCAAAATAACCTCTAAGAATGTGGAACAAGGAACAAAGACATCTAATGTCCCACCCACTCCTAGGACATATTTCTTCCACCACTAGTACAGGTACTTATGCATCTTGCATTTGTGCATACGAAACCAAGGTAGAATATGATGTTGTCTCTGGGGATATCAGAATGACAGATGTCTGGAAAGTGTTCAATCATAGGTTGAAGGGATGACTCCTTCAATGCTTCAAAGAGAATCTACATCTTCCATTATCAAACATACCCATGCACATTCAAAAGGAAGTCATCCATGACATGCAAACTGAATTTTGGACAGGTTGGTCACTAAAACAAGTAAGAAAACAAATGATTCAAAATTGCAAGAGATTTTGTTGTAATAAAGCGAAAAGGATAAAACAAATTCATCTTGATATAAGGGCCAAAAGAAGGCCAATTGATGTAAACGTGAAAGTATGGAAAGAGCTCGTGAAATCATATGATAGAGCAAATGCACGGAGGAAGTCTGGCGAGGGTACAAGTATTTAAATGTGGTCATAAGATTATTTTAAATTCATTAAATCATTTTTATATTTTACTGGTCCATAACTAAATTGAATTAGTGTATGATTCAAGACAAGGCCTAGAAGGCTAGGCTTGCCAAATATCATGCCACACGTCATAGTGGCGAGATAGGTTTAGAAGCATTAGCATGAAAATTTGTAAGTATAGTTAATATATATATATATATAATTCTGTACAAAAAAGTAATTGGTTGTATATTAATCACTTTAATTTGTCCATCTTCCATGTTTTGACAGGAGCAACAATATGGCCATTATCCATCACAATTGGAATTTGATATGATACAAGACAAAAAGTGGTCTGATTTTGTTATCTGGATGGAGAATAAGGTATCATTAGTTGACTTTCAATAACTTAGTTGGATATTTTTATGTTAATATGTCAATTTGTATTTCTTGTGTTGAGTTGTTTATTTATTTGTAGCTTGAGTTCTCTTGTGCTCCCATTGATCATAGAACCCTTATAAAGAACAAACCTTTCACTATGATTAAGTACCTAGAACTCAATATCCAACCATGCATTGATCAAGTCCTTTGAAAAAAACTCTAGGCCAAAGGAGTGATGCAAGACCATGTAATACATAACCCGTAGACAACAAAAAAGATTACATGGGATTGATTATAGATGCTTGGGTTGAGAGCAAATTACATGGGATTGATTATGGACCCAAGATACATGTGTTGAGGAGCATGGGATGATTATCTTGGAAATTAAGAAGCCTTGTGATGAAGAGCACTTGACACTTACAACCCATGCTTAGAGAGTGCACCACCTGAGGATTAGTCTCTTGACGTGTATACCTTGGAGAGAGAGCACTTCACTTGAAGACCTTATCTTGTGCATTAAATTAAATTACTTGTGTAATTAGTCCACTTTACTAATGTTGGCCTCTCTCACCTACTTTCTATAGAGGGAAGATAATGTATTTGTATACACTATACTCAGTATTCCATCTATATAATTGTCATGGAGAGTTCTTAGTGCTTGTGTGATGCAATAGAGGAAGACCTAGAGTTTGTGACGTAAACCCTAGAGAATAAATGAAGATGAATCCTAACACTAGGGATGATATTGAGTTTCGGCACTTGTCTTAGCAATTATTTGTCATATGGTTGGATTAAGGGTGTATTGAGGTCTAAAACATTTGTTTTGTAGTGATATTTATATTGAATGAATTAAGAAGATATGTAGTGACATGGCTATTAGAATAGGAATATTTACCATGTAGGTCTGTCTTAGAGCCTGTTTGAACTTTGAATGCCTGGTTTGAAAGAAAGTACCTAAAAATCTATAGGACACTTCCCATTCTAGTCCAATCAGGAGTATTGTTAACACACAACTTGATGATTTTTCAAAAAAAAATCTTCCTACATTATAGACTACAACACAAGTCTACTCACTATTCTAGATCTTTCGAACACTATTCTAGACCTTTAGGTGCAATGTGAACTAGTTTTTAGAGAAATTAATGAATAAATTCAATGGACCTACTTATTTTTTATTACACCCTTTAAAATCGGCGATGTAGTATGGAGAGAAGAACATAAAGAAATTCAAGGCTTAAAGCATAGGGACAAACAAAATCCTACACATTAAATCTACAACAGAGAACATGAAATAAACAAAAACAAGATGCATATACTGTAGAGTGCTTCATTAAGGTTTTTTAGATAAAAGTCATAGGTATCTCAACTATTCACAAAACATTGATAAATCTATTAATGAAAGAAACTGACAACTTTATTACATAAGTCTCATAAGAAGAATAACACAAATTCAAAGTTACCAAGAAACACCTCTTTGGTTGCCCACTTTCAAGATTTAACAAACAAAATGAAATGGCTTGTTGTTACAACATCCATTGTTATAATATATGTTATGGCATCTGTTACTACAACATTTTCTTCTGAATCTGTTGTTGCCTATGTTTGTGCTTCTCAATTTGTTTTCTCAATCCCTTAATTTTTGGTGTAACATTGGGTGGAAGAAACACCTCTTTGGTTGCCCAATTTTAATATTTGACAAGCAAGATGAAATGAATTTATACTCCCTTAATTGTTACAAAATTTGTTATTACAACATCTTTTGTTACAACATCTATTTTTATAACATCTAGTGTTATAGAATCCACTGTAATGGTTCACTGTTTCAGTAGTATTAGTACTAGTACTTGTTAGAGCATCAATTTTTATAGCAGTTTTAACATTTTCAATAGTAATGAGTGTTACAACATCAACTTTTACATCATTTTTCAATAGACTTAACATTGACATGTTGTTATGGCATTTTTTATTACAACATATGATGTTACAACATTTTCTTCTCAATCCATCTTACCTATGTTTTTGCTTCTCAATTTATTTTCTTGATCCCCCAAGTGCTAGTGTAATGTTGGGTAGAAGAAACACCTCTTTGGTTGCCCACTTTCAAGCTTTATGAAGCAAGATGAAATGGCTTTATACCCCCTCAATTATTACAACATATGTTCTTACAACATCCATTTTAATGGTCACTATTTTAGTAGTTTTAATAGTATAAGTTGCTATAGCATCAAAATTTACAACATTTTCAGCAATAATGGGTGTTACAACATCATCTGTTACAACATTTTCATTAGATGTAACATTTACATGTTGTTATGGCATTTGTTGTTACAAAATATGTTGTTACAACATCTGTTGTTACAACATCTACTGTTACAACATCTAATGTTACAACATGTGCTTCTTAATATGTTTTTACCTATGTTTTTTCTTTTCAATTTGTTTTCTTGATCCCGCATGTTGTATCTTTATAGATAGTCCTTGCCTAAAGAACTGTGCCAAAACATCAAAGCGAGGGATTGAAAGAGGAATTGAGAGGAATTTTGAAGGCTAAACATTCTCCCTAAAAATTTAATCATCTAATAATAGTAGAGACGTATAAATGAACCTCTATATTCATCACAAATATATCCAAGTACAACATAGAAGAAACAACCTAAATATTTATGGGTGGTAAATTAAACATAGTGTTCAATTTCTAAATCAATTTTCAACATAACTTTGCAGGGAGGCATCAGGGAGATCGATACTCAATCTAGCCATTTCGAGTGTCCTATACTATTCTGAAATATATGCAGAAAAAGAACTATAAAATTACAAGAAGAATTCACATGCACACAATTATTGTCATGAATGAAAACCAGAAGCCTTTGATTATATCCAAGTCAAAAGTATTACAACAATATTACAGAAAATTTCTCTAGGTATCAACCTTTTCTTCTTAAAAAATAAGGTATATATGGAGGGTTTTACAAAACAACCTATCTCTTAAAATATTTTCATTCAAAGTATTATTTATGCAAAGCCTTGGATAATGTTTAAACAACTGTTAACCAATGTTATGAACATCCACATCAGGATAAAATCTGCAAGGGCCCGGGAAATGAAAAAAAAGCGTAAAAATTGGGAAAATATTGGTAAAAATAAGCTAGGCCAAAAAATCATGATTTCGAGATAAAACCAAGATGTTATGAGATGTTTGCAACACTGCTTTTAACTAAAAATAGAAAACAGATCAAAAAATTGCTCCAAAAATGTCTGTAACTGTGTTTGATTTTTGCATTCGAGTTTAATGTATTTGAAACTACTTTGTTCTTGTTTCAAAAAATGATTAATAGTTGTGATATGTTGCTAATATGTTGTATTGATAAGAAGAATTTATTGAAAAAAAATTGACCAACTTCTCCCATTCTTCATCTGTTAGGTAATTGGGGTCCATCATCTATCTGTACAATTCATCTGCATTAGTATACTTGTCAAAGTATGGTTTTACTATGAGCAAGTGTTTGATTTCGTAGTAGATGAGAAGGTCATAAAATAACATTTGAAGTATATTATGACCACTAATCTCTCCCTTAATTCCAAAAAATATTTCCCTATACCCTAAATCTTTGTTCAACAATATTTCATATTGGTCTTCTATTAACATCTACTCATATGAATTCTTAAAAGATGGAAAACCTCTCTCTTGCAAAATAGAAATTTTTATGTAGAATTTATTCATTTGCACTTGAAGATTTTCAAACTTTTCCTTTGTCTTCAACATCGAATTTTTCTTCATGAGAACTTTTCTAGTTTGAATCATTTATTATGTTTTATCTACAATTCCTAGTTCTTCAAGTTCTTCTCTTAACCTTGTTTTTAGAGTTTTTAATATCTAACTTGCTTGTCCAAGTTTATTTCCCAATTGTATTTTGACGTCATTAATAACTTCTTTGGCTCTTTCAATTAACTCATGTTCTAGAATAATCTCCATAAACTACCAAATATCAAACACAAAAGAAAAAATTTCTATCCAAATTTATTCTTTAGCCTGTGATAAACATTGAAAATTATTAGAACTGCTCAAATCACCATTCTAATTGCTTTTGTAAATTTATATTTTTCTTTATTTCCTCAACTAAGGCATTGTGTGATTTTTTCTTTTTCATCTCAGCTCTGTCCAATTTTTCTTTCAATTTTCCAATCTCAAGATCCTTTAGTTTAAGAGAAGATAATTTTGATGATAAGCTTTCTGTAGTAATATCTTCTGTGGAACCTATTTCTATTGTTGGAATTACTACATTGTCAGTCTCTTCCATTCTTTCTTGAATTTTCTAAATCTACAGGTTCTGCTCAATTAGATAGGATAATAGAGTTTCCTTCTCCTTCTCTAATTCCCCAATTTCCTATATTTGGGGATGCTCTATTGTGGGCGGCTTCAACTATCTTCTAAGTGCTTGAATATCTTCATTTTTCTTCTTAACAATCTCTTAAGCTGCATCCACATTTTTGGGATCCAAACCTTATTTAATTACAATGTCTTCCAATGATTTGATCCTAACATCCATCGTCAGAGAATAAATCTTCTCCATTTTAAGTTCTGCAATAGTATTATTCAAACAATTCTGCATTTTTGATACATTTGAAGCATAAATAGTGAGAGAGGAATATATCATATCGCCAGTTTGTCTATGCAGATCAATATGATCTATATGATGGACTTGTTTAGTATTGAAAGATAAAACATAAGACATAATATCCAACAACTCTAGGAGAATAAACTTTAGGTTCAAGAAATTCTAACTTAACTTCACCCTTTTCAGTATCAAGAGCTGAAAACAACCTTTTTTTAGCAAAAGAAGATTTTTTCAAGAACTCGGTAGAAGTTACTACCTTGAAAGCCTCATTCTTTTTCTTCATTTCCAAAAACTTAGAAAATATGTTTTGGTTAGAATAAGGAGAAAGATAAGATTGTTTTGTCCCTGGATCCAATTCTTGCATTCTGAAAATGGGCTCACTTGAAACAACAATAGTAGCTGGTGAAAAAATGTTGGATGAGACGGTTTATGATAATTCTCCCTCCATATTGTTTGTCTTATTTCTCTTGTATACTCTGAACTGTTCCATTTCTGACTTTGATAATCTTTAATCTTTCCTCTTAAATTTTTTTTCTTTCATTTTAGGTGTAACCAAAAGTTTCTATGCTATTGAATGCTCCACAATTTATTCTTTTGTCACTTCCAGCCAAGTGTTTTCCTCCTAGGTGTCCTTATTAGCAAACTTCTCTATCTCAAGCTTGGACACATGAAAATAAGGTGGGGATTTTTTCTAAACTCTAATGGCTAAAATTCTCCCAATGGGTTTATATGGCCAAGTAACCCCCAATTTAAGCTTCATTTGTGCCAATAATTGTTCTACCTCTTTGCCTACTGACCTCTGATTCATTGTAAATGGCCCTACCTGTGCCTTCATTATAAACAAGGTATGTTTCCTTCTAGGTAAAAAATGCACTTGAGCTACATTGAGGCTTTTCTGATCAATTCAAGTGCACAAATATGTATAGCAAAAAAATCTTGCAGTTCATAGAAGTTCACACCCATGTAATCTAATTTTTGTAAAACGTTGGTAGAAATACTAATAACCAAGCCTTGTTTGTTCACTAAAATGCATAATCAGTTTGATTTCAGGTGAAATTCTTGGTGGACTATCATTGATCAATAAATTGTAGCATATGTAAAGAAATTTATTAATAAAATTAGTGAATGAAAATTCCTTAGAATTCCTTCTCACTAAGGACATTTAATGAATCACAGACCATTGATTCCCTTGAAGATCTTGTTTTTGAAATTGTATTGGGAATTTGTCTTACTAATAATACCAAAATAAATACATCAGGACTAATTGATATTTAAAAGTTTTTTCAACTCCAAATTTAAGAAACTAGTCACGAATGGCCTCAAATAAAAACTGGATAAAATTGAATAAGATTTGTGGTTTCTTATCTGCACAAAAAGTTGATAGAAAAGCTAGAATTACTTCATCCATCTTCTCATCACTCCCATACCCTAAAATACAATATAAAATGGATGTTACTTGTCTTGAAAATTATGGAAACATTGATGAAGGGTAAGGCAAATTGTGAGTGGGAATACCAACCCCTTTAGGCATGACTAATTAAAAAATAACCTCTCTTTTTAAAAAGTTAACTTTTGATGTATTTCCAAGAGAATTTCACTAGAGAATGGGTGCAAAGATTCGAGAAAAGATATGCATGGGGCTTTCAAAATGGACTCAAAAGTTATAGAAAATAGGGTTTCACCATTTTTAGCAATTATGGCTTTCTCACTGGGTAAGTACCTATCTGCACACCATACTAAAATTTCTGGAAAAGGATGAGTTTGAGGAAATGTAAATTGGCATAAAAAGGACTCCCACAAAGAAAACTCTTCACCATTATCTTAAAATCTTTTGGAAGTCGAATTCTACAAGTCATATAGGTCAAACAATGAGTTTGTTTCTTCTATTACGCTTTCCCTACCAACTAAGGGAAATTCATCAATTTTTGGGAGGGTTTCAGACTGAGCTTGAGACTCTTTTTCTTTAGTTGAACTCATTTTGAACTATCAAGTTGTAGTAAGGAGCATAATTATCTATAAAATGTACCACTTTATTTATGAGTTGTCATTGAGGGATTTCTGTAATTTTGCACTTTGATTCTCTATGTCTGGCGACTAAAGGAAAGGTGAGAGGGGACAGACAAAGGCGGGAGTGATTAAATTATGAACAAGAGTGAGAACGCAGTGGAATGAATGTTTGGATAAGGGGAATATTTAGAATTAAATGGAAAACAATATTCATAATTAAATGGAAAATGATCAATAAAATGGTGGCGAGAGATATTTATTACCGAAAATCGGGAATGGTTTTTTGTACGGGGAGGTAGGCATTAAGTGGTAATGAGTGTGTGTTAAGGGGGGGGGGGGGGGGGGGGGGGGGGTGTGGTTGGGGGACGGGGGTACGAATTTCATATGTCATTTCCACGTTGCAAAAGTGGTTTTGGAAAAATAACTTTTCACATCCCCCACCTTCTTTAAATGTTGAGCAAGCGGAGGGTGTGCAATAGAACAAGAGCCATCGATCACCAAAGCATTAATCAACAACAATAGAAAATGCACAATAATTAGTGTGCAACAATTTGAATTTCTATATATTAAAAATAACAAAATAATATGTTGTGGCATTATATATTTTCACGCAAACTATTACAAAGTGCAATGAAAACAAATTTTTATTTTATCTTAGTCAAAATTTTGAAATTTTCAATGTAACAAGAAAATGTTACAACATCCCAAGAACAAGTGTAGTGCTAGGTGGATGAAATGCCTCTTTGGATGCCCACTTTCAAGATTTGAAAAGCAAGATGAAATGAATTTCTACCCCCTCAATTGTTACAACATCTACTATTACAACATCTGCTATAATGGTTATTGTTTCATTACTTTCAATAGTAGAAGTTGTTATAACATCATATTTTACAATAGTTTTGACATTGTCAATGGTAATGGAATTTAAAGCATCAACTAGTACAACATTTTCAGCATCTTTAACATTGACATGTTGTTATGGCATTTGTTGTTACATCATCTATTGTGTTGGGATAGGGTCCTTTGGGGTAAAATTTTGTAATTAATTTTTTTATATTTGTAAAGTCTCCGTGTTTTGAGGGAGCAGAGCATGAAGGTCATAGAAGTAAAAAGGGGCATTATTTCCTTTGTTTTTTAGAATATAGAGAGTTTTTTAACCCACCCATAGTTTGCGGACCATGGTATCGTAAAAGAGAAAGATATATAAAGGAGTCATAGCGAGTTTGGGATATCATCATAGAATAGAAGATCATCGTGTAGGCAAGTAAGCTAAGGAAAGAAATTATTTTTCCTATACTTAGGAGAAGGGGAGGGCTCCTGCTTTTGAGTGTGCAAAGAACTTGGTAAATCCGCAGGATGAGTGTGCAGGCCCTTGTAGCTTTGTGCACAAGAAAGAAGAGTCTATAATCGGAATAATACATCTAATAAAGACTAGTTTGAGCCATAATTGTGTATCTATACATCTATAATTACTTATGCATTTTCTTTATATTCATTCTGTTATTCTGAATTTATATGAAGTAATGCTTAATTGATGTGCAAAAGTAGCAAATCTGCTTATTCACTTAATTTTATGAATGTTTAAAGAGTTTCACGAAGAGGTAGATTTACTTTCTGAACGTTACTACAATTATCTGTATTTAAAGGGTTAGGATTCACGAAGATCGAAATAAGCCCTAGAAACTACAGGAAGCCATCACACTGACCTATGGATGTAGAAACCCAATTCTGTTATCCCCAAATATTTCCTCGGGTGAGACTGCAACTTGTGCTACATGGGTTGTTGCCAAAAGGGCCAATAGTTAGGGTTTGTTGGTTGGCACAACTAAATCTAAACCTGGGTTAGGACCCTATAAGACAACAAATGGTTTTGTTGCCATGATCAGGATATATTTGAGTAATGTGTGATAAGTGGTTCCCCACTAAGAAAGAGATCGAAAAGTGGATAGGCTAGAAACTACACGTGTTTGCAGACTAGGAAAATAGATATTTGTGCTTGTTAAAGGAAGATTGGTTGAAAAGATACCTATTCACAAACGAACATGAGATATTCTTCTAGTCTTTCCCATGCAAATTACACAAGTGGTTGTCTAAATTTGTGGATAGTCAGGGTATGTGGAAGCTTGATGGCCCTATTGTGTGGACCCCATAACTAGTGAAGTCCTTAGAGGCTTTAGAAAACAAAATCACATGGGTTGTTGATTACTAGATCGATAGTATTCTTGGAGGATTCATTACCGAGTTCGTGATCGATATGCCCACCAGTTATAGTGATGTGGAGCACAGGTTTTTCAAGGGGCTAAGAGGAATGTACCTGAAATCCTTGAAAACTTGGATTACAATGTTATTGTGTGAAAAGAAGGTTATGCCCTTGAATCGATGTTTGGGACTACACAAAGTGGAAAAGCATTCAAAAGGAACTTAGATTCAGGTGTTGAATATAGTCTGTTGTTGGGATTGTCTGAGAGTTACAATGAAAGCAATATTCTGAAGACACCGCGAGGTGCACTAGATACTTTGAGCTAGGATTCATAGGGATATCACATCGATCCACTCCACTGCCACCTCTACCTTCGCCTTACACACCTACACCTCTGCCTCCACCTCCCCCTCTATCATTCAACATCATGAACACAATCAAGATGCTTGTGTTTAAAGGTCTAGGGACTGAAGAGCCTGAATAATTCTAGTTTGTAGCAGATGTTGTATGGAAGGCAAAACAGATTATGGATGATGACATGAAGAAAGCACAATTGGTTTCAGTGCTATAGGATAGAGCTGAGCTGGTGTATCAAGTTTTGTTCATGTAAGCCCAATGCAACTATGCTGGAAATGAAATAATAATTGAGCAATGAGTTTAAGAAGCCTAAATCGCAAGGCAAATCAATGACGAAGTTTAAAGAGATCCAACAAAGGGTAAATGAGTCCACGTGGGACTTTGATTAAAGGCTGAAGTGTCTAATTTAGTAGGCTAATATGAGGATCACAAATGATCAACACAGACACTGGTACATTTCTTCGCTCTTCCCTCATCTAAGATTGCCACTATCTCAACAGAAAATAGGAACGAAAGTTGAAGCCTTGTAGATTTCCATGAGATTAGAGGCTTCACCTATGCAGGATATGAATCTAGGAGTGCAACAGATCCAATCATAGTTGGATAGCTTACACATGGAGTTGAAGAGCCTAAAAAAGGGAAAGGAAGTCCAGTTGGAGGTGCGCATAGAAATCTGGTGCTTAAAGTGCAAGGCCATGGTCACGATAAGGAACATTTCCCGGTCTATCAAAATTATCTTATAAGGGGAGGCCCTATCTTGGTGAAGCCAGAAAACACCATTGGGTCGAGTGTGGGAGTAGCATTATCGTGTGCTATTTGTCAAATTTATTGGAAACAGGCGACAGATAACTGTTATATTCTACAAAAAATAGTCCAGACCTTGCAACAACTGTTTTTCACTTTTTTCAAACTGGTAGGACATGTTGAGCACAACTGTCGGAGTTATGAATTGATTATAGAGAGGACACCTACATATAGGATGTAGATAATAAATTGGCCTCAAGATCAGGGTGAAACTGTAGCATGCAGAGGATATCAATGCCGAGGAAGAGGACAAGGAGGAGGAACTCGAAGTGGTCATGGAGAGATTATCTGTTACAAATGTGGGAAAGCACGTCATTTCATGTGTAATTTTCATAATCCAACACACCCCTCATGTTAGGATTGTAATAAGTTTGACCATATCATAGAATATTGCATGATACTTATAGCAAATATGCAAGAAAAGAAGACTCAGACCTAGCATCCTACCCAGAATATCCAAATGATGTGGTCGGAGCCTTGCAAGGATGAGCCTAGTGTTATTACGCGAAGCGGTATCACTACTGGAGAAGACAAGGGAAAGCAGCCAAAAGTTGAGGGATGTGTACGCAAGGATATTAAAAAAGAAGTTGGGTTTGATTTGAGCAAGGCAAATGAAAACTTTATGGAGTCTAAGAAGAGCTTTGCAGAAGATTCAACATCAGGAAGTCAAGGAAAGTCTGGAGGGAGCAATAATAAGTAGGACGTAGACCGTTTGTTGTTAGAGACATATTTTAAGACTTCCATGAAGCTTCTAAGGGATAGGAAGCTGGTAGAGGGACTATAATAACTAATAGATAACTATATGGGTAAGAATAAATATTTGTTGAAACAGCACGCGATACGTAAAGTGGGTAAAAGAAGAAGCAAACTAGTCACGAGATGAGACTAACTTTAAAAATTAGAGAGCACAAAATGGATAAGGTAATTCTTGATCTGGATCTGATGCAAACATTTTTCCAAAGCAAACTTGGGAGAGAATGGGGAGACCTGTGTTGTAGTGGTCTCCTATTGAGCTACGAATGGCGAACCAACAAAAGATCACTCCTATGGGCCACCTATATGGGGTAACGATAGATATTGAAGGAACAAGCTCTCTAGCTTATTTTCATTTGTTTGAGATAGTCAACAATAGAAACCCTTACCCTACACTACTTGGCATTGATTGGTCCTTTGATATAGAAGCGGGATTTAATCTCAAAAATTGCAAGATGACGTTCGAATGGAAGGAGCTCAAGGTTATTGTTCCACTGGATCCACCTGAAGGTGCACGATATTGTGAACGAAACCGCGATTATGAAGAAGAAGACAACCTTGATCAGATCTATAAGATCATTGCGCGAGATGAGGAATGGATTAACCCTACTGTGGATGGATGGATCATGTGGGATAGGGACAGTTCCTACACTTCAGATGCTAATGAGGATTTTGAGCATTGGCAGAACCGACTACATGAAGTATCATCGTTGCACTGTAACAGGATTACAAAGTCACTTCGATGCATATCCACTGAGGTACAAAATTTACCTTAGTACAGTGGTTTAGAAGATGTTAATTTCTTTTTGGACAAGTTTGAAAGGGATTTACTAGAGGAACAATGGTCCCAAGCTCTAGATATTGTCCTGCGAGCTATGCCTACCCGTTGGTTGGGTACGCATAAGGATAGTTTCGCCGATTGGAAGAAGTATCGAAGAATGATGAAGTTGAGGTTTAAGTATGCCAATACCCGCATGGTGGAGAAATACATAGGAAAGGATGATCCGCATGAGCATTTTGCGTGTCAAATGAAAGAATGGGGAGAAGAACCGTAGTTGGAGTGGGTTCACATATTTTGTCATAATTTGGACACCATCCCAATGGACTGGTATTTGGAAACTGAGCTATGACACGAGACAACGAAATGGGATATTCTAAAGGAGAGATTTATGTTGACATTCGTATTTGAATATGGGCTTGAGTGTATAGATGATGTGCTCCAAGAGATCAAAGTTGCGATATTCAAAATGCCTGAAGAGTCGATTGAGTGGGTACAACCAAATTGGAGTACACAGTTGCGCCATGCACTTGAATGTTATAATGTGACCACGGAAGAAAGTGAAGAAGATCCCATAAACATCAACATTCTCGAGTCTGAAGGACAACGCGAAGTCAAGGGACTTAAGGAAAAAATCCTCGATATATCAAAGCCCTTAAAGACCAAGCAAGTGAATATTGGATTACAAGCAGAGTTAAAGTTTGCGAAGATATGCGACTATCGGATGAAGATACTGTTGGAATATTAATTCCAACTGCGTGCAGTGTTGGCGGACCCGAACAGTTGGACAGCGACGACAACACAGTCAGTTGCCGAATCAGCCATCGTGCAGCAGGAAAACAGCTCCGGAAAACCGCCAGTTCATATCGCACCACCTTTCGCACGAAGTGGTTTTTGTCAGAGGGCCTCCGAACACCCCGACCAAGTGAAACATGTCCTATGTACGATCCTAAAACCACCAATCCCTTGGCCATTAAATATCGTTTGAGTTGTGTGGCTTAAGCTTGCGAAATTCGTCCGATTAAGTCAACGGACCAGGATCTTTTACAAGCTGCCTGAACTTTTGCTTGACCACCCACGTGAAGGAATTAATGTAATTTATGGTGTTTCGTAAATTGTAGGTAAAAGTTGGTAAACGTTTTTAATTCTTGTTTGCATGGAAGCATGGCGAATTAAAGAATGGTATGGGCAAGTCAACGCCCTATTTTTAATGCTTTTGGTATATGTTTTTGTGTGTGCTCATTCGCATAGGAGTGGTGTGTGTAATGGAATGAAAGAGTGGGCTCGCGGCTGTAATGTGTTTTATGTTCATTGCACACGGGATGAATGAGAGGGTTCGCAACAGCGAATAAAAACCAGGAGATGCACAACAGTGCGACCTTGTGTAATGAAGTCCGAAAAAAATTAAAATGAATCCAGAGCAAAAAAATGAAACTAGAGCAGGGATGAGATGAAAAGGAGGGTTCACGGAAGTGAATTGAAACCCAGAAGAGCACAACAGTGTGGAAGAGAAGAAAGATTTGCGGCAGCAAATGAATATTTGGAATCCCCTTTTACAGGTGCTTATAGTTTGTTGAAACGAATGGGAATGAAAAAGTATTTTTTTTATATGTAATGTGAAAACTAAGAATTTTGAATGTAATGAGAAATTTCACACAGGAGTGAATGTGAAAGAAATTTTTATTTTACAGCAGTAAACCAAAGTAAGAATTTTTTAGCTTACAACAGTAAATGCAAAAGTTCTTCACATAGCAGTGAATGTAAAAACTTTTCCACATAGCAATGAATGAAAATTTTACACTGCAGTGTAAAATTATTTGTAAAAGAGGCAGAGTAATTTTGGTGAAAGTCTCTTGGTGAATCCCTCTGTCAAGAGGAAGATGCTTTTCAGCATAGACTGGTGAATCCCTCTATCAAGTGGAAGATGCTCTTTAGCATAATCTCTTGGAAAATCCCTCTGTGTGAGGAAGATATTTTTGTAAAAACAGTGCTGGTGAATCCCTCTGTGTGAGGAAGACTCTTTTATTGTTTGTGGAACTGCACTTGAAGCAGTGTTGGTTAATCCCTCTATGTGAGGAAGACCTTTGTGTAACAGCAGTTGTGTAATCCCTCTGTAAGAGGATGAATTTTGTATCAGGCATCTTATTTTAATGAATAAAAAGCTTTTGTGGGTGTATGTAATGCTCTGCTCAGAATTTTTTTTTGACTTCCTTGTGCAAAAGATCCTGTGGCAGAAACAGAGCATTTTCTCTGTTCTTTTATGTTTGAAATTACCAGAAATTTCCAACATGGTATCAGAGCAGATCCAGGCTCTTTGAAGGTCTCAAAGAAGCTGAAGGAAGGAGTTTTTTGCTGCAACAACTTCTCCAGCAGAGTGAAGTCTCAGGCAAAAGAATCCAAGGTATTCCTCAAAGTTTTTTTTGTTACTGCTGAAGAAACAATCAGTATTTTAAATACATAGTCAGGTATTTGAAGCATAGTTAAGAATGGCAAGGTCAAAGAAGAAAGTCTCCAATCGTTCTAAGGATGTGTCTCCCTCTTCTACTAAAATACAAGACAATCTATTTGAAAGCATTCTATTTGAGCCTCCAAGGTTCAATGGGAACTTTTATATATGGGAAATAAAAATGAGGACTTTTTTACAGTCTGAAGAGATTGAAATTTGGGAATCAGTGATTGGTAATAGCAAGATGGATAGAGAATCCAAGGAATACAATGCAAAAGCAGCAAAGACAATCTTGGATGGACTGCTTGATTCTGTAAAGAAGAATCTAGGGAAATATTCATCAGCAAAGGATATATGGGACAGACTTCATGACCTTCACGCAAAGGGAACACTGACCATGACCATCAGTCAAGAAGGAAATTCTAAACCCATCATAGAAGCTGAAAATGAGAAGGTTGACCTCATCAAGCTTCAAGTACAAGAAAGGGATGAAGAGCTCGCCAAGCTTAAGAAGGAACTTGATCAAAGCAAAAGTAAGCATCATGAATAAGTCATATCCATGACAAATCAATTGAATAAAGCAAAGAAGCAGGAAGATACCTTGTCAAGTCAACTTGAACAAAGGCACAAGAGAGTGAACAAACTTGTAGAAGAGATTGGACAGTACAAGGTAGAGGTCTCCTCCCTTAAGTCTCAATTACAAGAAGCCAGGAAATAGGCACAAGAAGCTGAGAAGAAAATGGAGAGCAGTCAAGCAAAGAATGATAAATGAAATCTGATATTTTCTCCCTTAAAATAGTAGCAGCTGAAGCTACTCGTAGCAAGGAAGAAACTGAGGAACAACTTACAAAGAATAATAATGAGTGTGAAAGATTGGAAGAAGAGATTGTCCTCCTCAAGAAAAAGGTTGAAGGGATGAACAAAATCATGAAGAGCTCTCAAGCCTTGGATGACATGCTCAGATATCAGAGATGTCCATCTGATAAATCAGGACTCGGGTATGTAGGTGAACCCTCAAGCAAGAATGAGAATGCTTTAAGCAAAGGAGATGTGAAGAAGGCAGAAAGAAATTGTGATGCTCCTAGTTCCAACAAAGGCAAGGAGAAAGATCAAGGCTACAATAGAAGAAATCCTACTCCAAGTAGAAAACCAGCTCCAAGAAGAAATATTGATAATGTCAAAGAGGCAAGAGGCAATGGTTATCATCAAAGGATCTCAAGGCAGAAAAGCTTCAGAAGTACATCAAAGAAACCTCCATCTCCCAGGTACCAAAGTTCATTTTTTGGTTATTGTTATTCTTGTTCAAACTTTGGTCATATGGAAAAAGACTGTAGAGCATTTCATAGAGATAGATGTTATGGTCTCCGACAACCTCCAAGAAACAATTTTACAGGAAGAAATCATGAAACCTTATTCATGAACAATGTAGAATGTTTCAAGTGTCATAACATTGGGCATATGGCACGTGATTGTTATGGTTCGAAAGTCCTTTGAGCTCCCCAGCCAATCTAAACTTATTTTGAGAAGACTCTGCCGAAAGGAGATTATGCATACACTTAGGGGGAGCCTGTAATTCTTGATCATTATTGCTGAAGCTGTTAGTGAATGGGTTCTTATGAAATCCTTGCTGAACTATACTTTTTGATGAAGATCTTCTTATAGGGGAGAGATATGAAATTAAATCTGCCATAAGTGCAGAGAAGAAAAGGTTGTAGGATAGCTTGGAGGCCCAAAGATTGGAAATCTTTCCTGAAGCAGAGAGAAAGAGGATATTACATGATTGGAGTGCCTGAGCACAACAGTGACAGTGATGAAAGGAAAGCTGATACGAATAGGCAGAAAAGTTATGAATTCTTGAGGAAGTGTTTGGGTATGTATGAACGCCCAGCAGTTGAAATTAAAGGGGAGTGTTGGAATATTAATTCCAACTACGTGCAGTGTTGGCGGACGCGGATAGTTGGACAGCGACGGCAGCACAGTCAGTTGCCGAATCAACCATCGTGCAGCAGGAAAACAGCTCTGGAAAACCGCCAGTTCATATCGCACCACATTTCGCACGAAGTGGTTTTTTTCAGAGGGCCTCCGAACACCCCGACCAAGTGACACGCATCCTGTGTACGATCCTAAAACCACCAGTCCCCCGGCCATTAAACATCGTTTGAGTTGTGTGGCTTAAGCTTGTGAAATTCGTCCAATTAAGTCAACGGACCAGGATCTTTTACAAGCTGCCTGAAATTTTGCTTGGCCGCCCACGTGAAGGAATTAATGTAATTTATGGTGTTTCGTAAATTGTAGGTAAAAGTTGGTAAACATTTTTAATTCTTGTTTGCACGGAAGCATGGCGAATTAAAGAATAGTATGGGCAAGTCAACGCCCTATTTTTAATGCTTTTGGTATATGTTTTTGTGTGTGCTCATTCGCATAGGAGTGGTGTGTGTAATGGAATGAAAGAGTGGGCTCACGACTATAATGTGTTTTATGTTCATTGCACACGATATGAATGAGAGGGTTCGTAGAAACGAATAAAAACCAAGAGATGCACAACAGCGCGACCTTGTGTAATGAAGTGCGAAAAAAATTAAAATGAAACCAGAGCGAAAAAATGAAACCAGATCAGGGATGAGATGAAAAGGAGGGTTCGCGATAGCGAATTGAAAACCAGAAGAGCACAACAGTGTGGAAGAGAAGAAAGATTTGCGGCAACAAATGAATATTTGGAATCCCCTTTTACAGGTGCTTATAGTTTGTTGAAACGAATGGGAATGAAAAAGTATTTTTTTTATATGTAATGTGAAAACTCAGAATTTTGAATGTAATGAGAAATTTCACATAGGAGTGAATGTGAAAGAAAGTTTTATTTTACAGCAGTAAACCAATGTAAGAATTTCTCAGCTTACAGCAGTAAATGCAAAAGTTCTTCACATAGCAGTGAACGTAAAAACTTTTCCACATAGCAGTGAATGAAAACTTTACACAGCAGTATAAAATTATTTGTAAAAGAGGTAGAGTAATTTTGGTGAAAGTCTCTTGGTGAATCCCTCTGTCAAGAGGAAGATGCTTTTCAGCATAGACTGGTGAATCCGTCTATCAAGAGGAAGATGCTCTTTAGCATAATCTCTTGGAGAATCCCTCTGTGTGAGGAAGATATTTTTGTAAAAACAGTGCTGGTGAATCCCTCTGTGTGAGGAAGACTCTTTTGTTGTTTGTGGAACTGCACTTGAAGCAGTGTTGGTGAATCCCTCTATGTGAGGAAGACCTTTGTGTAAAGCAGTTGTGTAATCCCTCTATAAGAGGTTGAATTTTGTATCAAGCATCTTATTTTAATGAATACAAAGCTTTTGTGGGTGTATGTAATGCTCTGCTCAGAATTTTTTTTTGACTTCCCTGTGCAAAAGGTCCTGTGGCAGAAACAGAGCATTTTCTATGTTATTTTATGTTTGAAATTACCAGAAATTTCCAACAGATACAATTGACAAAATTGTGGAGTTGTTGCGCAAATATTAGGACTTGTTTCCCAGCAAGTTCTCAGATCTAAAAGTTATAGTAGTGGACATGGGCATAATGAATACTACTTTAAAGCTAGATGTGAAGCCAATAAAGAAGTGCCCCTACCGATTAAATCCAAAGTACAAAGAAAAGGTGCACAAGGAGTTGTATAAGATGCTGGAAGCTGGGGTCATTGAACCTATGGAGGAGTCACACTAGGTGAGTCCCATGGTGGTTCACGAAAAGAAGTATCAGGATGAAATTAAGATATACGTAGGCTTGAGGAAGTTGAATGACACGTGTGTCCATGATCCATTCCCTACGCCATTTACAGATGAGGTACTGAAGAATGTTGGAGGGCAAAAAGCCTACTCATTCACAGATTGGTTCTAAGGGTACCATCAAATCAAGATCACCCCAGAGGATCAGAGTAAGACCACCTTCGCAAAGGAGTGGGGTTGTTTTCAATACATAGTTATGACTTTTGGGCTAAAGATTGCACCCGCAATATTTTTGCAAGTAGTAATTGTGGCCTTCAAGGAATTTATCCACAAATTTTTAAAGTCTACTTTGATGACTAGATAGTGTTTGGATTGGTAAAGCGCCATGTTGCTAGTCTGCGCCTCATGCTAGATACCTGTCGAAGACATTAGATCACCCTTAACCTCAATAAGGGCATATTTTGTGTACCTTATCGGATACTTTTGGGTCATGTGGTTTTCAAGCAAGGATTGATGGTAGACCTTGCCAATATTGCAATCATCATCAATTTGGAGGCCCCAAAGAATGTTAAGCAGTTGCATGCAACGTGGGGCCATACTGGGTATTACAGGAAGTTCATCAAAGCGTATGCACAAATAATTGTGCCAATGGAAAAATTGTTGAAAAAGGGTGCAACCTTTTGCTAGGACGAGGATTGTTAGAAAAGTTTGGATGTTTTGAGGGAGAAAATGGTCATCATGCCCATCTTAGTGTTTCTTAATTGTAAGAAGGAGTTTCATGTTCATCTAGTGCATCTTGTATTGCGCTAGGTGTGGTACTAACCAAACCAAGAGAATGAGATATTGAGATATTTGTGAGTAGGAAGTTGTCAAAGGTGGAAAAGAACTACTCGACCACAGAGCACGAATGACTAGCGATGGTCTACACACTACATAAATGTTGGCACTATCTATTAGGGGTGCCCTTCAAGATGTACATGAACCATTGTTCTCTGAAATATTTCGTCAACAAGCATGTGTTAGGGGGGGATATTTGTAGTTGGTTGTTGTTCCAAGAATACGATTTTGAGGTAATTGTGATGCTAGGATGCCTAAATGTTGGTCCTGATCACCTCTCGTGGATTGAGATTGGTGACGAGCCTACAATTTTTGAGGAAGGATTTCCTGATGCAATGCTCTTATCGGTTCACCTCGCAGATGATCCATTCGCATATATAATTCAATTTTTGTCTATGGGTACAACCCTATAATGATATTCGACACAACGGAAGAAGGGACTAGTGGTCTAAGGTGGTTGATTTTTTTGTGATTGTCGGACACTTATACAAAATGGGCTTTGATAAAATATTGTGCAGATATGTCTCGGAGTATGAGCAATCAAACATTCTTGCAGAAGAACATGGAGGAATAGCGGGAGGACATTACGTAGGATGAGAAACTACGCATAGGACTGTGGTGGCCTAATGTGTATAAGGACTCTAAGACCTATTACAGGGTGTGCAATGTTTGTCAAAGGATGGGGAGACCATCACAGAGAGATGAATTGCTCCTAAATCCACAAGTGACATTGTAGGTGTTTGATAAGTGGGCGATAGACTTTGTGGGTCCAATACAACCACTAGGGAAAAATATGGGGGCTAGATACATTATTACAACGACGAAATACTTGACTAGGTGGGCAGAGGCACAACCTATAAAATATTGTAGTGCAACTATAGCCACAAAGTTTAGCTTTGAGTATATTTTTGTCTCGGTTCGGATGCCCTAAAATTTTAATGGGTGATAGGGGTATGCACTTCTTAAATGGAATAATCGTTGCACTGCTTGAGGAATTCTAGGCATATTATCATAATATTATGCCATATCACCCTCAAGTGAATGGCATGGTTGAAGCCTTCAATAAATTTCTAGAGAGTGCCTTGACAAATATTTGCAACGCGAAATGGAATGACTAGGATTTGCACATACAAGCGGTCCTTTTGGCGTACAAGACTACTTGTAAGAATTTGACAGGCAAAATCCTGTTCAGATTGGTATATGGGCAAGAGGCTATAATTCCCATGGAATACATTATGCCAAGATTGTGGATTGCAACAATTACAAACATGGCTGATCACGATACTATGGAGGAGCAACTCACGTAGGTCATAGAATTGGAAGAAGACTGCTTCTTGGCAGGCTTTCATCAATAGGTTCAAAAGGATCGTGAAAAGGCATGGCATGATATCCATATCAAACATCATGTTAGATTCGGTCTGGTTAGTCCTCCGTCAGAGATCAAAAGTCTTTATGCATTTCATTTTTAGGAGTCCCGCTCCATTCACCCAGCTGCATTCCACTAGGAGCATGCCATAATCTGACGGAAAAGGTCATGCTAGTCATTTCCCCTCATGTCTGGCTCCTGCTGGCTTAGGTCTTTTGTCAATGATCACTAAAGTCCATGACAGTCAAGGTCTGTTCCTTTAATGGACAAAAGTCATTTTCGATAATTAGGTCTATGGATTAATCAATTTGGTCTTCAGCCATGTCCAATAAAGCCATGCAGGCCAGAGTGAGGCCCTTACAAAGTTATGATTAAGAGATTTTCATCGTCATGTTGACAAATTACGACTGTTCTTCAAAACTCTGTTTTGAAGAAAAGTCAAACAGTGTTTCATTTGTGATAATTTTCAAAAAGTCTCCAGTTGATTTCTTCAGGTGCAGTCATGGTTTCCTTGGCCAAATGCCCTGTCATGCAATCCCTGCAAAGAGTGCCGAAAAATTTCATCATTTGACCTAAAATTTCAAAGGGAAAAGAGAACTTCAAGTGTTGCTTTAAGTCAGTGAAAAAAGCCAAAATGAAACATTAGCAAAGTGGGTTTTTGGAGAAGAAAAAATTAAACCCATGACTTCAAAGCCTTTAAATAGAGGTTTCCACAAGCAAACAAGGTCATTGTGCAAATCAAGGTCATAGAGAAACGTTGCAAAGTGATTAGGAGAGAAAAGTGCGTGTTTAAGAGTGAGTGGGAGTCGTTTTCCAGAGCGCGGCGCACACACAGAGGGGTGCGGCGCACACAGAGCCACCCCACAGTGCAAAATTTCTACGGGCGCGACGCACACAACGGGCGCGGCGCACTGGGTTTGGCGTGCGACGCACACCCACAAAGGCCCAAAACCGTGCCAAATTGCCTCAAGTTGCCTGTGAAACCCCTCAAATCAATAGGTAGGCTCTATATCATGGCTTGCTCATCAAATTTTGTGAATGTTATGGTGGTTCATGGCTATGTTTAATTGCAACTAAACTCATAAAACCAACCACAAGAAAACACCAAAAGCCATTGTTTCTAGGGTTGCATAATTGTGGTGTTGATGCCAAGGTTCCATTATCACCCCTCATTTTCCCTTTCTTACCATTTTTCCCTATCCCCCCTATCCCATTTTTTCCTATTCTCCCTACCCTAAAATATTACCAAACCCTTATTCCTTATCCCTCCACTCTTTGGTCAATATAAACCCCAAACCCTACCTTATCAAAACCCCAAAACCCTACCCTATCAAATCCCCAAACCCTCCTATATATCTCTAAACAAAACCTTTCCCCATAACCCCTATTCCCATCATATTATTCCCCTCCTAATACTCCCTTTTCTTCATTGTTCCCCTTGGCTGGAGATATCACAACAACACCTAGTTTCACACCATCATCAAAGGGAAGCCCAAGTATAGTACACACAGTAGTCATGGCATCTGAGCATTCATTAGAGTATGAGATGGAGACACAAAGTGATTCATCCTTGGAAGAACAGGCTCCCAGGAGACATCACAAGAGTGGAAAACATGTTAGGGATGAGCCAACCACCCTCACCGAATTGCAGGCCTGCCCTCTTGCCATGTCATACTTCCAGCATCTATCATGTTTTGAATTTTGTCAGAGGGTGGCTAATGTTCAAGTTCATCATGAGTTGGCGCATGTTTTTGTGCTTCACCTACATGGAGATCACTCTATCTTGGCCGGTGTCACCTTCACACTAACACCTGAAACTGTCTAATTAACAACCGGCATACCAAATGTTGGAGAACCATGGCACAAGAAACAGAAGGTTGATCGGTAGCACTATGAGCCTTACATTAAGGCCAGTTGCTTGAGGCAGCTCACAAGAGTATTTCCATTCAGATATTTGAGAGATGAATATGCTCCACTCATGAGGTTGATCATGAAGTATTTCGGCTGTGAGGGGAGGTTATCTCGTCTATATGCCTATCACATCAGGTTGCTCATGCACTTTACCAGGGTACAGATGATGAACATCCCATTTTTCATTTGCAGGAACATAGAGAGGATGAACACCTTCATGCAGCACAAGACCCCTCACCAGCAACTTAACAGTGTTTATCATTTTGCTCTTATTAATATTTTGGTGGATCATCAGCTAGGATTGCAGGGCATTACTTGGGATGATTTCATCTCCCGTGACCTCTTCAGCACTTCACAGGTATTATCAGAGGTTAAGCATGAGGGCAAGCCTTCTCGTCGGTATGAGCGCCATGAGATTGCTAGTGTGCCGGTTTTCATCACATATCATAGGGGTGCTAGACATTTGTTTGCAGCAGCAAAGCGAGTGTTATCTCCACCCGGGGTGGAAGGGGCCTCGCTTCTGACATCAGCACTATAGGTACATGACAGAGGTAAGGAGCCAATGCATGATTAGGGGCCTTCAGGTGAGCCATCAGGTGAACGAGAGACCGAATTCGTTCTCCTTCATGATGATACAGATACAGAACCGATAAGTGCACAGCTTAGAGAGATCATCTAGGAGCAACAATTAGATATCGAAGCCTTATCCCTTGATTTGGAGAGGGCTAAGTGGAACATGAAATATCTAGAGTAGAGGAACAAACAACTGGAGGATCAGCAAGCGATCATGGAGCTACAAAACATTCGTGAGCATCGCCAAGCTGCACAAAGGAGAAGAGTTGAGCTCACGTCATTAGAGCAAGAGATTAATGAGGATCAGGAGGCCAATCTCGAGAGAGTTAACATGCACTTGGAGAGGCTGCTGGACAAGGCCAACAAGGACCATGCATTGCTGAGACACATGGCTTTCCACTACATGGCGTGAAACAAAGTATGCAAGGCCTGAATCAGGAATTTGAAGGCGAAATTGAGGAAGGCAATCAAGAAGCAAAAGAGGCAAAGGGAGCTCAATCGACTTCAGATATTGGCCGAAGCCTCTTTGGTCCAGCATAACACTTGATAAGGAAGTTCCAGCCCAAATTTCAAGAAATTTGGGGCAATGTTGGTCACATGGCAAATTTTTAGTCAGAACACAGGTTTTTTCTCCTTGTGCGCCGCGCCACTGGCGCGGCACTTAGGATTGGGAGCTCCAAATCACAAATGGTTTGCATTTTTGGATTCATCATGCAAAATCACGACTATTGGTGCTTGGACAAGAAATTTGGGCATGATTTGAGTCTCCAGGAGGTCAAAAACACTAAAACAATGACCTCTCTGCCCCTATTTTGACACACAGGAAGTAGTCTTGGGAGAATGAAGATTTGGAGGGACAAATGAGCACCAAATTCAGAAATTCCACTTGGGTTGGAAAGTAGACAGGCCAAGATTTCCAACAAGCACACTTGGGTGCATTTTGGACTCCTGCAGGTACCTCAAAATCGCTTCCAAAGTGGCGCGGCGCATATAGAGAAAAAGGCCAAAATCGCGCCCGTTTCGCGACATTTCGATTCGCAACTTTCTCCAAGTGGGCCCGCTCATCTACACTACACTTTTTCAGCACCTAAGGAAAAATTTAAAGTATTTCCACTAAAGGTTGGCTTCTATCCAAGTGGCAAAGGAAGGCGAACAATCACCCAAGCCATTTGTCATTTTTGTAACGCTGCACCTGTAACTAATGTTGGATTTCCACTTCCACTTTGTAATGATTCGAAAAACTCCCCAACTCTTGGTCGTTCTATTTCCTCATGGCATAGTCTATTTATTTTATGCAAACCATTTACAAAAGGTTGGCTTGTAATTTCTGGGAGACTGTGGGAGAGAAACTCAGTTCTTCATTGTATATTTTGACAGAGGATTAATGAAAGGAAGTGGCTCTATTTCATGAGATTCATGTGGTTGTGAGTGTAGCAAATGTGTCTCTTATGTTTCATATGCATTTCGTAATGTTTCACAGTTCATTTCATATTCATTTCCAGTGAAATTTTTTAAGTTAGATAAGGTAGAATTCATTTTTATTGCTCTGCCTGTGGGAAAATTTCATGTTCAGTCTTCTTCTTCTGTTGAAAAGGATTCATGTACTTATGCCCTTTTCACCATCCTAAGCAATTCCTCCATTCCGCGTTATTTCAAACTAAATTGCTAGACTTTCTGCCTGTCTTGCCTCACGAAGTAATCTGTGCCTTTGTATTAAATTCTCTGCTCATTGTTGTCCGTTGGTCCCATACCATCCCAGAAACTTAGTCATTCATTATAAATTGCTTCTTGTATCCATATTTACTTACTAGCCTAAGATCAATATTTCACTGTTAGTCATCTCAGACCATTCCGTTTACTTATTCAATGAGCGTGACTCAAACAAAGCTCTCTCCTGTTCTGGTAGGGCTGGCTACCAGACTGAGCGTGGTTTGTGGTTACCCTGAATTTTGCCTTCCTTCAGCCTAAGGCAGATTTAGGTGCTAACATAGTGGCGACTCAATTGGGGACGAAATTAATCCCTTTACTTCTTGATAATTCTAAGCTTCCGGATGATAAGTTTAGGATTTGATAGGCTGAGTAAGTTGTTCATGTCCTTCTAATTTTTTCAAAAATAGCACGCTGGCTTCGAGAGAATATACCAGAGCCAATCCAGATCCGGATCCTCCTCATATTTACGAAAACCCCAACTTGATTCCAAGACTCCTTCATCAAGAGAGCACTATAACTCCCGTGTTCAAATCCCATTCATGTCCTGACATTTTTGAGTATCTTAAAGAGCTTGAGTTTGATGAGCGGTTTGAAATATCATTGTTCGAGACCAAATCCGAAAGGGTTGTTGACTATACCTTCCCCAATCCATAATTTCTTGTAGACTTGGAGACGGAAAGGGCTAACCGGTCAATTGATAATTACATTATAGCTCAGCTTCAAACTCCAATTGCTAGCCCCTTACAAACTGTGCACACTCCTCCAACACCTCCAAGGCCAAATCCACCAAGAGTGATGGTTGCCCGTTTTGCACCCCTTGTTCTGCCTCAAGTTCTAGATGATATGCCCGCAGATTATCAAAGAAAAATCTTGTTTTTTGATGGCACTCCTAACAACATTACTGCTCAGCAACATGTGGACAGAATGGCAGATTTCTATGAACTTCATGAGATCGATGCGGAGAATGTGGCAATGAGACTCTTTGTACAGACATTTGCAGGTGAAGTGAGGAAATGGTTCAGAGGTTTGCCGGCGGCACGTATCGCTACCTTGGCCGACCTACAAAGACAATTTTTAAACCGATGGGAAGTGAAAAAGAATCCTCTTCAAATTTTGGCTGAATATGAGCAAATCAAACGAAACGCTGGTGAGTCGGTCCAAGACTATTGTGTTAGATTCAATTCAGTTTATAACGAAATTCCAGATCATCTAAGGCCACCTATGGGACTAGCCATGGTGAAGTTCCCGGATGGTTTTGATGCTGACATGGCTTATCAATTAAGAGAGAGAGAACTGGCCACAATGGAAGACATGCAGAAGATAGCGGTCAGCATTGAAGCGAATCTGCTGACCAAGAGAGCTAGAACAAAGGCAGAGAAGAAGGTCACCGTAAAGGAAGAGTCTTCCTCAGTAGATCAATTACTCTGGAAGGTAGAGCAGATGCTTGAAAGGGTGAAACTTGACAAACTGAAGCCACAAGTTAGAAATCCTAACTTTCGTGGTCAACAACAACCACAATATAGAATAAGACAGAGAGATCAGCGAGCCCAAGAGTAGACAACACAACAGCCAGTACAAACACCTTTGCAGCAAAATTTTGTGCATGGACCGGAGTCAGATGAGGAAGGGAATATAATAGGTGAAGAAAACCACCTCTTTACTCCTGATGATTTGCCTATTTATCTCACTGAGGATGAGGAGTATGCAAAAATTTCAGCTGTACACAAAGATGTAGATTTCTTTCTAGCAAACGACACCGTCTTGGAGGAAGAATTAGATGAGTACCAAAGTGGCTATATGAATGCTCTGTCTGCCCAGCAACAATGATATTCACTTAGAAACAGAGATGTGTCGGTCAAACCAATTCAGAAAAGGAAGGATGTTGAGGCATCAAAGAATGATTCATCAGTTACACAAAGGAAAGGAAAGGAGGCGGTTGTTCCGAAGAGCAGCAAATCACCATCAGCAGAACAATCACATCAGCAAGTTGCATCGAAGAAAAGGAAAAGAAAGAAATCCCAGTCAAAGAGGTAGAAAATATTCCTGCTTTTAATTTAGAGAATGAGATTTCTAAATTAAAGGTACCCATCCCCTTGACTGAAATAATGAGGAACAACAGTTATAGAGGGCAAGTATCTAAAATGTTGAATTTGGACCCAATGTCTGACATGGTGAATGTTGAAGACGATCAACCTGAAATGATTTTTGGGCCAGCATCGAATGGTGAGTCTCCTCATAGTGATGTGCCACCCTTTTATATCAGTTTAAGGTTGCATGATTTTGTGTTACATAATGCCATGTTCGATTCCGGAGCTTCTCACAATCTCATGCCCAAGGCTATCATGGATAAGCTTGGTCTGGACATCACCCGGCAATACCATGATCTCTATTCATTTGATTCTAGCAGAGTAAGATGTATAGGACTCATCAAAGACTTGGTTGTGAGTTTGGATCAGCTCCCAATGAAGAATGTTTTCATGGATGTTGTTGTAGCAGATATCCCTCCCAGGTTTGGCATGCTTCTTTCCAGGTCTTGGGTAGAGAAATTGAAAGGGACACTACAGCTAGATTTCGCCTATGCAACGATTTCGGTGTTTGGCCAAATGAGGAAATTGTATCGGGAACAAAAAATGAAATACATGATCACAAGCAAGGAGAAACCAATAAATCATCCGATTAATTATGTACATACAGATTTAGAGTCTTTTGATTTATATTCGATAGTTTCAATGATATTGATAGTCAGTTAGTAGAAGCAAATGATATTCTGGAAATAATAGAAAATTTCAGAGGAGTTTTAAAGAAAGAAGGACAAGAACAGTAGAGCTCCGTTGAGCGATCAGCTAAAAGTAATGGACAACAAGAAGATCAAGCACAACAAACATATTTTCAACACTTGCAAGAGGAGGAAGAAGGTTTTTGGACCATGGATTTCGATGGAGCAGTGGGAAATGATGGCACTCGAATTGGAATTTGGGTACGTAGTCCTTTCTCCGCCCCGAACAAAGTGGCTAGTAACGTGTGGGTATGCTCTTACAAATTGGCTTTTGATTGTTCAAACAATGAAGCTAAGTATGAAGCTCTGATTGTTGGCATAAAGATTCTAAGGAAGCTGAATGCTAAGAGAATTTCAGTATATGGCGACTCTGAATTGGTGATTAAGCAGGTCAGAGGCGAATATTAAGCAAAGCATCCTCGAATGCAGGCTTACCATAATGCAGTCCTAAACATCCTAAAATTGTTTTCAGAATATACCTTGACATGTGTGCCTCGTATACAAAATAGTATTGTTGATGCTCTTGCTAAGGTAGCAAGCAGTTTGAAGATCCCAATGAACTCTAGTAATAAATTCGAAATCCATGTCAAGAATCGTCCGACTGTCCCAGATAATCAGAGATATTGGCAAGTTTTCCAAGATGATGAGGAGATTGATGATTTTCTGCAAAACAAAGGTCAGTTCAAAGAAACCTCAATTGATGTAGAACATGACGATGGTAAAGGTAATGGTACAGATGATGTGCAGATCAATCAAATGGACATGTTGCAGCTAAAGAATAACGTTATTCCTAAAGGCTTGATACCTTTAGAAGAACTCTTCGATCAAGATGATGTAGCCCGCAAACCAACATTGCAGCCAACAGAGAAGGGTGTGGAAGAGGTCAATGTCGGAACAGCTGCTAATCCTAAATTAGTAAAACTGTCTAAACCATTGCCACCAAAGATCAAGGACAAATATATCAGTTTGTTGTCTTCATTTGCAGATGTGTTTGCTTGGGACTATTCTGACTTAAATACATATGATACCAATATAATTCAGCACACTATACCCATCAAGCCCAATCAAAAACCATTCAGACAGAAGTTGAGAAGGCTAAATCCAAAGTTGTTGCCATCTATTGAAAAGGAGATAAACAGGTTGTACAAGTCAAGGATCATTATTCCCATCGGATTTTCAGATTGGATCTCTAATTTGGTGCCCGTACGAAAGAAGACAGGTGAGATTCGCTTATGCATTGATTTTAGAAATCTCAATAAAGTTTCGTTGAAAGATAATTATCCACTGCCCAAAATGGACCATATACTTCAGCGAGTAGTGGGAGAATCTTGTATGTCACTACTTGATGGTTATTCCGGATATAACCAATTTTCTGTCCATGAAGATGACCGAGACAAGACAACATTCACCACTCCATGGGGAACCTTTCATTACGCTAAAATGCCTTTCAGTTTAAAGAATGCGGGTGCCACATTTCAGTGTGCAATGGACTTGGCTTTTGCAAATGAGAAGGATGTCTTTTTGGTTGTGTACCTGGACGATTTGATGGTGTTTTCCAAATCTGATGAAGAGCACATGTACCATCTAAAAATTGTCTTTCAAAAGTGTAGAAAATATGGCTTGTCGCTGAATCCGAAAAAGAGCTTGTTTGCCATGGAGGAAGGCAAGCTACTCGGGCACATTATCTCAAAAGATGGCATTCGTATTGACCCAGCACGTGTGCAAGAAATTCAGCAAATCGATCTGCCTTGGAATAAGAAAGAGATACAATCTTTCAATGGTAAAATGAATTTTCTACGCCGCTTTGTACCTAATCTTGCTGAGCACCTAAGAGAGATGAAAAACATGCTTAAGAAGGATAGCCAAGTGAAGTGGACGGAGGAGGCTGTAAAATCTTTCAATTTAGTAAAATTGGCTCTTTCTTCAGCTCCCATTCTAGTCAGCCTGGACTACACTCAGGATTTCATATTGTTTTCATTTGCTTCAGAGCACACTATGGCAACTATGTTATTGCAGAAAAGAGATGATCATGAAAGACCCATTGCATTCTTCAGCAGAGCTATAAGAGATGCAGCCCTAAAATACAAAATCATTGAGAAGCAAGCCCTTGCACTTGTGAAGGCATTGAAAGATTTCCGGGTATATATTCTACATTCTCATATTTTGGCCTATGTTCCTAATGCTGCTGTCAAAGATGTTTTACTGCAGACCGATCCGGAAGGAAGACGAGGCAAATCGATTGCAGCCTTGCTGGAATATGATGTGGAAATAAAGCCCACAAAGCTGGTTAAAGGATAGGGATTAGCAAAGTTAATGGCCGAATCAAACTTGCACGCCTTGGACATAAATCTGATCGCTGCTATGTCCAATGAGAATGAGGAAGGATCATCAATTCAGGTATCTGAAATGTTTTCTCTTTCTCCATGGTACTCAGACATCATATATGTGCTTCAAAATTTGTCACCACCACCCGGCATGACTAGAAACAAAGCTAGAACTCTCAAATTAAAGGCTGCCAAGTTTTGCATTCTAAACTCTGCACTTTATTGGAAAGATCCTGGTGGCGTTCTTTTGAATTGTTTGGTGGAAGAAGAAGCAAAGAAGGTCATGGAGGACTGCCACCAAGGAGACTGTGGGGGTCACCTTTTTTGGAAGTCAACAACAAATAAAATTCTAAGAGCAGGGTACTATTGGCCGACATTGTTTGCTGATGTATATAAGATGGTCAAGCGCTGTCATAAGTGTCAGATTTTCGAAGGAAAGCAGAAGTTACAGCCTTTTCCACTTAAGCCTATTGAGGTGAGTGCTCCTTTCCAGCAATGGGGATTGGATTTCATTGGTGAAATTCATCCCGCTTCTTCCGGTCAGCATAGATGGATCCTCACAGCGACAGATTATTTCACGAAATGGATCGAGGCAATTCCCACCAGACAAGCTACTGATGCGGTAATCATTTCATTCCTTGAAAATAACATCTTGTCTCGCTTTGGTTGCCCGAATAAGTTAATCACTGATAACGCAATAGCTTTCAAATCAAAAAGGATGGTAGATTTTTGTCATAAATATCACATCATTTTGGGTCACTCAACTGCCTATCATCCGCAAGGCAATGGATTGGCAGAGTCTTCGAACAAATCATTGATCAACATCATTAAGAAGCTGCTGGAAATAAATAAGAAGAGCTGGCATAAGAGGTTGGTCAATGCACTTTGGGCAGATCGGGTCAGCCATAAGAAATCCATTGGTACGTCACCGTTTGAGCTTGTTTATGGAGTTGATATAGTATTTCCTACCTCTCTCGCTGCCCCGGTAGTCAAACTTCTTCAGGAGGCCAGCAGTGAAGAAGATCCCATGCATAGAAGGTTGAATCAAATGGTCCACTTGCAGCAGACCAGAGAAGAAGTTTTCAACAACACATCCAAATTGTAGGAGAAGATCAAGAAAGTTTATGATAGAAAAGCAAAGGCGGATAAATTTCAGTTGGATGATTTGGTGCTGAAGTGGGATGCAAGGAATGAGGGAAAAGGTAAGCACGGTAAGTTCGAGAACATTTGGAAAGGTCCTTTCAAGATTGCAGCATATCGGGGTCAGAATGCCTTTCTTCTGAAGGAAATGAACAGGGAAGATTGTCAAGGAGGGCCGATCAATGGTCGGCTGCTCAAGCGGTACCATTTCTAAGTTATTAACGCTGCTTCCATTGTCATTGTAAATACCATTTTTATTTCAGTTTGGTTTGAGTTTGTCAAGTTAGTCTTCAAGTCATTTCAATGTCAAGTTTGAGTCAATCTTTTGGTCATTTTAGTTTCATAAATGAGTCAGAGTCCTATGTTGTTTGTCGAAAAAATGATGCCATAGCCCAATGGATGAAGGCACTGTCTAGCTCTTCCAGAGATCTGTTGTTCTTGGCACCTCCAAGGAGCTAGCATCCCCCATTGGAGCCAATGTTAGAGTCGGTCTGGTCAGTCCTCCATCAGAGATCAAAACTGTTTATGCTTTTCATTTTTAGGAGTCCCGCTCCATTCACCCAGCTGCATTCCGCGAGGAGCATGCCATAATCTGACGGAAAAGGTCATGCTAGTCATTTCCCCTCATGTCTGGCTCCTGCTGGCTTAGGTATTTTGTCAATGATCACTAAAGTCCATGACAGTCAAGGTCTGGTCCTTTAATGGACAAAAGTCATTTTCGATAATTAGGTCTAGGGATTAATCAATTTGGTCTTCAACCATGTCCAATAAAGCCATGCAGGCCAGAGTGAGGCCCTTACAAAGTTATGATTCAGAGATTTTCATCGTCATGTTGACAGATTATGACTGTTCCTCAAAACTCTGTTTTGAAGAAAAGTCAAACATTGTGTCATTTGTGATAATTTTCAAAAATCCTCCAGTTGATTTCTTCAGGATCCATCATGGTTTCCTTGGCCAAATGCCCTGTCATGCAATCCCTACAAAGAGTGCCGAAAAATTTCATCATTTGACCTAAAATTTCAAAGGGAAAAGATAACTTCAAGTGTTGCTTTAAGTCAGTGGGAAAAGCCAAAATGAAACATTAGCAAAGTGGGTTTTTGGAGAAGAAAAAAATAAACCCATGACTTCAAAGCCTTTAAATAAAGGTTTCCACAAGCAAACAAGGTCATTGTGCAAATCAAGGTCATAGAGAAACATTGCAAAGTGATTAGGAGAGCAAAGTGCGTGTTTAAGAGTGAGTGCGAGTCGTTTTCCAGAGTGCGACGCACACACAGAGGGGCGCGGTGCACACACAGAGCGCGGCACACACAGAGCCACCCCACAGTGCAAAATTTCTACGGGTGCGGCGCACACAACGGGCGCGGTGCACTGGGTTTGGCACGCGGTGCACACCCACAAAGGCCTGAAACCATGCCAAATTGCCTCAAGTTGCGTGTGAAACCCCTCAAATCAATAGGTAGGCTCTATATCATGGCTTTCTCATCAAATTTTGTGAATGTTATGGTGGTTCATGGCTATGTTTAATTGCAACAAAACTCATAAAACCAACCACAAGAAAACACCAAAAGCCATTGTTGCTAGGGTTGCATAATTGTGGTGTTGATGCCAAGGTTCCGTTATCAACCCTCATTTTCCCTTTCTTACCATTTTTCCCTATCCCCCCTATTCCATTTTTTCCTATTCTCCCTACCCTAAAATATTACCAAACCCCTATTCCTTATCCCTCCACTCTTTGGTCAATATAAACCCCAAAACCCTACCTTATCAAAACCCCAAAACCCTACCCTATCAACTACCAAAACCCTCCTATATATCTCTAAACAAAACCTCTCCCCATAACCCCTATTCCCATCATATTATTCCCCTCCTAATACTCCCTTTTCTTCATTGTTCCCCTTGGCGGCAGATATCACAACAACACCTAGTTTCACACCATCATCAAAGGGAAGCCCAAGTATAGTACACACAGCAGTCATGGCATCTGAGCATTCATCAGAGTATGAGATGGAGACACAAAGTGATTCATCCTCAGAAGAACAGGCTCCCAGGAGACATCACAAGAGTGGAAAACATGTTAGGGATGAGCCAACCACCCTCACTGAATTGCAGGTCTGCCCTCTTGCCATGTCATGCTTCCAGCATCTATCATGTTTTGAATTTTGTCAGAGGGTGGCTAATGTTCAAGTTCATCATGAGTTGGCGCATGTTTTTGTGCTTCACCTACATGGAGATCACTCTATCTTGGCTGGTGTCACCTTCACACTAACACCTGAAACTGTCTCATTAACAACCGGCATACCAAATGTTGGAGAACCATGGCACAAAAAACAGAAGGTTGATCGGTAGCACTATGAACCTTACATTAAGGCCAGTTGCTTGAGGCAGCTCACAAGAGTATTTCCATTCAGATATTTGAGAGATGAATATGCTCCACTCATGAGGTTGATCATGAAGTATTTCAGCTGTGAGGGGAGGTTCTCTCGTCTATATGCCTATCACATCAGGTTGCTCATGCACTTTACCAGGGTACGGATGATGAACATCCCATTTTTAATTTGCAGGAATATAGAGAGGATGAACACCTTCATGCAGCATAAGACCCTCAGCAGCAACTTAACAATGTTTATCAGTTTGCTCTTATTAAGATTTTGGTGGATCATCAACTGGGATTGCAGGGCATGACTTGGGATGATTTCATCTCCCGTGACCTCTTCAGCACTTCATAGGTATTATCAGAGGTTAAGCATGAGGGTGAACCTTCTCGTCGGTATGAGCACCATGAGACTGCTAGTGTTCCGGTTTTCATCACATATCAGAGGGGTGCTAGACATTGTTTGCAGCAACAAAGCGAGTGTTATCTCCACCCGGGGTGGAAAGGGCCCCGCTTCCGACATCAACACTATAGGTACAGGACAGAGGTAAGGAGCCAATGCATAATGAGGGGCCTTCAGGTGAACGAGAGACCGAATTCATTCTCCTTCATGATGATACAGATACAGAACCGAAAAGTGCACAGCTTAGAGAGATCATCCAGGAGCAGCAATCAGAGATCGAAGCCTTATCCATTGACTTGGAGAGGGCTTAGTGGAACATGAAATATCTAGAGCAGAGGACCAAACAGCTGGAGGATCAGCAAGCGATCATGGAGCTACAAAACATTCGTGAGCATCGCCAAGCTGCACAAAGGAGAAGAGCTGAGCTCACGTCATTAGAGCAAGAGATTATTGAGGATCGGGAGGCCAATATCGAGAGAGTTAACATGCAATTGGAGAGGCTACTGGACAAGGCCAACAAGGACCATGCATTGCTGAGACACATGGCTTTCCACTACATGGCGCGAAACAAAGTATGCAAGGCCCGAATCAGGAATTTGAAGGTGAAATTGAGGAAGGAAATCAAGAAGCAAAAGAGGCAAAGGGAGCTCGATCGACTTCAGATATTGGCTGAAGCCTCTTTGGCCTAGAATAACACTTGATAAGGAAGCTCCAGCCCAAATTTCAAGAAATTTGGGGCAATTTTGGTCACATGGAAAATTTTTGGTCACAACACAGGTTTTTTCTCCCTGTGTGCCGCGCCACTAGCGCGACGCTTAGGATATGGAGCTCCAAATCAAAAATGGTTTGCATTTTTGGATTCATCATGAAAAATCACGACTACTAGTGCTTGGACAAGAAATTTGGGCATGATTTGAGTCTCCAGGAGGTCAAAAACACTCAAAAAATGACCTCTCTGCCCCTATTTTGACACACAGGAAGCAATCTTGGGAGAATGAAGATTTGGAGGGGCAAATGAGCACCAAATTCAGAAATTCCACTTGGGTTGGAAAGTAGACAGGCCAAGATTTCCAACAAGCACACTTGGGCACATTTTGGACTCCTGCAGGTACCTAAAAATTTCCTCTAAAGTGGCGGAGCGCATATAGATTTTGGCGCGGCGCATATAGAGAAAAAGGCCAAAATCGCGCCCGTTTCGTGACATTTCGATTCGTGACTTTCTCCAAGTGGGCCCGCTCATCTACACTACACTTTTTTCGGCACCTAAGGCAAAATTTAAAGTATTTCCACTAAAGGTTGGCTTCTATCCAAGTGGCAAAGGAAGGCGAGCAGTCACCCAAGCCATTTGTCATTTTTGTAACGCTGCACCTGTAACTAATGGTTAGCTTTCCACTTCCACTTTGTAATGATTCAAAAAAATCCCCAACTCTTGGTTTTTCTATTTCCTCATGGCATAGTCTATTTATTGTATGCAAACCATTTGCAAAAGGTTGGCTTGTAATTTTTGGGACACTGTGGGAGAGAAACTCAGTTCTTCATTGTATATTTTGACAGAGGATTAATGAAAGGAAGCGGCTCTGTTTCATGAGATTCATGTGGTTGTGAGTGTAGTAAATGTGTCTCTTATGTTTCATATGCATTTCGTAATGTTTCACAGTTCATTTCATATTCATTTCCAGTGAAATTTTTTAAGTTAGATAAGGTAGAATTCATTTTTATTGCTCTGCCTGTGGGAAAATTTCATGTTCAGTCTTCTTCTTCTGTTGAAAAGGATTCATGTACTTATGCCCTTTTCACCCTCCTAAGCAATTCCTCCATTCCGTGTTATTTCAAACTAAATTGCTAGACTTTCCGGTTGTCTTGCCTCACGAAGTAATCTGTGCCTTTGTATTAAATTCTCTACTCATTGCTGTCTGTTGGTCCCATACCATCCCAGAAACTCAGTCATTCATAAAAACTTGCTTCTTGTATCCATATTTACTTACTAGCCTAAGATCAATATTTCACTTTTATTCATCTCAGACCATTTCGTTTACTTATTCGCTGAGCGTGACTCGGAGAGAGCCCTCTCCTGTTCTGGTAGGGCTAGCTACCAGACTGAGTGTGGTTTGTGGTTACCCTGAATTTTGCCTTCCTTCAGCCTAAGGCAGATTTAGGTGCTAACACATCACACCTTGAAAAATGATGATTTTGGGTTTATCTATGACAGTAAGTTTACAACATTACCCAGAAAATTTCAAATGCATTGGCTAGGACCCTATGTCGTTAAGGAAATTACAAATAGTGGTGTAGTTCAACTCACAAAAATGAATGGGGAATTATTCCTGGGAAAGGTCAATGACAGTTGATTGAAGTTATAAAGGGGTGATCCCACCCGTTCACAATGACTATATGATTGCGGGATAGTCTTAGTATGCTAGGCATCTACAAGGAAGTACGGGACTATAAACTACATTGCCCAAAAGTTGGAAAGCTGAGGTGATGAGGTTGTGCAGCGAATTGAAGTGAGGTGCCAAGGGGAGCTACGTTGAAGGAGTTGCACCACAAGTTTGGATGCTGCAAGGCTTCACCTAAAAGTGACTTTTGGAAGCACTGTAGATGATTGGATGGTGAAATTTCCATTGAAAGGAATGGGCAAAACACATTTAGGTAGCATATCTTCGAAAATCTGCCACCAAATATGCATTAATGATCAGGAATTGGAGGGAACAGTTGGATTTGTGGTGAGAACCAGTATTGTAGCAATAATGCTGCAACTCATGGGCTGCCTACTTTACTCTTATCAACTCGGTAGTTCGTAACAAACTTGGAAGTGACGGTGCTATATGCACAAGTACTAGTTCTTACTACAGGTTGTCACTTGGTCAGCCAATGCAAGATCACTACAAGCTCAATCTAACTTCTATGGATTCCCACAGAAGATTTATATGTGATGGAAGGAAAAAGAGATTACTCTATTGATGCTATTCTACTTGCAGAAAGGAAGACTGAAATGTGAAGCAAACCAAAGAAATCCTAGTTAACCACTAATCCTACTTTTGTAGAAAACACTATGAAAACCATGAAAAGAATGCCATTGTCTACTCAAGGAAGTAAACAACATCTACCTGAGCTATTTCTAGAGGTAAATGAGCAAAAAACAACTTTTTGGATTTTTATGTATTTTTATGTGAATTTGTCATGCATGTAATTTATTTGTTTGTGGATGTGGCAGCGAATAGGTGGTGATGGAGGGAAATATTGGGACTTGAGAGGATGTAGGATGGTGTGGATGGGTTCTAGGAGGTCTGAAGTCACCTTTTGGAGGCTTTCCCAAACTCATATTTCAAAAGAAAGCCTAGAGGAAAATCTACAGGAGGACACAAGAAATCTACAGGAGGAAAAACAATGTTCTACAAGAGGCCTACAGGAGGAGGCCGAGAGCAGTTTTCACTATTTTGAAGGTGTGAGAGTGGGTGGAGAAGTGATAGAGGGAAATGTTCCCCTAGGGCTTTTTGGGTTGAAACCCTAGCAGACTGAAAGTCATCTATTCAAAGAAACATGCATTCACACAGCCATTATACTATTATAAGAAAATTCTATGATAAGGGTACGTACCTTTGGTCCTACGTTTGAGAAGGCCCTTAGGGTCCAAACCCTTCTTGGAGTTCCCTTCTTCTCTTTTATCCTGCAAAACAACCAATTCAAAAAACACAGCAGTATATGGACAAAAAATTATAAAGAAACCATCTTCATGTTATAAATAAAGGTAGTTAGTTATGAAATCCAAACAACCATTTACATATGAGTTCTAAACATGAATATCATCAACATAAAGAAGATTCATTTCGGGAACCAAGACATGTGTTTCTTTTATTATAGACAAATAAAGTACATAAAAAGGAATATTTTCACCTGAGTCACCTTCAGCAGGCTCCAAGCAAAGCTTCCTTCCGAATCTGTTCCAGCCTCAAGCCTCTAACAAACTCCTTCCATGACTCTCTCCATGATGTCATAAATGGTGGATGAACATCAACACACAAGGAAACAAAGGTTTCCTGTACAAAATGGGGGAAGTGCAGAAGGCACAAGGGACTTTAGACCTGGTGAAGGGAAAAATCTCAGCATAATAACCTTTCTCTCTCTTCTCTCCTCTCTTAGGCCTTCCCTTTGAGGTCTTTTTATACCACTCCCAAAGTAGTTTTTTAGTTAGGAGTTGGTTGGGAATAGTTGGGCCACAGGCACTAACAGGTGATCAGCAGGTAAAACCCGCGATCTCCGCCCGACAATAAGGAGTTTTATATTTTTTTTAAGTGTTTTAATACATACACGCAGGTTGGATATACACAGACCCGCGTATACACACGTTTAACTCAGGGAAATGTCGCGTATAAGGGATAAAACATTGTTTTTTAAATTTTAGGACCAGGTCTGGAAGGAGGGGTTGCCCTAGGCCATGAGTACAGCATCACAAACCATAAGAGTGAGATTTGTCGCTATAACAGATGCCCCCTTATATATGAGGTCAGAAGGGGTACATGATGGACGAAATGTATTATTCAAGTACATGGAAAGGAAGTCTATCAAAAACTTAGGAGGACTTCACCAGAATTCAGCCTGCCAAGCCACCAAAGGAGATCAGAAAGAAACACTGTCTGAGGCGGGCATACCCATGCTAAGAAAAAGTAAAGCATGTCCGCATATCAACTACAAGCGGATCCACTAAGTATACAAGTATAAAGGACTGAAAGATACATAATGGATCATCTGATCATGATGAACAAGTACATGTCCAAATATCACATATAATACTGTCAATGATGCTAAAAGATGCAACGGATCACTGATATCAAAGACTGATCCCAAAAGGTACCAACTGAACATGATGGAATAGGATGGTACTACACTACAAACTCAGGTGCCAGCATATAGAATGTCGCCATGACTGACTGTAACATATAAAGTGGAGTGGTATCAACTAGCAGCAACAGGAGCAACTGTCAAGTGAACCAATGGATGCTGATACAACCTGAGGTCTTCACCGATCACCGTGGTACATTTCTACACCATGGGAATAAATGATCTGAAGTTGACCATGTGAGAAATCGTTTGATTACCGATCATTAATGTATACCGGTAACAAACGTGAGACTAATCATCGATAATGATAATGAGTGTCAAGGTACCCAGTACAATCTAACAAGTGTGAATATATGAGCTGGAGTCAAACACTTGTAAGAATCTATCGATCAGGAGACAATGATGGTTTCCCACTGTCGATAGCGAAGGATCTGCCACTAATGACTGCAAACCCCAAGGTACTGCCAAATGGACTCTAGATCTTTTCCCCAGAGCAATGAGTCGGAGTCGATAGGGAAAGATCCGCTAGAAGGAAGGCAATAAGGCATCCTTCATCAATCTAGCGCGAGTGTAACCCGTAGGCCAATAATGTGGAAGGAATCTGATGAAAAAGATGTAGTAACCCAACCAAAGTATGTTTCCGGCGTATACAAGATGTGGCTAGCACACGACAGAAACCCTCTGAACCAACCAATAATGAAAGCTGACACAGAGGCGAGGTATCCACCAATAGGGTCAAATGGAAACCAAGGTATTGCACGAATCCCAATGTGTGATAATGTAAACTGATGTCGAACACAAGGGAAACCACTCAATCAAAGACCCATGATACTGATCGATGCTGAGCACAAGGTAACCTATCAATAATGAAAATAGGGCTAGGGTGCAGCTCTAGGCCTGTTCTCAGAGCAAGATGTCGTCGTCGATAAGGACAAGACCTGCCAGCAAGAAGTCAATGGGGACCTTCTCAAACCGGCACGAGTAAAGGACCAATATAAATGATGTGATGATAGACATGACACTGACAACCAGGGATGGCCGACTGAAAAATGAGTCAAGAGACATCGCAGAGAGGCCGACTCAGGCTAACTTCCCTTGAACAAAAGCACGATTCAATGTGACTATGTGGCAGCATATGATGACTCTGTATAAGTTCGCCATGTAGGAGGCACGAACGAACCCTCCATATGATTGGAAGAGATAACCAATCGAGGGAGAACTGACTCAATAACAAGGTTATGGCGTACCTAAGTCAAACTAAATCCCACCCATACGGAGGAGACTTTGTTTTGAGTGATTTGTTCAAGGGCGACACGACTGACTCTAGCTGCCAACAATAAATGGAAATACTGTCCTGTTCTCGCTCTTTTTTGGAATATTTAATTTTTTTTGTCTTTTTCTATTAAGCTGGAAAAAGAATAAAAGAATGATATGGTACAGTGGAAAGAACGAGTGTCGGTGAAACAGATGATCTAGTTCCTGGGAAAGGAACATTCCTATGCTCAATGCAGGGAGGTGAAAACTGGTCAGTGACACTCAAAGGTATGTTCCTTCCACGAGTCAAGGTGTGTCAAGCTGCAGAAGTCAAAGGTATGCAAGGTTGATTTTTCAAACGTCATGGTCAAAATTTGGCTTAAAAATGAGTCCAAGTGAAGCCAGCTATAGGCCAAAAGGTGCAGGTGGTCAACATGCAATGCAGTAGTACAACTCAACACAAAGGAGCCTCTAGGGTATAAGGCCAGAACAAAGCGGAGAAGCTAAGAGGAATGAGTCTTCAATGCATAAGTCATGGCGGGACTACAGAGGACTCCCAAGCCTAGGGATGAAAAATCAGCATTAGTGCCAAGCGACAAAAAGGTACTAACTAGGGCACCCATGATAAGGTAGGCTCTACCACACAAGTCATGATACTTCTAAGCAATGAGAAGGTTCCACACCATAACTTGGTGGGGTCGATCCTAAGGAAAAATGTGAAAGGAAACTGATAAGCGCATAATGCAGGCGGAAAAACCTAACCTATATGCCAGTTTCGAGAACCAATACTTGTCAGAACGGACCAACAATAAACTTCCAATGGAGAAATCTTCCAAGTTCTGTAAACATAAATAGGAACACTAGATGAGAAGTTAATGCATCCCACATATAAACTTCATATAAAATCTTTGTGTTATAGAATACAAAACTTGAAAATGCGTACCTCATATATACAATATGGTACAGGGAACTCCGCAACCTTTCGGCTTACGTATAATAGTTCTGCTGAACAAACCCCTTGTAGGGCTCAGGCCAAGGACTCCTTTGGTAGTCAAGACTCATGGCTTCAAAGAGTTCCTCTTGTGAAGGCAAAACAAGTTCTAAGAAATCATGAGAGCTACAAGGATCAAAAGAGGGAATTAAGGGGTCCCATGTCCCTATAGGAAGAATCTCTCGGTCAACTGCTGGGACCAAGTCCCAAGAAGGAGAATAATAGGTCAAACGATCCTTCTCAGAAGCGATTGAACATTGAGGACTCAATGCCACATAATTCACCCATGGTGGGGTAGAGTCTACTTGAACAATTGGAACAAACCAAGGGGCATTTTGCAGTAAAGTCGAATTAGGGTGGTGATTATCAGATGCAAGCTGATCAATAGTGAAAATATTCCCATTATGAGGGAAGCACATTACTCGAAAGAGTGAAGACACCACAACATTCATGGCATAGACATAATCACGCCCAAGTAGCATATTAAAGTCTAAAGGGCTATCAACCACCATCATATCGATTAAGACAGTATTTCCACCTAAAGTGATAGGCAATTGAGGAAGAACACCCATAGATTCACCAGGTCTTCTATCATAGGCTAACAACTGACTCTGAGCTGTCAACAACTTTGGGGAACCCAAAGCTTTCCAAGTCAAAGAGGATATAATACTTGCAGAGGATCCTTCATCCACCATACATCGATAGACATTTGTGGAATTAACTCTAACCTTTATTTGGAAAGGTACAGCGGAAGGAAGACGAGGCTCAACAAGACTATCCCAATCAAAGGAAACACTCTTAGCACTTGGAGGGGGAACATTCGAAGTAACCGGAATGCCCCCTATACTAGAAGACTCTGTACTAGAGATCAAACAAACTCTTTTGTTAGGCACTTCACCCCCCAAAAGAGGAGTGTAATCGGCCAGTGATTGCACTGGCTCTACCACATTATCAACCAATGGTTGATGGGATTGATGAGAAACCATATCGGATCTAGGAGTAGAAGTACTTTCAGACTCGGACCATATCCTTTGAACCTCTGGAATACTAGGGCATAAATGAGTAAGATGGTTTCCCTTGCATATCTTACAAGGGAACTTAGGTTTAAAACTTCTACGTCCAGGTTTCTTATCAACCTCCATTCCACCAACATGACTAGCAGTTGTTTGTGGAGAGTCCTGAACATGACTTGCAGAGGTTGGCGACTCTTTACTAGTATGACTCACAGTGACTAGACTCATGCCCCCAACATGACTTGCAGCGGCTGAAGACTCATCTTCAACATGACTCGCAGAGGTTGATGATGAAGTGTTAGTGTGACTCGCAGTGACTAGACTTGTGCCCCCAGCATGACTAGCAGTGGCTGAAGACTCATCTTCAACATGACTCGTAGAGGTTGATGATGAAGTGCTAGTGTGACTTGCAGTGACTAGACTTGTGCCCCCAGCATGAATAGCAGTGGCTGAAGGCTCATCTCCAACATGACTTGCAGAGGTTGAAGATGAAAGGATAGAATTATTCTTCTTCTTTGACTTCCACTTTCTCCTCTTTTTAGATTTCTTGTGACAAGAAGGAGGAGAAGAAGGAAACCCAGATTTCTCTTTGAGAGAAGATGAACAATTAGCACCCATGTGATGCCCTTGAAATAAAGCATTCAACTAAGAAGCTTCAAGAGAATTTGGAATATTCGGAGTGGACCACAGCCAAACGGGTAGTCCAACATTCAACCCAGGAATATTCAAAGTGGCCATCAAGGGAGTACCAACGTTTCCAAAGAAAGGAAAAGCACAAGGATCCCCTTTTGGGAGGGAACCTTGGTTGGTTTCCACAGGAATATTGGCCATATCTAACTGATCCAAAGACCCTTCCCCTACGGGAATATAGAAATAACTTTTCAAGGAATATGGATAAGCAATCAAAACATTTGCCCTTGAGGAGGCAACTCCACAACTTCTGAAAGAACGACCAAAAGCCTTTCAAGATCGGTAGAGTAGTAATCCGGTCACTCAAAACAAAAAGTCCAAACGTGACTAGACAAAAATACCTAAAGCCAACTATATACAGGGAACAAAGAGCACACACTATAAAGTCCCTAAAGATATTAGCCAGTCAAACAACTTCCAAGTATTTCCGCTCCGGGTGATGAGGACCGGACACCAAAATACAAGAAAGTGGAGTAAGGGGCCTTTTGAAGATAGTCTGGGATAATGATGGCCCAGTCCTATCAGCGAAGGTAACAGAGGAAGTTACGCTGACCTCCTAACAACAGCCTGCGCCGGTGCAAGCCCCCAAGCTTCGTAAGGGTGCCCTCCAATAGTACTGTCGAGAGTGATGCAACGTCAACCTCAGGTGCCACAGGATTCCCCTCCAGTGCCACCTGTGTAGTTCCCTAGGAGTAGCAACTATGGATACCAACTCGTCGCAGAAGCCAGGCGGAACAGTCGTGAGGTAAGTTCGGACAAGTAGGAGAGGGGGTATCTCTCTTCCCTGTCTTCACAGACCCTCGTGCTTAACTCCCAGATCCGGAGCTTTCCTGGTCTTCCTAACGCTATTGGATTTTCACTCACTATTCATACTCCTGAGTTTGAAATTTATATGGCCTTGGAGAGTTAACTCTCCACTCGCCTAATCCAAGGCCCTAAAATCCTAAACTTGTTGGTGTAACTGACTAAAACAAAAAGTTCTAGTGAATTTTAGTTAGCGCTTGATTTTAAATTAGGTTGTTCTTTAAGTCACAAGGTAACGGAAGTGAAACTAGTGGTGTTTTTTGACGCAAAAGAAATTAATAAAAACTTAACTACATGCACATGCACTTGTTTTCGTTTTTCGATGAAAAGTAATCTCTACAGGGTTCAGAGGAACTTCAAATAAACAAATTTTTCTTTTTCTTTTCAAACTCCACACTCAAAAAAGTTAACAAAACTATGGATGCCTAAAAAGATATGAAAATCTATCCTAATGCAACAAATATATGCTGATGCAACAAAAAATGAAAGTTGCTTGCTTATCAATCTTTATCTTGCCACTTAAAATGTCTAGATGGAATATGAGATGTTACCATTCATTTCGTCTAAACACTAAAAACAAGTTCTAAGACAAACATAAAGCACTTTCACTTCACTAAAAGGAAACCAAATGAAAACCAAGTTCAAGAAAGCAAAAACTAAGTTTTTCAAAAAGATTTTCTTCAAAAGTAATAAGCAAAAGAGTCTTTTCAAAATAAACGCTCTCAACAACACTGAAAACTTGTGATTGAAGAATAGGCAATTAAACACTTTTGCGAATCGACACCACTCAACGGATGAAAACTCAACAAAAATAAATGTGTTTGAAATCGCTCTTAACAATCAAAAGCAGCAATGAAAGCTTTGGCAATGAAAACCAAAAAGATCAAAAAGACAAATTCCAAGAAAGTGTGAATCAACAACTTTCATGAAACAAAGAAGTGGATGGTCACAAAAAGCGATTTTGTCAAGCAAACAAAAAGTCACCAAAAGCAAGATTAACACAAATATTGTGATCAATCTCCCTACTCTGATGAATCAGAGCAGCCAAGATTCCTAGCAAGAAATCTTGCGTGCTTTAGCAAAAACGATGACGCTTGCAATCAACAAAAAACAAGACCAATACTCCTTATAATCAGAGAGAATTTAGAACAAGATGCTCGTTGTAAAACAAATAACTGATACTGGACAGTGACTATTTCAGACCGAATCAAACCACCAGACAAACCTCCAGAGACAAACAGATTTATAAATCTTGAAAATTGCAATATATACGCGACTGTACTGATGTACAGATTGCGTGTATACGCAACTGTATCTGAGGAAACCTATGTATACGCGGGTTTACTCAAAGAAACAAGCATATATACACTTCTATAACTAAGAAAAACATCGTATATGAAAAGATTCAAGAAAAATAAAAAAAACAAACTGAAGAAACTGGCAAAGCTTAAAGTTCAAGAACAGACCAGACAGTAACAGCAAGAAGACAAGGCAGCTGAGCCCTGATTGGCTTGCAAAACACCCAAACTAGGAACAACAAGAGTGTTGTCCCCAGCGGAGTCACCAATTATGGTAGAGGGAAATGTTCCCCTAGGGCTTTTTGGGTTGAAACCCTAGCAGACTGAAAGCCATCTATTCAGAGAAACATGAATTCACACAGCCATTATACTATTGTAAGAAAATTCTATGATAAGGGTACGTACCTTTGGTCCTACGTTTGAGAAGGCCCTTAGGGTCCAAACCCTTCTTGGAGTTCCCTTCTTCTCTTTTGTCCTACAAAACAACCAATTCAAAAAACACAGCAGTATATGGACAAAAACTTATAAAGAAACCATCTTCATGTTATAAAGAAAGGTAGTTAGTTATGAAATCCAAACAACCATTTACATATGAATTCTAAACATGAATATCATCAACATAAAGAAGATTCATTTCGGGAACCAAGACATGTGTTTCTTTTATTATAGACAAATAAAGTACATAAAAAGGAATATTTTCACCTGAGTCACCTTCTGCAAGCTCCAAGAAAAACTTCCTTCTGGATCCGTTCCAGCCTCAAGCCTCTCACAAACTCCTTCCATGACTCTCTCCATGATGTCATAACTGGTGGATGAACATCAACACACAAGGAAACAAAGGTTTCCTATACAAAATGGGGGAAGTGCAGAAGGCACAAGGGACTTCAGACCTGGTGAAGGGAAAAATCTCAGCATAATAACCTTTCTCTCTCTTCTCTCCTCTCTTAAGGCCTTCCCTTTGAGGTCTTTTTATACCACTCCCAAAGTAGTTTTTTAGTTAGGAGTTGGTTGGGAACAGTTGGGCCACAGGCACTAATAGGTGATCAGCAAGTAAAACCCACGATCTCCATTCGACAATAAGGAGTTATATATATTTTTTAAGTGTTTTAATACATACACGTGGGTTGGATATACACAGACCCGCGTATACACGCATTTAACTCAGGGCAATGTCACGTATACAGGATAAAACACCGTTTTTTAAATTTTTGGACCAGGTCTGGAAGGAGGGGTTGCCCTAGGCCATGAGTACAACATCACAAACCATAAGAGTGAGATTTGGAGCTATAACAAGAAGGTAGATGAAGGTTGGAATGAAGCGTTAGGGCACCTAGGGTCTACCAAGAATCATTAGGAGAGAGAAAGATGATTTGATTTTCTCAAGGAGAGAGAGGAAAGTCTATGGAAAATGCAGGAAACTAAGGCCAAATTGAGGGGAGACTTGGGAAAATTTTAGGGCATGGATCAGATGGATGATGGAATGGATGATAGGTTGGAATGTTGCTAGAAGATATCTGCTTCATAAACAACTGACATTCAACCAATGAGATTAAGTAAGCAAGGAAATAAGTGCATCTAAAAAGCAGAGTTTTTGCATCAAAGTAAACTATGATCTATGGAAGAAAATGTTGATAACCATTGCATGAAAGAAAAGCATGAAAGAAGACTATTGCAAATAAGGAAATGAACATTATGAAGAAGTTTTGAAGCAAATCAGACTAGACTATGAACCAACTAGAAGGCTGCAAACACTAGAAGTCCTATGAAGGAGGAAAATATGTGTTTTTGGGGCAGCAAGAGGATCTTTGCCTCAAATCATTGTCCCAAAGGGAGGAAGAGAGGCTAAGGCACTACTGCTAGCTTTTTGAATCTTTTCTTTATCACTACTTAACCTACTATAGAAAGCATAAATGGAAGCAAACTACTGAATCATCAAAAGCAACCTATTCTTAACCATAAAAGGAATGCATCTAACAGCAACCTAATCTACAAACTGAAATGAAACATATAAATACAAGTAAAGAGGAGATTGGCTACTTGGATTGGGCCCTAACCCAAGAGATTCAGCCCTCTGAGATAACTCAGTGCTAACTCAAAAAGGATTCTATCTTTATTTCCAAAGCAATAGCAAGTGAACTGTCAAAATAATAAGCTCAAAGTTGAGCAGAGTTTACATAGGAAAAACAGCAACAAAAATTCAACAGAAACTTGAGCAACTCCCTAGTGAGGCCCTAGGCCTCTCTACTTATAAAAATGAAGCTCCCAACAACTTCCTCAAAATCAGGGAGGCTTGGCTCCCAAAACTCGAGATAAACATTAGTTATCCTCCACTTTTCTCGGCTGCCTGCTAATGCATGACTTGGCTGCTTGTACTCTGAGCCGAATGAAGGGAAGTTCAAGGTGAGGAGTAATAAATGAGGGGTATTTCCTCCTATAAGTACTCTCCTTTGTCCACTTCGAGTTATGTCTGCCATTTGTCCACTGGATCCTTGACTCTGACCACAAAAATCATCAATAATCTGCATTAAACACATATTATACCTCATGGCATCATAACTAACTCAACTCACTCTATAAGCATAAATATAATTAGAAAATCATGCAATAAGCAAAGAGAATGGTTGATTTTACTAGGTTAGGAGGTAAAACGAGCCCATAAAATTACCCATTTATGAGGCTCATTATCACCCCCTATTGAAAGTGTTGCTCATCCTCTAAGCAACTTAGTCCATCTCCTCATCTTTGATGGCCCTGGTGACCTCCCTAGCATCCCATGCTTCTGATGTGGTCTCCTCCTCTTCATCACAAAATCTTGTCTTTTTGTCTACCTCTTCCCATTGTTGTTGCTCTTCTTCTTCTTTTCTGCCTTCTAGCATCCCTAGCAGCAGTGGGGGACTCAATTTGAGGTCAATCCAATTGACCTGCAGCCTCTGCATGGAGTGCTTGTACATTGGCACTCTCCTTAATGCCTCTTTCATCTTCATTGGGGAGTGATACTCCCTGATTTGCAGACTGTGTGGTAAGGTGTCCCATCTCCTCATACAAGCATGCACACAATCATCCCCAATTAACCTTTCCATATCCTCAAAATGTGTAATGGCTTGAGCCTGATCACTGATATATCTAGGGGCAATCTGAGGATTATGTGCAGGTAGGTTATGTGTGCTGATGAATGCTATGGGGTCTGATGGCTCAACTCTGATCATTAAGGGCTCATTTTGCTTCTTTATCATTGACTTTCTTATTTCTGCTACCCTTAACTCTTCATGGTTCATCCATGAGGCCATGGCCATTAGTTGTAGGTCCCCTAGCCTAGCATTGGGGTCCCACACATTCATGTCTATGAGGGCCATGTTATGCAGATAGTATTCTGCCATCTTTTCCTTATGTTCTAATGTGCTTTGGTCACACAAGTCCATAAACTATCTGTAATCTTGGAAAGGCATTGTGCCTCTTTGCGCCAAAGTTTTGATCTGAAATTGCATCCATTGGTCCTTGAGATATAGGCCATAGGATTTTGTTAGTGTCTTACTCTGCCATGCCTCCATGGACCAGCTGGCCATGCATGCCAGTTGGGTCTCTTTCTCTTGCAGCTGTCTTATTAGCAATTCATTTTCAGTTTCCAAGTGACTTCTTGCGATTGCTTCTCTGTGTTTGACAACACTCAACTCTTTGCCCATTTCTCTAAGTTTGTCCTCCATGTGGCCAATATCCTCAACTCCTTTGGATTTTGCTATTTGCATCCACTTATGGGTCCTTATTCTTTCTTTCTCTAACTCAAAGAATAGTGGAATTGGAAATCTTTGTGGAATGATTCTCCCCCCCTCAAGAATATTGTAGTAAGAGCCAAGACTAGGTTGGGGGTCTGGTTCTTGGGCCTCTGTTGCTTCCTCTTTCCCCTGTGGCTATCCTTATACCCTTTTTTCAAGTTTTTCGGTCTCCTGTAGTTTTGACAGAGTCTCCTGTAGAATAGTCAGTGCCTCCTATAGAACTGTTTTTGAGTCCTGTAGTTCTACTTTTTCTTTCCATGTGGGAGATCTATGAGTCCCCCTTTCATAAGTAATAGGTGCCATGGAAGGGGATTATTTTCCTTGGGCATGGGGTAAATCTTCAATAAAAATAGGCACTTTAGAAGAAGGCTGGGGTTTCCATGTTTTGATCCTTGTGCTCTTCCTAGCCCTGAAATACATTGAGGTCTACCTCTTTCTCTTTTGTTTTGGTTTAATTGGGGTGCTGAGGGTAGTGAGAGAAGATTTTGTCTCTCTTTCTAGGGTTTCAGGAGACACTTCTATCTTTTCTACCCCTTTTCCTCCTTTTGTCTTTGTTTCTGTCTCTATTTGCTCTGTTTTCTCCTTCTCTCCTTTTTTTTTTCTTTCTTTTTCCCTTCTTGTTCCTCTAAGTCTCTAGTTCCTTCTCCACCCTCTCCCTCTTTCTGCTTTTCCTCCTCACTACCAGTGGGGCTAATATCATAGGTCAGGGCCTTTATGTCATCTTCAGTAGTCATGTTTCGGAAAATTTCCCATGCAATGGGGATTGTAAATGTATGGAGGGCTTCTTCCACTAAGATTTTGATTAACCCATGGTGAGCTAGCTGGTCTGGAATTCCTGCTTTTACTTTAGTATTGGAGTCAATGAGGGACTACAGGAGGAATTAAGGGATGCTGAGCTTCAGAGGAGCTAGAGTGTCCATGCCATACCTTAATTCATGCATGATTCTAAAGTGGTAACCATAGACAACGCTATACCTCCCATCACAGGAAATATACTTGATTATCTGATAGCTAACTTCATCCTAAGGGTATGGTATGCTAGCCCTTCTTATGCCATTCTTATCTTCTATAGGGTTTCCATTGTTTTGGAAGAAGTTCTTCTTGGCAGCCTAGCCAATTGGTTTTTCATCCTTACTCCAAGGCAACCCAAGAGGAAGGGTAGTGACCCTACTGATAAATTTAGGGGTTAACTCCATAGAAAGGCCTCTAAAAGTGACAGTGGCATGTGTTCTGAAGTGAGGGACCAAATAGTGGGAAAATTCCTGAGTAATTTTCTCATCAAACCCTCAGAATTTCTCAAAAAATTTCATCCAATCAGCTCTCGTGAATATGTCCACTACTTGGGGGTGTGCATGGAGCTTGGAGGAGTTGGTTGGCTTCTTCCTCATGAAACCTCCTGTCATTTTATCTATGCTTCCTTGGAAAACAAACTATGGAAATGGGGAGAACTAATTTTTTTTTTTTCAAGAGAAACAGAGAGACAAAGACTGTATTTTTTTTTAAGAAATAAGCAGCAATTCTTTTATGAAAATCCTCCACCCAATAGTTCTATTTTCTCCTCAAAAGCTAAACCACTATTAGCATATTTTGATATTAAATGGAAGTATGCCAAGAACCTACCTCTGCAGCCCGATAACTGTGCTAAAAACCGTGTTTTTGCTCTCCAAAACAGCTTACTGGCCCTCCTGTAGAACATTGCCAGCCCTCCTATAGGATTCCTGTACATTCTCCTGTAGAACCTATAAGCGCTCTTGTAGAACATCAAGAGCAAGGATATTGGAGAGATCAGTGGATAACAATGGGTATGAGGCTTATAGGGGCACGAGAAGGTAGAAATAGTGGAGTTTCAAGGAAAGAATGAAGGAGAAAGGTGGTGAGAGTGCTTCAGCGAGGAGTACTTATGTCTTTTTTATGGATATTTCCAATGATGGAGGGTGATCTGGCCAAGTGTACGTTGGCCCCATTCGGACCATTGGTCCCCACCTACCTTGTCATCATTTCACGTTCCTTGTAATCACCCCTCATGATTGCATCAGAGTTCCCACTACCTCCACTAACTATCCTCGACATCTCTCTTGAGTTTGACTAAGCGCACATGTGGTGACATCTTCGGATGAGTGAAGTCAACTAGGTGAAGGTGACCAAGTTAACTGGCCACCTCAACCCCAACCAGCCTCAACCATCTCGTTTTTGTTGCATGCTCTCTCATTATATCAATGCAAACAGAGGAGTGGGTTAGTAACTTACTTGGGATCTGAATGCGTTTGTCGTGAGGTGCTATGGCCTTTCCTTCTATTGCATGCCTTTATTTCTTTTGATGCATGCTTGTCTGCTTGCTGAGATATGGTCGTGCTGTGTGCATGTTCCTTTCTGGCTGGATCTGATCTTTAGGTGTCTGCTTCAACCTTCAGATTTACATCTTCATGCTGCTAATGCCAGATTTTAATGGGATCAGCTGCTATAGGAATTCCTACAGGAGCTCCTGTAGCTACTTCTCCCTTTGAAATTTTAGCTTTTTCTGTGCTTGGAGCTATGAGGATGATGCCAAAAATGAAGATAGAGATGGAGAGGTAATGGTTAGGCTTCAGGTGAGGTGAATGGTGCTATTCTTTTCTCTTTTTTTTTTGGTTTTTTCATTTCCTAAAAAAACTATTTTTTCTGGGCGGGGAGAAGAATGGTGCTTGGGATATGATGCAGGTCTAGAAATGATGGAAGAGAGCTTTGAAGATTGTAGGAGTATTTATAAATCCTTTATGAAGCTTCCTTGTTCCTCAAACTGCCTTTAAAATCCATTTCTAGTTCTCTGTAATTTCCACAGGAGCCTCCTATAGAAAATACAGGGCCTCCTATAGAAAACACAGTTTTTGATAAAGAAGCACAGTGAAGTGAAAAGAATGTCAACAATGATGGAGAAAGGTGAGGGAAGGTAGGATAGGTGCTGGTATTGGTTTCAGAGCTCTCTTGGCACCTATTGCTGCTTCCTGTAGTCCTCCTGTAAACCTAAAATACAATTGGAAATTCATTTTTCTTTTTCTTCTTCTCTTTTTTTTTTTTTGAAAACAACCAGGGCACCTCAGGGAGGTTTTCACCCTAGTTGCCTACCCTGGGCGCCTCCAAGGGAGGTTTTCACCCAGGGATCTTATTTTCTTTCTTCTCTTTTTTGACACCACTAGGCCACCTCAGGAGAGGTTTTCAACCCAATAATGGGACTCAAGCGCCTCATGGAGGTTTTCACTTGAGTCCTTATTATTTTTTTCATTTCTTTTTTCTTCAGTGAGTAGGTGAAGTGGAGGCTAAGACATGCTCCACTACCATCACTGACTTATTCAATCCTTCAATGAACTCTCGCTTGGAGAGGGGTTTCTTGTAGACTTTAATCGATGTCCATTGACAAGCATGGGGATTGTTATAATTACAGAGCAATGGAACACATAAAATATTGCAGAAATATAAACACAGAAAACGCATCAAACATGAGAGACACAAATATACATGGTTCACCCAGTTTGGGCTACGTCCACCCCGAATAGCCAGTCCTTCCTTTCTATTATCCAGCAAAATGAAGAGACAGAACCTACAGCAGATCCGCTGTAATATCCTCTGTTTTCTCTCACAGTCTCACCTCTCCCTTTCTCGCTCGGAGAATACACATCTATTACACAGCCTTAAATACAATGCCCTCATATGAAGAGAGGGGTTGCCTTCTAGGGCAAAAAACCCTAAACTAAACATAAGTTATACCGTCAGATCATCCACCTAATGAACGACCCATATTGACTAGAAATTACTATACTTTTAAAAGGCAATTTTACATCTGTTTTTAGCTTTGGGGGTGCTGCCCCTGAGCCCCCGCCGGGGAACTGCTGGCCCTCGGACCCCCCAGTTGGGGGGGATCGGTCCCCCCGGACCCCCATGGGGGGGGGGGGGGGACAAGTCCCTCCTGCACCCCCCCGCATGGAGGGGTGTACAAACTTCTTGGGGCATACATCCGGCTAAAACAAAGACCTCTGAACAATCATGCTCCACACACAACAATCTCCCACTTGGAGAATGATTGTAGCAACTCCACCGCTGCTTCATTTGCTGGACAATGACTCCTCTTTGGACTTGGATGTTTCTCATCTTCATCGTCATCCTTGAAGACCAATTGAAATTGAGCATATTCTCAGTTTCTCCCTGGTTACAACTTTTGTTAGCATATCTGCATGATTCTGGCTAGTGTGTATCTTTTCCAGCTTCAACTCTCCATCTTCCAACATTGATTGTATGAAATGGTACTTGAGTTGTATGTGTTTAGTCCTAGAATGAGATGTTGAGTTCTTTGCAAGATGAATGGCACTTTGGCTATCACTGTATAATGTGCCCATATCATGCTCCTTACCTATTTCACCCATAAACCTTTGTAACCAAATCATTTCTTTACTAGCCTCTGTAGCAGCAACATACTCTGCTTCTATTGTTGAAAGTGCAACAACACTTTGGATTTTTGAAACCCAACTGACAGCTATTCCACCAACAGTAAATACATATCCTATAGTGCTCCTCCTATTATCTCTGTCACCTGCCATATCTACAACAATATATCCTTGTAGGGAAATGTTTGAACCACCAAAGCATAATGCTTGGTTTGTGGTACCTTTCAAATATCTGAGAATCCATTTCACTGCCATCCAATGTTCCTTTCCTGGATTGCTCATGTACCTACTTACAACTCCCACTGCATGTGCAATATCAGGCCTTATGCAGACCATTACATACATTAAGCTTCCAACTGCAGATGCATATGGAACTTTAGACATATAATCCATTTCTTCTTGGGTCTTTGGGCACATTTCCTTACTAAGTTTGAAATGGCTAGCAAAAGGTGTACTAACTGGTATTGCATTGTGCATATTAAATCTTTTCAACACCTTTTGTATGTACTCATTCTGAGACAATGTTAATTTGCGATTTTTCCTGCCTCTAGTTATTCTCATACCAAGGATTTGTTTTGCAGCTGCCAAATCCTTCATTGCAAATGAATTTGCCAATTTTCTTTTGAGCACATTTATTTCCTGCATGTTAGACCCTACAACAAGCATGTCATCTACATACAATAACAATATAATATAGCTCCCATCATTTTGCTTTTTCAGATAAACACAATGATCAGAGTGACATCTAGTATAACCTTGTTCAGACATAAACTTGTCAAATTTTAGATACCACTGCCTTAGAGCCTATTTTAAGCCATATAAGCTCTTCTTCAACATGCACACAAGTTTCTCCTTGCCTTTCAATTCATATCCTTGTGGCTGCTACATATATATCTCTTCCTCCAAATCCCCATGGAGAAAGGCTGTCTTTACATCTAATTGCTCAAGATGAAAATCTTCAACTGCTACTAGACTTAAAATAGTTCTGATTGAAGTCATTTTAACAACAGGAGAAAATATTTCATCAAAATCAATACATTTCTTCTGTGCAAACCCCTTCACCACAAGTATATCTTTGTACCTTTGTTTTCCTCCATCTTCTTCCTTCTGCCTGTAAACCCATTTATTCTGCAATGTAGTTTTACCTACAAGCAACTTGACTAAGTCCCAAGTCTGGTTATACATTAAGGCGTCCATCTCTTCTTCCATGGCTACCTCCCACTTCTTCCTGCTTTCAACCTGCATTGCTTCTTTATAACATTCAGGTTCACCAGAATCAGTCAACAATAAATAATATAATGAAGGAGAGTATCGTTAAGGGGGTCTACTTATCCTGGTAGATCTTCTAACACCACTTTCAGGTGTTTGGGGTGCCTACTACTGTTGTGGTGGTGGTTGTTGTTGTGGTTGTGGATTATTATTATTTTCAGGCACCTTTACTTTTTCAGTGATTTCATCAAGAACTACATATTCCTTGTTTTCTTTTTCCTGTTTCTTTTCTTGCAATTGATTCTTATACAAGACCTTTTCAATGAATATTACATCTCTGCTCCTAATGATTTTGTGATTTTCATAATCATATAAGCGATAACCAAAATCATTAACACCATATCCAATAAAGGTACATTTCTTTGACTTTGCCTCAAGCTTTGTTCTATTTTCTTTATCAATATGGACAAAAGCCTCACAACCAAAAGGCTTTAAAAAAGAGTAATTTACCTTTTTACCTGTCCATGCTTCCTCTGAAACACCACCATCCAAGGAACTTGAAGGCCCTCTGTTTATTAGATAAACAACAGTATCTATAGCATCTACCCAAAATTATAAAGGCAATCATGTATGCAATCTCATGCACCTTGCACGCTCCATGATTGTTCTGTTCATCCTTTCTGACACACAATTTTCTTGTGGTGTTCTTGGAACTGTCTTCTCTCTGCGAATTCCATGCTCTGAACAGTACCTATCAAACTCTTTGCTGCAATATTCACCTCCATTGTCTAATCTAAGACACTTCAATTTCTTTCCTTTCTCAATCTCAACCAAAGCTTTCCATTTCTTGAAAGTATCAAATACATCAGATTTATTATTAATACAATAAATCCAAGTTTTTCTAGTTGCATCATCAATAAAAGTAACATAATAACGAGAGCCACTGAGAGATGATCCCTGAGCAAGTCCCCATACAGCTGTATGCACAAGCTCTAATTTTTTTCTCTTCTTTTCTTTCCCAACTCTGAGAAATTTGACTCTCTTCTGTTTTCCATAAATGCAATTCTCATAGAAGTCCAAATCAACATTCTTCAAACCCGGCAACAAATTCCTTGAGTGAAGAATCTTCATCCCCTTTTCACTCATGTGTTCGAGCCTATGATGCCATAATGCTGCATCTGCTCTTTTGGAAGTTAAAGCATTAACAAAGTTAGAAATACCATTGCATAAATACAATGTACCAACCTTTTCGCCTTTTGCTATTACCATGGCTCCTTTGGTGACCTTCCAAGCTTTATCTATGAAAGTTATCACACAACCTTCACTGCCTAACTGCCTTGTTGAAATCAAAATTTTCTTTAGATCTAGAACATGCCTTACCTCCTTTAGTAGCCATTGGCTTCCATTCTGCTATTTTACAAGAACCTTACCGATTCCAACAATTTTACAGGGTTTATCATCACCCAAACGAACTTGTCCAAAATCTCCTTGAACATAGTCATGAAAGTATTTCTTATCAGGTGTGGCATGGAATGAGGCCCCTGAATCTACCACCCAGGAATCAGTGATATTTTTGAAAGAAAGAATCAAAGCATCTTGTAACACCTCACCTGTCACATTTGCTTCATGATTGTTTTCTTCTTGTGAATCTCCTTCTTTTCCCTTCCGAGATCTACAGTCTTTCTTTAGGTGTCCTTTCTTTTCACATTTCCAACACATTATCCCCGATCTGGACTTGGATCTGCCTTTCCTTGATTTACTGCGATATCCTGAGCTCTTTCCTCTTTCCATTTTTCTTCCCATAGACTCTGCACTCAAAGCATTACCCAATGTCTCACCAGAGCTTTTCCGTCGTATTTTCTTGCTAAGGATAGCACCGACAACATCACCAAACTTTAAAGTACTAGATCCAGAAACAGAGTTACTAATGGCCATTACTAAACCATTCCAACTTTCTGGTAATGAGCACAAGAATAACAGAGCTCTAACTTCATCATCAAATTTTACCCCTACAGAACATAAATGAATGTAACAGTATTAAAATCATTTAAATGGTCTGCAACAAATCCACCTTCCGACATCTTCATATTAAATAACAGTTTCATAAGAAATACCTTGTTTGAGGCTGAGGGTTTTTCATAAAGTTTCTCCAATGCCTTAATCAAACCCTCTGTCGTTGTTTCCTTCTAAATTTTGAAGGCGACCGATACTGCGAGGCACAACCGTATTGTTCCGAGTGCCTTTCTATCGAGAAGGTTCCATTCTTCATCTGTCATACCCGTCGGCATCTTTGATTTTCTGCCCAATGGTAGGTATAGATCTTTCTGATACAAATAATCTTCCATCTGCATCTTCCACAGCGAGAAGTTTTGGTCGTTAAATTTCTCGACCCTAAACTTACCATCTTCCGCCATTGCTCCCACTCGAACGAGGGACCCTTCTTTCCTGCGAGTTTATCAGCCAAATATACGTTCGGCTCTGATACCAGTTGTTATAAAATTATATATTATGGAGCAATGGAACACATAAAATATTGCATAAATATAAACACATAAAACACATAAAACAAGAGAGACACAAATATACATGGTTCACCCAATTTGGGCTACGTCCACCCCAAACAGCCAGTCCTTCCTTTCTATTATCTAGCAAAATGAAGAGACACAACCTACAGTAGATCCACTGTAATATCCTCTGTTTTCTCTCACAGTCTCACCTCTCTGTTTCTCGCTCGGAGAATACATACCTATTACACAGCCTCAAATAAAATGCCCTCATATGAAGAGAGGGGTTGCCTTCTAGGGCAAAAAACCCTAAACTAAACATAAGTTCTACCGTCAAATCATCCGGCTAATGAATGGCCCAGATTGACTAGAAATTACTATACTTTTACAAGGCAATTTTACATCTATTTTTAGCTTCAGGGGCGCTGCCCCCGCCAGGGGACCGCTAGCCCCCGGACCCCCTAGCCAGGGGGGATCATCCCCCGCAGGGGGGACAAGTCCCTCCCGCACCCCCCCGCGTGGAGGTGTGTACAAACTTCTTGGGGTATACATCCGACTGAAACAAAGACCTCTGAACAATCATGCTCCAAACACAATAGGGATGGCTTCATCATCAATGGTTCTGATCAAACTGAACCATTGTCATTTCATTTCTCGATAGTGTAGGATCCTAGCCGTCTTGTCCTCAGCTTGCCCTTGAAATCTTTATACCTTGAATCATAGAGGAGTGCCCAATCTCCCTCTTGAAATTGCTTCTCTTTGATGTTTTTGTCATGCCATATCTTCTTCTGAAGTTGAACTACCTCTATGTGGAGAAGGGCCTGCATTATGTGTTCATCCAATCCATTAAGCTGGAGTAATCTTTCTTTCTTTGCATGGCTAAGGTCTAGGTCTAGTTGAGCTGCCATCCTTAGGGTGTTGAATTCAAATTCTATTGACAGCAAAGCCTTCTTCCCATAGACCAGCTCGTAGGGTGTGAACCCTATAGTCAGGGAAAATTTTAAGAACGGCCCCTAAATTTATAAGTATAATAAATGGGCGAATCTCCATGGTATATAGGAAAAATGGAAGGCGATTTTATCAATAATATAATATGTATATATAATTTTTTGGCGAATCTCTCACCAGGCATGGCGAATATTTTACTCAATTATAAAATCTTGTAAGATCTTAGTATTACCATGGGTTATCATAAACCTGGAGCTTAAAAATTACTATTAATAATTTATAAAAATTAATAAAACTAATAGTTGATTTTTATTTTAACCAAGCTAAAATGTTTAACATACATTAAATTACAACATCCATTTTTACTCTTGATCCGCGAAGCCCCGAGAGGGATCAAATATTTTTTCACTCTATGCTAGTTTTCATATCATGATATTTGATACCTCTCGGGGGTTAGTAGATCCAGAGTAAAGATGGATCTACACTGGTTTAATTCCCCATTTAAATAGGCTACATTCCAGGTGAATACCATGGGTCAATACCATGTGCCATTTTGGTGAATACCATGGGTCAATACCATGTGTCATTTTGGTGAATACCATGGGTCAATACCATGTGCCATTTTTATTTTTATTAATACTAATATTAGGGTTAATAATGTTTTTTTGCATGGTATTAATAACAATCTAGTCCATGGTATTTGTCCCATAGTATTTTGCCCATAGGTTCACCTAAATATAACGCATTTTTTGAGTGTTCGTAAATATAAGGTGACTTATGGAGTAAATATAAAAAAATGTTTTATTTGTGTACCATACCTCTCGTTTATTTATATTTTTATTAATTTACCATACCTCTTTTACAAATATGGTATTTGGCCCATAGGATTCACTTAAATAAAACCTCTTTCTTGAGCCTTCATAAATAGAATGAGGGTTATGGACTAAATATAAAAAGGGGTTTTATTTATTTACCATATGTCTAGTTTATTTATATTTTTAGTTATTTACCACACCTTTTGAGTAAGTATAAAAGACGTTTTATTTATTTACCATACCTCCACTTTACTTATATTTTTATTTGTTTACACCCTTGCATGCATGTATATAAGGTGACTTATGGAGTAAATATAGAAGATGTTTTATTTATTTACCATACTTCTCATTTATTTATACTTTTTATTAATTTACCACACCTCTTTGATAAATATGGTATTTGGCCCATAGGATTGACTTAAATAAAACCTATTCTTGAAAATGGGCGAATGGATTCACTTAAATGAAACCTATTCTTGAAAATGGGCGAATGGAAGGTTGTAACTCCTAATTTCAAGGGCTAAATTTACCTTTTTTACCCTCTCCCTTAAAATAAGGTGGGCTATTTGAGGTGATTTGTAAAAATGTACTATGATACAAAATATTCGCCCGCTAAAAATTTAAAACCCCTTAATTTCGCCAAAGGGCGAACATTCGCCCCTAAAATTTTCTATGCCTATAGTGGTCTTCCATGTTGTGTTGTAGGCCCAAGTGGCCTCAACTAATCTATCCACCTAGTCTTTTCTGCTGTTTCTCACTACCTTTGTCAGGATCCATTCCAATGCTTTGTTAGTGACCTCCACCTACTCATTAGCTTGTGGATGGTAAGGGGTGGAAGTCCTATGCTTGATTCTATGACGTGTGAGCAGGTATTCAATCAGATTAGAAGTGAACTGGCTACCTTGATATGTGATCAACTCTCTTGGATACCCGAACTTGTAGAATATGTTCTCTCTCAATAATTCAACTACTTTTTCCTCTATCGCTGCTTTAATTGTTTTTCTCTCTACCACTTTATCAGGTAATCAGTGCACACAATGATGTATTGCTTCTATTTTGAAGGAGGGCTGATAGGCCCCACAAATTCCATGCCCCACTTCTCAAATGGCTCAAAGGTCACTTGAGGTTGCATGGACATTTCATCCTTTGGAGTAGGTTTCCCCATCCTTTGACACCGATCACACTGGCTAGTATATCTCCTCACATTCTGATGAAGAGTGGGGCAATAGTAGCCTGCTTGCAGTATCTTGAAGGCAGTTCTTTTTGCTACAAAATGACCTCCACAAGGCCCACCATGACAGGTCAGGAGGATGTCAAAAACTTCCTCCTCCCTGACACATCTTCTCAAGATCTGATCTGGGCCAAGTTTGAATTGATTGCCCCCAATCTAGGTGAAAGGGGCACTTTTCCTTACTATCTTTCTCTTCTCTTTTGAGGATATGTGTGGTGGGAACTGTACTGAAACCAAGTAGTTTTGTATATCAGAAAACCATGGAGAGAGTACTGAGATAGCAAATAGGTTTTCATTTGGCATTTGATCATCCACCATTCCTTCTTCACCTACAGGCAAATTTATTCTAGACAAAAAGTCAGCAACAACATTTTCTTTACCAGGCTTATCAACAATGGTCAAATCAAACTGCTGTAGTAAAAGAAACCATCTAATAATGCGAGCATTCACATCTGGTTTGTTCATTAAATATCTAATTGCAACATGATCAACATGCATAAAAGTTTGATAACCTGTGATATAATGTTTGAATTTGTTTAAGGAATGTACGACAGCTAGGAGTTCCTTCTCGGTTATCGTATAGTTCAACTATGCCATTGACAAGTTTTTTCTTATAAAGTATATGTCATAAGGCAAGTTTTCATCGAATTGTCCCAAGGATACTCGTATTGCTTTGTTCGAGGCGTCTATGTGAGTGTGGAAAGGTAGGGCCTAGTTTGGGCCTTTCAAAATTGGGGTAGTCACAAGTTTTCTTTTCAAGGTATCTAAGGCTTCTTGACAGTTTTCTGACCATATGAATTCGACATATTTACCCAAAAGAACAAACAATGGAGAGGCTAGCTTGCTGAAATCTTTAATGAATCTTTGGTAATACCCAGCTAAGCCTAGGAAACTTCTGACATCTCTCACCTTTTGAGGAGGTGGGACCTATTGGATAATGGTAATTTTGTTGGGGTCCACCTACAATCCTTGTTGAGATATTACATGCCCTAGTACGGTCCCTTCAGTCATCAAAAATTCACATTTTTCCAAATTGAGGGACAGGTTCATCTCAATACATTTGTTTAGAACTTTTCCTAGGTTAGATAAAGCTTCCTAAAAATCAGAGCCATAAGGAATAAAGTCATCTATGTATATCTCGATCGCATCATGAACTAATTCGGATAATATACTCAGTACCGCTCTTTGGAAAGTGGATGGAGTACACAAACCAAAAGGAAGGTCCCGGTATGCAAAGGTACCCCAAGGATAAGTGAAAGTGGTCTTATCTTGGTCTCCCGAGGTGATTTGAATTTGATTGTACTCGCTAAACCCATCTAGGAAAGAGAAAAACTTTTTCCCTGCCAAACCGTATAACACTTGATCTATGAAAGGTAAAGGGAAATGGTCCTTATTAGTGGCTTTGTTCAATTATTGACAGTCGACACAGATTCTCCACTTACCATTTTTCTTTGGCACTAGCACCAAAGGAGAGACCCATTCACTGTCAAATATGGGATAGATGAACCCTGCATTGAGAAATTTTTACTGTTCTTCCTTAACAATATCTTTAAGTGTTGGGCTCATCCTCATTTGAGGCTGCCTGACTGGTTTGCAACCTTCCTTGATGTATATATTATGAGTACAAACTGAAGGGTGCACTCCCTTCATCTCCTTATAACTCTAGGCGAAGGCATCTAAGTGCTTTCTCAGCAGGCTACACAGGTCCTTCTCCTGGGAAGTGGATAGGAATGGAGTGATTTTCAAGGTTCTTTTTGGACCAAACTGTATATTCTTAACATGGAGAGAAGTGGAGTTGGTCACAGAGAGATCAGTTGAGGAGTTGTTTTGGGTTTCTTATACTATGTCCTCTAAAGGCGATACACTGGGAGGTGGATTTTGAATTAGATTTTCAATCATATCATCCTCATCTTGCTGCTTTCCTCCCATGGTGATTTCTAATGTACAAAGTGATGCAGAATAAACTTCATCCTCATCTTCCTCCTCCAACTAGAGAGGTAAATCATGTTGTAATGAAGGTTGGGCAGGAGGATATAGGATTAACTACTTGGACATATGGCCATTCTTTATGGTCATGTTCCCAGCTCGACAGTTGATGTAGGCATCGGTGGTAGCCAACTAGGGTCTTCCCAGAATGAGAGGATACCCAGTGAGATTTTCCTTGGGCTGGAGAACTAAGAAATCAGTAGGGTACTCCCAAGAATGAATGGAGACCATCACATCTTCCACAATCCCCTCAGGGGTTGCGGTGGAGCATTCTGCTAACTGTAGCATGGTTGTGGTCTTCCTCAAGGAGCCCTAAAGGCTGAGTTTGAGCATTGTGTCCTTCGTTATCACATTAATGGAAGCTCCTAGATCAATCAAAGTATGTGGAATCATGGTGCCATTGATGTGGACATCAACTACTGGGCTTCCAAGGTCTAGATATTTTGGACAGATTACCTACCCCAACATCAGGTCGGACAACTGCCCTATGACATTGATGGTTGGGGCATCTCTCTTGCGCCTTCCTGGATGCCTAAAGCACTTCTCTTTGATTAACCTATTGAAGATAGGCACATCCTTTATGGCTTGGAGAAGTGGTATCTTTACACATAGATGTTTCAGTTCCCCCATAAGTTCAGTTTCTTTGGGGGTAGGCTGGACTGTCACAGATATTCTCTCAGGAAAGGGTGGAATTTATTTCGGTTCACTTTCTTCTTTATCTTCCTCTACCTCCCTAGGTGGAGGCTAACTATCTGGGAGAAATTTCCCAAATCGCAGGTTGATCTCCTGAATCTCCACAACATAAGTTGGGCATGATGGTTCCCCACTATACACTTGTTGAGCCTATCTGTTGCTTAGGTTTGGATTCGGCTGGGAAGGTATTTGGGGTTTCTTTCGAGGAGCAAGCAGTAATGGTTGTGCTTGGGCAGGTGGTGGATGCAAAAGAGCGGGGAGAGTGTTGTGTTGGGACCTCCACCTCTGATGACATGCATTCCATTGAGGTGATGGTTGAGCATAGGATTGAAATGAATGGTTGGTTGGTTGGGCATGATATTGAGATGTGAAGGACCAAGGAGGAGGCGTGGACCAGGAAGGATGAGCAGGGGGACCCCAAGAAGGTATGGAAGTGACTTGGTTGGGGTGGTAGTATGCCTGGGATGTCCCTTGCATCCCCTGCTGGTATGGTCTAGGTCCATGCAGCCTTCTTTGGTTTATGTAATAGAGTTGTTTAGTGACTCCCTCAGTCCCTTGATATACAGCTTTAAGTCCAGGTAAGGAAGGGAACTTATCTGTGGAATTATTTTCATCACAGATTGAACAAACATATATAGATTTCAAAGGGCATTCATTCCTAGGATGTCTCTTGCTGCATCTAGGGAAAAAAATGGCCAAATCCATCTCTGCTTCCTATTGTTTTCTTTTGATATGTAAGGTATCTATTTGCATGGCAAGAACTTGCAGCATCTCATTCTTGAAGTCTTCCAACATGTTTCCAATTTCTCCTTTGATGGATGAGTTAGAGGAAGAGGTACTGGCTATGGGTTAACTCCCCCTACCTTTATTTATGGCTGCTCTAGAATGGTTTCTAAAAATAGTCTTTATGTCTTCATATGATAATTGGTAGATGTCTCCCCCGGCCAGTAGATGGAGGGTGTCTAAAATATCTTCCCAAATTCCCCTGAGCAGAACCATCTTCAGGGACTTAGCGTCATGTGTACACCTGGTCCTTTTGTAACTGAGCTGGAACCTCTCCTCATAGTCTTCCAGGGACTCATCACTTCCTATTGTCATTTAGAAAATTTCTTCTTTAGTATCTTTTGACCTATAATAGTCTCGATACTTGTTGTTAAAGGCTTGTTGCATCTAAGCCCATGTTGTGATACTATTGCCAGGTAATTCCATGAACCAATGCAATGCTGCATCCTTGAGAGTAGAAGGGAATAATTTCAACTTTTGCTCATCATAGTCACAGGTTCAATAGATAACAACAAACTTAGACAAGAAGGTGTCGGGATCTTTTGTACTCAGACCATGGAAATGGGGTAGGGTAGAGGGGCTTATATTCTTCATTTTAATGTTCCAATTGGTCTCCCTTATGGGAAAGGTACCCTCTATTCTTTCTCCATTCCCCCTAGCATTTTTGTGTTCAACCATTGGATCTAAAGGAATTTTTTTTGCTTATTCTTCCCCTATAGGTTCTTAAAATATGTCAGGTTATTCACCTAAGGGTTCTTCTTGATTACAACCACCGAAGAAGAGAGAAGGTTGGCTATGTGGAGCAGTGGGGGTGTTGGGCAAAAATTTACCTGAATTATCTCTATTCGTATGAGGCATGAAAGGAAATCCTTTTGGTTGGTTTTTGTTTCTTTTTCCCCACACTGATAGTACCTGCAAAACTAAAATTGATTAAACAAACAAACCGCAACTAACTGAAATAAACTTGCTGAAATGAAATTGGCAGAATTGAAGAGGAAAGCAAGGAAATGCAGAACTGAAAGAAAGGAAATGTCTATTCTACTTTTGCTGAAATAAACTATTAGCAGAATGTTGCAAGAGAAAATAGAAGAAAGCAGTAATCACAGAATATTCGAATGCTTCCCTGGAAACTACACCAAAAATTGGTGAGCACCAATATTGCAACAATAATGCTGCAACTCCTGGGCTGCCTACTTTACTCTTATCAACCCGGTAGTTCGTAACAAACTTGGAAGGGAAGGTGTTGTATGCACAAGTACTAGTTCTTACTGTAGGTTGTCATTTGGTCAGCTGGCACAAGATCACTAGGAGCTCAAGCCAACTTCTATGGATTCTAGAAGAAGCTTTATATGTGATGGAAGGAAAAAGAGATTACTCTACTGATGTTATTCTTCTTGCAAAAAAGAAGACTGAAATGTGAAGCAAACCAAGGAAATCCTAGTTAACCACTAATCCTACTTTTGCATAAAACACTATGAAAACCATGAAAAGAATGCCATTATCTACTCAAGGAAGTAAACAAAATCTACCTGAGCTATCTCTGAAAGTAAATGAGCAAAAAAAAAAATTGGATTTTATGTATTTTTATGTGAATTTGTCATGCATGTAATTTATTTGTTTGTGGATGTGGCAGCAAATAGGTGGTGATGGAGGGTGGTTTTGGGACTTGAGAAAATGTAGGATGGTGTGGATGGGTCCTAGGAGGTCTCAAGTGGCCTTCTGGAGGCTTTTCCCAAACTTGGCCTTCAAAAGAAAGCTTAGAGGAAAATCTACAGGAGGACACAGGAAATTTACAGGAGGAAAAACAGTGCTCTACAGGAGGCCTACAGGAGGAGGATGAGAGCAGTTTTCACTATTTTGAAGGTGTGAGAGTGGGTGGAGAAGGTAGATGAAGTTTGGAATGAAGTGTTAGGGAACCTAGCGTCTACCAAGAATCATTAGGAGAGAGAAAGATGATTGGATTTGCTCAAGGAGAAAGAGGAAAGTCTATGGAAAATGTAGGAAACTAAGGCAGAATTGAGGGGAGACTTGGGACCTGTAGGGAATGGATCAGATGGATGATGGAATGGATGATAGGTTGGACTACTGCTAGAAGATATCTCTTGCATAAACAACTAATAGTCAACCAATGAGATTAAGCAAGCAAAGAAATAAGTGCATCTAAAAAACAGAGTTTTTGCAACAAAGTAAACTATGATCTACGGAAGAAAATGCTAATAACCATTGCATGAAATAAAAGTATGAAAGAAGATAGTTGCAAATAAGGAAATGAACATGATGAAGAATTTCTAAAGCAAAGAAGACTAGATTATGAACTAACTAGAAGGCTGCAAACACTCGAAGTCCTATGAAGGAGGAAAATTGTGTTTTGGGGGCGCAAGAAGGTCTTTGCCTCAAATCATTGTCCCAAAGGGAGGAAGAGAATCCAAGGCACTATTGCTAGCCTTTTGAATCTTTTCTTTATCACTGCTTAACCTACTATAGAAAGCATAAATGGAAGCAAACTACTAAATCATAAAAAGAAACCTATTCTTAACCATAAAAGGAATGCATCTAACAACAACCTAATCTACAAACTGAAATGAAACATATAAATACAAGTAAAGAGGAGCTTGGTTGCTTGGATTGGGCCCATACCCAAGAGCTTCAGCCCTCTGAGATAACTCAATTCTAACTCAAAAAGGATTCCATCTTTATTTCCAAAACAATAGCAAGATTACATGAATTGTCAAAATAATAAGCTCGAAGTTTAGTCAAGTTTACATAGGCAAAACTGCAGCAAAAATTCAACAAAAATTTGACCAACTCCCTAGTGAGGCCCTAGGCCTCTCTACTTATACAAATGAAGCTCCCAACAACTTCCTCAAAATCACGAAAGCTTGGCTCCCAAAACTCGAGATAAACATCAGTTATCCTCCACTTTGCTCAGCTGGCTACTAATGCATGACTTGGCTGCTTGTACTCCGAGCTGAATGAAGGGAAGTGTTATCACTCAGGTTGTCCCTTGGCTCCTTAAGGGATACAGCCGAGGTAACCACAAACCAATCTTTGGGCTGCAGGTCCTAGCCTACCTGCAGTCAGAGAGGGCTCTCTCTTTATGATTTAACTTTGTTTTGGGTTGATTTTAGGCTAGTTATGGTGTACAAGGGTTTTGTTTTGATTTTGGTGGGAAGGAGATGTTTTCAAGCAGAGTTGGGATGCATAGTGTGAGAAGTTCAAACCATTGGGCATGGAGTCATGGATTAGGGCTTGCTGTTGCGTTTTCTTGGTCACAAGAGGAATATAGAGCAGGATAGCTACACATAGAACAATATCAGGCTGGAATAAAGATGGAATGAAGGTCAGAAATGAAAGGCAACTAAGAATATTTCATTAGCTAACATAGAGGGAAGGTGGATGAAAGTTTGTCTAGGAGCAGTAAAGAATTCCTAAAAAACAATCATATATGAAAGAAACAGGGTAAACATGATCATTTAAGTATGCATATTCATAACCATTTCTGAGGAAAACATATAGAAATAACAAGAACTGAGCATAAGGTGCAGTCAAGCAAAACTTTAAGCTATTCTTTTTTCTTGCTATTTAGATGGTAACACAATTGTGCATAAACATAATAAAACTGTAAACAGAGGTAGAAAAACTTATTGAGGCATGTAGTAGCACAGGAATTCCACAGTCACTCGTTAACCATTAATAACACAACAGTCAGTTCTTCATCCAAAACATTCCAGCAGTCTTTGATTATAGAGCTTCTCAAAAATACAGCACAAGTCCAGCATGAGGAATATCAACCAACCAACCCTTTAAACAATGAATTAGGGTGGTTTATATAGGGAAAATATCTAAAATATCTATTACAGCATACCTTAAACAGGTCTGAGGGAAATAACTTCTTTAACCTAATTTTGTCCTTAAATTAATGCAGGAAAATATCTTTAAGCTGCGTTGGAGGCAGCGGTATCAAAATGAGTTAATATGGTGTCCTTTTGGCTCCTGTTCATTTAGCCATAACTGTGCATTGGGCTTTAATCCCCTGCTCTTGAGTGGTTTTGATGTGCATTAACTGTGATCTGAGAGCCTTACATGGCATCACCGTTTTCTTTGACTTTGCTTTGGGGGCCTTTAATGTTCACTTGCTTTGGTATTGCCGATCTGATACTCTTTGCCGCTTCACTGATACTCTTTTAATTTAATCTGGGCTTCGTCTCTCCTCTGATACTCTTGAAATTGTCAAATCGCCCCTTTTCTGAACCTTCATGAAGAAATCCTGTCAAATTGCGAATTTTTGGGCCTGTTGGTAGCCGAGCAATAGGCAGCCTTCCATTTTGACCGTTTTAAACTGCCTCAGTTTTTCATTCTAGGCATCCTTCGCTGCGATTTCGCCCTTCGCGCCTTTTTTCGGTGATGACGTCAGCAGTGGGTCCTGGTACGACAGTGACGTGGCAGGGTGATGTGGCAGTACGGCAGGGTGACGATGTGGCACAGGACGCAGTGGCGGGTTGATGCGGGGGTGACGTAGTGCTGTCGTGGCGATGACGTCAGGGGTGGAGTGACAGAAGGCAGTTTGTGGTTTCATCGGACCACCTTCTGTATGAGAGCGGCAATTGTCAGAGGGGCTTCGACGCAATAAAAGGTGCACACCTGTCTTCTGTACGGTGGCAAAACTGCCAGGCTATCGGAGGATAACCGTCGATCATCAGGGCGGATCCGAAATCGCCGAGAGTCGTTGGATCTGGGCGGGTGGATCGGAGGGCTGATGGAGTGCGGAGCTGGCGGCAGGTTTATATGCGGGGGCCCGCCCGAACATTAAATTAATATTTATGTGCGGGGGGGTCAAAACTTTGGGAAATACAGGTTTTTGAGGCCTTGGAAGGGGTCTGATAACCTAAAAAGGAATTGCACGCTTCGGAGGAGCTCAAAGGCACTTGAGAAGGGTTTTATGTGTTTTGAAAAGGGTTTATGGCCAAAAAAGGGGTTTATGCCTTGGGAAAGGTAAAACATGGCCAAAGATGGATTTTATACATTTGGAGGGGAATTTTATGCATAGGAATGAGTCCTAATGCATTTTTATAAGATGGTTTGAGAGGCAAGCTGAGGGTTCTGGCTAAGTTTTAGGCAAACTTAGCGATTCCCAAGCATAGTCAAGGTTATCTTCCAACCAGAGGGAGGGGATATGTACATAGAGGAGCTATTTAGTGCTTTTTAGTAAGGAGAAGGGAAAATAGATAGGGATTTACATAATAATGTTAGAAGTTAATATGAATTTGTGAGGTGAAGTGTAGGGGAGAGGCTAAGTTTGTGAACTGAAACTTTAAAACATAGGAAGTGAATGAACTGTGGAGAAATGATTTTTACACAAGAAATGTGGCTTCTATTCACTGAAGAAAGTCAAAGCTTGACTTAGTATTTTACAAAAAATGAAGTGGTAGCAAGACTGGTTGGGCAGATCCCAAGGTCCTCAAGGGGATGTTAGTGAGTGATTTGGGGAATAAAAAGAAGGGGGAGTTAGACATGCCTCGCTTGAGTTGCTCCAAGGGAAAATTGCCTTGCACTTGTGATCTAAAGTAAAATAACACTTTGAAATACAAAATTGATCACACTTATTCATTCTGCAACCTCAAAAACTACTTACCCAGCCTACTTACCTAACATTTTTTTCTTCTTTTTGGTTTGGGTGCACTTAGACTTGCAAACCCTGATTATCTTCTTTTCTTTTGACTGCCCTCCTATCTAAATGTACCCTTATATCTTCCAAGGGCCCAGATTAAGCAGTTGGGCTCCTTCATTTCTCTACCTAGCTACTGATCTGCCAAGTTTAAGCTGTTTGTACAGATATTCATTCTCTATTTTCTAAAACAAGTAATTTAAACCTAGGGAAGCCAAGATTAAGCTGTTTGGCTTTCCCTTATCTGTAATGCTCTTTAAAAATGGTATGATTCTTCAAAATGGAACTTCTTGGAAATAGGGAATCGTGCAGCATGAAAAGATGTCATATTTGGCATGTAAAATAGTCAATCATGAAATATGAAACCTATTGCAATAGGAGGCTAACAGGAAGTTCGAAGTGAGGAGTAATAAATTAGGAGTATTCCCTCCTATAAGTCCTTTCCATTGTCCCTTTCGAGTTATTGCTGCCATTTGTCCACTGGATCCTTGACTTTGACCACAAAAATCATCTATAATATGCATTAAACACATATTAGACCTCATGGCATCATAACTAACTCAACTCACTCTATAAGCATAAATATAATCAAAAAATCATGCAATAAGATAAGAGAATGGTTGATTTGACTAGGTTAGGAGGTAAAATGAGCCCATATAATTACCCATTTATGAGGCTCATCAATTTGACTTCAAATTCACCAATAAATATGGCATCTCACTCTGCATTCAGACACTTTTCTTCCTGAGAGTTTTCCTTAGGATTTTTCACCAAGATTTGTGCCAAGTACTACACTGTATGTATGAAAATGTGCCTGAAATGTTTTGTAAAAGTTTTTTGTACATAATGGCTACAAATCCCTTTAAGACGGAGGCAACCCCATATGTCCCTGCAGGATTTTTGAATATGGCGCCTAGGTCTCCCAGACCTAAGCCTTCTTCTTCCAAGGTGGGAGACAAGAAGCAAAAGAAACCTTGGCAGGTCCTAGTGAGCTAGTCACCGCAGAAAAACCCCACAGAAATCTGCTAGAAGGGAAAGATGGATTGGTCACAACAACTGATAGAGCAGATGGATTTGTATGAGGAAGAACTATGTGAGGGCATAAAATAAATTGATCCTGACGAGGGTGAACCAAAGACTCGATTTCCAAAATATATTCTGCCGCAAAAGGCCACAGCTAAAGGACAACTCAAAGTTCATGGTGTCCATGCCACTATTGTTGTAGAAATTGATGTTTGAGGGCACATTGCTAGCCCGCATATTAACCCTAAATATGGAGGATGGGACTTACCGGACCCTAGTTCCCTCAGTTGGTGTTGTGCAAACAATTGTCCATGATCTATTATGAAGAGTCAGAAGTCACACGGTTGGAGCCAATGAAATGGGTAGTTGGTGTTAGGTCCGCGGGACTCCTGAATATGCTATGGGTGCCATAGTTTAGTCACACCAACATAAACACCATATGTCTGAGCCAATTGCTAACATTGGTCTATGATGGGTGTCTCTAGCTAGGGGAACCTCTCCCTATCATACATATGTTGATCCAACGGATTACATTGTTTCCATTCCAAGGAGTGGACCCTACAGAGGTGTTTGGAGGAAAAACGCATGAAAAGAACCTCGCAGAACAAACGAAGAGTGATTTTGTTCTCATAAAGAAGTCACACGGATACTCCATCCACTCTATCACGGATTCTGCAATGCAGTTTGTTGCGCAAATACTAGTAGGCAAAATAATGCATAAGTGTCATTAAGATGAAGTACCAGTGCTAATTATCTCTTTGGCTCCGGAGTGTGCCAAAGGAGTTCAATATAACACTGCTCATTATTTATGAAAGTAGTTTTTGGAGAATTTTAGGGAGGCCCAGGATGAGCACAAGGCATTGCATTACACCTGGTTGCTTCTCCTGATAGCACTAGTGGCTTGGAGGATCCCCGAGGACAACCAATTTCCTCCACATGACTCAAACCTCCTGGAGGCAGCAAAGTTCACTTCGCTCTAGGCTACCAAGGACCCTGTGCATATCATAGAAGTGAATATCTTTGGGTTCTCTTTGAGATGGAACTGAGGACAATGATTATCTAGAGGCCGAGACTATCACCCACATTTCATGCACAATATGAAATCATAGCTAACTTTAAAGAATATTTCCACAATATGCATATTTTCACGAAGAAGGACGCCATGAGGGTATGACACAAGTTTCCTTACCTGGTGACTGAGGATGATATAGCAAGGGTCGTCAACAAGTGAACAAGTGACTGGATAACCCCTTCAGATGTCGGCACAGGTACCAGTAAGGCTGCTGAAGGATCAACCACGTAGATGATGGCAACATAGAAGAAAAAGGAAGCACGGAAGGCTTTTGCTCGGGAAAAAGCTGTGCAGAATGGGGAAGCTATTGCACGAGATAAATAAGAGGCGGCCAAATAAAAATAAGCACAAGAGAAAATGACCTCATAGGCCACAATTTACATCGAGGAATCGGATAAGAAAAAGACACCGGAGGAGGAAGAAAAAGAGGAACAAGATGAAGGAGGTGTGGAGTTAGAATCTCGCTTCGTGGTCAGGATAAAGAAGAAGGAGACCTCAACTGGGCTAAGCAAGAAAAAAAAGTATGACTGATCCATAGGCACGACCCCTTTGGTCCTAACTGAAGGGGACTTAGATGAAATAGGTGATGTGGTCCGTGACATGACAACAAATCTTTGGGGCCACTTTGAGGAAAAATACCAAAAAGTGTTAGGAAAGGTTCAACAAGACCTCCATGAGCTACAGGTCCAAGTAGGTAGGATACAAACGAGCGTAGGATAGGTGAGTGGGAAGAAAGTGAGCCTGATTCAAGTGAGCAAGTTAGTTATGAACACAGAGATGACTTTGGATCTCTGCGTTATTCAACTACTAGAAGGATCTTTGTGCATCGAGACAGAAGAAGAAAGATCCCAACTGATGTAGATGAAGAACCTAAGCTTAAATCTCGCAGTGCTCACCACCCAAACCTTGCATGAACTATACCAAGGTGTGTCTGATGAATTGAGCGTTCAGGAGAAACGTACACTATTGATAACTAGTGAAGTCAAGAGAAAAAATCAGTAGATTCTTGAGGAGAAGGTACAAGAGCTTAAAGACAAAGAGGAGATCACAACATGCAGTCAATAGTTGGAAGCAGCCATTACACAGGCCTGCAGTGAGTTTCGAGAGCTCAAGATCCCGACAGAAGTGACTTCAATGGAAAAGATTCAGAAACTAGCCGCCGTAGTGAAGGAGTGCAAGGATCAAATCAGCCGAGTCTAGTTCAAGATGGAGCTGTAGATATTAGAGTTACAACTTAAACTGCGGTCCATGACTCCTCCAGAAGTTAGAGAGAAGCACGAGGCTGTTATCAAAGTGGGCATGGAAACCTTGGAAGATGCAGTCAAGGGCTGCACTGAGTTTTTTGAGTAAGCCATGGAATTGTGGACCTCACTGCAAGAGGATCCCACTCTGCAAAATATTTTCACAGACATCAGAGAGAAGCATATGCAATTCTAAAAAAATTAGGTCAACAACATGGACCTTAGCATCAAGGCAAAGCTTTTCTATACTGGAGGAAGGAAAGTTAATCTAGACTGAGATCGACAAGCTATGCAATAAGGAAATGATCATCTCTTGGATGATGTAGTGATGGGAAGATGAGGCCATCCAATTGCCTCTATCCCATGCAGAGTAAGCTCAAGGGCATGCAGCAGACTCAAAGGACCATGAGTCCTCCAGTTGAAGGCCCAACTACTAAAACGTTGGTCGAGGAGGTGAAACAACTTGCTACATAGGGAACCGCAGACCTACAAGTTTTAATGTTGGAGTTTAGCTAGTTGTAGGAGAATATCGAGGCACCAACAGAGTGACTTGGGGACTAGTCACGAAGTTTTGTTGGGGGCCTATTGGGACAGGGTCCCCTGGGGTAAAATTTTGTAATTAATTTTTTCATATTTATAAATTCTCCGTGTTTTGAGAGAGTGGAGCGCGAAGGTCATAGAAGTCAAAAGGGGATTTAATCACTTATTTTGTTAGAAGATAGGGAGTTTTGTGACCCACCCATGATCAGCGAACCATGGTATTGTAAAAGAGAAAGGTATATAAAGGAGTCATAGTGAATTTAAGAGATCGTCATAGAATAGAAGATCATTGTATGGGAAAGTAAGCTAAGGTAAGAAAGTTTGTTTCCTATACTTAGGTGAAGGGGAAGGCTCCAACTTCTGAGTCTGTAGAGACCTTCGTAAGTTATCAGGCTGAGTGCACAGGCCCCTACAACTGTGTTCGCATGGAAGAAGAGTCTGTAATAGGAAGAATATATCTAATAAAGACTATTTTGAGCCATAATTGTGTATATGTGCATCTATAATTACTTATGTAATTTATGTATATTCATTCTGTTATTTTGAATTTATATGAAGTAATGCTTACTTGATGTGTGAAAGTAGCAGATTTTCTTGTTTACTTAATGTTATGAATGTTTAAAGCATTTCATGAAGACTTAGATTCAATTTCTGAATGTTACTGCAATTATCTATATTACAAGGGTTAGGGTTTGTGAATATCAAAATAAGCCCTAGAAATCACAGGAACCCATCACACTAACCTCTAGATGTAGAAACCTGGTTTTATCATCCCCCAATACTGTTTCGGGTGAGACTAGAGCTTGCGCTATGTGGGTTGTTTCCAAAAGGGCTAGAAATTAGGGTTTTTATGGTTAGCGCAACTAACTCTAAACCTGGGTCAGGACTCCTTAAGAGAACTTATTGTTACAACATCCATTGTTGCAACATCTATTTTTCAATCTGCTAGTAATTGTGTTTTTTCTTGTGGACTTTTTTCTTGATTCTGTAAGTTTTGGAGTAGTGTTTGGTGAGAGAAACACCTCTTTGGATGCCCACTTTCAATCTCTAACAAGAAATATGAAATAGCTTGTTTTTACAACACTCCTTGTTACAACATTGGCTTCTCAATCTGATGTTACCTATGTTTGTTCTTCTTGATTCATTTTCTTAATCGCCCAAGTGTTGGTGTAGTGTTGGTTGGTAGAAACATGTCTTTTTCTTTCCAGTTTCAATATTTGAAAAGAAATATGAAATGGATTTCTACCCCATCAATTTTCTCCTCAAGGTGCTACATCTCCTTTAAGGCTACAAATTCATCTGCATTGATAACATACAATCCATAAACATTAGGCATATGGCCTGCTTATCTCATCAACATGGATCATTGTGAAAATAAATGTAAAAGAAAACAATGATGTCTCTAAAACTCAATAATTGTTTCCAATGCAATTCATTAATCAGTTGTCAAGCCAATTCATTTAGAAAACCATAACTTTGTCAAGTCGAGTTCAAGGGTCCTTTGTTAATCCAATTGAATTAAAGGATCCTACCGTTGATGCATTGTTGTAATTCATGTAACCAATGCTCAACCTTCAATTTGTATACAACTAATAAAAAGAAATGTTATTTAGTATCAATGCTCTTGATCAACAATGGGAATAATCGACTATGGTTGCATTAGGTTTCAATCCTAATTCCAAATGGATTCTAATGTTATAATTCATCAATAAGAGACTATTTCATGAGGAAGTTATATTTAATTAGTTGAAAATTGTTGCAAAATGTAAAATCCATAGCTTCACCAGTGAATAGAGGTTCATCATGCCCAATCTATGAAGTGACTGATGCCAATTCTTAGCTTCGCTGGATTATCTTGATTTTGACTTTAACCCCTAATTACTAGCCCTGAAAACCTCTACCTTGAATATGTTCTCAAATTGTTAAGAAAGAACGTATAATTTGCAACAATCATCTATACGGAAAGTGTATACCCTGTAGAAGTTGTAATGAACAATCAAATTGTAGTTTTAGTGTAGACCTGTAGCATTCCTAGGTCACCTCTAAGTCACCCTCCTTCCCTTCATTCTTAGACTAAATTCAATTTATTTAGTCGTCCCACAAGTCGTTGACTTGTTTTAACCTTTAAGCCTAACCCTAAGGTGGAATGATCCCTCTATCTCCTAGTTATTATACATGTTAACTTCAAACACAACCATTTCTCAAGGAAGTGACATAGACAAGGGGAAGCTTCCTTTCTCCACTTCTTGTAACTAGAGAGTTACCGCTACCAGTTGGAATTGCACTTGTGCCATTCTTGCTTATCCTTCTGCTTCCACCTGGAGAAAGGAAGCTGCCCTATATCTCCCTTTTATTTTGTGTGTGTGTGCGTGTGTGTGCACACACGCGCATTGAATTTGTTTTTTGAAAGACAATGATAAAATAACTACAACACCATGTTTTAAGAAATACTTCTTCAAATTGCTGAAAAGTGGTGATACTACCAGGTTGAAGGGATCTGAATGAGTGTTAAAGCATCAGCTATTACAACATTTTCAGTAGATTCAACATTAACAAATGTTATAGAATCTATTGTTACAACATTCATTGTAATGGTCATTGTTTTAGTAGTTTCAATAGTAGTAGTTGTTATAGCATCATCTTTGACAACAGTTTCAACATTTTCAATAGTAATGGGTTTTACAACATTTTCAATAGATTTAAAATTGACATCTATTATGGCATTTGTTGTTACAACATCCCATGACATCCCCACCCATGATTCTATCATAAAATGCATTGTAAATATTTTTTACAAATATGTGAAATTAAGAAAAAAGGACTGACTCAAAGGGACACAGATTCCATATCTAGGGAGGAGGATTACTTTTTTGGGAGGTTGAGGTTTTCTTGTGCAATGTTTGGGACAACCATTAAAACTAGGCTGGTGTATGAATTAATGAATTGGTTCTTAAAATTGAATGAAATGAAAGGAAGGTACGGATGCCCATGCACAAGGAAAAGGGAAAAGAAACCAAGAGGGGAATTACGCAGTGAAAGAAAAAAAGGATAAATTAGTAAACGTAAGCAAGGAAAATAAGGCATGTCATGGTATTCAAATTCATGTTGGAGGAGAGAGGAGACACAATTTGTGCAATAGAAAAAAAAAAAATCTGGTTCGATCAACAGGAAGTGTAGAACAAGAGAAAAGAGAAGGGTATTGGCTCTCAGTTTCCCTAGAGGCTGTGGGATGATTTGCTAGTCTTTAGAGCCCTGCAATAGTTCTGGGTTCCCTAGAGACTGTGGGTTGACATAAGATCCTTGGAGCCCTGTAACAACTTGGGTTCCTAAAGGCTTGGTTGAGATAGAGTCTTTTGATCCCTGTAACAACTTGGATCCCTGAAGGTTGTGGATTGAGACAAAGTCTCTGGAGCTCTGTAACAACATCAATCCCTGGAGGATATGGGTTGGGATGTAATATATGAAGACCTATAACAACTTAGGTCCCTTGGAGGCTGTGGGTTGAGATAGAAATCTCTAGAGGCTTGGACAGCTTGGGAAGAGGAAAATCTTGCAGCAACATCAAAAGAAGACTTGATTAAAGATCTTGGTTACTGTATTATTATTATAGTAGATCCTAGACTCCATAGAAGGGAGTGAATCACTATGTATGCACTTGGGGTGGAGAAATAACCTTTTTCCTCCCTATGCTGAGAAGACAACAGTGGCAACTAGTGGGATTGAGGAAGACGGACTCTGGATTCCCCATTTACATTGGTAGTTGGTGTTCTAATCCCTTAAGCAAGCACACCCCTTAGAATCTGGAATATGGCTTAGGGATGACTTCTACAAGTAAGTGTGGTTAAAACTGTCTATTGTTGAGCAGAGATTCCTTGTTCGAGACTCAGTTTCCATGAAATCTTAATGATAAGTATATGTTTTTGTTGCTTAAGTATTAATGAACTTATGATGCATTTGTGGTTGAAATGGTTTGGATTATTTTTAAACTATAACAACATTATTAATGTGGTGAGAATGTGAATGCCTCTCTATAGAGAGATGACTTTATCGTTATGATAAATAAATACATACATAAACACATATGTCACACCTCCAAAATGAACAATCTTTGATAAACAAGTTGAACTAGTGTATGCATCTGCAATGGAATGAATTGTTGTGTTAAATGATCATTACTGTAGTTCATAACATATACATTGCAACAAAATGTGTAATGTTCTATACAGTAAACTAACTTGAGTCATGTTCCTGAACCAGAATCTTGTCTTGGGGTAAATTTGTTGGAAATAATACTGAGAGGGGGGGGTGAATCAGTATTATCAGGTCAATTATTTTTCAATTCATACACAGATTTGTATACACTACTTAGGTTAGTGAAACCAGTGTATATACACAACTTCAGTTAAGGAAACTAGCATATAACTTATAATTTAATTATTCTTCAGATGCTGATGTCAGAACCATATAAACATTAACCAGGAACAGAAAAATAATGCAGACAATCACACACAAGAACACAAGATATAAGGTGGAAACCCAATGTGGGTGGAAACCCAATGTGGGTGAAAACCACCTGCTACAATTTGTCTCTATCTTCTTTCAATTAGAAACTTCTTTTTACAATGATTATGTAGTGGTGCAGTCTTATACCAGTACGTAGGCTGCAACCTGCAGAAGGATACAACCTTCTCTCATTCTCCAACTTCTCCTGGAAGGGAGCTACAACCCCCTTAGCTCTTGTACTAGTTGAGGTACTAGTACGTAGGTGCTGACCTACAGAAGGCTACAACCTTCTCTTTTTTCCAGGGACCACGTTTCATAAATTTTCAGATTGGATCCATGAATATCATCAATCAAACATCAAGTGTATCTGTATCAATCAATCTCCTTTGTACAAACCAAAATAGAATCAACCAAACACTTCTCAGAATGCTGTAACCAGAAAATAGTAATAGTAACCAGACACCAATTCTGAACCCAGAACATTGCAGCAATAAACAGAAGCAGCTAAATCATTTTTCATGAGACGTACGCTACTTCAAAATGAGAAATCTGTGTACATACGCATCTATATCAAGACTATCCGGCATATACGTTGTTTCCTCTCACTAAACCTACATGTATACACACCTTCGATGTGCCGAACCTGCGTATAGATCTATAAAAGATAATTTCCTGCTTTTCACTTAATCAGACATCAGTTATATCCAGCTTATCAGATTTATAGATCTAATCATGCGTCAATTATAACAGATCAAGAATCACACAATGATACTACTATTCAAGCCTTAAAATCTTGATCCATCAATAGAACTGATCCATCTTTTAGCACTCAAGTTCCTCCTTGGTTCAGGTCCAATAATGCAACTTAAATCAATCACTAGTTTTCCACATCTTGGTCCTCTTAAGATATTCAATACTTAGTCAATGCCCTTGCCAAATGATCTCCTTCCCTTTTTATAGTCTTAGGCCTTACTCAAACCATGGTCCAAAACCATTGAGAACCAATACTTGGGTTCAACACTTTGGATGCAATACCAAGGACCAAAACTATAGGTTCAAATATGTCAGACTAAATACCATGGACCAAACATAAATTCTCCCACATGTACACACTTTCCTTTGCATGAAAGTGCGTGCATACATATACGCACCTTTTGATCGGTGATCCCGCGTGTATACGCGACTTTGCTGAGAGGAACCTGCGTATACCTTATTTTCTTCCATTCTGAGTGCCTGAGCTGTGATTTGCCATTTGAGTGAGTTGTCATCAAGGACAACACCTGTGCCATAGAGCCAAACCTGTGTCATAATGCCAACAATCTCCCCCTTTGGACTTGATGGCAACCCAAAGTCACTCAAAATCATCCTCCCCCTTTGACATCAGGGGCAAAGGGTTATGCTCCCCCTGAGTAGATGCTGAATTCTCTGTTCTGTTGTGCTACCCATGACTGTAGGCAAGGTCTGCAAGAAGATGTTCTTCAAAAGAAACATGACTTTATACATCATAAATGACCTTCCTATCACTATAGACTCATGCATACATCCATCTCCCAACCAAGTGGGGATACATCAAGAATTTACACATGATAAAACAAGAACATTACTTCATCCATCCCAGGCATAGTGAGGAAACCAAGATAGGCTGTTACATGACCTTGATAAGAAATAAATACATGACATAGAGACAAAATATCTATAGCAAGACACAATTATCTATCAATCATCATTCAGACCAGCAACCATGTTCTCGCTTTGCACCTGTTCCACCTGCAATCCAAACCACTATGAAATTGAACCAAGATCCTCTAAGATAATGCCAACAATGCATTAGAAGAATATATATGCTCCCCCTGAACCTGTGCCAGATGGTCTCTATCAAACCCATATCAGACTCTTTTTACCCAGAGCCTAGCCCATTGATTGTCTTCAACCGACATATACGCGACTGTATCCACATAAACCGGCATATGTATGCGTATCGACCTCACGAAACTCGCGTACAACCACTTTTCTCTGAAACATACAAGATTCAACAGCAAGATGATGCATCAACTACCCCCAACTTCTATCTGAGGTACTCAAATGTCTCCTTGGGTAGTGGTTTGGTAAGTATATCAACAACTTGTTCCTTAGAGGGCACATACTCCAATTTGACCTTTTGTTCAAGAACTTGTTCCCGGAGAAAATGATACTTGATAGGTATGTTCTTAGTTTTTGAATTCATGATAGGATTCTTTGAAATACTGATCACACTTTTATTATCACAAAAGATGGAGATAGGTGGAGTACAAGTGATTTGAAAATATTGCAAAGTTTTCATCATCCAAAGGAGTTGTGTGCAGCAAGATGCAGCAGCCACATATTCTGCTTCAGCTGTAGATAAAGCAATTGAACTTTGTTTCTTGCTGAACCAAGATACTAATCTGGAACCCATAAAGAATGCACCACCACTAGGGCTTTTTCTGTCATCCACTCTTCCTGCCCAATCTGCATCTGTATATGCATGAAGTGTGAGATCTGCATCTCTAGGATACCATAAGCTATAGTTTTGTGTTCCTTGAAGATATTTGAAAATCCTCTTAACTTCCTGAAGGTGTGCTTCCTTTGGATTTGCCTGAAACCTTCCAACTATTCCCACTGCATGCATGATGTTTGGCCGAGTACCTGTTAGATAGAGCAGACTACCAATCATGGATCTATAGGTTGGTTGATGTACTGTTGTTGATTCATCATTAGCACTAAGACTGCATCCTGTTACCATAGGGGTACATACTGGTTTCGAATCTTCCATGCCATATTTCTTCAAGATCTGCTTTAAGTACTTGGTTTGTGATAAAAAAATACCGTCTTTATTTTGTTGGATTTGTAAACCAAGGAAATATGTCAGCTCACCAAGCAAGGACATTTCAAATTCTCTCTGCATCACCAAAGCAAAGTTTTGACTCATGACTTCTTCATTGCTGCCAAAGATGATATCATCAACATATACAACAAGTATTAGCAATTTAGCATTATCAATTTTTATATATAGATTGCTATCTGCTGATCCTTTTGAGAAACCTTGTTGATGGAGGTATTTGTCCAGACGATAGCACCAAGCCCTTGGAGCCTGTTTAAGACCATAGAGTGCCTTCTTAAGTCTGCATACAAGTTTTGGATCATTTCCAAGGATAAATCCTTCTGGTTGCTCAATATACACTTCTTCCTCTAAGTCTCCATTTAAAAAGGCTGATTTCACATCCATTTGAAATACTTTGAACTTCTGAAAGCTAGAAAGCACAAGGAACATTCTTATTGCCTCAAGTCTAGCAACTGGTGCAAAAGGTTCTTCAAAGTCTATACCTTCTTGTTGAGCATACCCTTTACAAACAAGTCCAGCCTTGTTTCTAATAACTTCTCCATTTTCATTCAGCTTGTTTTTGAATATCCATTTTGTCCCTATGACATTCTTATCTTTCAGTCTAGGAACCAACTCCCAAGTGTTATTCTTTTCGATCTGCTCAAGTTCTTCATCCATGGCCTTGACCCAGCATTCGTCTTTACATGCTTCACTTATATTTTGTGGTTCAGTGGAGGAGAGAAATGCTAGATAGCTTGAAGCTTCAGAAATACTTCTTCTTGTTTGTACACCTGCCTCTTTCTGTCCCAAAATTTGAGTCTCTGGATGGTTCTTCTGGACATATTTGGATGGAGTCTTTCCTTCTATCCTTATCTGTTCTTCTGGTGCCTCATGGGTTTCTTCTTCATCATGAATCTGATTTGATTTTGAAGGATAGTCCTCATCATGTTCAAAATTTTCAGATTTTACTTGCCTAGGAGAGTTTCCTTATTCATCAACCACTACATCAATACTTTCAACAATTTTTCCAAGTATTTTATTGTAACACTTATATGCTTTGTTGTGGGGAGAGTAACCAAGGAGAATGCCTTCGTCTACTCTAGTTTCAAACTTGCCAAGGTTTTCATCAGTCCTTTTGATGTAGCATTTGCTTCCAAAAATTTTGAAGTTTTTTACCGTGGGAGTCTTACCATACCAAAGTTCATGAGGAGTCTGATTGTTGTTTACCCGAATGTTTGTCTTGTTAAGAATAGTAACTGCATCAAATGCGGCTTCACCCCAGAAGGTCGTGGGAGTTCAAGACTCATCAAGCATAGCACGAGCCATTTGTTGAACCGTTCTGTTCATCCTTTCCACTACTCCATTTTGCTGAGGAGTCCTTGCAATAGAGAATTCCCTTCTTATTCTATGCAAAATAGAAAAATTCATTCGAGGTAAATTCCCCTCCTCGATCAGATCTGAGGCATTTGATTTTGCGATCTGATTCATTTTCAACCAAGGCTTTGAATGATTTGAAATTTTCGAAAGGTTCATCTTTATACTTCATGAGTCCTATCCAACACATCCTTGAAAAGTCGTAATGAACAATATGAAGTACTCTTCTCCTCGAGGTGACCTCTTCCTAGTTGTACCACATATATTAGTATGGACAAGTTCAAGTGGCCTACTAGCTGATCCTTCCTTTTCAAGGAAATTAGTTTTGGTTTGTTTACCAAACTGACATGATTTGCATATTGTATTGTCTGGAATTCTAATGTCAGGAAGATTACGAAACTCTTGATATTTGCATGCTTTCCTTATCTGAGAGAAACTTAGATGCCCCAATCTTCTGTGTCATAGCCAGTGTTCATCATTCTTGCTTAGATAGCATTGTTTTTGTCCTCCTTTGAATATGTATAAATTATTTGGAGTTCTTATGCCTTTGATCACTATTCTTCCTGTATCAAGCTCACGAACAATACACCCATTTGATCGAAATATTACCTCAGTTTCTTGATCACACATTTGACTGACACTCAATAGATTATGCTTTAAGCCATCAACATACATAACATTTCCAGCTTTGACCTTCTCTTTCAAAGAATAGAACCTTTACCTTTTATGAATGCTGGGGTGTCATTTCCAAATGAGACCTTCTTTTCATTTTCTAAGGCACTATATGACTGAAGTTTTTCTTTATCACCTATCATATGTTTCGAGCATCCACTGTCGATGTACCACTAATTTTCCTGTCCTTCTACATATAAGGCTATCCCACATCTTTCTGGTTGTGGTTCTTTCTTTCTCCATGTTTTGGGACTAAATGAAGCTTGCTCCTTCTGAGTTGTTTGCCAAAACCGACTCCTGCATTCAGAGTCTTCATGACTGAAGTTGTTACAAATAGAACATTCTATTTCATTTTCAAGAGCAGAAAAGTTATTATAGGTCCTTTTCATGATCCCAGTCATATTCCTTTGTTTTTGAGCTTCCCTAGTCATGATGGTCTTGTAGGCAACACATTGAGCAACTTTGTGACCAAAGTTATGACAAGAGAAACATTGGCCATTGAAGAAATTCCTGTGATTATCAAACCTACCAACCAAATGATTGTAGTTTCTATTGACATCCATTCTTGAGGCAAATTGGGAATGATTTACCTGTGGTTGGTTGAAGCTTCTGTTCATCCTTGAAGTAGATTGCCTCCGATTTACTTGGTAATCTTTGTTCATTCTTGAAGCAAATTGTCCCTGATTTACCTGGTGATCCCCATTATATTTTTGTTGTCGATTGTCAACATGTTCATTTTTCCTTGCTACATCAAGATAAATTTTGGAGGTGGATGGATTCTATGCTTGAGACGCTTCTTCAGAATATCCGAGACCTGTCTTGATTAGAGGAGAACGTTGCACTTTGATAATTTCATCTAAAGTTTCAGATCCTTTAGCAAATCTAAGATTAAGGGCTTTTGTTTTCTCAATTTCTTTTCTAAGTCCCACAATTTCACATTCTAACTCTTCATTGTGTTTATCTCTTTCAGCAAGTTGGAATGTCAGAGTATCTATGATCATATTCTTTTCTTCTAAACAAATTTTAAGTTTAGAAATTTCTTCATAAAGACCTTCTTCATTTATAGCATCCAAGAAATCATCATCTTCAAAGGCCATCAAAAGTCTATCATCATTACCTTGTTCATCTTCATCACTATTTGAAATTCCATCACTGTCTTCATGAGTATAATAGCTCTTTTTACTTACATTTTGTTTTCTGTTCCATCTAACTGGTTCCTTACATTTATCTTTATGAGGACACTTGGCAGCATAGTGGCTGACTCTTCCACAAGCAAAGCATTTGAAAGGCAGCTTACCTCTGAATCTTCCAGTTCCCCGTTGAAGGTTTTTGACAAAATTTGACTCTTCCTCTTCTTCTGACATATGTCCTGACTCATTGTGATCTCCTTTTCCTGAGCTTTGGATGCAGCGTTTCTCCTATCTGATGGTCCGCCTTTTCTCATTTCGTAAGTAGTTAGGATTTCGTGCAACTGTGACATGGTAATGCTCTGCAAATTCTGCTTTTCTTCTATGGTAGAAACTTTTGAATCAAACTTAGGAGACAAAGATCTTAGAACTTTTTCAACCAAAACAACTTTTTTTATTTCTTCACCCAAGTTTTTCATACAATTAACAATCTCATCTATACGTAGGAAATAGTTAGTCGTACTTTCATCATTGTGCATTCTGAGATTTTCATATTGAATTCTGAGAGTTTGTAGTTTACCTCGTTTTACCTGATCATCTCCTTCATAGCTCAGAATGATCTTGTCCCATATTTATTTTACGGTTTTGAGCTGCATAACCTTGACGAATTCTAATTGAGGTAGACTTCCTAGTAAAGTATTGACAGCCTTGGCATTCGTTTCTTACTGCTTTTTACCAACCGTATCTGTAGGAGTTGTTGATGGAAATTTGTATCTTGTTTCTATGACATCCCAAACTTCAGTACCAAGAGATTGAAGATAGGTTGTGATTCTTACCTTCCAATAGACAAAGTTGCTCCCATAAAAAATTGGTGGCCTGATCGATGCCTCCTTTTCGTAGTTGCTCATGATGATAGATCTTCCTTCAAGTGATCAAGCTTCTTCTGAAGGACTTATTCTGATACCAATTGTTGGAAATAATACTGAGAGGGGGGTGAATCAATATTATCAGGTCAATTATTTTTCAATTCATACACAGATTTGTATACGCTACTTAGGTTAGTGAAACCAGTGTATATACGCAACTTCAGTTAAGGAAACTAGCATATAACTTATAATTTAATTATTCTTCAGATGTCGATGTCAGAACCATATAAACATTAACCAGGAACAGAAAAATAATGCAAACAGTCACACACAAGAACACAAGATATAAGGTGGAAACCCAATGTGGGTGAAAACCACCTGCCATAATTTGTCTCTATCTTCTTTCAATTAGAAACTTCTTTTTACAATGATTCTGTACTGGTGCAGTCTTATACTAGTACGCAGGCTGCAACCTACAGAAGGCTACAACCTTCTCTCATTCTCTAGCTTCTCCTGGAAGGGAGCTACAACCCCCTTAGATCTTGTTCTAGCTGAGGTACTAGTACGTAGGCGCTGACCTACAGAAGGCTACAACCTTCTCTTTTCTTCCAGGGACCACGTTTCATAAATTTTCAGACTGGATCCATGAATATCATCAATCAAACATCAAGTGTATCTGTATCAATCAATCTCCTTTGTACAAACCAAAATAGAATCAACCAAACACTTCTCAGAATGTTGTAACCAGAAAACAGTAATAGTAACTAGACAATAATTCTGAACCCAGAACACTACAGCAATAAACAAAAGCGGCTAAAGCATTTTTCATGAGACGTACGCTACTTCAAAATGAGAAACCTGTGTACGTACACATCTGTATCAAGACTATCCGGCATATACGTTGTTTCCTCTCACTGAACCTGTGTGTATACGCGCCTTCGATGTGCCAAACCTGCGTACAGATCTATAAAAGATAATTCCCTGCTTTTCACTTCATCAGACATCATTTATATCCAGATTATCAGATTAATAGATCTAATCATGCATCAATTATAACAGATCAAGAATCACACAATGATACTACTATTCAAGCCTTAAAATCTTGATCCATCAATAGAACTTATCCATCTTTTAGCGCTCAGGTTCCTCCTTGGTTCAGGTACAGTAATGCAACATAAACCAACCACCAGTTTTCCAGATCTTGCTCCTCTTAAGATATTAAATACTTAGTCGATGCCCTTGCCAAATGATCTCCTTCCCTTTTTATAGTCTTAGGCCTTACTCAAACCATGGTCCAAAACCGTTGAGAACCAATACTAGGGACCCAATACTTGGTTTCAACACTTTGGATTCAATAACAAGGACCAAAACCATAGGTTCAAATATGTCAGACTAAATACCATGGACCAAACATAAATTCTCCCACATGTATGCACTTTTATTTGCATGAAAGTGCGTGCATACGTATACGCGCCTTTTGATCGATGATCCCTCGTGTATACATGACTTTGCTGAGAGGAACCTGCGTATACTTTATTTTCTTCCATTTTGAGTGCCTGAGATGTGATTTGCCATTTGAGTGAGTTGCCATCAAGGACAAAACCTGTGCCATAGAGCCAAACCTGTGTCATAATGCCAACAAAATTCTCATTCATACTTACTAACAATGCTAATGTAAGTAATACAAAGATGTTATGAAACATCACAGGCAGTGGAAGGATCCATAAAGATTTGAAATAAAAACTTGGAACATTGGGCACAAAGACCCTCTTTATTAACATCAAATAAGTACATAAGAGACCACTCACTTGGTAGGGTTTGTACATATACATGGATGTTCCTTCACTGGATTATAATCCCATGGACCTGTACAAAAGGCATCGAGACAACGTTTGAAGGATTATCCTCATTTAAGTGTAGGAATAGTTGAATACCATGTATGTAGGATTCGCCAACCTTGTGTTATAGACATTTTTGGGCACTACAACCCCAATCATACATGTCCATAAACCGAGGGCTCCTAATTCCCTAAAAGTGTTGCTTCACACCCTAAAGAAACAAGGTCAGATGATTACATCATCTCCCAAAAGTTCTCCATGGAAAACTGCTCAGAACTGGTCAAAACTAGACCATACAGACTGCCCAGTGCAGAGGGTGCAATGCATCTCACCTGCTCAATGTAAAAAGTGTGATGCATACTGGAAAGCCCTTATGTAGGGTGCGATGGGCGAGAGTAGACAAATGGCAGAGACAGTTTGTAAGGTGGATGATCATGGAATCTTCCAGAAACTTCTCCTGTGACACTTGCCTCTCTAAATTCGCCCAGGGATGAGTAAGAGATCATCAATCTCCAAGTGGAATCAAGAACTATCAGAGAGAGGACACTAATCAAAATCCCAAAAGCTAACTCACCCCCCTACAATCATCTATATATGGATCCCTCATCACAGAGATCCAGAGGCTGGAATCTTGTATCTTGTAAGGAAGTGCTATTGGTCTCCTAGTGCAATATCATAGTGTTGGGTGATCCAAGATTTTCATGAGGTGAAGAAGGGCTTTCATGCTGAGAGGATGACGCTGGGTCAGAACAATTGGTTGTAATCCTCTTTATTATTCTTGATATTAATAAAGCTATTCAAGTTCTCCTCCACATTCTTGTATGTTAGATAATATATGCATTTTTGTGGTCAATATATATCTGGTCCTATATTGTTTATGATTATAGATCTCTGTTCTTCGATAGTATTATGCTGCTTTGACTCCATAGGTGCTCTTTGAAGCTGAGTAAGTGAAGAAGGAGCGGCAAAGGTCTGTCAGAAGGGAGAGGAACCAAGCAAGGAACCAAGCACAAGACTGAGGTTGGTGTCCTTTGTTCCCCTCTTATCTACTTCTCATAAAGGAAAGCGAAAGTAGTTTTGGTTTTTTTGTTTCTAAGGTAGCTACCCGTCTTAGTGGGACTAGCAGCTCCGAGTGGACACTAGATTTCCCGATAACAAAATGGCGACTCCGCTGGGGAGCGAATAGCTTGTTTGCTTGTCTATATTTGTTTGTTTTATAAACTTACAGACGAAGCCTAAAGTCAAGCCTATATTTGTAATATCATTCTTCTTGTAATTTCTCCAAAATACCCCATTAATAGTTACATACATAGATAGCATAATCTTCCTATTATTATGAGATTAACTACCCGATTCTCTCCACATTGTTCTCGCCAAGTTCCTCCATGGAAACCTTGTCCCCTTCCTCCTATTGGAATTATTATGCTTCTCCTTACTATCGTTGCTCCTGCTGCAACTCCTACTAGTCGGGAAACACTAGAGGGAGAGACCCTCCCTCACCAATCGCCATATCTTGTTGACCGATGTCACTGAGTCCAAATATTTCTTTTAAAAATGATACAACTAAGATATTCACCTTGACCTCAGAGTTCTCCACCTTGTAATCAATATTTTGTATCTTGGATATGATTACCTCCACTGTTTCTTGCACAATTTCAACATCTTTTTTTAGACCTTCCAACTACCTCGTTACCATGGTGAAATGAGAGCGAACCTCAAAAATTATTTTCCCACCAATCTTGGAGATAATCTCATTGATTTATTGCTTGAACACCTAGTCAATCTCATCTAGAGAGCCACTGGTGCCACTACCTGACAAGGAGGCCATCTCTTTAACTCAGAAAGAATGTATGGAGAACCATTGTGCATGAATTTTGCACAAGCATCCTCTTATAGCGAGACTTAGCTCCAAAATGATGGTGGGGGGAATCCCTTCGTGTTTAATGCTGTTTGTATTCATTACACACCTTGCAAACAATCGTGAATTCATTGTTTCTTGGCCTGGACCATAAACACACATGGTCAAACTGAGACATTCTTCCTCAACCACAAAAATATAAAATCCTTCACTACTAATTTACCTTAATTCTTTTTCGACAACATCCCACGTGTCCACATTATTAGCATTAATCCTCGCGTTTAACCATCTATTAGATGAATGGCCTGTCATTCTACTGAAGAAATCACTGATAAGATTTTGTACCATGAAATGAATACAAAATTTATGCAACCTATAAATCAGCTTATCCTCCATAATTACCCTTAAACATCTCGAGATCCTCAAGTTATGAGAAATCATGGTATGCGACATATAATTTTGATGCCACCTTCCTCCATCAACTCGCCTTGAACCAAATTGACGCCTTTGTTGGATTGATCATCTGAAAAAATGTTTTTCTCTCTCTTAATATGATATAACTCCAAAATTTCAAATGTATCCATGGTCAATTGGATTCTTTGTAGAGTTAGTATTGTATTTGGTTCCTTGCAATGATTCAATTTTATACATTTTTGAATTGTAATGAGAATCTCCAAAGATACTTAAGGCCATATCCCTAATTCTTTTGCCTGATTGTTCGAGGTGAATCCCAAACCCCACGCAATTTTTATTTTTTACTTTTCCATCAGTGCAAAGGATAGACCTCACGTTCCTACTTCCCCCCATAGATCAATTTCAGATGTTATTGATCTACTAGTATATATGAATTTCACTTGTTTTAGGTATATATAATGATGATCTTGTCAGTATTGACTTGTCAATTTTTATATGTTGCAAGTGGTTGATGATTTGGATGCAAATTTATCATGTATGATGGTTTTGATTTATTTCTCATGATGGTTGTTATCAAACTCACTTAAATTATAGAAATTTTACTCACTTGTTTTAATTATAGATGATGACCATGTTACAATAATTATCCTGTTATATATATATATATTGGATGGTGTAGATTCTATTTTGATGGAGAGTTAATAAGTATAAAATATTTCAAATGCATTCATATGATCTCTAATTATATAAATTATTTAAGAGACATGATATATTAAACAAATAAAATAGAAATAAAACATATTAATTTAACTGTATGAAAAAAATAATCATTGTTTAGAAGAAAAAAATGAAGCAACAATGGAAGCCACACTAGAATAAAAATGGGAAGCAAAAATGGAATCCAAATTGGAAGTGAAATTGGAAGCCACACTAGAAGAAAAACTGGAAGAAAAATTGGAAGCCACACTAGAAACAAAAATGGGAGAAAAATTGCAAGTCACACTAAAAGCAAAAATGGAAGAAAAATTGGAAGCCACTCTAGAAGAAAAACTAGAAGCAAAATAGGAAGCCAAACCAGAAGAAAAGTTGGAAACAAAATTTGAAGCCACAAAAAAGCAAAACTGGAATCAAAACAAGAAGAAAAACTGGACATTAAACTGGAAGAGAAACTAGGACCAAATTGGAAGCAAATAATAGCTCTAATTCTGACGATAAAATGATGTTATTACCGGATCTATTCCTAGTTCTCTTTACAACACTATTCTAGGTGCTATTTACGTTGTTATTTATGGTGTTATTTTCGGCACAACTTCTAGCAAACCTCCAGGAAATATTTATGGTGCTATTTTGAGCGTTAATCCAGGCACTATTTATGATGTTATTTCTAGAGAAATTTACAGTGCCAAATCTGGTGCTATGATAAACATACTTGGTCATGCCCATTTTTGTGACGAGAAAGGTGACTATTCGTGAACTGAAAAACACTAAATTCTAGCACTATTTTAGGTGCTATCTTCCTATTATGTTGTAGTGACAAGTTATTTTTCTTTAGGAAACTTTGGGGGAAGGGGATTCCATAGTTGATTTCTAGGAGCGTTATTTACCTTTCTACAAGCTTATTGGTCTGGATGTTCATGGGATATTTAGGGGTATGGACTTTGGGTGGGATTCCCACAAAATCCATGTTGAAAGTACTTGGAGTGTTCTCTCTAGCTTGGTTATGGAATGAAATTCCTCAGAGCTAGAATCTACTTATAATTTTCTTAATATCTATGGTCCGCATGAAGAAATGAATGATTTTTGGACAAATTTTTTTGGGAAGTCAGTTTTGAAGCGAGACAATCTTATCTTAGGTGGAGACCTAAATTTCTTGTTGGCAACGATAGAGTCCTAGGGAGAGAAGGCTAGGTTAAATGTTCTCTCAGACTTTTTCTCCCACCATCTAGATTTGTGCAAGATTTTTCATGTTCAACCTATCTGTATCAAGCCTACCTGGAAAAATTAGAGGGTAAGAGAGGATAGAGTGGCAAAGCGTATTGATCGATTCTTGGTGGTCGAGTCCCTAATCCAAAATTTTGGGTTTATAAGGAAATGGATTTTTGTGGGAGGGGTCTCTAATCACTTTCCGGTTCTGTTGGAAGTTAAGGGACAATCACAAAAATTAGCCAGCATATTCAAGATGACGTAAAAATGGAATCAGGATGATAGTTACAAACAAATGGTCTCCACAAATTCGAGACATTTGGAACAAGGAAATGGTATTTCTGTAGCTCCAAATTTTGTGGATAATTTAAAAAGGTTAAAGGTGTTGTCAAAGGAGTGGGAAGTAGAGAAAAATCATAGAGATGATGAGGAACTTTTAAAAATTGAACAGTATTTGGCACTAGCCTTTGATTCATCGGAGGATATTTTTAGGGATTAAGTATCGAGTTGGTTATACTTCTCAGAAAGAAAAAGGAGACCCTTACTTCTCAGGAGACGGAATGGAGATTCAAGAGTAGAGTGATATGGTTGGAAAAGGGTGATGTAAATACCAAGTTATTCCAGGCCTATGGGAAGAGGCAGAAAATGGTAAATACCATATGGAAATTAAATGACCACTTAGGGAGAGAGGTCACCAGTTTTGATGGACTGGAGAACCAGGGAAAGAACTATTTCGAAAACCTCTTCAAATAACCGAGGGGCATCACCATTGAAGAGGTGATCAAGGTGGCATATTATTACCCAATATTTGTGGAATCAGAGGACAACCAAGATCTAATTGAGGAAGTGAGTGAAGAAGAACTAAAAATATTTCTATCAAGTTTCCAAAAGGAAAAAAGTCCAAGGATGGACGGGTGGCCTGTGGAATTCTTCAGTGGCTTCTTTGAATTGCTAGGTGATGATTTATTGAAAGTGGTTAATGAATCCAAAAGGTAAGGTAAATTTCTCCCAACCTTAAACTCAACCAACATTGCTTTAATTCTGAAAGTAGATAACCCATCCTATTTTGATCAGTTTAGGCCCATTTTTCCATGCAACTGTGTAGAAAAAATAATCTCAAAGGTGATAGGTCAAAAATTTAAAACTATTCTATCAAAAGATATATCTAGTGAACATTTTGGTTTCTTCGAAGGAAGGTAGATCCATGAGGTGATAGGGGTGGCACAAGAAGGTATCCATAGTAGTAGAACCCAAAATATAAAAGGTTCAATATTCAAAATTAACCTTTGCAATGCCTATGATCATGTTAACTAGACTTTTATCTACTATCTTCTTAAACATGTGGGGTTTGAGGTCCCCTTCATCAATTGGATTATAAAATCCTTGTAGACAATGTCCTTTGTAGTCCTCACCAATGGTGCAACATCTCCTTTTTTCAGGGCTAAATAAGGCCTCTGACAAGGATGTCCATTGTCACCTTTCCTTTTATTCATAGTGCCAAAAGATCTTAGTCTAATGTTAAAATATGTCAATCAAAGAGGTTAATTTAAAGGTTTAAGTGTTGTCAGAACTCTTTCTATTACTCATTTTCTATCTTTTGATGACATATTAATGTTTTTGAATCTCTTCTGTAATGCGACTGGGATGGTAATAAAAGAAGCAAAATCCACTATTGCTACTCACAATTTAGATTTGTATGAGACTGATTACATGAGTATGTTATTTCATTTTGAGATCTTGAATTTTGGCTCCGATATTGAATACCCGGAGTTCCACTTAAAACCAAATTGCTACAAAATTGAAGAATGGTTTTGGTTATGAGCAAAGTTGGAAAAGAGGTTGTCATGTTGGATTCATAGATGGTTTTATAGATTTGGATGCCTAGTGCTTGTTAAATATGTGTTGGAAGTGATTCCAGTCTATTGGATGTCATTGACATGGATTTCGAAGGTATTTTTGGAAAAAATTATGTAGATTTATTTTAGAGTTCTCTGGGATGACACTCAAGAGGCTTCTATAATCCCATGGGTTAAATGGTCAAGAATTGAAATTTCAAAATTTTTGGGGGGATGGGGATTAAAAAATATCATCTTGTTCTTCAAAATCCTAGCAGCAAAAATGAGATGACGACTTCTCACTACCACCAACTTATGGACGGATTTTGTTATCCAAAAGTATATAAGGTCGGACTCATTGGAGGACTGGATTAGGAGACAAAACTGATCCATAGGTAAAATTTCATCAGTGTTAAGGGAAGTGTTAAATTCTTTTAATTTATTTGCTTTTGGTCTGGCTTGGAAAGTTGGGGATAGGCATAAGGTTAGATTGGGTCCCTGGCCAAGAAGTGCGGAAAACAATATAGTTTCTCAAAATAATATTGTTTACTTAAGGGATGAAGGCTATACAAGACTCTTCCAGATTAAAAATCGATTGGAAACAAATTTATGGAGACAAGGTTGGCTTGACGTTCATTCCCTAAAAATTCTTGAAGGTCTTCTAGATTAATAGATAAGGTACATGAATACCTTGACCATGGCTTGTATCAAACTTAATGATCAAGAGGATGAATTGGTGTGGGCATCCTCCCATTTGGACATTTACACTCCAAAATTGGGTGATATTTTCCTAATGTCCAACCATAATTGGAAGACGTAGGGTGGTGGTGAAGAGAGATTTGGAAGGAAAGATGTCCTTAGAAGGTGAAGTTGTTGGTTGGTGCTTCATTGCAAGCAAGGGCCCAACATGGGAGGTGTTGCAACGAAGATACTCCATTAGCTCGGGATGGTGCTCCTTATGCAAAGGGGAAAATGAATAGTCGAATCACCTTTTTGTAAAGTGTCTATTAACTCACCAGGTCTAGAATGAATGTAGAGAAGTTTTGGGGATGAAATACAGCTAGGAGGGTCATACTTTTGTTCCCTCTTGGTTAAGCAGGAAAAGCGATCAAGTGAACATAATCATAAAGGCTCTTACTCTCATCGTTTGTTAGGGTGTATGGATCGCTAGACATAAAGATATCTTCCAGGGCCTTGTAAAATATTGTAATTTCGTATTTGGATCATTCATTAGGCAGATGATCTGATGGTAGAATTTATGTTAATTTAGGGTTTTTTTTTCCCTAGAAGGAAATCATCCTTTTATATGAGGGAATTGTATTGTGGTTGTGTAGGTGTATATTCTGAGTGAGAAAGAGAGAGGAAACTATGTGAGAGATAAGATAAAATTACAACAAATTTGATGTAGGTTGTATCTCTTCATTTTGTTGGATAATATAAAAGGAAGTACTAGATGTTTCTCCATGGACTTAGCCCAAATTGGGTGAACCACATATATTTGTGTCTCTCTTGTTTTATGTGTTCTTTGTGTTTGTGATTCCGCAATATATTATGTGTTCCATTTCTCTGTAATATATAATTTTCTAATAGTACAACAATGCATAAATATGCATTTAATCAATATTGTGGAGAACATTCACAGACTGAGTCTTTCTTTCCATCATTTCTCTTGCAGGCACATATTCATAACAAGGAACCATGATGCAATTAGACTATCTAAGGTAGGCACTCTCCTGGATAGGGAGCACTCTCCTGGATAAGGAGATCTCGCAGGTGACTACCATTTAGGGTTGGGACAGATCTAAATACTATCATCTTTAAAAGCATGTTAATGTGTATAACTTTTTCCCTTTTTGTGGCAAAGAAGTTTTATAAAAGTAAATGGAGTTGGAATGTTTACTCTTAAATTTACAAAATCATAAAGAATTACGTGGTGGTAAAAGAAGACAAAACGTGTCAATTTAAATTCAATTTCAAGTCATATTTTTTTTAAAATTTAATATATATTTTTTTATCTAATTTATTCGTTTTCTTTAAAAAATATTCATTAATATTTTACATAAAATTTTAAGTAGTGACAGAACTATGACCCCCCATTTCTATATTGATTTATGGTTTTTTAATTCCAATTTCTTTATGAGATGTGTTGTAAACATTCTAAAGATTGCTAAACAAATTTAAAAATAAAAGGTAAGCATATTTTTTAATTATTATTAAAATACTAGTAAAAATGATAATCTTTTTGTATATATAAAACCACGACCCAAGAAACTATCCTTTCAAGTTTATAAAATCAATTTTTTTAATAGAAATTCGAAAATAACATATAACAAAATGTTAAAATTATTTTTTGAAATTTTTTAAAATATATTTTAAAATTTTTATAATAAAATTTTTAAATATGATTATAATAACGTATTTTATATTATTCAAAATATAATATATTATTTGTTTAGAAATTCTAATTCTATATCTATATCTATCTATCTATCTATATATATATATATATATATATATATATATATATATATATATGAGTTTTAGCATTTCATTTAACTTTACATATTTAAACCTGCATATTTAATAAAGTTATTTATATTTTGTGAGTGATTAACCATAGTTTTTACCAATATTTACTATCAGTTGATTTATTTACAAATTTAGTATTTACTTTTTATAACATTATTTATATTTTCTAAACCCATTAAATATGTTTACTATAGTTTTTACCAAAATTTATTGTCAGTTAGCTTTGTTACAAATTTAGCATTTCTTTTTTTTATAATTAACAAGTATGAAACTCAACTCATTTAATTGATATTTTTATATTCATTTTTTTTTATCTTTTTTCATTTGAGTACTTTTTTGCTTTTGCCATATAATGAGACACATTAGCGTGCTTTTACTATAGGCCATATCTCCCCTTTTTCTATATTTGGGCTCATGTGTCCATATTTCACACGTTTCTTGACTCTATGATTTTTTGGAGCACTATAGCTTATACAATGTGAGTTTTTTCTCTTTTCTCTCTATCAATCATAGGGCAGATTCGATTTTATATTCCACAGTTACATCTCATGTGTTATTTTTGGGAATTGTTCTTCATTCCAAAGCTTTATTTTTTTATTATTTTTTGAACCAGTTTAAAAATTATTGTCTTTGTATTTAACATGATTTATGTTAAAGTTATTGCTATTGTTAGTATCAATGGTTGATACACCCGGATGAATGCACTAACTTCATTGATGTACATGAAAAATGTAATTTTGTTTGAAATGATAGAAATTATTTTTTTTTTTCTTGGGAAATGAATAATAATAATAATAATTTAATTTGCGATTTTAATTTCATAAAATTAAAATTTCAAAATTTTATAAAGTTTAAATTTGAAATTAAAATTTGATTAGAACTTAATCTCATAATACTAATAAATTTACATATTTTTGGAAAGAAAGATTTATATTACTAAATGATATTGGTCGAAGTGCCCAGACCCTTTGCTTCCTCGAAAACCAAAATAAAATTTCAAAGTTACTCTCTTAGAGGCTAGACCCTTTGCTTCTTTGAAAACTAAAATAAAATTTTAAATTATTCTCTCCTCAACTATATGCTCTCGGTAATGTAAATGAAGAGCACATTTAGGTGCAAAAAGATAATTATTGAATATTGAAATCACATACAATCTTAGATGGTCAACAACTTTTATATATCTTTTTCTAATTTAAACATACAATGGTCAACAACTTTTATATATCTTTTTCTAATTTAAACATACAATCTTAGATGGTCAACAACTTTTATATATATATTTTTTTAATTTAAATATTCTATGGAAACATTTCATACATGCTTTGGTTCCATTTAGTTTTATGAAACCGTCTAATGCTAATAGTAAATATTTCAATATTTTTATAAATTTATAAATTTTTTAGTTTATAATAATTTTCAACCACTTCAGAATATAATAATAAATTGAAAATTTATAAACACATATAAAGTTAAATCATATGTTTTCAAGACAAAACATTTAATCCTGGTTGAAAAATTGTCTTAATAAAAAAATTTAGGGCCGCCTCCCTCAAACATAATTTTTTTGAACTAGATAAATAGAAAAGTTAATCTTTTATTTTTAATTTTTGTAATTTTAGAAAGTTCAAATGAGAGTTAGCTTTAGTGTTAAATAAAAAACATTTTTTTAATAGGATACTATCATCAAACTTATGCAAAATCACCTACTTAAACGACAAATTTTTTGGAAGGATATCCATAGAACTTTACCCTGTGGATTTAAATTGTATATTGCAACTTCAAACCAAAAAAATTCTCTTCGAAGATACTATTTCAGCTTGGAGATCTCGAGCTTGAATAGATGAGATATAACCCTTAGTCAATTAATGAAATTTCTTAAATGTATTTGGATTGGTAACACAATTGAGATTTGGTGAATTTATTAGTGTTATGTGATTAAGGGCATGGGTTGTCAAAACTTAGAATAAAAAAATAGCTGAAGTTTAGACGGTACGATGGTTGTTTTAAATTATATGAAATTTTAAGTTTTTAGAGTAAAAAAATAGCTAAAGTTTACATGGCATGATTGTTTTAAATCATATAAAAATTTGTCTTTAAATAGACTACATTAGAGAAGAATACCATGAGAAAAACCACTGGTCAAGAATATCATGGGAAAAATTATGTTTTGTTACAACGTGGAGCTAAAAAAATTAAGAAAAACCTCAATTTTATTTTAAATATTGATTTCATTTTTTTAATGCAATTGACAGAGTCAAATGTTTAACAAAACAGACATGACATTACAACAAGAATTTTATACTAAATAAGCTACATTAAAGAAGAATATCATGGAAAAAGCCATGGATTAAGAATACAATGGTAAAAACTATGTGGTGAACCAAAAAACTATGAATGATAAATTGACTAATTCACTTCAACTTTGTTTTAATTATTAATTACATTTTTTTAATTTTATCTATATTTTTATGTAATTTGAAACATTACAACATCTCTTCCATATTGGATTGGAGAGCATCTCTATGTGTAATTAATATTTTTAATAATTAATATTAATACTAATAATATTTAATGTTAAAATATTATCTATAATAATAATAGTAGTAGTAGTAATGTTTTTGTTGTTGTTAATAATAATTACTTTAATATAAACATTAAACCAGAAAACTTTCCAAAAAGTGACATTAAAGAGACAAAAACACACATATATATTTTTGATATGATAAGGATCACCAATTTTTTTTATAGATTTTCTTTAATTCTAATGTAATATTAAAGCCATTAAAACTTCTAAAATCTAAATTTTATGTGAAATTCTTTCTTCACACAAAATGAAGAATAACAACTTGAAAAATAATATTTCACATGACAAAAATAAATGATATTTAAATATAATTATTATTAAAATTCATTGGAGAATAGGAAAAGCACTTAAATATACTTCTAACCATCATTCATAAACATCCTTCTATTTTCATAGGGAGCTTTGAGGAAGTTGAAAGGATTAAATATTTGTATGTTGTTCATGAAGTAAAGATCTTATAATTTTGGTATTTTATTTTACCTTTTCCATGAGGTGATATTTATGGGTAGTGAATATGTATCATTCTATATTTAAGTTGTTTGAGTATAATTTTTATTAAAAAATTATATAATATTATATTTTTATATAGTTAGTATATTATAGGAGTAGTGAGAAATTGGTAAAGATGGTATACAAATATGGGCAATAAGATATATAGATCTGAGTAATAAGAATTGGTACTAAATACAAATGATTACTAGTGTGATTGTTAGAAGAAATGGCCAAAAGAGATATTAGGAGAGATTATACATTAATTTTAGATCCATTGTATAATTGATCAAGGATGTAAAGAGCATCTTCATGTATGGATAGGGTCATGATTTTAGTGAAGGTCTAAAGTTACTGATTTTCTGGAATGAGGTAACTTAGAGGTCATAAAAAATTATGCCATGTTGTAGTGAAAGTGTATTTTGTGTTGTAGGTTATCACATGCAAGATAGTCCATTTTCATATACCATGATGCTTTAATGGTGATTATTTGAGCGAGAGAAAATTTTGTTAACACTAAAATACAACTAAGGAAGGGACACTATACAATTTCTTTTTATATGTGCTTTGACTAAGTTATAATTGAAATGAGTGTAAGGGAGAGTACTTAAAGTAGGAAAAAGCTTTTGTTTGCAAAGAAAGGGCCAAAACTTTGTAAGTCTTGGGAAGCGATTTATGATGGGAAGTAAAATTCAATTAGGTAACTTAATATTGCAATGATTCATCTATATTGAATTAAACACTCCAAAAATTATACTCTAGAAGCTAAAGATGGAGATACCAAATATATCCATGATTTCAAGGAATATAAAGAAGCACAAATCCACAAATGAAAATATGAGCGTTCTATGGTATTTAGGGTAGGGTTTAACATTTACATAATTTAATTGGGCATATGGTAGTACACTGTATATTTGTATGCATACTTATGGTTTGGTTATGGTTCAATGTTCGACAATGTTTCTGTCGCATTATGTAGATGTTTGATGTTCATTGTTGAGCTTCCTTGAAGGGGAGGTTGTTCACCACAATGAGGAGTTGTTATTGGACATAGACTCTGTGGTGATGTTGATATAGGTGTGTCTGAATCTAATCATGTAATATTTAAGGAATATATGTCTATAGAGAGCAAGGTTTTTCAATTGCATTAATTAATTTTTTGGAAATTATTGACAAAGTTGTTTGCACATTTAATAGTTTATCAAAAAGCTGAATAAACTATATAAGTGAAGGAATATTATTATTATTATTATATAAATACTCAGAGTCACTCTATATTTTTAAGTGGACAATTCTTTTATATGGAATTTAAAACTTTATACTAACATCCCTAACATAGATGGCTTTACGCTATGGTCTACATGGAACAAGCGATCCTCCCGTAGAGGCATTGGGGGAATAGCTTGTTACATTAAGAAGAACATCTCCCCCTATGTTAGGCTTTATAAAAACGACCCTTACAACCAATTTAGTTGGATAGAGATCAGAGACATTAATAATAAAAAGTCCTACATAGCAATATGTTATTCCCCCCCATTAATTCTAACTTCTATAAGAAAAAGAATCTAGATAAAACTAACCCTTACAATAGTTTAGAGAATGATATTTCTAGCCTAAGGAATGATGGTAATATCCTTTTAATAGGTGACTTCAATGCCCGAACTTCAAGTAACCAAGCTATTATTTTAAGCAATCGTTCCAACCCTAATCCTCTTTGGTTAGACGAAGACCCCACCCTGGCTAGTAGGTACACAAGGAGCTCTGAAGACCTCGGGGAAAATTTGTTTGGGTCAGAGCTTGTCAAACTCTGTAGTGCTCAGGATCTCATAATTTGCAACGGTCTAAAAAAGTGGCCCAATTCCAGCAAGATGACCTGCATCCATGGACTTGGTAGCAGCGTGGTAGACTACGTTATTTCCGATCTTCCTTTATACAACGAAATGATAAACTTTGACATCTTAAACGACCACGAGCCTGACTCCGATCATAGGCCTTTACTTATAACCCTCAATTTTGTCATGCATAGAGTTCCCATAGAAAATAATACTTACAACCAAAAGAACTTAATATTTGATAAAAATAAAAAGGACCTATTTCTAAATGAATTAAAAACTAACTTGCCTCCTTTATCTAGTATAGATAACATAGAAGACCTATATCATAATTTTACTAAAACCCTCTCATATTCTATTAAAAAGTTCTCAATTGAAGTCTCAAATAATAAAAGAAATAGCAAAACCAATCCTTGGTATGACAAAGATTGTAAGAATGCGAGGAGAACAATTAAGGAAGCTGCTGATGATTCTCTTAAAATGGACAAGATAAGAATATACAAAGCCCTAATTAAAAGGAAAAAGAGACAGTACATTCGTCAAAGACAGGAGAATCTCTTACACCTCTCTAAGGTAGCTCCTAAAAAATTTTCGAGGCAGATTCTGACTAGGAAGACTAAGGATAATAATAAAATTGCTCTTCACGATTGGAATTCTTATCTTAAAAAGCTTTATGAATCTCCTAATGTCACGGATAATTTGGAAACCCTACTCACAACGAAAGAAGTCTTCTCTTTAGAAGACATTAAGTTTGGGGTTAATCGCCTCGCGAATGGGAAAGCTAAGGACATTGAAGGTTACCAGGCAGAAATCTTAAAAATTGGAGGCCCTGTCCTCATCCCTCACATCCACAAGCTTTTCAATCAAGCTGTTAAGCAAGGGTTCCCTAAACCTTGGACTGAGAGCCTCATTATCCCTATTTTTAAAAGTGGAGATACAAATAACCCCTCTAATTATCGAACAATTATGATCAGCCCTCTCTTAGCCAAATTATATGGTAGTATTCTGGAAAAAAAGTTAAGCATATGGCTTGAAAGTGAAGATAAGCGGGCTAAAGGCCAAGCAGGTTTCAGAAGGCATCACTCAACAACAGACCACCTTGTTACGCTAAGGATCATTGCGGAGGAATGTCGTAATGATAAATCCAATTTATTCTGCTGCTTTGTAGACTTTAGAAAGGCTTTCGATACGGTTCCTAGATACAACCTTTGGAATAGGTTAGAAGAGCTAAAGGTTCCTCTTGAGTTAAGAGCTGCTGCTATAAGGCTATACGAGAATGTAATTGCCAAGCTAAAGAACAATGAGGGGTGGTCAAAAGATATTAAGTGTAACATCGGAGTGAAACAAGGTTGCCCCCTCTCCCCTACTCTATTTGGCATTTACATCGATAAGCTCGAAGGTTATTTAGAAGAAGCAGGATGCGGTGGCACAATCTTAGCTGGGATAGTCATTATCCTTCTTCTCTATGCTGACGATATTGTTCTTCTGGCAAGGTGCCCTTCTGATCTTGATAAGCAACTCAAGCTTCTTAAGGACTTCTGCTCTACCATGGGTATGACTGTTAACACAGACAAAACAAAAGTTATGATTATCAAATCTAAGAAGGACACTTGCGCTAATTTTACGTATGACAATAATAACTTGGAGGAAGTGTATTCTTACAAGTACCTAGGAATTGATATCCATCACAAGCTCAACTGGAACTATAGCATTGAGAAAAGGATCAATGGGGGATGGAAAGCTTATTTTGGTCTTGAAAATAATTGTAAAACAGCAAACCTCGTAATGTGGGATAAAAAGAAGTTCCTCTTTGAAACTTTAGTCACTCCTGTTATCTTATATGGCTGTGAAGTTTGGGGCTGCAGCATCTCCAGAGAATCATGGAGGAAGATTGAGCAAATCCAGAAGCGTTTTATAACTTATAACCTGAAAATTAAAAGTAATACACCCTATCCTATTCTCCTTATAGAAGCAGGTCTTTCTTCTATTGAGAGCCTAGCTATGCTCAGGTTTCTGATGTACAAGCACAAGCTCAATAACATAGACAATCATAGACTTCCTAAGCTAGCCTTAAATTCCAGCCAAAATCACCTAAGGCTTAACCGAGGATGGCATAAGGACACAAGGGCCTGGTTAAACTATTGGGAGATCAATGAGAATGATGCTTTGCAAAACATAAATAACATTAAAGATATCGTCACTTCTAAGTTCAAAGAAAAATTGTGGTGTGAGAAAGATTTAGCGTCTAAAAGAAAATTAAGTTATTATAAGAAGGTCATAAACCCCACCCTTGAAGATCAAAAGTATCTCTCTATTCTAACTAGCTCAAAAAAGAAAATTAATATAGCAAAGATTAGAACGAATTCTCATGAGCTCCATAGTGAGACTGGCCGCTGGGTAGTTCCTAAAACGCCATGGATGGAAAGGATCTACCATATTTGTGAGAATAAGAGCATCGAGGATGAAAACCACTTCCTCCTACATACAACCACATTAGATCTCAATTTCACAACCTTTGTTACAATACTGACCTTTCTAGCCTTTTACAATGCCAAAATTATAGTGAACTCGGGAGGCTTCTCTCCAAGCTTTTTGAGCATCGGAATAAAATCTTAAATCAAAATATATAATTTGTCTTTTTTAGGTCCGATAGATCATTATTTGGTCTCAGTGGACGTTAACAACCATCATCATCATCATCATCATCACTAAATCTATGCCATACAAATACTATATCATACTTGAAAAAAAAAATTTGTAATATAAAATCATTTTTAAAATGTTAAAAGAAATTTATTATAATAAACCAAAGTTTAATAAAAATATAAAAAAAAAATAATAATAATAATTATAAAATAAAAAATATAAAAATAAATATATATCAGTTTACTATTAATATTTAATAAATTTACTATTATAAAAACTATTATCAAAATAAAATTAAAAAATAGTTATAAGTGTGGGAACTATAACCATGTTAAGTAAACATGGCTATCACATGGTTTGGTTTTAAGAGGTTGTTGACTTAAAACTAAGTTAGCTCATAGGGGAGTTATTCTCTCATCCCATTATAATTGTGATAATGTAAGTGTCATTTTTCAACACAGCTTTCCCCTCTTTCCTCTCCATTTATAACTTAGAATTATATTAATATGGCCCCATTCAACGTACTTAACTTAGAATTATATTAATATGGCCACATTCAACGCACTTCACAAATTTGTGGAAACCTCCTTCTTATTTATGATATTCCAAAAGATTATAGGAATATTATTTTTGTTACAAAATGAGTAATGGCAGGATAGGCTGCCTTTTCGTCCTTGGTGTGTGACAAGATCGTGCAAGCTGAAGGATTGTGCAAAAGTCGAATAGTTCACGAAATGCCAAATGTTTCACCACAGGTTGGGAAAAAGGAATACGACAAATCATCATTCGATGAAAATAGGGACGAAAAAGTTATAATAGTTGGGGCTGGGCCCTCTGGCTTGGCCGTCGCAGCATGCCTTGCAGACCTCGGAATTTCCAGTCTTGTTCTGGAGCGAGATTCCTGCGTGGGTTCCCTGTGGAAAAACCGGACATATGATAGGTTGACGATGCAGGGCGGCAAGCAACTCTGCAACCTTGCTCTCATGCCCGTTCCTGATGAATACCCTATGTATCTTACCAGGGACAATTTTGTTGCCTACATGGAAAAATATGCTAGAAGATTTAACATTCAGCCGCAGTTCTGCCAGTCCGTGGAGTCTGCGAGCTTCAGTCAAGAGACGGGAAGATGGCATGTCATTACAAAGTGTTCTTCGGATAATTCTGAGAGGGAGTATCACGGAAGGTTTCTAGTTGTGGCGACAGGAGAAACAGTGAAAAGTTCATGCCAGATATTCCCGGGCTAGACAGCTTTCGAGGAAATGTTATCCATTCGATTGATTACAAAAACGAAAAAGCTTTCGAAGGCAAAAGAGTTCTTGTCGTGGGATGCGGAAATTCTGGCATGGCAATAGCGCTGGAGCTTGTAAACAACGACGCAGGGCCGAGGCCGTCTATGGTAGTTCGTAGTCCGGTAAAAATATGTCAAAACCCCCAAATCTTCATTCTCGACAGCCCTTTCAATTTTTTCGCTAGGTTTTAAATCTTTTGCATCTTCAGCCAGAAATTTAAAGCTAAAATGCAAGAATTCAACATTATATTCGTTTTAGAAGTGAATGTTTCCAATTACATGCAGCGATTTATGAATCTTTATGCATGAATCACCAAATCTTACTCGTAAATAAAAAAATTCTGCAAAGCTGTGAATATGCAGACAAGAACCGGATCCAGGAAAAAAAATATTTATATCTGCGTGAAGCAATTTATAGATCTTTGACAAAAATATGCCGGAATCGTTAAACTGTGACGATTTTTGTCGTAAATCCGGATTTTCTGCAAAGCCGTGGTGAATTTTTTTCGTTTTTCAAGTTTCCTGCCAGCGATGGAAACGGGAGGCCGAAAAAACGGGAGGCCTAAAACTATTTTAGATAGTGGCTTTTTCTATCCCAATTTAATTTCTTAATGTCTTTCTTTTTTCTAATCCAGAAAAAACATACTTTTAATTATCAAAAATGTATACCGTAGTCTAACTAGCCGGAGGAATTTACTGGAAAGTTCTGGAAATTCAAGTCATATTTAAAGAAAATCTGGTCAAGTTTTTTGTAAATCCAAGTTATACTTGTTAAACTTCAAAATTTTAAGTGTTACACCGTAAAAACAAATTCAAACACTAATTCTACAAGATTTTTTGAAATTTTTTCCTGAGATTCCAGCTACTTTTATCCGCCAGACAATTCGTCAGCCTGGGTAATATAATCTCATTGCATGAGCCGAGTCCGAGCAGCCTCCCAACTCTGAAATTAAAACAGCAATAGCATATACAGCTTTAAACCAAAAAAAATTCCACAGAACTACAGACCTTCTGCTGAAAGTGACGGAACAGTGCTAAAATAGGAATAAAAACAGTCCCCAAAGGAGAGCTGACAGTCTGAAAAAAATTTAATAGTTAAACCCTCTAATTCCTACAGAATTTTCATGTTTTATTTAACCGTCATCCAGATAACTAATTCGTCGCAGTAAACGTGTTCTTCGAGGTTTCACTGTTTTTGGCATATTATTAATTCTTGAAGCTAAGACACCAATGTCCCAAGAACCAGAAGAGATGAAGGAGATGCAAGACAAAGGAAGTTGGAAGACCGTAGAGAAAAGAAAGAAAGCTACAACACCAATCTCGCCAAGAAAGACGAGGAGCCAGACAAGTAAAAATTAAGAAAATTGTAGGTCCGATAGACCAATTTGGTCTCAGTGGACGTTAACCACCATCATCATCATCATCATCATTTTGATCCTATAATCTTGAATTTCCAGTTCATGCACCTTCATCTTCCTTGTCCAAACGATAATTCGGTCCGTGTTTTTCCTTTGCATGTAAGAATCATATCCTGCCGCGAGAGTTTTTCGGAATACCCACAATGCCGATTGCATTGCAGCTGTATAAACTGCTGCCTCTCCGAGTGGTGGACAATTTGCTCCTGTTGTGCAGTAATCTAGCCCTAGGCAACACTGCTTCTTACGGACTACCCCGGCCCGTGGAAGGACCTATAGAATTCAAGCTTAAGACCGGCAAAACCCTGGTGATTGACGACGGCACTGTTGAAAAAATAAGGCAACACAAGATTAAGGTAAATAGACTCCATTCTTCGCTCAGAAATTCGAAGTCAATGCAAGTTCTCAAATACATTCTTTAATCGCAGGTCGTCCCAAATTTCATCCGCGTAACGGCTACTGGTGTCGTGTTCGAAGACGGTGTTGAAGAGGATTTCGACGCCCTAATCTTTGCGACTGGTTACAAGAATGAAGTGCGCCGCTGGCTCAAGGTATGCCTGAACATTGATTTTCTGCTTTCGAAGTGTGTTTGTCCGGATATCTCTGGTTTTGAAAATTGGCATTTAATTTGCAGAATGGCAAAGAGCTTTTTCCGGAGCACGGACGTCCAGGCAATCGGCCTCCCAGCGACTGGAAGGGAAGCGACGGTCTGTACATCGCTGGCTTCGGTAAAAAAGGTCTGCTCGGAACTTCGGAGGATGCTCAGCGGATCTCGCAAGATATTTTTCAGTCCCTCAAGAATGCATCATGATCCCCCAACTTACATAACGCGGAGATATAAATTTTAAGGGGTGGGAAATCTGAAAGGGGGAGTTTTTGTCGTGTTTCAATTTAGCCACCCGCTGAATTTGGATTTATAAACGTAGAGATATCAATCCTTTTTAGTTGTAGTAGTTTCTCTAATAAATAAAATAAAAGAAAGTCAAATGAATTTTAAATAAAATAAAATGGATGTAAACTAGTTTGAATTATTTGAAAAAGTACTAGGTTAATTCATTTTTATGCTTTTTATAGGATTATTATTATGTTATTCATAAAAAATGAATTTGATAGAGAAAATCTTGTTTATAAAATTTATTATTAGTATTAGGTATGATTTTAACCACATGTATATAATGTTATTGTTATTAGTTTAGCTTTGGGTTATGTAAAATTTTAAAAATAAATAATATTTTTTATTATAATTTAGAAAATTGATGTTTTATTTCAGTTATGCCATCTATCCTAGTCTCACCCCATAAGTCTTCAGAATTAATTTGACATCGTGCCATATTTACGCTGCGTTTTTTCTTGAATTATTCAACTTCATTTTTGCTTTCCTTTTGACACCTATCCTCATGCTGTGAGAATGACATCTGTCCTTGTACGTTATTTTTGAAACTGTTCCCTATGCATTTTCGTCTATCCTTTTCTTTAGCGGTGGACATTTGTTGAATGAATTAGAGCGGGAGGTATGAAAGTCAAAGATGGTAGTGCCCAACAGGTTGCGTGCCCCCAGCCTTCCGTCGGAAAAAAGGGGGCGTGGCTCGAGGAAGCTTTGTAGAATTGGATCCAATGCCCAACGGGCGTTTGTCCATATTACACACGTGTGGTGCCTCATTGAGGAAAAACATAGCTAGCCACCCAATCTTGCTACTCTGCAGCATCATTTAAATAAGTGTTTTTAAGCATACTTGTTTTTAGTGAGATTTTTCGAAAGTTTTTTTGGTGGGTTTTTTCAGTGAAATTTTTCTAAAATCTGGCAGCAATTTATTGAAATCGCAAGGTTGATAGGTAATTTCTGCACAATCAAAACGTCCTAGGGGTTTTTCAAAGTGCTGAATCCAAATATGCAGTTAAAAAACCATTTTAAATGATACAAATCAAGATTTAACCTCAATTTTTTCCCCAGATTTCGTCACCGAAATCTCCAAAAAGTCGCACTAAAAACAACTACTTTTTAAACTGGAACACAATGAACAGAATAAGATTTACTCCTGCCCTAACCTTTCTTTTATTCCTTAAATATTACCTTTCTTGTGTTTTTTAACTATTACATCAATTTAATTAGATCTGCTCCTTCCATAACCTTTCTTTATTCCTTAATATTACCTTTTTTCTTTTGTTTTTTTTGACTATTACATCAATTTAATTAGATCTGCAAGTCTTCATAAGAACCACTCCTCTTACTCGCAAGTTGTTTGAAGTGGAATCGTTAAAAAGTTTCAAATCATAGATTTAAGGTTCGTGTTTGGAACAATTATTAGAATGCAGGTTTTTTATTCGACTCTTGGTTCTAACGAAGGCGTTGGTTTGGTCGTGACTGGAAATTTCTTCAATTTCTTCATATCTCAACTATGAAATTCGAGGCATTAAACTGGAAAAGACTTTCATCTTTATCTATTGGACTTTCAGACTTTCATCTTGATTTATTGGAGTTTTTATCATGTGAAGTCTAGAGGCATTGATCATCACGATTTTGGTGAGGAATGTTGTGGCTCCAATGAAAGGTATTTCTGAACATGAGGTATGCACATAGGACTTCATGTTATTTCCCACAAAATATAACTAACCATGACTTTCTTTGGAAAGAAACTACATGTGTTTTGTGCAAGGAATTATAGGTTAGCATATTAATTGGAAATATTGCTCTAGGCTCTTGAAAGCTGCAGGGAATTTTGTGTGAATGAATTAATTATTTCATTGGAAAGTTCTGAGTGGTTTCTATGCAATAATTTTCTAAAAACATGCATGAAAATAAAGAAACCATATTACTTTCTTGAAAGAAAATTGCATGGTAAAATATAAAAAAATCATATTACTTTAGTGAAAGAAAAATTGCATGGTAAAAGATAAGTTAGGGATGTTGTTTTCTTGGAAAGAAAACACAAGTGAAACCTGCACACAAAAATATTAAAGAAATCATGATATTTTTCATGAAAATAATGTATGTAAACTTTTCTTATGAAAAGAGAAAGAAAATAAGTTATATCATTAAAGAAAAGATTGAGAGGAAATTATGAGAGAAAATTAGATTATTAATTTCCTTGGAGATATTAGTATGATCCCTGTAGACTTTTAATAGAAATATGTGCACAATAATAATATCCATTATATTGGAATCCTTGAAATAAATTTCTATGTTAATTCTTGAAAGTAAAATATTAATTGAATGCATCATTGTATTTGGAAAAGAGAAAGTTAATTCAAATATTTTTCTTGGAAGGGCTTTCATGAATCTGTATGGGTATATTACCCATGTTGTTTATGTAATTTTGTGGAATGAATTGATGAAAAGTAAATATTGTTTTCTTAAAGATGCATATGAACCTTGTTCATACAAGAACAGGAATGCATGCTTCTTTCTTAAAAAGATTGTATGCACTGAAGTAAGGTCATTGTGTCAGCAAAAAATGAAAAAAATATGTGGCATGTACAAAAGTTTAGTCATTATGATATATAAGTAAGGCCCATTGCATTAGCAAAAACTGAAAAAATATGTGGCATGGAAAAAAGGGTATTCGTTGTGATATAGAAAATATGTTTTTGTGTCTAGATAAAGAAAGTTATCATGTTAATTTTCTTGAAAAAGAATAATCTCTTGAAAATATTTCCTATCTAGATGAATTGTGTTAATTTCTTGATTTAGGTGCATAAAAGGTTAAGTTAACCTTGTTATTTTTGTTTGAGTTTTATGCATAAAAGATGGTTATCTATGGTAATTTCTTGAAACAAGAACCATGAGAAAATTGCATGTAGACAGACAGAAAAACAAGGTTATATTAACTTCCTTTTGAAAATGAAATATGTATTTCTTTACATGGAAATAATAGCTAATGATGGTGGAATTTTAGATAAGGGAATATGTATTAAGTACATTTAATAAGGGCTATAATGATAAGCTCTTGCATGTACAAAGAATAGTCATTGAGTTATAGAGATATGTTTTCCACATGGATAGAAAAATTTTTGAGCTATATTTCTTTAGAAAAAAATATATGTGATTACTTTTATGCTATTATATCTATTATGTTAGTTTCTTTTGGAATAAGACCATGTATAAGCATGCAAGATTTGTATTAGCTTTCATTGGAAAGAATATAGACTTTTATGTGGGAAATGATAACATATTGTGTTAGCCTACATTGGAAAAGATTCTTTTGGAGAGAAGATGAATAACATGCACAAAAACCATAGTAATGTGTTGGTTTACTTCTAATATATATATGGGTAACATTGGTATAATATTTGGAAAAGAAGACATGTATTTGTGTGTTTTATTGCATTAGTTTTATGGAAAAGAAAACATGTTTTTGCATGCCCTATTATGCTAGATTTCCTCGAAAAGGAAACATATGTTTTCATGTTCTATTGTGTTAATCATTCTTTTGGAAAGCATATGCATTTGCATGCATAGGAACAACATTTGTTGCGTTATCTTTCTTTGCATATTTGCATGCACCAAAATTAATAGTTGAATGAATAGTTTTTTTTATAGAGCTTATGTAATTCACATCCACGAAAACCATAACTTGTGTGATAGGTTCCTTTAAAGGAATGTTTGGATAGTTGTAGTGATTTGTCTTGCAAGAATGTGTGCTTATGCGAGGGGAATATTAGTTAATGTGGTATTTGTTTATAGAAATGCATTGATGGTTATATGCTTATAAATAATGCATATGCAATGTTTTTAAAGCAAGCATGTCATGATATTTTGTTTGCATTTCATGAATGTACATGAATAGACAGTGAAACACCACTAATATATATTTATTATTTGGATTGATTAATACTTGATTTAATCATTATATTAAAGGTTGTTAACAATAGCAATGGCATGAAAATGTTGCGACATATAAAGATAGATTAAGTTACCATTATGACAAGCAATAACTTAGTGGTCTATGCAGATTGAAGGAATGTCGTCTACAAGATAATACATTGATGGAAAGAACCAGACCCTAAAGACACAATGCTTAAGGGTTTGTGGGTAAATGATGTCATGATGATTATAATAGCTTATAACAAGTTATGTTGTTTTTGAGATGATATTATTTGTAATATTTTATGACAATGGTCAAGGGATAGACTCCATTTTAGCCATTGAGTGAGGGGTGAATGCCCTCACGAGCATTTAATAATAAAACTAAACGTTTTTTGGTTTTCACCCTACATGGTTTTCAGCGTATATCAATGTTTAATAATGTGATGGCATATTGTGTTGGTTTAATGATGATGATTCCTTGCATGGTGTGATATTTATATTATTAAAAGCACGATTAAATAAATATGTTAAGAGAATCATGGAAATGATGTAAATGTTACATCAAAAATTTTCTGTTTTTTTTTTTTTTTTTTTTTTTTTTTTTTTTTTTTTTTTTTTTTTTTTCCGTAGAAAAAAGTCGTAATTTTATTCATATTGATAAAATTACATTTTGTAGATCGCTGTTCCTGTAGATGACAGGCAGCAAACATGAAAGAAAAACATAAAATGGCTGTTCCTGTAATGACAGGAAAGCAACAGAAATAAACATATAGAAAAAAAATAAGTTCCAGCAAGCCTAAACTTTTCTGCCCTTCTTCTTCTCCACCCGTCGCCAACCGCCAGTGTCAGGAGTGGGTGTAATAATGGCTAGCTGATTTTCCATTGGGATCAATGGAAGTTCTTTGTCAGACTCTGAGCCCTCTGATCCATGAGTTCGTTTGATGCCGCTTACTTCCATTTGTGGCTCTTGTTGCAGATTTGAAATATGTGGCCCCAAGTGAGTAATTGGGGCGTTCTCTTCCTGTGTGTATTTCTGTCTCATTTGAGTATCCGGTTCTGTCTGATTCTCTGTAGGATTCCCGTTTGTGTCTTCTTCTTCCAATGGTTCTGTATGCTGCCACCCTCTTGGCTTTTTTTGTTGTTTCTTGGTTCTCCTGGGGTCCTTTCTAGCAAATGGGCAGTCATATTGAAGGTGCCCTGTTTGCATGCAGCCCCTGCACCGGAACGCTGTGTTCTCGTAGTCGAGCGGTTGAATCCATTGGGAATTGTTGAAGTTGAGAGTGATATGATCAGGTAATCCTTGACTCAGGTCCACTTCTACACATATTCTGGCAAAAGTAAATATTCCCCTGATGGCTCTGTCTTCGTCCATTTTTAGGAATTTCCCCAGAGAGTTCCCAATGTCAGTTAGTACTTTGTGATGCCAAAAATGTAAGGGGAGACCATGTAGCCTGACCCATACAGGAATTGTTGAGACTTTCATTGTATTGGCATCAAATCCATCATACCAGGGGATGATAAAGAGGCCAGCACTGCCCCAGAACCAAGGCCCCTGTTTGATAACGTTGTCCCGTTCCTGTTCTGAGTTAAATCTAACTATGAAGAACCCTTTAGGGCATAGATAAATTTCACAGTTAGCTGTCCATGTTGAAAATATCCATTGGTGCAGGGCATCTGATTTTGGCCAGAACCCATTAAATCTACAAATAACTGCATTTTTTGATAGATCTGTATATAGGCTAGTTACCTCTGGCATAGATACTAGTAGCGTTGGTGATTCTGGTTTTTGTTCAACAATATAGGGTCCTGGTAATTCTGTTGATGGTGCTGCTTTATTTTTCATTTTTTCCTTTCCTTTCACAGCATCCCGAAAGGACCCTGTTTTTGAGCTGGTACCAGTGCTTCCGCCGCGCAGTCGGATATTAAGAATAATGGTTGAATCGCTGGCAACGCCGTAGTACTGGAGCGTTTGGTTGTCCTGCATGCTGTATCCAGAGTAGATAAGGTTTTGATATTATGCTGGGGTTCCAAGGTGACCCTGGATCTCCTTTTTTAACGCATGAATGCTCATCTCCTTACTGAGCCGCATGCAAAAATGATTACCCCCAATCGATTTGATGAAGATCTGAATCAGATCTGCCCTCATGCGGGGTAGATCCATCTTGTGGAGATCTCGCCTTGTCAGATCTAGCAGTTCCTCTTGGTTTATGTGTCCTCCATCTGAGTAAAAGTTCTGACCACCTCCTATCAGCAGTTTTTCCGGTTCATTCGTATCGGAACCAGAGGGTATTTCAGCAGATCCGGGGCATTCCATAATACTTTCATGAGATCTGCTCGATTCAAAACCAGCCGCGCATACTTGGCCCTTGTGGTATCCATTCGTCGTGAAGGTCTCGACTACCAGATCTGGGTCATCATCCTTAGTTCCAAAGGGTAATAGCTTCGCTGTTTTCTGTTCGGCTCTTGGTCGCACAGCCGTTTCCAACCCAAACATTGCTTCCCTGTATTTAAGCGCAGCTAAAAGTTCAAAAACAGGGTAGAGATTGGTTTTTACCTATAGTTCTCAAAAACGTTTATGTTAATATGCTACAATAGTGATTGTTAATTGTCTTGTAATTTACTATTCCGTTACTAAATTTACTCTATGTAATGATGAAGATTATATCTAATGGTTAATGAGTAATCTGGAATAGTAATTTGGATAGTTACCTCTGGGTAAATTGTGTAAAAAAAAAACTAACTCCATACATTTTCATGTGAGATTACTAGGGGATGTTATAAGTGGTATAAGAGCTAAAGGTTACAAAATTGACGCCTTTGAGAATTCTTAAGCATAAAAAAATAGAGGTATGATACTAGTGGACATCAACTCAGGTATGATTCTAACAATATACATATTGATATATGTAATAGACTACATTTGACATGAGATGTGTGATTCATGTTTATAGCCACATTGAAGAGTAGTAAGTAATAAAATCTATTGTAAAACTGCGTTCGTTACATTTGAGTTTTGTTGAAGATAAATGAAAATAACACCTTAGTTGCACCTATGAACAATTTTGAACATTCACTGGTGAAAGTGAAAATTGACTACGAACCTTTGCATATACAACAATATTAATGATATATTTAATGAACATGACTAAAGTTTCAATGCATTACTTTTAATGAGTGAATGCATGAATGTAAAATATGGGGAATGTCCTTGAAGAAGACAATAAAGTGTTTTAATAGGGCATTGGAAGAACCCCTTTAGATGTTAAACTATGAATCAAGTAGTAAGACTTGATTGTAATAGCTAGTTGTTGATTGAGTCTTATCATGGCTACATGAAGATGGGCAGTAGAATTGATTAGTTAATGTTGCATGACTAACTAATAAAACTTAAATGCATGGATTGATTTAATTAAAGCATATTTCAAGTTTTAACAAGTGATTATGGTAGTTACTTCATGTGTTGTCCTGTTGGTAACATTACATTATGGGAATTGGAAATGTTTGGATTGGTATCTTAACTGTTATTGACATTTACACATTAATGAATATTTGCATATACTTGTATGCATGACAGTATCTAGTGCATGAAACTAAAATGATTGTGAAAGTGAATACTTATTTAAACAATGCATATTTATGACTAACGTTGTTGATGGGATTAAGTAGGAGTAGCTTAGTGGCAACATGAAAACTTGTGAAGGTAAAACACTGCAATTTGAGTTGGAACCATAAATGAGAAAGTATAATGTTACAAGCTTAGTTGAGGAGGCCCAAAATTCGTCATAGACGAGATGTTATCACAAGAATAGGCAGGACACTGCCAAGAGGAATCCTGTAATGGACCCTATGTGGTCTTTGGAATTCTTGAGTTGGTTGGTCAGTGGAATTCTAAACTGGACCTAGTATGGTCTTTGTTAAAGAATTGTATGGATGTGACAATGACTCGACCTGGTTGTGGAAACCAGTTCCCACTAGTTGGGATGAGAATTCTTTTGCCACTGTAGTTGTCATAGCAAAACTATTAACTAATCATTTATGTGTGATGAATTTTCTATATAATCGTGTAAATAAATTATGTACATCTTGATTGGAAAGGAGACTAGTTCTCGGTAAGGAATTATTGGAAGTGTAGTTTCTTTATTATATTACCAAACTTATGAATGTCTCTAGCAAGGGCTAGGAAAGTATGCACTTGGCGCATTTATTGATCATTTCGATGATTAGAGAGCTAGGTTCTCTCTGATTACTTTTAGAAATATTGTGTGGATGTCTTTAGTGGGAGCTAAGACAATGTGCATATGTTGTAGTGATTTGTCATCTTGATGGTTGGCATGTTAGCGCTCTATAAGTACTTGTAGAAGTATTGTGATTGAAATATCACCAAACATTACATAATTTATTGATAGTTAAAAGTATTTCATTTGATTGAAAATTTTGTGACTAATATGATTATGTTGGATTTGTTAGTCATATATTATAGGGTGCTTGCCATGGAGTGTGGATGGGTTGTCAAAACATTCTTAGAAAACTTGCATAAAAGTGACCATGACTTTCAAGAGTAATTGGTAAGTAATGGTAAGTTGATATAGATATTTTGTTTTGTATTTTATGAATTTGAATAATGGATATGTGATGGAAAGTAGAACTTGCATATTTTTGTAGTTGTAAATGCTTATGACTATTGATAAACATTATTGTTCTTTTTTTTCTTATTGATATTGCCTAGAAATAAAATCCTTCATTTTAAAGGGAAAGGTTTCTATTTTGGTTGTTTAGATCATTATATCATGAGTAAAAGTTAATGATAAACAATGAGGTAGGTGTTTAATTCAAGGAGGAGTATGTAATATCCCTATAAAATGCATTTATATTTATATTCACATTCACAATGGAAAAAATTATTTTTACCATGTTTAATGGAATGGTTGTAAACGAGAATCGTTATGATTTAGTTGGAAAATAATTTGAATCAAATAAAGAAAATTATAACTCATTGGGATAAAGAAAATTTTAAACGTTCTTTAAATGCATTCGTAAACTAGAAAAACGACTTTCATCTTCATCTACTATGGTTTTCATCATATGAAGTCTCGAGGCATTGATCACCACAACGTTGGTGGGGAATGGTGTCGCTCCAACGAAAGGTATTCGTGAACATGAGGTATGCACATGGGACTTCATGGTTATTCTCCACAAAATATAAGTAACCATGAATTTATTTGGAATAATTTGTATATGTTTTGTGCAAGGAATTACAAGTTATTTTATTAATTGGAAATATTGCTCTAGACTCTTGAAAGTTGCAGGGATTTTTGTGTAGAGGAATTAATTATTTCATTGGAAGGTTTCGTATGGTTTTTATGCAATAACTTTTGAAAAACATGCATGAGAAATTTACATATTAAAAATAAAGAAATCATGATGTTTTATTAAATAATATATTGCATGGATGTTGTTCCTCTTGAAAAGAGAATTCATATGAATCTTGCAAACAAAAAGATTTAAGAAGTCATACCACTTTTCATAAAAAATGCATGTGAACTATCCATGGTATAATATAAAGAAACCATATTACTTGCTTGAAAGAAAATTGCATGGTAAAATATAAAGAAATCATATTAATTTACTAAAAGAAAATTTTCATAGCAAAATATAAGTTAGGGACGTTGTTTTCTTGGAAAGAAAACACAAGTGAAATTTTCACACAAAAAGATTAAAGAGATCATGATATTTTTCATGAAAATAATATATGTAAACTTTTTTTATGAAAAGAGAAAGAAAATAAGTTGTATCATTAAAGGAAAGATTCCCAGGAAATTATGAGAGAGCACCATATTATTAATTTCCTTGTATATATTAGCGTGATTCCTATAGAATTTTAATAGAAATATCTGCACAATAATAATACCTATTATATTGGAATCCTTGAAATAAATTTCTATGTTAATTGTTGAAAATAAAATATTAATTGAATGCATCATTGTATTAGATTTCAAAGTGAAATATCTTTGCATATATTAGCAGATTCTTGGAAAAGAGAAAAGTTAATTAGAATGATATTTTTGGAAGGGTGTTCATGAATCTATATGCATATATTACCCATGTTGTTTATGTATAGACTATAATGATTTGAGTGCAGAAAGGACTTTTGTGCATGAATTGTTGAAAATAAATATTTTTTTCTTAAAGATGCATATGAACCTTGCTCATACAAGAAAAAGAATGCATTCTTCTTTCTTAAAAATATTATGTGCATTGAAGTAAGGGTCATTGTGTTAGAATATATATATATGTTGCATGCACAAAAGGGTAGTCATTGTGATATAGAAAATATGTTTTTGTGTGTAGATAAAGAAAGTTATCATGTTAATTTTCTTGAAAAGAATAGTCTCTTGAAAATATTTCCTCACTAGATGAATTGTGTTAATTTTTTTATTTAGGTGCATAAAAGATTAAGATAACCTTGTTATTGTTGCCTGGGTTTTATACATAAAAGATGGTTATCTATGGTAATTTCTTAAAATGGGAAGCATGAGAAACTTGCATGTAGAAAGATAGAAAAATGAGGTTATACTAAACTTCCTTTCGAAAATGAAGCACGTATTCCTTTACATGAAAATAATAGCTAATGATAGTAGAATTCTAGAGAAGGGAATATGTGTTAGTACATTTAAGAAGGGATATCATGGTAATTGCTTTCATGTACAAAGAATAGTCATTGAGTTATAGCGATATGTTCTTCACATTAATAGAAGAACTATTGAGCTATATTTTTTTAGAAAAAAAGATATGTGATTACTTTTATGCTATCATAACTATTATGTTAGTTTCTTTTGGAATAAGACCATGTATAAGCATGCAAGATTTGTATTAGCTTTAATTGGAAATAATATACATTTGTATGTGGGAACTGATAGAACGTTGTGTTAGCCTACATTGGAAAAGATTCTTTGGGAAAGAAAATGAATTATGTGCACAAAAACCATAGTAATGTGTTGGTTTACTGGGAATATATATATGGGTAACGTTGGTATAATATTTGGAGAAGGAGACATGTATGTGTATGCTTTATTCATTAGTTTTATGGAAAAGAAACATGTTTTCTCATTCCCTATTATTCTAGATTTCCTCTAAAAGGAAACATGTTTTTGCATGTTCTATTGCGTTAAGCATTCTTTTGGAAAGTACATGCATAGGAACAACATTCGTTGTGTTAGCTTTCTTTATGTATTTGCATGCACCAAAATTAATAGTTGAAGGACTAGTTATTTTAATAAAGTTTATGTAATTCACATCCATGAAAATCATAATTGATGTGTTAGTTTCCTTTAAAGGAATGTTTGTATAGTTGTAGTGATTTGTCTTGCAAGAATGTGTGCTTATGCGAGGGGAATATTACTTAATGTGGTATTTGTTTATAGATATGCATTGATGGTTATACGCATATAAATAATGCATAGGAAATGTTGTTAAAGGAAGCATGTCGCAGTATTCTGTTTAAATTTCATGAATGTACATGAATAGATAGTGAAACACCACTAGTATAGATTTATGAATTGGTTTGATTAATACTGTATTTAATCATGATATTAAAGGTTGTTAACAATAATAGTTGGAGGAAAAGGTTGTGACATATAAAGACGGATTAAGTTATCGTTATGGAAGGAAATAATTTAGTGATCTATGCAGATTTAAAGAATGTCATCTACAGGATAATCCACTAATGGCAAGAACCAGGCCCTAAAGACACAATGCTAAAGGGTTTGTGGGTAAATGATGTCGTGATGATTGTAATAGCTTATAACAAGTTATGTTGTTTTTTAGATGATATTATTTATAATATTTTATGATAATGGTTAAGGGATGGAATTTCTTATAGCCATTGAGTGAGGGGTGAACACTCTCACGAGCGTTTAATAATAAATTTAAACATTTTCTAGTTTTCACCCCGCGAGGTCTTTAGTGTATATCAATGTTCAATAATGTGATGGCTTATTGTGTCAGTCTGATGATGATTATTCCTTGCATGATGTGATGTTTATATTATTAATAACACAATTAACTAAATGGGTTAAAAGAAGCATGGAATTGATGCAAGGTTACATCAAAAAGTTTATGTTGATATGCTACAATAGTGTTTGTTAATTGTCATGTAATTTACTATTCCCTTAATAAATTTACTCGATGTAATGTTGAAGATTCTATCTAATGGTTAATGAGGAATCTGGAATAGTAATTTGGATAGTTACCTTTGGGTAAATTGTGTAATTTCTTTTAACTCCATACATTTTCATGCAAGGTTATGAGGGGATGGTACAAGAGACTTTCACTGAGCCATTTAACAACAATGATATAAAAGTCAAAAAAAGGGTGCTCCCAATATCTCGCCTACGAAAGTTACATTGAAGAATCTCCATGAACTAATTTTGGAACATAAGGGAAGATAAAGGAACCTTTAAGGAGCACAACCTTTTAGTATTAATGGTGGTCATTGACTATTTCCATATATTTAAAATTTTCATGTTTAAATAAATAGTTTATACTTTGATTTGTGGTCTGGTTGTGCAAGGTCTAAATAATATATTAATGAATCAATGTATCCATGGACATATTAAACAGGCTCTTGAGTAATGTAAAGCCTCTTTCCTTACAAGAATAATGTGGTATTGTGATCAATATTTTCATAGTTTAGGTTTGAAACTCTCTTCGTTAAGTTTTATTCGTTAACAAGTATCTGTGAGCGCTTCTAATCATATATGTGTTATGTTTGTGACTTTAGAGGGAAATGCAGATTCCATTAATACCTACATAAATGTGAAACTTGATTACGATCTCAACAGACATTCCTCAAGAATCAAGCATAAGGAACACAAATCTATTCATGACTGGCACTGAAAATGACACTTTTGATTTCTCACAACTTCATGAAAAGCCAAGACCAATCAATCTTGAGCATAAAAGGTCACTTGATGAAAGGTCATTCAAGTGAACTTAAGTCTCTTAGATTAATTTATCCACGACCACCTTCGAGGACCATGGAAACATTTAAAAGATTAGATAAAAGTGGGTTCGCATAAGCTTAGAATATGCCTCATTCAACACAAGCTTCATCTAAGCCTCATCCTATTATTTTCAATTCTTGTTAGGCTTTACGGAGATCACTAATTTACTTTCAAGGAAAATCAATTGGAACTATTGTTGCTTTGGGCCATACAGAGGATGCACTAAACTATAATCAATTTTTTTTCTTCTTGAAATCCATTATATTCCATCATTTGAAACAATGTTTTCAACTATATCTCTGCCAATGGAGAAGGTTATGGTATTTGATAATGCTTATGTGCAAAAAAGAGAGGTATTTTATAATGCTTATGAGGGAGAAAGAGAGATATAACCCACATTTTTTTCTATTTCTACTGCATTTTGGTGGGTTGCTATGCACAGCTGTGGTTTAACACCACTCAACTCAAAATAACATGGTGAGTACGACTTCCTAATTCGATGTCCAAGATATTAGATAAGAGGTATGAATGTCCATAATTGTTTGATTTTGTGTCAATTGTGGGTTTCGCCTACAATTTTAGTAGTTATTGAGGATTTATGCATGTTTTTGTTACAATAGATATGTATAATTAACATTTTTGAAGGTTTAACTATTTTACCATATAATTAGAAGTTTTGAGGTACAATTTTGTCTTTCCTTGACAAATATTATCTTCAACATTAGGATTAAGTTAACTTTTCAAAACTTGAGCGGAGCTTCTCAATCTTAGCTTTAATGTGGGGATATGAGTTCATTTTTTTTATAGATGCCAAGGTTATCTCTAATGTTAGGATTTTAGTTATTTTTTTTCAAATTTTGAAGAGAGATTCTTGACAAATTAAGTTTTAAAGTTAGTTAAGTTTTCAAAATTCAAAGAGTCAGTTTTAATGTGAATATTTGAGCTAATTTTTCAAGAGTTGAGTGGATGTTATTAGCAATCTTAGGTTGAATGTCAGAGTTTTGAGTTAGTTTTTCCACCAAATGTTGACTCCTCTTTAGCATTTCTAGCTTAGACAAAGAGGGATTTCACAGGGTTGCCTATTTCTTGGGCTACGACCTTCTCCCATTTTTCTCAATAGCTACTGAGAAGAAAGGAGAGTGCAACTACCTGAACCAAGGAATAAACAAATTCAATGCATTTAGTAGTTTAATCAACTTCACAAATAACTTAATTATATTAGAAAAAATATTTCATCAATTGAACACTTATTTATTGATAAAATCAAAATGCAACTCTCACGCAACTATCCATATTACTTGAAGGTTATTTAAAATTGGTCTTCTTAGGTGAGTAAAAATGCAATAATACTCGAAGCGAAATAACATAACATCCATAGGAGAGTAAAAATGCAATAATACACAAAGAGAAATATTAGAACGTGTAAAGAATGATTATGTTATTTGCACAGTAAGTAAATAAAACAAAAAACTAGTCACTTCTAAAAAACCACGCATCAAATGGTTAGATAGAATAAGTTGATAGGATGGCATGTGTTTCAAAAATCAAAAAGATGAATTTATGTAGTCATGACAATAAACTTGTATCATTAACAAACAAAAGTTATGAAAATTTGAATAAGAAATATTTTTAAAAATCAAAATGATAAATATATATGCTCAAAACTATAAACTTGTACCATTCATGAATAAAAGATATGAAAATTTAAATGCAAAACTTAGGTACATTTTAAAACAATTTTAATAAATTCATAGGTGTTATGAGAGTTTCCAAATTAAAAATAAGCTCTTATTTTACATATTATGTAACATGTTTTTTTATGTCCATTAACCATTAACCATTGGTTATTTGGACCTATGTGAGCTACTACAATTAGTGATTTATATTCAATTATATATGTGTATTTATTTAAAAAATATGTATTGCATTATATATATGCATGAATGAACATTTTAGTTCTGAATAACAAAAAGATATTGCAACCTTAACGAGTTTTGGAATAAAATTTTACGAGAAACCATCTTGTCATAAAATAGTTTGAAAAAAAATTGTAATGTTGAATTTAGTTTACATCAGTGGAAATTTAAATTGAATGTCAAATTGTGAAATTGTAAGTAGTAACATATTTGAAATTATATGAAATTAAAATGTGAGGATGTCAAAAGCTATAAGACGAATTTGGTGATACATAATTAATTATTATTTGTTTAATTGTGGAAACCAAACTATAACTTTTTCAATTTAACAATCTTATCAACATCTCTTTGCTCTTTTTCTTTTGGAATAATTGCTAGTTGTAAATTACAATGCAAAACCCATACTTTGTAACACGCAAATCAGCTAAAAAGAAAGCTGAGTTGGCCATCTGATTTAAAGAAAATGCAATAAAGAAATGAACATTCAAGATAAACCGTTAGAAAAAACATGCAATCATTCAGGCTAACAAGAAAATATTTTAAAATAAAATGAAAAGCTGAGTTGGCCATTGCACGCATGCATCCCATTCCCATGTAATCTCACTATTATACAGTTGGCACGCATACATACATAACTCCATCATCACACAATTGGACTGATTCGAGCGTGCCACGTGTGCATGTGAGGGGGAGATGGGTGTATGAGTGGCGGTATTCTCGTATTTGGGGAAGAATTTTTTTGATGGTTTATATTGTGGGAGGAGACTGTGTGAGTATTGTGAGGGTCTCCTTATGCTTTGTCGACATAAGGACATTCTTTTCCGCAACTTTTCTTTCTTTCTTGATTTTGTTGGTAGCTAAAAATGCCATTTCTTATTATTATTCAACAGAGATGGCCTTCTCATCGGCCTCTGTGATGGTGTTGATTCTATCAGTTTCCATATTGTTCTTTAATCTCTTCACAACTTTCGCCAATGTAGATGTTCCGACATTGGATCCCGCTCCCGCTCTCTCATATAAGGGTAGGATATCATCCCTCTACTTTTTTTCCGACAATTAGGGTTATTTTCGGCTATTTAAGGAATTCGTCTTGGAATTTACTTTCTTTTTTTTTGTAAGCTTAGGTGGGACCTTCTCATTTTCGAGTTTTTACATGTCCGTTATTCACCCCATTTCCAGGGAGGGTAGCACAAGAATCGAACCCAAGATCTCCGGTTCGGTGAGACTTCATTTCCACGGCCATTGCCACTTGAGCTACCCCATGCAAACGTCCTGGAATTTACTTTCACATGAACACAAATCAGTAAAATTTGATTATTGCATCAGATGTAAATGGTAGAAGAACCTGGTAGCATGGAGATGATAATAATAATGACAACTACATGGTGAATTTTTTAGTGTAATATTGTGCTTACGTAGAGTTTTGGCCTATGATAAAAAGTAAAACCTCTTATCTCCAAAGGTGGTTAAGGCCAGTGGTAGAGGTGTGGGACCCTATGTGTCAGGACCTTGATTTGAGTGCCCAACCTAGTGCACACGAGTCGTAGAGGTGAGTCATGGGTATGGACGCACCCGAGTATGCGACAGGTGTGCAGACCTAGCGGTGGGCGCAACGGGTGTCCGCTCGACTCACTTTCAGTTAAAGGTATGTGGTGAGCACGCTTGACTTCGGTTAAACGGAACATGTTGGGCGAGTTCAGTTATTGGCTACATAGCATTCGGTTAAACGTGTCAGGTGGAATGCACAACCGGGGGTGAACAATCGGGCAACGCGCCCACACCCGAGCGCAAGTCGACCAAGCATGTGCGACGGGAAGACTGACGAGCGGAGACATGCAACGTATAGTGGTTGGTAAGGCGAGTTTCAACGCCACATATCGATGGGTGGTAGTGTGACAAGAACGAAACAAGTATTAGTGAATGGGCGTGTGTACACTTGTGGGCAGGTTGGCTTGGTGGGTCGAGGCCCCAAGCAACACGACCCTTGGAGAATGACCATTCAACACAACATAGATATATACATGAGTCGTGAGTGGAGGAAGCACCATCGAACAACTGGAGGCCATACCAAATGGAAAGTCACAATGTGAGGGCCAAGAGGTAAGGCTGTGGGTAAGAAGGCGAGCTGAATGGAATGCGGGCGGCTAGAATGCACCAGCACCACGGGTAGGCAGAGCATACAACAGTCAGTTCAAGGTGTGGGTAAGGAAACAAGCCATGAGGTGTGGGCAAAGTTTAAAACACAGTGCGGTGGGTGGATTTGAATGCACAGTGCAATGGGCAATGCTGAATAGCAGTGCATAACTCAACAATGGCAATAGCAACAGGTAGAGGCATCAACAATGATAGTGGGAAGAGGCAACATGCAGCATTCGGGTGAGGTCATGGGCGATGTGGCACGCATTGTGGGTGGCAGTGTCGGCTATAGCCTAGGCCATAAGAAGAATTAGAAAAGTGTTGTGCTTGGGCAGTGCCAGCATTCCCTTTGTAAAATATTATAATATTATTCAGAATTTTATAATGAGGTATTGAATTATTACAATTGTTGTTCTTTGTCTCATTGGCATGTTGGTATTTTTTTATGTAATTCCGCACATAACTTATAATGAAGAAAAATATGAGTAAATATGTTGGTAGGCATAGTCCAGAAAGTGAAAAAAATTCTAAGTATGAAAGCTTAGTCAGTGCCGCATGACGCCCTAAACAATGGAACTCAATCGGGGTTATGACAGGTGGAACCGGAGCTAGTACAAGAGAATGCAACAGATACCAGAGATGTATGCAGGTAGGGATCCTTGAGTAGAAGAAATGTTGGTTGCATGGTTTTGGGTTTCTTGACTTGGAGATTCATGGCAGAACCATCCAAGCTTTAGTGGACATAGGTGCCACTCATAACTTCATGAATACATGGCTAGTAAAGGAAGTTGGGTTGTAGATTGTTCCAAAGGATGTGGAGGTCAAGGCAGTGAACTCAAGAGCTAAAGTGTCAGGATTGGAAAATGATGTGCCGGTTCAAATTGCAGATTGAAAGGGTTGTTTGGACTTCATGTTGATGGAGATGAATGGCTTTGACATGATATTGGAGAAGGAATTTCTAAATGGAAACAAGGCAATTATTGTCCCATTTTGTGACGAGATTATGTTGATTGGAGACACATGAATGTGGACTTTTCCTACTCACCAACAGAAGAGGGAATTGAAGGTCCAACATGTGTCTACACTAAGTATGAGTAGGGCGATGCGAGATTTAGATGTTGAGACATATGCGATAGTCATCAGGGAGGTTGAGGATGATGATGGAGTGGGGATGCCTATTCTAGACGCGATTTCCAATGTATTGGAAAAATATGCAGATTTGATGCCTATTGAGTTGTAGAGAGTACTTCCATCGAGAGGTGCAATGGACCATCACATTGACCTAGAGCCGAGGAAGCAACCACCATCAAAAGATCCTTATCATTTATCAGGACTGGAATTGAAGGAGTTGAAATGACAATTGAAGGAATTGGCTGATGAAGGTTTCATACGACCTTCAAGGTCCTCGTATGGTGCTCCAATATTGCTAGAGAGGAAAAAGGATACGAACGAGTTACAGATGTGTTGGGATTATCGTGCACTCAACAAGTAGATGATAAGGAATGGGTACACTTTTCCACTTGCTATGGATTGTTTTGATAAGCTTGCGAAAGTCAGAGTGTTTTCCAAGATGGATTTGAGGCATGGTTATTATTAGGTGTGGATAGTATAGGGGGATGAGAAGAAGACTGCGATTGTGATGAGGTATGGGATTTTTTAGTTCCTTTTCATGCCATTCAGGTTGTGCAACGCTGCTACTATGTTTTTCACATTGATTAATGATGTTTTACATCCATATTTGGATTCCTTCGTGGTTCTATACTTGGACGACATCATGATATTTAGTGATAACATGGAGTATCATAAGAAGCACTCGGCTTTGGTAATTGAGGCACTAGAGAAGAATTAGTTGTACTTGAAGAAGTCAAAGTGTATGTTTGCCTAGACCTAGATTCTGTTCCTTGGACACAGAGTGGGTCAAGGTCACAGACGGAAGGAGTCGTGAAGGGTGTAGGCGATAGAGGATTAGGTCGAGCCGAAAAATGTCCATGATATGAGAGTCTTCTTAGGGATGACCAACTACCAATGAAAGTTTGTGAAGGGGTACTCCAATGTAACTGCACCACTAACAGACCTTTTGAAGAAGGACACGAAATGGAATTGGATGGAGAAGTGTTGAGCAACATTTGCATATTTGAAGAGGAGGATGGTTACAACACCGATACTAAGGCTACCTGACTTCGAGAGACTACTTGAGGTGTACACAGATGCTTCTGATTTTTTTATTGGGGGAGCACTCTTGTAGGATGGGCATCCGGTGGCATATGAGAGTCAAAAGTTGTAGTATAGAGAGTGATAATATCTAGTTCATGAGAAGGAGATGACTGCGATCATCCATTGTTTACAGGTATGGAGGCATTGCCTAATTGGGAAGCCTTTTGTTCTCAAGACTATCAACGTTCCAGTGAGTTACCTTGCATCCCAACCGAAGTTGTTAGCAAAGAAAGCTCATTGGTAGGACTTCTTGGCAGAGTTTGACATGACTATTGAGGACAAGTCAGGTAGGCTCAATGCAATTGAAGATGCTCTTAGCAAGAAGGGGAAGTTTGTTGCACTTGAGGAGGTAGAGGGCTAAGCTGAGGGCAGTAGGAGCTGGTTTCATATAACTAATGAGATGTAGAGTAAAATACGTGCTAGTGTGGAGATCAATATTCAAGCGAAGAGCATTCTGAAGCAAGTGAAGGAGGGGAAGAATTGGAAAATTTTCCTACGAGATGGACTCTTGTTCTATGGGACCTAAATTTTCCTTCCGAAATCATATGGACTTAGGAGAAACATCTCGAAGGAGTGCCACGATTCTCCATGGGTTGCCTACCGAGGGCAGCATCGCTCTTTGGCATTGTTGGAAAGGGGATACTTTTGGGAGAATATGAGAGAGGATGTGGAGGAGTATGTACATACGTGTGTTACTTTTAAGCAGGACAAATCAAATAACCATAGACAAGAATGATTGTTGTAGCCTTTACCGATTCCAAAGAGATCATGGATAAGTGTTTGAATGGAATTCATCACTCAGTTACTTCATGTGCAGGGGTATAATGGGATTATGGTCATTGTCGATAGTTTTTCCAAGCATTTTGTCCTCATTCTGACGATGATACCATGTGGGGCCGAGAAGACTGCTGAGGTATTCTTCAAGAACATTGTGAATTATTAGGGAGTTCCTTTGAGTATCATGTCTGACTGAGATCCACGTTATATAGGTAGATTTTGGACCACTTTGTTCAAGTTGTTCGAGACATAGTTGCTGCAGAGTTCGAGTTACCATCCGTAGACATATGGGAAGACTTAATGAATTAATGAACTAATGGAGCACTAATTGAGACATTATGTGAGGGTTGATTAAAAAAATTGGCTAGAACTCTTGGATGTGGCTCATTTTAGCTACAACTTGAAGAAGAGTTCTGCAACCAGGTATAGTCCATTTGAGTTGGTCAATGGACAAAGGCCATTTTCTCTACAAATTGTTCTACGAGGGGATTTTTGAGGAGTCCACATGCGAAGAGATTCTTGATATCATGGGAGGATTCTTTGGAGTTAGCATGGGTGCACCTACATGATGCTGTAGGGAGGATGAATAAATGGGAAGATAAGGATAGACAAGACGCACACTACGATTTTAGGATATGGTTTCTCTGAGGATCACCAGAGATCAGTTTCAACCACTGAAAGGGACTGTGATATCTTTGACGAGGAACTATAAAGGGCCATTTTGGGTGAGGAAGAGAGTTAGTGAAGTTTCTTATGAGTTGGAGTATTGAAACCACATGAATTTGAAACATCATGTGTTCCATATGAGTCATATCAAGAGATGTAGACTTGATGCACATCATGTTGAGAGGAGAACACCACCTAGGGGACCAACCATGATTGTGGATAGGCTGAACTTGATTTTAGATAAGATCTTAGATCTTAAGACTACAGGTGTCAAGAGTGTCAAACGAAGGGAGTTCTTCATTTGATGGAAGGATGCACTAGAGGAGAGTGGTTGGGAAAAGAAGGATTCATTGTAGAGATGGAAAAAGGAGATTGCAGAGTTTAATGAGGGATTGACACGGTCGATAGTATTGCCGAGGACAAAAATGAATTGTGGTGGGGGAGGATGTCAAGACCCCGAGTTGAGCGCCCAACTGGGTGCACACAAGTCTTAGAGGTGAGTCACAAGTCTGGGCACACTTGAGCATGCGGTGGGTGTGCGGATGTAGTGGCCGATGCAACGAGTGCTTATCCCACTCGGTTTCGGTTAAAAGTGTGCATTCTGCATGCTCGAGTTTGGTTAAAGTCAACATGTTGGGCAGGTTTAGTTATTAGCGACATGACATTCGGTTAAATGTTTCAGGTGAATAGTGGAAATAATAAATTAATATTATATTACATCACCAAATGTTGGAGGGAAAAATGAAAAGACTATTTTTTCAACTCATAGTTTCAACTTATCTCCCTATGGGTTTACTCAAATTTCAAGCTGAAACACTCATTGGATGTAGAAGTTTATTACTCATCCAAGTAGTACCAATATTACATAATTTCGATGGACCCTCCTACATGAAAAAAAAAAATACATGAAAAACGTTATTGAATCACGTTTTTCACGTATTTCTCATTTTTCGTGTAGTAGGGTCCATCGAAAGTATGCAACATGGGTACTCCTTGGATGGGGAATTAAATTTGAATCAAATGAGTACTCCTACTCGAAATTTGAGTAAAACCATAGGGAGATAAGTTTAAAATATAAGTTGAAAAAGTAGTTTTATTATTTTATTATTTTTTAATCTTTTTACTTTTTTACTCCAAAAATAGTGAATCATCCACCATGGTTAACATAATCATCTTGAATCCTATTGATTCTTATAAAGTTTATTTTGGTTGTACATTTTTCTTAGGAGGCCCATTTTAGACCTCAAAATTCCCCTAATGACACTTCGCAATGAGTGGAACTGCGACAAGGATGACACAAGTATGAACGAACGGGCATGTGTACAATTATGGGCAGGTTAGCTTAGTGGGATGATGCCCCAAGCGACATGACCCTTGGATAATGACCAATCAGCAGAGTGGGTGGAGGAAGGATCGTATAACAACTGTATACCATACCAAACTACAAGTCACAGTGCGAGGGTCGAGAGGTAAGGCCGCGTGTAAGAAGGCGAGTTGAACAAAACACAGGTGGGCAGGAATACGCCCGCGCAACAAGAACTTACGGTGCAAGTAAGGAAACACATCGTGAGACATGGGCGGAATTGAATCCATAGCGCGGTTAGTAGAGTTGAACGCATAGTGAAGTGGGAGGTGTTGAACGACAAAGCAGAACTTGGCAGCGGCAATGGCAACAGGTAAAAGCAGCAGCAACAATATCGAGTAAAGGCAGCGTGCAGCGTTCGGGTGAGGCCGTGGGTGGTGTGGCCCGTACTATGGGTAGTGCTTCTCGTTGCAGCCCAAGCCATGAGCAAAATCAATAAAGCGTTGCGCTTGTGCAACAAAAACATTCCCTTCATAAAATATTGTAAAATTATTCAGAATTTTATAATGAAGTATTGAATTATTACAATTGTTGTTCTTTGTCTCATTGGCAGGTTGGTACTATTGTTACATAATTTTGCACATAACTAATAATGAATAAAAACATAAGTAAATATGTTGGTAGGCGTAGTTCGGAAAATGAAAAAAATTCTAAGTATGTAAGCTTAATCGGTGCCGCACGACGCACCTAACGGTAGAACCGACTCGGGGGCGTGTTAATTTCGTTTTCTTTCTCATGGGCCGTGCTGGCCATTTTCATCTCAATGCAGATAGACTACAACCTTAAATTCATTATGGATTATTCATATTTATTGCATTAGGAGCGATACCACTGCCCAATTTACTCTTTTATGAAAAATTAAAACATGCAGTTTGTTAGTGTTCGCCTTTGGCATAAATTGGGCTACTGAGTAATTGATTTTGTATATATAAAATGCAATCAAATTAATATTTATTTGATAATAAAGTAATATAATAAGAAAAATAATTAGTATTATTATAATGAAAAGTAGCCAAGCTAAAGATATAAGTTAATTACTAAATTATTTCACTATTAATTATATATTAGAGATTTTATAAATGTAAAATTTCAATTTAATAAGCAATTTTCCCTATATTATTAGATACTTTCATATTATAGTATTTTAATTTGTCTAATTATATTTTTAAATAAAATAATATTAAAAATATAATAAGTAGATTGTTTTTTTAAAAGAATAATACTAATGAGAAGAATAAAATTCAATAAAAATAAAACTCTAATTTCAATCTTTAGGATTTTCCTAATTCTCTTTGTTTTTTTCCAATTAAAAATAAAAAAATATGAATCTATAATAAACCATGAATAAAGAAATTGTACTCTTCATGAAAAAGAATAAAACTAGAAATTGCACCACATATGTTGCAAAGGGAACGTCATAAGGCACTAGCATATGAAAGAGTAGCATAGATGAAAGAAATATGGGAAATTCACTTCTGCTCAGAAACTATTTGAAGCTCCTACATGAGGTATGGATTAGTCCCATCAAACATATTTTTATTTTTATTTGGTGAATGCTATAGGTTCATACTGGGTGTTAACAATTATTAGATTCAAGGAAACCTTTCAAAGGCATACGAGTACTATGAAAAATCCATACTTGCAAGCCCTGACGATGGGGAAGTACTTGCTCTATATGTAAAGGTGACGTGGGAAGTTTGCAAAGATGCTCTTCATGTCAAGGCTTATTTTGATCAAGTTGTGTAGGCAAATGTTGATTACTCGTGAGCAAGTTCTATTCCTTGATTGCCCTCTGTTATGGAAAATCTAGATTTTAATTGCATTAGGGGTATGATTAGGCCTGATAATCTAGAATTGGATAATTTGGGTAACTAGTTGGGGTTGCTTGTTTGGAAGCTTTGTTCCTGCCTCTTATGCCCACTTTCTATGGGATTCAGAAGAAGGTGAAGAAGAGAACACAGATTCTAAGATGCAACAAGGGGCAGTTGGCTCGATGATAACATATAACTCTGCAACAGTGGCAATTTGAAACATTAGTATCCAGTTGCACCTTCTGTAATTATTGATTTATGTCAAGAAAAAATTTCTACAATGACCTTCATATGGACGCACAACTAAATGGACTGAGACACCAAGGGAAATCTCTCAAGCGGGCAACAGAATGGAGACTGGTTGGAAACAAGGTAAGTTGGAAATGGTTATTAGAAGCTCTTGTGATTGTTCAAAGAGACGAGTCACAAAATTCTTGACACCTAAATTTCAAGATGTAAATACGTTGTTCCAAAGGTTGTGTAAGTTTCATAGTATAAACACTAAGCTTTTGTGGATCTAATTAAAATCTATGATGCGGTAAGATAAAAGGGTTTGATGATGTTGAATAACATCTATAAATTTAGTAACAATTATTTTGATGTTGAATATTCATCTACCTATTGCAGTGTTCCATGACTTCTCTTTATCATATTTTTCCAGTGATGAAAACATGCAATCGTCACTAGCTAGTTTTTTTATCCATGCCCTCCAAACAAGAAATGAAATAACATATCAAAAATTAAAGGAGGTCGGAGAAATTATCTCTAGTCAGGTGTTCTCATTACCACCTCCTCATTCTACAAAGTCCATTTCCAAGACAAAATGCATCCTATATGTTGGTGTTTGGTTGTTAAGTAGACACATTCAATGCTGAAATTCAAACACAATTTATTTGTCTTGGGAAATGCAACCAGAAGGATGGAAAAGTGGCTTTGTTCTTCAGAATCCAAATTTGGTAATCGTTACTCTACAATCTACTATGAGACTGGAAAAGTTAAACAGGAAATAGTTTTACCTGTCTTACTATTTGTGTCACAAAAGAGCTCCATGAATTACTTGTCCATTGCACAGTCATTATAAAATACAGGGTAAAAATGGTACACCATTCACTACATTTAGCCATATCCTAAAACAAATTTTCTAAAGGTCGATGCCAAAAAGGGCATGCTTCCCTTGCTTATGTTGGGAGGGGTATCTGTGTACATGCTCTCTTTGGCATCATGTATCATTCTAGATGTATTTTTATCATGTTTATTCATGAAAATGAAAATGGTCAATATTACTTTGGTTTCCCTATGATGGAATAGGCTATGATGAATCATCCATATCCTATCATTCACTGATAGTAAGCCATTTATCTAACAAAAATTATATATTTTATTATTGCACAATCTTACCTACAATGCGATAATGTCTAAAAATTAAACATGGGAATGTAATAGCCCTCGCGAAAATTTCATGTAATAAAAGTTAATAAAGGAAATATAAGACCAAGGTTAAGGGGCACTTATTCCAAGTTGAATGTTGGGAAAATATATCCTAGTGGGCATCACTAGATATGTTTATAGCAAAGGAAAATTGCAAAGGAAAAGGTAGGGGCTTTAAAGAGGCAAAAAGGCATTTTTGGCACATGTATTTATGAAAATAGAGGAAATTTGGAGAAAAGGGAGGTGAAAGGCCACAGGTTGTATGTGAGGAGGAAAATGAAGAAAATAGAGGCCTGATTGATAAAAAGGATTATGAGGATCACTTGGCAAGCTTTTTCTCAGGATTGGTCAGTGTAATATTGGCCTTGGAGCTCTCTCATTATCTATCTCTCTCTCACTCTTGGACACTTAGAGTTTTCTTGGAGCACTCTAGATTTGGAGAAAGGAAGGAAAAGCAAGCAAAGGGAAAGGAAGGAAACCAAGGATCAAGCAAGGAAAAGCAAGATTGTTAAAATTGTCAACCAGGGAAAAACTTCATGTGGGTCATCTTATTCATGGCTAATAATATTTTTATTAGATTCCTCTCGTCGAGAGGTGTAGGATTGATATAAAGATCATCCAATTCTGATAAGTCTTCATGGAGATATGAATTTATTTTGATTATGGAATTATTATCAAGCCAACCTAAAACTCATGTAGGCTCAGAAGCCCAACAGTCGCATCTATTCACCCACCAACGTTGTGTATAATATAAGAGGACTTTTCCTCATTTAGACTCACTCATCTCATCACATCTCTCTCTCTCTACTGCGCAGATATGAGTCTCTTCTCTACTGCGCTGAAATGGGTCTCTCTCTCTCACACATGTGAAGCCGGAAGCTGTTGAATTTGAAGCTGCAACTGCAGAAGTAAAGATTGACTTGCATGGCCTAGAAGATCTCCTCTTTGGAACTGCGCTATAGGTTCATATGAACCTCCTTTGAAAGCCGCAACTTTTTGTGGTGGAATGAAGTCAATCCGACGAACGGTTTGCAAGATATCGACTACCCTAGTTTGAAGCCGGAAACTGCTGAAACTGAAGCTGCAACTGCAGAAGTAAAGATTGACTTGCGTGGCCTATAATATCTCCTCATCTGAACTGCGCTGTAGGTTCATCTGAACCTCCTCTGGAAGCCGAAACTTTTGGTGGTGGAATGAAGTCAATCCGACTGTCGGTTTGTGAGATATGGTCTGCCCTAGTTTGATAATGAAGCTGCTAATGTTGATGCTACTGATCTAGGGTTTGCTACTGCTGATATGAATCAGATTTATTGTACTATTTCTCTCTGCTGAATTATTGAAGATAAAAGAAGATTTGATCAAAGGGTTTCCCCACACATTGTGGGGTTTGTCCCTGGCTAGTCGCCACATCTTGTGTCTCTTGTCTTGGCTTGTTTTCTGTCGATCGTTTAATGTTCTATCTGCACTTTACTTTATGTACATGTGATTGCTAATCGGTGGAATATAATAAGAAAAAGAAGTAAACTGTTATAAGCATAGAACATACCATAACTTAACATGGTATCAGAGCCAAGTTGAAGACAAAGCACGATCAAGAGCAAGAGCAATCATTGAAGATAAGATTGACAAGGCTATACTAAAAGAACTATGGGGTCCTCAACACTCTTTCCTGCCGAAGACAAGCTCCGTGAGAAAGCTGACTATCATGGATGGAAGATGTCTATCGATCTAACCCTTGAAGATCAAGGAGTGCTGGACCATGTAAGAGGCAATATTGTTGAGCCTTCATCAAATGCATCTGCTGCTGCCTGGAACAAATGGAAAAATGGAGAAGTCAAAACAAAGAAGATCATCCGGGACTCTATCGACAAGCGCTTGGTGGCCTACATCTCTAATCTAGACACCTCCAAGGAATCTACGACAGACTGGTGAGTTTATTTAAATTTAATGATGCAAATCAAGTTTTGTTTCTTAGAAATAAGTTGAGGGAAATCAAGAAGGGTAAAGATGAAAGTATGCAAGCATACTTCTTAAGAATCACCGAGATCAAGAACGATCTCCTATCTATTGGGGAAACCATTGCTGACAGAGAAATGGCACTCACAACTCTCGGAGGATTACCATCTGAATGGTATGTGTTCAGGACTACTCTTCTGAACAATAATGTAATTCCTAGTTTCGAGGAATTAATGGCTAGATGCATTCAAGAACAAACAAGGGTAGAAGAGCAGGAAATGCCCTTGCCTAAAGGTCCTCCTGCTGCTTTTTCTTCTCATGCTAAGAAAAGAAATAATTCTGGGTCTAAATTGAAAAGAAAGGCTAGATTTAAGGGTGGAAGAAAAGGACGATGTTTCATTTGCGATAAAGCAAGTCACTATGTATGAGATCATGAGCATCATGATGAATGAGATCATAGACATAAAGGGGAACATGAGATCATGGACATGTAGGATAGCATGATGATGATGCACACTAGTTTGAGCAGCATTATGATGGATAAAATCATGGACATGGGTAGCATGATGATAATCATGATTAGAGAAGCATGGTACAGTATGCAGTGGTGCAACTCGAAATCCCTCTGATGGCAATCAAAGGAATGACAAATTCAACAGCAAAGGTAAGAGGAGAGTTGGGAATCAAGGAAGCGGACAAGCATTCAAGAAGGCTAGAAATTCTAGGATGTATTAAATGCACCTGACCTCAAAAGGAACCTAGTGTCCATCTTGGCAATGGAAGACAGATTCTACAAGGTAACCTTCAACAATGGCAAGGTATGTATATGGAAAAATAATGTTAAAAATGCCTTTAATCTTGGGTTTAGTGTTGATTCATTATATCAGGTCGATGGAAGTCCGCTAGGTGTCATGTCTTGTGACACAACTCTTTAGTCCGAACTTTGGCATCAAAGGTTTGCCCACCTTCATTACAAAGCTCTACCCGATGTAAGACAAATGGTAACAGGGATGCCTGAATTCCAAGTAGAGAAAGAAGGTGTATGTCCGGGATGTGCCAAAGGAAAGCTCAAAAGGGGACCATTCCCCTCAAGCCAAAGCAAGACCTCCGATATATTACAATTGGTTTACTCAGGCATACCTGAGGTTGGCATTAAGAGGGAGAATACTACACCACATACTCCTGAGCAGAATGGTGTGGTGGGAAGGAAGAACCACACGATGATGGAAGCTGTCCGGGCCATGCTACATGATCAAAGACTTCCAAAGTTTCTATGGGCTGAAACTACAATCACCACCGTATATGTACAAAATCGATGCCCTCATCAAGCATTGGGTTCCTAAACTCCTGAAGAAATGTTCACCACCAGTCAAAGGGAAGTCATGATTAGTCATGATGTCACCTTTGACAAAGATATGGCTCTCAGCAAGGTGGACAATCTACTGACTTTGAGTAGCTCTCAATAAGCCGACACCAGGGAACCGAAAGAAAAGGATGATGAATCAATGCCTGATGTAGAAGAACCCATGGATCCGATTGATCCTCATCCACATGAGCCTTCCTCTTCTAAGAAGAGGCCTTCATGGCTTAGGGGGATACTTGATGATGCTGAAGGACATGCTGCACCCTGAGGAACCTTCCATCAAAGTAAGAAACTTAACAGGTATCAGGGATACCTGACCATCATGAGCACGATCATACAAAATGAACCTTCATCATTCTCAGATGTCATCAAGCATTAACCATGGAAGGATGCTATGACCATAGAATATGAGTCTATTATGGAGAATGATGTCTGGGAAGTAGTTCCCAGACCCTGGACAAGGCAATTGTTACTTCAAAATGGCTTTACAAGATAAAGCATGCAGCAAATGGAAGTATGGAAAAGTATAAGGTTCATTTAGTTGCTCGTGGTTTATCCCAGAAGGGAGGTATAGACTATGATATTTGCACCTGTTTCTAGATATACGACCATCCACTTGATCATAGCCCTTGTGGCTTCAAAAGGATGGAACCTACATCAGATGGATGTTAAGACCGCGTTCTTGCATGGTTCTATCAAAGAAGAGGTCTATGTGGAGCAACCTGAAGGATTTGAGATTTATGATTGAAAATCTCATGTATGCAGGTTGAAGAAGGCTCTCTATGGGCTGAAGCAAGCACCCCGAGCATGGTATGAGAGGATCGATAGCTACTTGATGAAGCTGGGATTCACTAGGAGTGAAGCTGATCCTAACCTTTACTTTAAGGTTGAAGATGACAAGCCTCTCATACTGGTGTTGTATGTGGATGACCTCTTTCTAACAGGTGCAAACCCTCTCATTCACAAATGTAAGAGGGAGATGGCTTCTGAATTTGAAATGAAGGACCAAGGACTTTAAGTGTGGCAGAAGCCAAGGGAAATTTTCCTATCTCAAGGAAAATATGTGGTAAATATATTGGAAAGATTCAGTACGATGGACTGCAAGCCTGTGACTACCTCGAGGATCTTAACTTTTAGAAGTTATATGGTAGTGATGTTGGACCAGACTTGGGAAATGCCTCTAAGTTTCAAAAACTCATCCGCATTGATGTTCTTGGTGAACCTCTATCCGAACATATGTTTTGCAGTTAGCATTGTGAGCTCATATTTGGTTGAGCCTCACTGGATTGATGCCAGGAATCTTTTGAGATGTCTTCAGGACACAATCTCTCATGGATTAAGATACACTGTCGGAGATGTGAGACTACTTGGATATACTGATGTTGATTGGGCAAGCAGTATGGTGGACCGTAAGAGCACTTTCGGGTACTGTTTCACCTTGGGATCTGCTTCGATTTCCTGGATGAGCAGGAAGTAGAAGTCGGTGGCTTTGAGCACCGCCGAAGCAGGATATATTGTTGCTAGCATAACCTCGTGTGATGCAGTCTGGTTGCGAAAGCTCTTCAGTGAGTTGTTTGGATTTACATTGGATACCACTATGTTTCTTTGTAACAACCAGAGGTGGGATTCGATTATTGAGGAATCCCGTATTCATCAATTTCTCTAGCAGATAGACATCATCCGGGATATGGTAAGTCGATGAGCAAGGAAGCTCCATCACATTAAGATGATGTACAGGTTGATACACCTTGTCAAAGCCCTGAGGAAAGATCTAATCTGTGATTTTCCTAAACGACTTGGATTCGGCAAGAAACCCTTGTACAAGGGTCCTGCATGTTGCATACATTGAGCTCTGGGAGCTCTGAGGGCTTGCGGTTCCTACTAGAGCAACATATGACCACAGGGTGACTCACCCTCCCCTGGTGGTGCACACTGGAACAAGATGATTCGCTCTCTTGTGGGACAAGATGATTCGCTCTCTTGTGGAACAGGATGATTCGCTCTCCTGTGTAGCAGGATGATTAGTTCTCCTGTGAGGCCTGGATTGATGTGTTCTCCATGGCAGCCTGGATTGATGTGTTCTCCTGTGAGGCCTGGATTGATGTGTTCTCCATGGCAATTGTAGCAGGATTGATGTGTTGTCCTGTGAGGACAGGATTGATTAGTTCTCTTGTCGAGGCATCCTACCCATGCAGTCTGGGACTCATGGGAAGTACCTCTCATCTGATCAATGAGCAGGGAAATGAAGTTAGGGACCATAGTAGTACCGATGGACGCATCGTTGTAACTACCGTACTCCCTACGCTAGGATGACCTCCATTGATCTGGGATCAATGATACTGGTCTGGGACCAATGGTAGGAGTTGTACCATACTATGACGCTGACTTCGGGTCGGTTGAGACTAGTCTGGGATCAGTGGTACATACTCTGAGACTGACTTTGAGTCAGTGGAGGATGATATTAGTCTGGGACCATTAGGAGTTGTACTCACTATGACGCTGACTTTGGGTTAGTTGAGACTAGTCTGGGAGTGGTACATACTCTGAGACTGACTTTGAGTCAGTATGATACATCCTCGATCATTTCTTCTTCATCATAATTCGGACAAAAGCAGAGTAGAACAGAACAATGCAAGAGCAGAGCAGAATAGAACAAAACAGTATAGATCAGTGCAGGGCAGAACAAGACAAAGCAGAACAGGCAAAATAGAGCAGAGCAGGGCAAGGGTCAGGCTGTACAAGGCAGTGCATTTGATGGATGAATAGTAACGACCGATAGACAGATTGCAGATGAAGTTCTCCATGGTTGAGAGGGAGTGTTAAAATTGGCAACCAGGGAAAAACTTCATGTGGGTCATCTTATTCATGGCTAATAATATTTTTATTAGATTCCTCTCGTCGAGAGGTGTAGGATTGATATAAAGATCATCCAATTCCGATAAGTCTTCATGGAGATATGAATTTATTTTGATTATGGAATTATTATCAAGCCGACCTACAACTCATGTAGGCTCAGAAGCCCAACAGTCGCATCTATTCACCCACCAACGTTGTGTATAATATAAGAGGACTTTTCCTCATTTAGACTCACTCATCTCATCACATCTCTCTCTCTCTACTGCGCAGATATGAGTCTCTTCTCTACTGCGCTGAAATGGGTCTCTCTCTCTCACACATGTGAGCCGGAAGATGTTGAATTTGAAGCTGCAACTGCAGAAGTAAAGATTGACTTGCGTGGCCTAGATGATCTCCTCTTTGGAACTGTGCTGTAGTTTCATCTGAACCTCCTTTGAAAGCCACAACTTTTGGTGGTGGAATGAAGTCAATCCGACGAACGGTTTGCAAGATATCGACTACCCTAGTTTGAAGCCGGAAACTGCTGAAACTGAAGCTGCAACTGCAGAAGTAAAGCTTGACTTGCGTGGCCTAGAAGATCTCCTCATCTGAACTGCGCTGTAGGTTCATCTGAACCTCCTCTGGAAGCCGAAACTTTTGGTGGTGGAATGAAGTCAATCCGACTGTCGGTTTGTGAGATATGGTCTGCCCTAGTTTGATAATGAAGCCGCTAATGCTGATGCTACTGATCTAGGGTTTGCTACTGCTGATATGAATCAGATTTATTGTACTATTTCTCTCTGCTAAATTATTGAAGATAAAAGAAGATTTGATCAAAGGGTTTCCCCACACATTGTGGGGTTTGTCCCTGGCTAGTCACCACATCTTGTGTCTCTTGTCTTGGCTTGTTTTCTGTCGATCGTTTAATGTTCTATCTGCACTTTACTTTATGTACATGTGATTGCTAATCGGTGGAATATAATAAGAAAAAGAAGTAAACTGTTATAAGCATAGAACATACCATAACTTAACAAAGATCAACCAGCTTCAGCGGGAATAATTGCAGGTAACATATTGCATGTGTAATTTCCTAGCAAGTTTTTACATGCATGGCTTTGGATGTTGGTGATGGTTCTCTTGTTGTCGATAGCATGGTTTGTTCGGGCTATGATAGTGGTTTTCAGCCTAACCTTGCCTTTTTTCTGGATGCCATGGTGTGTTGGATGTTGATCTCATTTTTTAGCTTTGGAATTGCCGGATGGATTTCAGAATCCGAGGCAGAGATGGTCTCAAGGCTCATTCCCAAAGGCCTAGGAATCCCTTGACCGATTTTGGCGAGATACACAGTAAAGCCTAAGGGAGGTGTTTTTGTTTAAGACCTATTGATCCAGGATTGGATTACGGTAAATCCTGGGAGACAAGGAGACGAAAATTCCTCAAGGATAGTGATGGATTCTAGATGGCATTCCAAGTTCGGTTCGATTTATGATTAGAGCACCAGTTTTCGTGTGATCGTGATTTGGATATCATGACCTTATTTATTTTTGAGTTGATATGTCATGAAGTTATATCATGCTAATCTGGATTGATTGTGAGAACAACATAGCCTCCCCTGAGATACATCAAGGTATGAGCTATCTTATATCATCTACTTTATGCATGAATGTTTTACTATCCTGTTTAATTAGTGTTTGAGTATTTGGGTCTATTATGTCGCCTATCTGTTATCTCAATGTTTGATTACTTGCATGAAATGAGTATGTGTCTATAAGATTGCTTGAATGAATGATATTGTTTTAAGATGATTGTATTAACACATATGGGTTGAGATAGTTGACATGTACTTGAGTGTAATAGGTGACAATTGTAGTATTATTTCTAATGACTATGAGTTGATTATGAATTATGACATGATTGCTAGTCTTGGTAGATGTTGATTTCAAATTGGTAGATATGGTTGTCTTTATATTTGGAAAATGGGTTTGAAATGTGTAAATAATGCAGGAAACTTGCTTGGTATTAGCATGACAAGGTAATAATTGATGTGTTTATATAACTAACAGTTGGGTGATGTGACAGTGCATAGTAACACTCAATTGCGGCAAGGAAAAGGTCAAAGAAAGGAATTGGGAAATAATTATTTTGGCTATGTTTGGAAACCCTAATTCCAAACGAATGAGTGATTTGCATACAGGAAGTATTCTTGACCTTAAACTTGTATGACATTATCTGGATATGTTATAGATTCATAAACTTGTATTTGACAACTATATTAGCTAGTATCTAGTTACAGGTGGATCTGTCAAGGGAATTGGAGTCCCTTGAGAGATGGCGTGGATGTCTTCAATTGCAAGCAACGTGCTTGGAACAACAAAATAAGGTAACCATTGTAGTGTTATATTTATTTAAGCATTGTTAGTTATGTGTTGATGGCAGTATGATGCGAGGGATTGCATGGAAATGAAATTGCCATGTAATCTTGAAGAAAGCTCAAGTTGAGCTTTCCATTGGAACCAATGGGAACCATGGGGATTAAGTAATGGTGTTTGTGGATAGTATTGTGCTTTTGGTCTTTTGGTGATTTGTTTTTCTTGATTGTGGTTTTGTTTGCATATTGTGCATGGCCATGCCACTCTGGTTGTGGTGTTGTGTTTTTGCTGGTTTTCCATGGTTTTGTTCTTGTGTGTTTCTTGTCTTGCCTTTTATTTTTGGGAAGTGGGGAATTAGTTGGGAAAGAGGAAAGTTAATGGAGCCTAGGGAGAGATGAATTAAACCCAACATGTGATGTAAGGCCTAGATGAAGTTCGGTTCATGTATAAGGGAAGTTGAAGGAAAGCTTATAACAACTAGTTGGATTAGTTAGATCCATTGGTGTAAATGGATGATGGTGGGACAATCATGAGAAAATAAATCAAGAAAGACAAAGTAAATAGATTTGAGGTGTCAGATGCATTAGATATGTTGGGAATTTTTGTTATTGATGTTGTACACGCATTGCACGGATAAAGGAAGTTCTCTTAAGCTTGACCTTATGATATCTAATAATTATGTTGTGATCATGATATTGTGTTAATGTATATATATATGTATACATGTATGTATGTAGGTATGTTGTTTTCTAACAAGATCATGATTGGTTTATGCTAATGTTATACTATATGTATGTATGTATTTATCTATGTCACTGTCTTACAGGGTCATTAGGAATCGTTCTTGTGGAGGAATGATTTCTTATGCAGGTGAATGGCATGAAGAGATTCTTGGTTCATGAGGAATCAAGTGGGAAGAGTAGCCTGACAGATCTCTAAGGTCAGTATCATGTGGATATGAATTGATATTATGTGATTATACTATGTCTATGTTTATGTTATGGACATGCTAATGCTGAGAGATACATCAGCGAAATGAAAACAGTGTGATGCGCAACATGCTAGGATAAGCATGGATGGTAAAGAGACACTAGAAGCAAGGTTTCTTGGTAGAGATAGTGTGGTTTTGGATGTGTGGTACTACTGTTGTTCATATATTGTATATGTTTTACATGTTGCATCTGTGATGTTGTGTGCATGTGGTGTTGTGTATATATAGTGTGTGTACATGTTGTTATGCAATGTTATGTATAGGGTGGTACAGATAGTGTTGTGTGAATATTGCATATGTAGTGTTGGGCATAGATGGTGCTATGTACATGTTGGATATGCGATGTTGTGTGCATATGGTGTTGTGCACATGTTGGATATGCAGTGCTGTGTACAGATGATGTTATGTACATGTTGGATATGCAGTGCTATGTACATGTGGTGTTGTGTGCATGTTGTACATGTGGTGTTATGTACATATGGTGTTGTGTGCATGATTGTACAAGTGGTACTGTGAGCATGTGGTGTTGTGTACATGTTGTACATTTGGTGTTGTATGTAGGTCGTGATGTGTACATGTCATGCATATGGTACTATGTACATGTGGTGTCGTGTACATGTCATGCATATGGTACTATGTACATGTGGTGTCGTGTACATGTCATGCATGTTGTCTTGTATATGTCTAGCGTTGTGTAAACATTGTATAGGTGGTAAAATGTACATGTGGTGTTGTGTACACATTGTATAGGTGATGTCGTGTACATGTGATGTTGTGTACACATTATGTAGGTGGTTTTGTGTATAGGTGGTATTGTATACATGTTGTACATTCGGTACTGGTGTAAATGCAGAATTATGTGCATGTCGTACATGTTGTATTGTGTACATGTGGTATTATGTATGTTCATGGTGTAGTCGAGGTATCATGACATGTGTATTCATTGTGTTGTACTCTTATTTTGTTGTACATCAGGTGTAGGTGTATGTATTGTGTTTTGTTGTGCACCTAATGTAGGTGTATGTATATTGTTGTGTTGTACATTGGGTGTAGGTGTATGCGTTGTATGTCAGGTATAGGTACATGTATTTCATGGTGTTGTATGTCGTGTGTGGTTGTATGTGTGCGATGCACACTATGTGTATGTGCACATGGTTGATGAGAAGGCACTCGGTATTTTTGGGTGTGGAAACCGATCCGAAGTGCGTATGGAAGAAAAACAAAGGTAGAAGCTAGGGATTGATTAAAGGATAAGTATCAATATTTTATTTCAATTTTATTCTGCGTGTGAATTATGATTCTGGTTTATGATGGTTACATGTGATTTATGATTTTGATCTATGATGGTTGTGTTTTGAGCTACCCTGATGTGATATATTTATACATGATGATTTGGTCAAAGATGCTAGTTTGACTTGTTATGATAGCAAGTAAACGAGATTGCAAGTGTACCTTATTGACGAGCTACAAATGAGGTATGATTTGAAGTTATTTCAATATATTTTAATCTAATGGAAGTTATTTTATTAGTATAGGAAGCACAGAAATGCTTGGTTGGGTGGTCGAAACTGATGACAAGAATTAGCAGCAACAGTGAAAGGAATTTGAAAATGCAACAGTATGTTGGTAATGCACTTCAGGAGCAGGGCCATTGTGGGACTCCCGTACCCAATAGTGCCCATTGATTTCCATGAGTATTCTATGTCCAGTATGATGGTTTTGAGGTAGGTATATCCCTTGGTTGTTTAACCTTCCAATGCGAGAAGCCTTTCCAAGGGATGGATCACCCAAGATAGGGGATGCCAGGGAACTTGGAAGGGGTGATCGGATTACCCGAGGGACTGGAATATCAAGAATGGATTTGATTTGGTCATTAGAATTTCCATATGGAATGAAATGCACATTGGGAGTGCACCCTGGAACAATGAGTTGGTAACTGTTTGCTGAGAAGACAAGTGGCGTAGGATTATAGCAATGGACATTGGATGCAGGTTGACTATGGAAGTGGATTCGAGACTTCCTAGGAAGGAGGGTAATCTTGGTATTACTTTGAGGGTGGAGGTGTGAGCCTATGGATTCCCTTGTTGTGGATTTTGACATCGTATCCTTTTATTTGCTAGTTTAGTAAATATGCATATGTGTATATGTGGCTATTGTAAATACAATAATGAGCTATGTTATAAAGCTCCACTAAGAGGTATGGTTGTTAACAGGTCATGTCGTCATGATGTTTTTATTTTGAGAAGGTATTTCATTATAAATACTGCAACAAGCTAATTTATAAAGCTTCATGGGAAGTATGTTTTCTTTCTAGTAGTTTTGTTGAGGTATTGGTGTGGTTTAACACCGAGCATGGTGTTCCCCAAGGGGGGGTTCTGTAATAGCCCTGGTGAAAATTTCATGTAATAAAAGTTAATAAAGGAAAAATATGACCATGGTTAAGGGACACCTATTCCAAGCTAAATGTTAGGCAAAGATATCCTAGTGGGCATCACTGGATGTGTTTATGGCTAAGGAGAAGGCAAAGGCATTAAAGAGTCAAAAAGGCATTTTTGACACATTTATTTATGAAAATAAAAGAAATTAGGAGAAAAGGGAGGTGAAAGGTCACAGGTTGCATGTGAGGAGGAAAATGAAGGAAAATAATGGAAAATGAAGAAAATAGAGGCCTCATTGATAAAAAGGCTTTTGAGGATAAATTGGCAAGATTTTTCTCAGGATTTGTCAATTTAGTTTTGGAGCTCTCTCATTATTATCTCTCTCTCTCTCTCACTCTTGGACACTTAGAGTTTTCTTGGAGCACTCTAGATTTGGAGCAAGGAAGGAAAAGAAAGCAAAGGGAGAGGAAGGAAGGCAAGGATAAAGCAAGGAAGAGCAGGATCAAGTAGATTCAATAGGAATACTTGAAGCTAACATATTGCATGTGTGTTTTCCTAGTTGGTTTCGACATGATGCATGGCTTTGCATGTTGGTGTATGATTCTCTTGTTGTCGATTGCATGGTTTTTCCGTGTTATGACAATATTTTTTAGCCCAGCCTTGCCTCTTTCCGAATGCCATGGTCTGTTGGGATGTTGATCTCGATTTTAATATTTGGACTTGCCAGATGGAATTTGGAATCCAGGGCGAAGGTGGTCTCAAGGTTCATTCCCAAAGGCCTAGGAATCCCTTGACCGATTTTGGTGGGATACATGGTAAAGCCTGAGGGAGGTGTCTCAGTTTAGGGCCTAGTGATCTGGGATTGGATTGGGGTAAACCCTCAGAGACAAGGAGAAGGAAAATTCCTCAAGAATAGGGATGGATTCCATATGGCATTCCAAGTTCATTTTGGTTTTGTTATCGGAGCATTGGTTTTTGTGTGATCACGGTTTGGTGAGGGTCGAGGTGGTTGTTGAGTCCCAAACTTGCATCTTTCCTATACACCTTTCTATACTTTTTCCATTTACCTGGACCTCCTAATCTGTCAACATCATTGCATATTAGTTTAAAAGAGCATATAAAGTGGTTTCCTAACTATGTTTTGTGTCTGCTGTTTGAATTAGATTTTTGCTCATTGAGCTACGGAATCTTGTCACTTTCCGCAACCTTTTTGTTAAAGTCTATATTGCAAGTGTCTTCAGGCAAATCGAGCCACATGGGCAAGTTAGAAATGACGTGGATATGGACCGAGTCCTATTGGCTCAGTCAAATTCACCAAAGAAGGCCCTGGTCAAAGGTGGTCAAGCGGTGGTCAACATAAGAGTCCTTCGGTGACAGAAGTCCATTTTTCACCACGTGAAGACTTACGTGGCCATTCCTAGATCTCTGGGGACATATCAACACCTGTGGATTGCTCCATAAGGCGAATCCAACAGCCACCCTTAATAGATTTAATCACCACGACAGCCATGATGCTAGATCCCTAGACGTCGTTGTTCACGTGTCCTCTATCAGCGCAGTTCTTAGGAAATCAGTTATGTAAACGTTTGCTATAATTAATGCGTTTCCATACGCATAGTAGTTAGTCTTGGTAATGTAATTTTGACTATTAACGAGCCCACTGTGTCGTGACATTATTTCTTTGTTATGACTGCATTTTGAATACATGAGAAGACTCTGTTCATAAGCATAATTCGTGGTTGATAGCTATTGCCCGAGGTTGTGCAGAGGGCCCCTACACACGCCGAGGTTTTGTTTATTGTTGTATAGTTTCATGCTTTATTTCCTTACATTCATTATGCCATAGTTATTCATGTGTATATATTTCATTTCTTATGGTATTAACGTTTTGTTTATGTCCATAATTTTTCATGCTTTATACTGTTGTTAACTGATCAGTGTCTTTGTTCCAGATTACAGTAGGCAACCTGGGCATTTGCACATAGTTTTACAATGACTAATGACATGGAATCAGTCTTGTCCTTCTACTGATTTATTTTTCTTAGTTTTTAATTCTAGCACTGTTTTATTTATTTCAGTTTTGTTCATTTGCTTTATTAGTTAGATTAGATATTGAATTGCTCATGTTATTTTCAGTTACCTCCGAAAGCCATAGTGAGACTAATGGTGAGGGATTGAAGTATGAGTGTGTAGTTTGATATTAGCTTATTTTTCTGCAAGTTAGTTATTGAATTGCTCATGTCATTTTCAGTTACCTACGAAAGCCATAGCGAGACTAATGGTGAGGGATTGAAGTATGAGTGTGTAGTTTGATATTAGTTTACTTTTCTGCAAGTTAGATATTAAATTTCTCATGTCATTATCAGTTACCTCCGAAAGCCATAGCGATACTAATGGTGAGGGATTGAATTATGAGTGTGTAGTTTGATATTAGTTTACTTTTTTGCAAATTAGATATCAGATTGCTCAAGTTGTTTATGATTACCTCTGAAAGCCATAGCGAGATTAATGGTGAGGGGTCAGAATATGAGTTGATGTAATTTGATTTTAACTTTACTTTGCTTGCAATTTTTGGATTTCTTTGAGTACAGTTATTTTGTATTTAGACAGCAGCAAGGATAATGGTTTCATGATCAATAGTTCACTATTTTTTTAATTAGAATAGTGGCACATTTTCATTCTCTTTTAGGAATTAATTTCATCATTGCATGTTTTAAAACCTTTTTGAAAAGTTTGAAGTTTTGGAAATCATTTTAAAGGACATCATTGCCTTGAACATTTGTATCGATACTTGTCTTTAGAATTTCCATCTCACATTAGGAAATCAACTGAGATAAACCCAAAAATGAAATAAAAATAAAAAACGACAAAAAGTAAGAAATAGGTTATCTTGCACATATAGTGCGCCGCACTTCAACAGTTTATGACTCCCGGATTGACAATTAATATAGCAATTTAGGACACTCTAAATTGACCAAACATTTTGGTGTCATTGCCAGGGAATTGTAACTAGGTAGCCAATTTCTTAAAAAAAAAAAACCAAGGAAGGTAAAAATTGATAACTTCTCAAAGTATGCTCTCCTCTTGCACCTAGTGTGATCTGGAGGATCAGAAAAGAGAGTTATTGGTTCAATAATTTCTTAAGTATGCTCTCTTCTTGCACTTGGAGTGATCTGGAAGATCAGAAAGAGAATTATTAGCCCGACTTGAAGATAAAATAAAAAATAAGAAATGACATGCATAGAGCAAGAGATTCTAGGGGAAGGTTTATAGCTAGGGCCAAGAGTTCAATTTTTACAACTCCATCTACTTCAAGGCATATACAAGATACACCTCCATCATCTCCAACTCACACTCCCAGCCTTAGGATTCCTGGAATTCAAGGGGCAGCAGCTGAATTAGGAGACTCTCCCACACTATCCATCAAATCTGACTTAGGAAAAGAACCTTTCTTACTTTTACGGGAATTCAATATTACTGTGTTGGATAGACCAGGGAAACAAGATACAGTAGCTGATTTCTTGTCTAGGATCCAAAATACTAAAGAAGATTCTCATGTAGAGGATAAGTTTCCGGATGAATATTTATTTGCAGTAACTACTAAGACTCCTTGTTATGCAGATATTGCTAACTATTTGGTTACAGGGAAACTACCTCCACATCTATTTCCTAGTGAAAGAAGAAAGACTATACAGGAGAGTTCAAAATATTCATGGATTTCTAACGAATTGTTTAAAACAGGGCCAGATCTTGTGATCAAAAGATGTGTTAGGGAAGATGAAATTCCTGACATCCTCAAGGCATGTCATGATGAACCATGCGGCAGACACTTTGCTGACAAAAGGACAGCCTATAAAATCCTTTCTTTAGGATATCATTGGCCTTCCCTCTTCAAAGATACAAAAGAATATGTCAAAAGGTGTGACAGCTGCCAAAGAGTAGGGAAACCGACTCTTTCAAATGAAATGCCATTGCAACCATAGGTACTCATCGAACCCTTTGAAAAATGGGCTCTAGATTTCATTGGACCTATTAATCCACCATCTCAACAAAAGAAGTATATATTCGTATGTACTAATTATGTCACTAAATGGGTAGAAGCCAAAGCATTACTTTCTGCTACTGAAAATTCAGTTGTCAATTTTCTTTATGAGGATATTTTTACTCGCTTTGGTGTTCCAAGAGAAATTGTGACAGATCAGGGAAGTCAATTCACATCCAACATGGTGGAGAAGCTGATGGAAGAATACAAAATCAAGCACAGAAAATCTACTCCTTACCATCTGCAAGCAAATGGCCAAGTGGAGTCTACAAACAAAGTTATTGAAGGCATCATCACCAAAACTGTTCATCTACACAGAAGAGATTGGGCAGAAAGGCTTTGTGAAGCCTTATGGGCCTACAAAACTACATGGAGGAATACAACAGGACATTCTCCCTATGAACTTGTTTATGGGAAAGAAGTCCTGCTCCCCATTGAGTTCCAAGTCAAAACTTTCAAGATGGCAGTTCAGTTGGGGATGGATCTATCAGAAGCCCAAAAGCACAGAATGGAGCAGTTGAATGAGCTAGATGAGATCAGACAAGAAGCAATCCTAAGAACTAATCTAGTTCAGTATCAAAGAGCTAAGTGGCATGACAAATACATCAAAGAGAAAAAGTTTCAAGAGGGAGATTGGGCATTACTATTTGATTCCAAGTTTAAAGATTTTAAAGGAAAATTTCAGACTCATTGGCTTGGGCCATATGAGATTGACAAAATCTTTAGCAATGGAGTGGTAAGAATCAAGACCATTGATGAATTTCAAACTCCTCTTATTGTGAATGGCCACAGATTAAAGATCTATCATAAGCCACTCTCAAAAGAGGAATTTGTCAAAATGTTTCAAGATAATTCTGCAATAAGGCTGGTGAAGAAGAATCCTTCTTCCCCACTAGCCTAACCTTTGTTCCTTTTTGTTTATAAAAAAAACAAAAATTAAAATTAAAAATTAAAAATTAAATAAAAATAAAAATAAAAAAAATTGTATAAGTCTGAAAACCAATCACTGATTGGCAGTCTTATACAGAAAATATAGAGTGAAAATCAGGAACACCTGACACCCTATATTTTCCCAAAAAAAAAAATATCTCTCTTTCTTTCCCATTTTCATTTCACTTCACCTCATTTTCATTCCACTCCATTTCATTTTCATTCCACTCCATTTCATTCTCATTCCACTCCACTTCATTTCATTCCACTCCGTTTCATCCATTTCATTTCATTTCACTAATAAAAGTTTCTTTCATGACCATTTTCATTCATTCAGTTATCATCTCTCCATCTCCATTCAGTCAAGTGGTTGTTGTATCAGTTTCCGCAGTTGGAACCAGTTTCCACAGCCAGAAGCAGTTTCTGCAGCCACCACTCTGTTTTTCAAAAAAAAAATTGACAGTCAAGATGTTAGTTCAATAATCATGAAAGCAAATGTAGGTATGACCGAGGACATATTATGAAGACATGGAGCACCTAAAGGCATCAATAAGGAGTAGTTGATCATGGACAAACAAATGGCAAAAATTCCAAGGTATGAGTAAAAGTTTATTTCAAATAGCAATCAAAACACATTTTTGCATAGTTATTAAACCATAAGCTCCACTATATGCAATGATTGCCGTGATAGCTCCATAACCATTCCACGACATTCCTCCACGAACCATGCATTTATTTTCCAAACGGTCTTATGATTAGCCTTCGGATTTAATTTGTGTTGGCTGCATTTTAACACTCCACCTGTAATCATAAGGACGTGGTCGATTTGACTACGGCTCTTCTCAGCCGCACAAAATCCGCAGCCGTTTCATGAACGTGTTTGCATCTACTCTGCAGCCACCCAATTTAAAATTCCGCCGGATGCACTATACTCTCCCTACTATTCTATTGACATCATGGCTGCATTTCCACCTTGCTCACATAAGCCTTCACCCCTTCACGAATTCACTTCCACTGTCTGTCCTCTGTTTTTCCGCTCACAGTCACTGGTTTTCTCCGTCAACTCTGTTCACTCCCATAACCTAGCCGTCTCACTTCCGCTAAACCCTCCTCACGCAGACAAATTTTAAGAACAAAAGGAAGGATGGGTCTGTTGTTGAGGGCAGAACTAGAAGGGCCTAATTTTTTGGAAGGATACCCTCAAGTGAAAGACTTACTGAAGAAGGCAAGATGGCTACGTTTCATTCAAAAATTTAAGGGCCACAATAAGAAGATTACAAAGGCTTTTGCGAGTTATTTTAATGGCCAGGAGGTGCAGATTGGGGACCTCAAGTTTACAATCATCGAGGCATCCATAGCAGCTGCTATAGAACTTCCCCAGGAAGGTGAACGATGGTTCAAGAACAAGAGCTTTTACGAGTAGGCTTGGAGAGTCATACTACGCAACCCAGGTATGGACATAACTATATTCAAACGAGGAATTCTTGTCCATGCTTTAAAAGAAGAGTGGGCTAGCTTACTGTTAATCATTCAAAAGTTCATTACTTGTGAAGGCCATTTTGGGGCAATGTACATGTATCATACTTGGTTGTTGATGAACTTTTTAAAAAACCAAACCCTCAATCTGCCCTACTTTTTATTGTTGAGCTTGAAAAAGATGTGCACAACAGTCCAAAATAATATAGAAGACATAGAACCCCATTTGTATCATCATGGGCTTGTGAGAATTATAATTGAGGACCAATTGAAGAAAAATAGGGACACCTGGGAACGGTTTTTGGTAAGGAACTACTTTCAAGAGCCACCCGAGGTACCTGAAAGCAGTACAGCAAGAAGGAGTAGGAGAAAGGAGAAAAGTGTAATAATTCAAGACCCTCCTATTAGCAAAACCAAAGAAGTTAATCAAGAAGAGAGGCTGGAAAGAACAAAGGATAGAAACCAAAGAAAATAAAAAAGGAAACGAGACATAGAAGCTATATCTCAAACTGCAGAGCCTTATAAAAAAGAAGATCACTAAACACTATACAAAAGGTTAGCTTATCTTAGAGAACAAGCGGCTGCAGCCAAGAAGAAACGAAAGGAAAAACAGAGTAAGGAGGAAGATACTAGTCCACAGCATGTGAGAAGAAGCTCTAGGCTTAAAGGGAAATTAAAGACAGTAAAAACCAAAGGGCCCCACTTTATTGATTTGGGGGAGGAAACCCCATAAAAGCCTCCAGCAACCTCTCCTGACCGTTGCCCACACCATACTTCCATTTCACAGCTAGATGTTGACATGAGTCCTTCTCGACCAGAGTTAGAAATCAGTCCCTCTCAACAGGATTTTGGGGTCAGCCCAAGGAAGGCTACACCCGAGGTAGACCCAAATCAGCAGGAGATGTACGATTATATATAATCATTAGAGAAGAGAGTTGCAGGTCTAAGCACGTCATCCACTCAGCCTCACACAGCACAAGAATCTCTAGTCCAATCATTGAAACAAGAAGTCTTTGAATTGGAGGTTTTAAATAGACATATTAAAAATGAAAATGAAGCATTAAAGGAGCAAAGCAGATTGGACAAGATCATTCATGACAACACTATGTTACATCTAGGACTGTGGCAGAAAAAAATAGGAAATTAAAGAAAAAGTGCAGGAAGTTGAGTAGGGAATTGATCAGTCTCAAATTCAGATGCTTGATGAGGAAGCCCAGGATGGTAGTAGTACCAAGGAAGAGGAGAAGAGAACTAGATGTACTGGCAGAAGCTTCAGAGCACATGGACTAAAGGGAGGATGATCAAAATTTTGGTTGCATGGGGACATGCAACACCTTCATAGTGGCGGTATGTTGAGTCCCAAACTTGCATCTTTCCTATACACCTTTCTAGACTTTTTCCATTTACCTGGACCTCCTAAGCTATCAACATCATTGCATATTAGTTTAAAATAGCATATAAAGTGGTTTCCTAACTATGTTTTGTGTCTGTTGTTTGAATTAGATTTTTGCTCATTGAGCTGCAGAATCTTGTCACTTTCTGCAGCCAGTTCAACTTTCTGCAGCCTTTTTGTTAAAGTCTATATTGCAAGTGTCTTCAGGAAAATCGAGCCACATGGGCAAGTTGGAAATGACGTGGACATGGACCGAGTCCTATTGGCTCAGTCAAATTCACCAAAGAAGGTTGTGTTCAAAGGTGGTCAATCGGTGGTCAACATAAGAGTCCTTCAGTGACATAACTCCATTTTTCACCACGTGAAGACTTGCGTGGCCATTCCTAGATCTCTGGGGACATATCAACACCTGTGGACTGCTCCATAAGGCGAATCCAACAGCCACCCTCAATAGATTTAATCACCACGGCAGCCATGATGCTAGATCCCTGGACGTCGTTGTTCACGTGTCCTCTGTCAGTGCAGTTCTTAGGAAATCAGTTATGTAAACGTTTGCTATAAATAATGTGTTTCCATATGCATAGTAGTTAGCCTTGGTAATGTAATTTTGGCTGTTAACGAGCCCATTGTGCCGTGAAAGTATTTCTTTGTTATGACTGTGTTTTGAATACATGAGAAGACTCTGTTCATAAGCATAATTCGTGGTTGATAGCTGTTGCCCGAGGTTGTGCAGAGGGCCCCTGCACACGCCGAGGTTTTGTTTATTGTTGTATAGTTTCATGCTTTATTTCCTTACATTCATTATGCCATAGTTATTCATGTGTATATATTGCATTTCTTATGGTATTAACGTTTTATTTCTGTCCATAATTTTTCATGCTTTATACTGCTGTTAACTGATCAGTGTCTTTGTTCTAGATTACAGTAGGCAGCCCGGGCATTTGCACATAGTTTTACAATGACTAATGACATGGAATCAGTCTTGTCCTTCTACTGATTTATTTTTCTTAGTTTTTAATTCCAGCACTATTTTATTTATTTCAGTTTTGTTCATTTGCTTTATTAGTTAGATTAGATATTGAATTTCTCATGTCATTTTCAATTACCTCCAAAAGCCATAGCGAGACTAATGGTGAGGGATTGAAGTATGAGTGTGTAGTTTGATATTAGTTTATTTTTCTGCAAGTTAGTTATTGAATTGCTCATGTCATTTTCAGTTACCTACGAAAGCCATAGCGAGACTAATGGTGAGGGATTCAAGTATGAGTGTGTAGTTTGATATTAGTTTACTTTTCTGCAAGTTAGATATTAAATTGTTCATGTCATTATCAGTTACCTCCGAAAGCCATAGCGAGACTAATGGTGAGGGATTGAAGTATGAGTGTGTAGTTTGATATTAGTTTACTTTTTTGCAAATTAGATATCAGATTTCTCAAGTTGTTTATGATGACCTCCGAAAGCCATAGCGAGACTAATGGTGAGGGGTCAGAATATGAGTTGATGTAATTTGATTTTAACTTTACTTTGCTTGCAATTTTTGGATTTCTTTGAGTACAGTTCTTTTGTATTTAGACAGCAGCAAGGATAATGGTTTCATGATCAATAGTTCACTGTTTGTTTAATTAGAATAGTGGCACATTTTCATTCTCTTTTATGAATTAATTTCATCATTGCATGTTTTAAAACCTTTTTGAAAAGTTTGAAGTTTTGGAAATCATTTTAAATGACATCATTGCCTTGAACATTTGTATCCATACCTGTCTTTGTATTTCCATCTCACATTAGGAAATCAACAGAGATAAACCCAAAAACAAAATAAAAATCAAAAACGAAAAAAAGTAAGAAATAGGTTATCTTGCACATATAGTGCGCCGCACTTCAACAGTTTACGACTCCCGAATTGACAATTAATATAGCAATTTAGGACACTATAAATTGACCAAACAATGGTTTAGCCTTTGGATTCCCTTGGATGTTTTTGGCTTGGTTTATTTAAGATATCCCACATTCATGCTTGGCATATGGTACAGGGGTGACTGGGTGAAAGAAAGATTTAGTTCAACCATATCTATGGTCGGGTGGTACATGGAAGTCCTGAACCTAGTCAAATTTTCCTATGTTTAATAAAAGCTAAGTTCTATTGCTTTTGTATTTATTTATATGTGGATTTAATGGATGTTATATCACTGTTATTTTCATGGTTTAATGTTGGTTATAAGCATGGTTAAGTGACTAGTTATTGTCATGGTTGTTTCATGTATTTACTTGTAAATGAAAGGATAATAGGTGCAAGACCTAATTGATGTCATAAGAGTTCAAAGGAGAAAGTGGTGATCCTTCTTTTCATGTCTCATAAGATTTTTCAGTCATCGATGCTTTGTCTTGTATCCTAGACTGGTAGATTGCATTAATGCCAAGTGTTTGACAAAATGTTAGTCCCAATTGGGGATGGTCAGGTACAAACCTGGAGTTAGTTTTGGTTTATTAGTCTTTTCATCATGTGTTTAATGGATTCTAGAAGTTACAACAAGTTCTGGGAAGTCGCCAGAATTCTAGGCTTGAAAAGTGCCTTAAATCCCGTGGACTATGGCACATACCTACTAGAAATAGTCCTTGGATGTAGACATGCAGGCTTGTGGGAGTGTCCATAGCTCTCTGGACACTGGCATGGCCATAGCATGGGAGTATCCAAAGGTTTAATAGTTTAAAAATTGAGTGGGACCCAGGGGCATGATACCTTTGTGGTTGGGATGGCTCCTAGGAGTGTTGTTACTAATGTTGAAGGTATGTTTGATGTGTTTCCATCGATTCTGATTCCTTAAGGACACCTAGGAGGTTGAATCATATCATAGTAGCCTGTTGTCACATGTTTACCTCAGTTGGTCGGTTACTTGGGTAGATATTGGAGGAGTTCATTACAAGGAATATATGCAATATATAACTTCTGTTGAAATGGAAATCATCATGAACATTGTTAAGCCATTAGCATAAATATTTATTGTAAAATTCTCCTCCATCAAAGCTCTTCTATTCTCTTATCATATATGGTCTCTCCTTGTAAGCTTGCTACTCGATGAATCAACTAGAAAAACAAAACACAATATTGTTTTGGAATTGACTCACCAAGGAAGTTGTTAATATCTCTTGTTATCACTTGTTGAACCCAATGCCTATGTACACTGTACTTGGATACGAACAACCATAAATTCAATCACATAGAGTTTCATTCTTCACATGAATCAACATATGATTATGATATTCTTGCTGCAAGCTCTATCATTAAATATCCCTTATTTCCTCTTGCAATGATAGAAGGTTCCTCCACAAGCCTAAGTGAAGCCTCAATTATTGACATATCTATTACACTTCCCTAGGGTGGAACTTCCCCACAAAACCTAGGTCCCAAAGACGATATTTAACCATACATCAAATAGATGAACTAAGTAGATGGTTCTCTTCAATCTTTATACTTGAAGCATTGGTAGTCATTGTATTTTCTTGAGGCCAAATGCAAACTATATCTGAAAACTACAAGCTAGAACCTCATGCACCTAGGGAGTTCCTTAATATCAAATGATTTGGATGCAATGTACTTTTATTTCACTTATAAAATGCTAATCAATAAATTTTATTACTGAACAATCATGTAAGTCCCTTAGGACACAACACTCTGCAATCTTATGTTGTGGGCCTGATTTTTTAAATTCTATTATTTATCTCTCTGTATAACAACTCACATGGAGATAGTTAACAACTTTGCCCTTGATGTTGTGGATTTTCAAGAACTCCTGCAGACCCACACATGTTCTAGAATTTATCCATTATGTTGGTTATATATTAACTATGGGAAAATAAAAGTTTTGAGTTATGTTTATTTTATACGATGAGCCCAGTAATTTTGTTCTCTAATCATAGTGTTGAAACAAAATTCCGTGATTCTCCTTATGGCCAAGGATAATGCTAAAAAATTATCCTAAAGATTCAACATTATGATTATATTACATATCAATAGGAGCACATTGTTTACATATTAACTGAGTATAGTAGCAAGTATCCATTGCAATTACAAACTAGCTAAAAGTTTGAGTATTTATCTTCGAGACTTGAATTAATATTTAATGTTTTACCTCAACCTTTGCTTTGAGATTTGGAAGCAATCCATTTCAGGATTTTCCATCAAAAAATTGTATGTCTCTGCAATGGATCACTCGTTATTTTCATTTGTAAAATCCAAGAGAAATTGTTGATCATCATGGAATCAATGCGAAGAGGAGGATACAGAGAAGGGAAAAATGAAGAGGAAAAAAAGGATACAAAGAGGCAAAGAAAAATAGAGGAAGGACATACCACTATTAAACTATTAATATTTTTGGTATGAAAACAACCCTCAAGATACTATTAATTCCACAACACAATATTGATTGATTAAAAAAATAGGCCCTTGAAAAATTTAATCACTTAGAAGAACATCTAATTTAAAAATGGATACAAGAGAATAGAAGACAGATATGAAACAATAAAATAATACTGAATCTATATACAATAATATTTTTGAAAAGCACGATCTCTAAACCAAAAATTTCTGAATTTCATAATAACCATGACAGTAGAAACATGAATAACATGGTAATCCAGAAAAAACTTGCAACTTATTCTTATTACAAAATATCTCACATTCAATGACCTAAAAATTAGAAATGTCCCCAACCCTTCCAGCAAGAAAACAAAGGGTTGACCTTTCTAGGCAACCACTTCAGCTCTTAGTTGAGGAATCCAGGTCACCTCCTATTATCTTGGCATTAATTCCCAACCCAACCTACCTGGCTAGAATGTAAGTGGATACGTATGCAATTGTGTGGAAGGAGAACGTCGTTTTAGTTCAAAATGAATAAATAAGAAATAAATTAATGAATGGAAAAGGACGAACAATATCTCTCTTGAAAGACAACGAAATAGATGGAGGACAAATTCTTAGATTTATGTGATCATTTTCTGACATTGGTTAGAAGGTATTTGAGCATAGTTTTGGTTAGGTGCCTGTATCGAGCATCTTTATAATAGGATAAAACAAGGGAATTGATTATTCCTTCAAGATAATCACATTCAACTACAAAATTAAGAATTTCATTCTTCATGATGGTCCAAAATAAACAGCGGCGTGTTCATGCATAAGTATTTTGAAAGCCTGAATTTCCTGCAATCGAAGAGGAGTGCAACTCCTCCAGGATGCGGTTTTTGAGGGTGGATGTCATGGATAACACTACCTGATCCTTGTAGTGAATAACCTAATCCTTCCAAGAGTAGTATTCTAAGGAATTAGGATCTTCTCGTAGGTTATTAATGAGTTGGAACAGAGACAGGTGGGAGAACCATTCATGGAAAGCCTCTTCAATCCAATCTGGTATGGGTAGAGAGAGTGATAAGGGTGCCCTCATCCTCAAATTGGTGTGATAAGGCATTAACAACTACATTTTCACTCCCCTCCTTGTAAATGATCTCTTAATCATATCTGACCATTTTTGCAAGCCATTTATTTTGTTGTGGTGACGACAGATATTGTTACTCTAAAAAATATTTTAGGCTGTGATGGTCAGTGTGGATTTGGAACATTGCTCCAATAAGTATGGTTGACTGGTGTCTACTACATGTAATATCCCCATCATTTATTTCTCATATGTAGCTTGACCCAGATGTTTTCCGTTGAGCTATTGGCTGGTGAAAGCCAATGGTCTACCTTCCTACATTAATACTGCATTGATTCCCATACCTGAAACATGAAATTCAATCAAAAAATATTTAGTGAAGTCCAGTAAGGCCAATACTAGTGGAGCACATGGGTTCTTTGAGAGCTAAGAAGGCATGATGATATGTGTTAGTTCAGAGAAATGTCCTTTTCTTAAGAATATTAGTGAGGGGTCTAGAAATGTGTCCATAATTGCAGACAAATTTGTGATAGTATCCCGTGAGACCAAAGAATCCCCACAAAATCTTCAAATTTTTTGGTTAGGTCCAAACTTGCGTTGCTTCAATCTTTCTCAGACCTACCCTCATTACATCATGGCCCACAATGTGTCCCAAATACTCTACTTCTTCCATGCCAAAGGAGAACTTGGATAATTTGACAAATAATTTTTTATCTTGGAGTAATTGCAATATCTGGTCAACATGTTGAAGTTATTTGTCCCATATTAGGTTGTAGATGAGAATTTCATTGAAAAAGACTAGGACACATTTTCTTAGATATGGTTTTAGAAGGAAGTTCATGAGCATATGAAAATTTGATGGAGCATTATAAAGACAAAATAGCATGACTAGGAATTCATAATGGCCTTCATGATTTCAAAAGGATATCTTGGTAATGTAAACTTCTTTCATGCATATTTGGTGATAGCCCAAGTGAAGGTCTATCTTGGTAAAAGATTTAGCACCATGTCGTTCATCAAGTAGATCATCAACTACTAGAATAGGAAATGTATCCTTAATAGTGAGCTTGTTAAGGGCCCTGAAGTAGGGACACCTGCACCATTCTCCATTTTTCTTTCGAACCATGACCACTGGAGATGAATAAGGACTGGTGATGGGATATATAACACCGGATTCGAGGAGTTCCTTGATGATTTTTTCAATTTCATTCTTTTGTTCAAAATGATATCGATATGGATGGAAATTTGGTGGTTGGGCGCCTAAGACCAAAGGGATGTTATGATCATGTTCACCGCTAAAGGGTGGGAGCTCTTTAGCCTTTTCAAAGACCTGCTGGTGGCAATATAATACCTATTGCATATCAGGGTGAATATGAGGATTCGTGGATTCAATGGCCTGGATGAAATTAAATTGGGATACTACACCATGATAGCCCATTTTAAAAATATTCTCCATTTGATGCGAGTTAATGATAGTAGGAGCACTTGCCTGGAATCCCCTAAATGTATGAGTGGTGTCATTCTGCTTAAAGTTTATATATAACTCCTGCAAATCCATTGTGATAGGGCCCAGTGTGCAGAGCCATTCAGCACTAAGGACAATGTCACAACCACCCATTTCAATGGAAAACATGTGGGTTTTGAGGTGATAATCCCCCATCTAAAGCTTAATATTTTCACAACATCCTTCACATTTCATGTTCCCCCCATCAATGGTAAAGACTTGAAAATTAGATATCACCTGTATAAAGAAATGAACAACTTCTGCTACTCTCTTATGAACAAAGTTATGAGTGTTAAAACTATCAATCAAAACCACTACTAGCCAATGTTTAATAAAACCTCGAATTTTTAGAGTGTATGGAAAAGAAATTCCATCTAATGCATGTAGTAATATAACTAGCTCATCTAGCATAGCGATGAGATATAACTGGCTCATCTAGCATAGCTATGAGATCATTCTCTAGGTTGGTTTGGGTTTCACCCGCTTCTTCCTCGGACACTTCAATGGATGGAGCTTCATCAGATGAGTTGTTTTTAGTAGCATCAATTTGAAATAATTTTGGTTCCTTGCATTTATGTCATGGGGATTACTTTTCATCATAGTGGTAGAAAGCTTGTTGTTTCCTTCTTTTGGCCATTTCTATTGGCAACACCTTTTGAACCTTAATTTTTTGGGTGGGGCCTGTAGAATGGGTAGGAGATTCCTTTGCGAAAAAATTTGGACGATTAGACTGGGAATTAAACGCGACTTCCACATCTAAGGCCTTGCGGCATGCATCCAACCAAATTGATGGGTGATGCATTCAAACATGGGCTTCGATGGTTTCCTTTAGGCCAATGATGAAACATTCCAATAAAAATTCATCTCCCAGTCCTTCAATTCTGATGGCCAATTGTTCAAAAGCTGTAATGTAATCCCTTCCTGTACTTGTTTGCATGAGCTTAGTGAGACGACCTAAAAAGTGATATTTCTTATCAAAGCGGGTCCCATATGGCTTTTGGTAAAATGTTCCAAGTTGGCCTCCCTGGATAACATTTATGATACCACTATCACCACTGCCATCTCTCTTTTCCAAGTTAAGGGCTTTGACATGTATTTTAGTTCCATCCTCCCATATATTATTAAGGAAGAAAATATCATTCCATTTGTGACACCCATACTACAGGATTAGAGCCATCAAATTTGTACATGTCCAGTTTAGGTGTCCTGTGGCTTGAAGATTGGTGATCTACATGGAAATGAATGTGATGATTGGATTCTCCTTCTATGTGTGCATCAACACTATGCTCTTCCCTCATGGGTTCATGAGGCATATTTATAGCGATCATTAATTGTGAGAGCTGGGAGGTAATGGACTCCTGTAACTCATTGAATCTTTTCTCGAGGTTGTTGACCTTCTCGGAAGCCCTTCCCATAGACATAAATTGAGACATGATACCAAGCATACACTAGCCTCTGTCAAATTTTGATCTTACTTAAGATTAGTATGCTTGGAAAGAGGGTGATCTCGAGAGTCTAGTCACATGGGTCACTTGAAGATGTGTCGAGAAAAAAATTTGACCGCTTGAAAACTTGTGGCTTATAAGTCAATGGTACCACTGCAACTATCTCATCGTCCTAAATATTATGGCATGGGTCTCTTGCAAGCATCCCATCTAATCAATAATGTAGTGGTCGAATTCCAAAAATTTTGATACTACCAAATATCCTGTTAATATCAGGCCAGGTCTGTAGTAACAGAAACCCCAAGGTCTTGGTAATGTAGAATATGTTGTAAAAGTTTGATCTGGACTATAGCGGTCAAAACCATCACTGCAGAAAGAGCTTTATCTGCACTGTGAAAACCCCAATTTTTGAACTTGATCTATACGGCAACAGTAGAACCCCAACTATTGGATTTGATCTGGACAACGGAAGTCGAAACCCAACAACTGGATATGATATTTCAGAAAAGGTAGGGGGAAAAATTCAGATAGTTGAGGGAACTAAGGTCTCAAAGGAGTGTTAGGTGCTATAGATTGTAATATACGTAGGGGTCCAATAATAGTACTTGACCCAATATTTCAAGGCATTAACTAAGGAGGATCAAACGTACCCTTAGTTGTACTAACCGACTACCCTATTGTACATGCGAGTAATCTACCAGAGTGTGTTATGAAACTAGCTCACAAAAAGATAGAAAAGATAGTTGAATGCCTTAGAATTCAGCCTCTTCGAGGAGGCAACCTCCTTTACATTACAAAAATGAACAATTATTGGATGATTCAAATGACAAAACCTCCTTAGATAGTCTAAGGAGTCACAATATAACCCAGCCGACCTAACAATAATAATATAAAGCCACAAGATTAACAATAGAGGGATTCTATGGGGCAGAGTAATAACAATATGGGGGAAATAGGGGCACAAAAATATTAATAAGGGATACAATTACAATAGTAATGGGGTAATCACTAGTATTATAGGGACCAACCATGCCCCTCTCCTTCAAAAAAGTGTTGTCCTCAACGCTTGAGTATTTATGGATGCTTATGTATAAAATTATCATCCTCCCATGTGGAATCTTCAGCGGATAAGTTCTTCCACTTGATGAGATACTCCGAAATTGATCGATTTCGTAGCTGTCGAGTTCTTGTTTCTATGACTGCTTCCAGTTCCAATATAATTTTTCCTTCCTCGTCAAGTTCTGGCAATATTGTTTGAACTGGGAGCTTGTCACCTATAACCTTCTTTAAACATGAAACATGGAAAACTGGGTGCAATCGAGAAGCTACAGGAAGCTCCAATTTGTATGCCATAGTACCAATCTTTTGTAACACCTTGTACGGACCATAATACTTTGGTGATAATTTATTATCCTTCTTAGCTTGCTTGAGGGACATTTGCTTATATGGTTGTAGCCGTAGGAATACCCAATCACCTACATCAAAACTTCTTTCACTGCGATGTTGATCTGCCTGTTGTTTCATTCTATTCTGTGCCAACACGAGGTTATCCTTTAAGAGTTGGAGGACTTGTTGTTGATGTTCGATGTGATGTTCCACTGCCTGAACCTTAGAATTTTCTCTTAAATATGATGTGATGGATGGTGGCTAATATCCATAAAGTGCCATAAATGGGGTCATTTTTGTTGTTGTATGGAAGGAAGTGTTATACCACCATTCAGCCAGAGGCAACCATTTGACCCATTGTGTCTGTTTATCAGATACAAAGAACCGAAGATATCCTTCCAAACATTTTTTACTATCTCAGTTTGCCCATCAGATTGAGGATGATAAGATGAGCTATGAGCTAACTGAGTACCAAGACAAGAAAATAATTATGTCCAAAAATTTCCAGTGAAAATGGGATCTCTGTCACTTACAATAATCTTTGGGTTTCCATGTAGCTTTTGAATTGTTTCCATAAATGCAGTAGAAACTGTACTGGCTTTAAATGGATGTGATAATGCACAAAAGTGTGCATACTTGGTAAGTCTGTCAACTACCACCATGATGACACTCTTTCCCTCAAACTTGGGTAAACCTGTGATAAAAATCCATTGAAACCTCCTCCCAAAGTTGACTTGGAATGGATAAAGGTTGTAATAGACCCGGGTCTTAATTGTTTCAACTTTATTTTGTTGGCAAACCAAACATTCCACCACAAACTTTTGAATATCAGATTTAAGGCCATCCCAAAAAAATTCCTTCTTAACCCTGTGGTAAGTTTTTAAAAATCCTGAGTGCCCTCCTAAGGGAGAAGTGTGCAATTCCATAAGAATATTTTGTTTGAGTTGAGAATTCTTATAGAGGTATAAGCGATCTTTGTACCATAACGAATCATTTTACCAGCTAAATGTATCAGATGTACTGGAATCTTGTTGTAACTTTCGAATAAGTGCCCACACTTCTTCATCATTCTTCCATTCCTCCCTTGCTTCGTTTATCCAATCTGGTTGGATAATAGAAATGGCGCACAACAATGCTTCCACATCCTCATCCTTTCTTGAGAGTGCATCTGCCACCACATTTTGCTTCCCTTTTTTGTAGATGATTTCAAAGTCATAACCCAACATCTTTGTGACCCACTTTTGTTGCTCTTCAGAGGATAATCTTTGTTCTAAAAAGTATTTAAGGCTATCATGATCCATTTTTACCTTGAAGTGTCTTCCCATTAGGTAGGGTTGCCATTTCTTAAGTGCATGTAGTATTGCCAACATTTCCTTCTCATAAATAGCTTTGTGTAAAAACTTTCCCTTGATTGGATGACTTTCAAAAGCAATGGGTCTTTCATCTTGCATTAAAACAGCACCAATTCCATTTCCTAAAGCATCACATTCCACAATAAAGGTTTTTGTGAAGTCTGGTGTAGCTAAGACCAGTGCTTGGCACATTTCCTCTTTAAGATGTTCGAAGGCCTTTGTTGCTTCTGGAGTCCATGAAAATGCATCTTTCTTCAATAATGTTGTTAGAGGTGCTGCTATTCTCCCATAATTCTTAACAAACTTGCGATAATACCCTGTCAACCCAAGAAATCCTCGCAGATGCTTTATGGATGTGGGGATTTTCCATTCCTTAATGGCTTTAATTTTGCTAGGGTCTACCTTAACTCCTTCATGAGATACAATATGACCCAGATATTCCACCTCTTGTACTCCAAAGAAACATTTGGATCTTTTTGCATATAATTGTTTCTCCTCCAATAGTTGTAGCACCCTGTCAAAATGTTCAACATGATCCTTCCAAGACTTGTTGTAGATTAGTATATCATCAAAAAATACTAACACAAATTTTCTAAGGAAGGGTTTGAAAATGGAATTCATCAAACCTTGAAATGTAGAAGGTGCATTGGTAAGGCCAAAAGGCATGACCAAAAATTCATAATGACCCTCATGAGTTCTAAATGATGTTTTTGGAATGTCTTCAGTCTTCATTCTAATTTGATGATATCCTGAACGAAGATCCAACTTGGTGAAGTAAATTGATCCATGCAATTCATCCAATAATTCATCAATGACAGGAATGGGAAACTTATCTTTAATAGTGAGCTTGTTGAGCTCCCTATAATTCAGACACATGCGCCATGATCCATCCTTCTTGTGCACCAATACTACTGGAGCAGAGAAAGAACTTTGACTAGGTTGAATTATACCAGCCTCTAGCATTTCTGCAACCATACGTTCAATTTCACTCTTTTGGGCATAGGGATATCTGTACGGCCTGATGTTTGGAGGAACACTTCCTGGAATCAGATGAATAGCATGATCATGATCATGAATAGGTGGGAGACCTTTGGGAGTCTCAAATACCTTGGAATGATTGTCCAAGACTTTTTGGAGATCTGGAGAAATAGATGATTCCGATGTGGAAACATCTAGCGAACATAATTGTGCAATTACACCTCTTTGTTCCTTTTTTAGAAGCTTTGTCATACCGTTAGAGCTGATTATCTTTCCTGGTTTCCCTACAATACCCCTTAATTCAACTTCCTTTCCTTCCACAGAAAATTTCATGAAAAGTTCTTGAAAATTAAAAGCTATTGTACCCAAGGATTGTAGCCATTGGACTCCTAGTACAACATTGGCACCTCCCATTGGAATGGAAAGCATTGGGCTAGTCAATACATATTCTCCCATGGATAGCTTGATATTATGGCACTTTCCAGAGCAATTTGTTGTTCCTCCATTTGCAATCATCACTTGACACTCTAGTGTTGGATATAGGAAGCAATTCAATTCTTTTGCTATCTTACAATGAATAAAATTGTGGGTACTTCCTTAATCAATCAACACTATTACCTTTTTCTTCTTGATTTGTCCTTCTATCTTGATGGTTTGAGGAGTGGTAATTCTAGCCAATGCATTACAAGATATGGTCGGATTCATTTCTTCTTTATCTAGGCTTTGTTCCTGGAGTATATCCTCTTCTTTTGACCTTTCTTGCTCCTTTTCTTCTTCCTCTTCACAATCTATGTAGAATAATTTCTTCTCAGCACACTTATGACCTTTATTGTATTTGCTATCACAACTGTAACAAAGCCCTTTTGCTCTTTTTTCTTCCAATTGTTGTGCTGTCAACCTTATACATTGTGGAAGACTAAGGGAAACTACACTTCCATCTTTATAGTTGTGAGTGGTATGCTTCCTGGTTGCCATAATTTTTCTTTCCATTTTTCTTGCTAACCTGAATGCCTTCTCTAATGAATCAGGTTCCCAAAGGCGAACATCATGTTGGATATTATCATTTAAAGTCCCTATGAACACATCAATCCTATGCTCTTCTGGAATATTTTTTTACCCTTATGTTCAATTTTTGGAACTCCTCAATGTGCTCCATTATTGAACCCTTTTGTTTGAGACTTATCAATTGGCTAAAAAAAGTGTTGCTTTTTGTATCCTCATAATGTTCTATCAATTCTTCCGTAAAAATTGCCCAAGTGATAATTTGTTTACGAGAGCAAAGCCATTGATACCATAGAAACAGATTTGGTTCCAAATATAAAGTTTCAATACGTACCTTTTGTGTGTTTTTCACATTATTGAGATTAAAAAATTGCTCCATCTGTAATATCCATGTTGCGGGATCCTTGCCATCAAACTTCCTCATATCGATTTGTGGAATATGGTGGGTCTTCGATCCAACATTAGAGTCTATGAAATCATGATTAACATTTCTTTTGTTCTCATCATGAGTTTCCTTTACTACCCTTTCACCATTAGTAAGCATTTCTTGTAGAAACTTTGTTAAATCTGTCTTCAAATCTTCCATGCCTGTCTTCAAATCTTCCATGTCTATCTTCAAATCTATCTTCAAATCGTCCATCTTAGCTTCCACGTCATTCATCTTAGCTTCTATGCCTTTCTTTAAACAATCCATCTTAGCTTCTATGCCTTTCTTTAAACCATCCATCTTAGCTTCTACATCTTTCTTTAAACCATCCATATTAGATTCTGTTCCTTTTTGTGCAAGTGACACTTGTTGCACTTGGTCTCGTAATTTTGATATATCATGTTGCATTTCTTCCTCTTCTTCATGAATCATGCTAGAGCTTTCAGGTTGCTTACTAGGTGTTTGCATTTTCTTTCCTCGAGGCATCAATTATTAATAATAATGCTTTACTATGCCCTTTGAATTCCTTCAAACTAATTTTTCAAACCAAGCTTATGCAAAAATTTAAAAAAAAAACTACACACCTTTTTTCACTTTGTAGGAGCTTGATATTGAATCTAATGCATCCTTGTAATTTCAGATCATCCAATTCTGAAATTGTGACCTGCAGTATCCCTCTGCGTCCTCTTTCCAATTCCACCAGTCTAATCCAAATTGGATTCTCCAGGGAAGAGTTATGCCAAATCTCCCACAGTGACCTGATTATAGACTAGTTCTGTAGAGTGAACTTGTACGACGTGCCATGAGTCACTGTTTTGACCTTTGGCTCTGAAAAATATATACAAGAAACTACAATCCATCCTCTTTCTATACCTTCTTACGAAATTTCAATCTGATGCTCAGAGATAAAGTTATGACGATTTTCCCCAGGCCACCTGTTTGGAATGTAACTTAGGAGTCTGCAAAAATACCAACTTCCTCAGATCATATCTCCGTAAATGTAGTGCAAAAAGATCTAAAATTCAGACCCGAGCTTTAATGCGATTTCATCTCAAATGGGTTTTTTTTTTTAGCTTCTGAAACGTCGCAGACAAAAAGTTATAGTGAAACTGCCACAATGACCTATTTGGAGCAGCGAAACCCTAGAATCCAATGTTTTGATACCAAATGTTATGAAACCAACTCACAAAAAGATAGAAAAGATAGTTGAACGCCCTAGAATTCAGCCTCTTCGAGGGGGCAACCTCCTTTACATTACAAAAATGAACAATTCTTGGATGATTCAAATGACAAAACCTCCTTTCTATATATAAGAGTCTAAGGAGTCACAGTATAACTCAGCCAACCTAACAATAATAATATCAAGCCACAAAAATAACAGTAGAGGGATTCTATGGGGCACATTAATATTAATATGGGGGCAATAGGGGCACAACAATATTAATAAGAGATACAACTACAATAGTAATGGGGTAATCACTAGTATTATAGGGACCTAACAGAATGGTGTTGTTAGTGTACTATAACAACAAGATGGCTGACGGCTTATCTAAGGTTAGGTTTCAGGTTACCCTATGGGGCTTCCGATATACCCAATGATACGTGGAAGTGTAGTCCATGCGTAGTTCTATCTAATGCGTTACTACTTGAATGGGTACCCACAAGGGTTACAAGGGAGTCCAAGCGTGAACACATCTTGTAGTTCCTACATGCATGCCTCCCTAAATCCACAAGTTTATGTGCTCATTAACAGATCTCGTGGTTTAAATGCATTATAACACGTCTATAGCCTAAAAAAGAATTATTGTGAAATTTGGAGGTACAACTCGCCCTAGAAAGTGTTATGATACCACTTGTTATGCTCTTGACCTGCGATAAATCCATAATACCATAAATATGAAGAAATATAGCCCAAAACACTAAAATATCACATGAAAGGAGACAAGATAAAGAAAAAAATTATTATTCAGAGGCAGAATACAATGTTCACTTGCCTCTTCGAGGGGGGAAACATCCAACAGAGCAGAGCTCAATAACAATAACACTCAGTGATTCTTCCCTTACTATCTAAGGCTATATATAGCTTAATGACATCCAAAACTCCAACTACTAGTAATCCCTTGCATAACACGGGTTAACCACTTTATTTACTAATTATATCCTATTTATAACTAATTATGGGTCAACCACTTACAAATTAATGCGGATACTCACTTACATGATTTATTTAGATCTTAGGCTTTTGTGACCCGTAATGTAGTAAGAAAGTATTTCAGATTAATCACATCATAATTATTTGGTCGACGTTTCAAACCAAGTAATGTGGTTCATCTTCAGGACAAACGTGAAATAATCCATAGATCCTAAGGAATAAATAGCAAGGGAGTATCACGGTCAAGAGTTAGTGTAGGAATTTACAGGGTAAGTTCCTCAGAAAGAATACCAAGAGGACACCGCTCACAACCAGATCTCAAATCAATACACCAGTATTTTTGACGTGGTTAAAACCCTCAGAGTGCAAGGAGGGAAACAGTCCACGGCCTGTCCCAACGTGGGTACAGACAATTTATTAATCAAAGAATGAAAATTTACATAAGCTTCTCTCATGCACGGATTACCCGAACAATGACCCTCCATGCGCTTTAAATAGAACTCATGGACCAATCGGGTGTCAAGCCACGGATCAAGTGTCGGTAATACCGAGGTGAGAGTGAACCATCGGATCACTACATATCGTGACCGTCGGATTGTAAGTTACAAAATGTACAACGGTAAAGAAACACACTTTACCTAACTCTAACCTAACTCTATACTAGACCAAGTTGAACTTAACTATATCCTATGTGTCGGAATATCCTAACATCCCCCCTTAAGAACAACTTGGGATAGGATTGAAGGATTTACAAATATGACACAATAGGAGAAGGAAGGAGGCACTAGAGCCTATCCCCCCTTAGTGACAACTTCCTGAACTCCAAGCATATATCGAAGTTTAGTGAACTTCGCCTCTGTGAGAGCCTTTGTGAAGATGTCTGCAACCTGATCATCTGTTGGACAATATTGCACTTCAAGAACATGGTCATGAATGAGCTTTCTGATGAAGTGCATGTGTAGTTCAATGTGTTTGCTGCGCTGATGCTGGACTGGATCTTTGCATAGCTGAATGGCACTTTGATTATCACACCAAAGTGTGGTTGGATGCTGCTGCTCAAAGCCAAACTCTGATAGGATCTGACGAAGCCACAAGGCTTCCTTACTAGCTTCCACGGCACCACGATACTCTGCTTCTGCTGATGAAAGAGAAATGGCAGCCTGTTTCTTACAAGCCCATGTAATAGGTCCTGAACCAAGAGTGAAGACATAACCGGCAGTAGACTTCCGATCATCAAGGTCACCAGCCCAATCAGAATCAGTGAAACCAACTAACAGAGGAGCTGCTTTGGCACTGTAATGAATCCCAAACTGTACTGTACCTCGAACATAACGAAGTATTCTTTTAGCTGCTTTCCAATGACTTTCACGGGGGTTTTGCATAAAACGAGCAACAAGGCCAACAGCAAAGGAAAGATCAGGACGAGTATGGGTTAAATACAAGAGTTTTTCGACAAGTTGACGGTATAAGGTAGCATCAACTTCAGGAGAAGTACAAGAGACTGAAAGTTTGACTCCAGACTGAAAGGGAGAAGTGGCTGGCTTACAGTCTTCCATGTGAAAATGACGAAGAATATCACAAGCATACTTGGACTGGGAAAGGAAAATACCCTCTTGGGATTGCAAGACTTGAAGACCGAGAAAATAGTGTAAGTGTCCTAAGTCTGTCATTTCAAATTTCTTTTTAAGGCTGGACTTCACATGGTTTATAAGGTTGGGATCACTACCAGTAAGAATAAGATCATCAACATAAAGAACAAGGATGATGAGAGAGTTGCCCACTTTCTTGGTGTAGACAGTATTGTCAGAATGACACCTAGAAAAGCCAGATTCTAAAAGAAAGCTATCCATTTTGGCATACCAAGCCCGAGGAGCTTGCTTGAGGCCATAAAGGGATTTCTTAAGTCGACAAACGAGGCTGGAGTCTGTTTGTATGAAGCCAATGGGTTGTTCCATATAGATTTCTTCCTGCAAGTCACCATGCAAGAAGGCAGATTTAACATCCATTTGATGGACTTCCCATTTTAAAGAGGCAGCAAGGGAAAGAACAAGGCGGATAGAGTTCATTTTGGCAACTGGAGAGAAGGTTTCAGTGTAGTCAATGCCTTCAACCTGTGAAAAGCCCTTAGCAACTAGACGAGCTTTATGTTTATCAACTTTCCCATCTGGTCCATACTTGGTTCTGTAAACCCATTTGCATCTAACAAGTTTGCGTCCCTTTGGTAGAGGAACAAGATCCCATGTATCATTTGTCATCAATGAATGATATTCTTCATTCATAGCTGTTTCCCAATGTGGATGGCCTGAAGCTTCTGCAAAAGTGTCAGGATCATGATTTACTGGAGCTTGAGCCAGTAAAGAAGAGGCTCTTTCAAACTGAGAACGTGTACGTCGCTGATCTGTAGGATCACCGGCAAGATCACCTGCTGCATCCCGAGTAGCACGGACCCATCTTGGAAGTTGAGGATCCTGAGAAGGTGGGGAAGGATTATCATCCTCGCTTTCATCATCAGAAGAAGAAATGTTTTCAAAGATAGAAGAGATAGGAAGAGGTGGCACATCCGCCGGACTAGGCTCGCAGGCCGATTTATTTTCATCAAATTTTACATCTCTTCTAATGATAACATTTTTGGACTTAAATGGAATAAGTCTATAGCCTTTTACATCTTCAGAATATCCAACAAAAGTACATTTCTCACTCTTAGGTTCTAAGGCTTTATGCTTTTCATCTGGAATATGGGCCCATGCTTCACTTCCAAACACACGAAAGTGACTTACATCTGGTTTAATGGAACTCCAGGCTTCTTCTGGAGTGATATTCTCTAGAACCTTAGTAGGAGTGCGATTGATTATATAATTTGCACAATTAATTGCTTCGGCCCAAAAACTAAGACTGAGTCCTTTAGATTGCAGCATACAATTAGCCATTTCCTTTAAGGTGCGATTTTTCCTTTCAGCTACACCATTTTGTTGTGGAGTGTATGGAACAGTATGTTGCATTTGAATTCCATTTTCGGTGCAAAAGTTGATGAATGCATTTTTAACATATTCTCCACCATTATCAGTTCTTAGCTTAAGAATTTGATGTCCAGATTGTTTTTCAACGAATGCTTTGAAGGCCAAAAAGGTGGTAAATACTTCGCTCTTGAGTTTTAAGAAGTATACCCAAGTGCGTCTGGAGAAATCATCAATGAAAGTTAAGAAGTACTTGCAGCCAGAGAATGAAGCAACAGGAAGAGGACCACATAAATCACTGTGCACAAGCTGTAAAGGGGCTGAGGCGTGCCAAGAGGCACGTTTGTCAAAACTGTCCCGATGATGTTTTCCGAGTACACATCCGGAACAAACACCATCTTTGCAAGATACCATAGGAAGACCTGTCACCATGTTTTCTTTACATAGATGCTGAAGGGAGCGATAGTTTAAGTGACCATACCGCTCATGCCAAAGTTTGCTCACTTCATCATTATGAGCAACAAATACTGAGGGAAGATGGGATGACCCAAAGTTGTGAAACTTATACAACCTTTTGGAATCATCAGCAAGACCAGTAGCTAGAATCTGTTTAGGATCTTTTAGATCCTTGATTACAACATCATGAGGTGAAAATTCAACAATTTTACCTTCACCTGAATGAGTTATCTGATAGACAGATAGAAGGTTGCAGGATAAGTTTGGAACACATAATACATCATTGAACTGACCATTGTCTAGATGAACAGTTCCAGTCCCTACAACATTAAGAGATCTATCATCACCAACATATATATTTTTGGTGTTACAATCATTTAAAGAAGAAAACATGGCTTGGTTTTTGGCCATGTGACAAGAGGCTCCAGAATCAATGAGCCACTCATGAGAATGAGAAGAAGAAGAAGATACATTTAATGCATAACCAGACTGAGATGATTGACGATGACATGCAGAAAATGCCGTTCCGGAAGTTGAAGTTGAAGTAGGCTCCATATGGATGTTATGTTTCTTCATTGCGGCTTCCAAGGCTTCCATCTTCTTAAAGCATTTAGATTCTAAGTGGCCATCTCGATTACAAAAGTTACAATGTCTATCAGTCTTCTTCCATTTGTTTTTATTGGTCTTGTCATATTGCTGAAATGATCTTTCATCTTGAGGCTGAGTTGGTTTAGGACCATTCCTTTGAGGATAAGACTTCTTAGGATTCTTTGAATTTGGTTGCTGCTGGGCGGCTAACGCTTTCGAGGAAGAGTTTCCAAGATTAAGAAGACCAAGGTGTAAGAGTTTTTCTTGTTCTCTTATTAAGGAATCACAAAAGGAGTCAAAGGAAGGGGGCTTGTAGTCTTTGCCTTGACAAATGAAAGCTTCCCTGGTAGAATGGAAAGTGGAAACAAATACAGAGTAGGCTGGTCCCAACTTAGTAAGGATGGAATAAATAAGGTTACCATCTTCTTTCTTAACTTTAACACCTTCCAAGAGATATCTAAGGGTCTTGAATTTGGACAAGAAATCTTCAATGCAAGAAAAATTATTAGGATCCAAAGTAAGCAACTCATTCTCAAGTTGATGGGCTCTAATTTCATTTTTAATCCCAAAAACTTTAGCAAGTTTTTCTAATGCTTCATGAGGAGTTTCAATTTCTGCAATGTGGAATCTAAGATCAGGAGAAACAGACATTCCTATCAAACCACGTGCTTGATCTTGTCGATTTTCCCATTTTTCGGCCTTGTCTTCATCTTTGGGTTTCTTCTCTTGGTCTGTGGCTATTCTGAAGAGACCTTTACTTCTAAGTAAATCTCCCATGTAGGCTACCCATTGGAAGTAGTTAGTGCTGTCAAGAATGACTTGGCATGGACTTTCCATTTTTTGAAAAACAACTGAAGCTGAAGATGCTGAAAGTAAGTGGTCCAATGGATAGATCTCGAAAAAATAGGCGGTTTTAAAAAAAACGGCTCTGAAAAAGGCTTCCGGATGAAGAAGTTATGGCTTTTTGAAAAAACATTGTTGACGTTGCCGGCAAAGTGCGCGAATGTGCGGGAATGAAAAAATCCGCCCCCACAAAATGGAGACTTGAACCCAAGACCTCTACTCTCTTAAAAGGTCTTTGAACCAATTGATCTATACAAAATATTTGAGAGAGAGAGAGAGAGAGAGAGAGAGAGAGAGGGGGGGGGGCCTCGATTTGCGTGCTTGCCTTGGGAAGACTCTTTTCCCCTACAAAACACAAAACACAAAACCCAACACGAATATCCAAAGAAAAACGAACCTTACGGCTCGAAGTTAGCTTTAGCCAAAAAACTAGAAATTTTAAAACAATCTCAAAGTTAGCTTTTAGCCGAAAAACTAAATATTTTTCTCAATGTTTCTGATTTTCCGAGATCACACTAAGGTGCAGGGAAAAGAGCATACGCATGAGAAAAATCCTTTCTTTCTGTTTCTGATTTGCCCAGATCGCACAGAGTCGCAGGGCAAAGAGCATACGCAGAAATGAAAGGTATAGATCCGGAAAAAAAAAAGGCTAAATAAACCGAAACCGAAATAAGCAGAGAGAAAATGACAGTAAACTGCAAAAAAAACACTGTATACCTCCCGATCTGAAAAATGACGCAGCTAGGGCTACCGGAAACCTTTTCGCGTGAAACGAAAGGGGTTCCTCACTGAAATAGATGCTCTGAACGCAACAGAGCAGTCCTCTCGGCCCGAAAGCAGTCAGAAACAACAGATCTAGGAAACGACAGCCGCATGCAGTTCTACCGGCTTCAGATTTGGATCACCAACGGACGCGGCCCTCAAATAGCTCTGATACCATGTAGGAATTTACAGGGTAAGTTCCTCAGAAAGAATACCAAGAGGACACCGCTCACAACCAGATCTCAAATCAATACACCAGTATTTTTGACGTGGTTAAAACCCTCAGAGTGCAAGGAGGGAAACAGTCCACGGCCTGTCCCAACGTGGGTACAGACAATTTATTAATCAAAGAATGAAAATTTACATAAGCTTCTCTCATGCACGGATTACCCGAACAATGACCCTCCATGCGCTTTAAATAGAACTCATGGACCAATCGGGTGTCAAGCCACGGATCAAGTGTCGGTAATACCGAGGTGAGAGTGAACCGTCGGATCACTACATATCGTGACCGTCGGATTGTAAGTTACAAAATGTACAACGGTAAAGAAACACACTTTACCTAACTCTAACCTAACTCTATACTAGACCAAGTTGAACTTAACTATATCCTATGTGTCGGAATATCCTAACAGTTAGCTGTTAGAAAATTAGTTAATTAATTAATGAAATAATATATTTTTAATTTTTAATTACCAATTGAAAACTAGTTGTTAAAAACTAGCCGTTAATAGTTTATGTAAATATTTAATTATTTGTTAATAATATAAAATTATTATGTACTAACCCTATTTCGTATCATAACTAACAAATAAATCCGTTTTTACCTTGAAGTGTCTTCCCATTAGGTAGGGTCGCCATTTCTTAAGTGCATGTAGTATTGCCAACATTTCCTTCTCATAAATAGCTTTGTGTAAAAGCTTTCCCTTGATTGGACGACTTTCAAAAGCAATGGGTCTTTCATCTTGCATTAAAACAACACCAATTCCATTTCCTGAAGCATTACATTCCACAATAAAGGTTTTTGTGAAGTCCGGTGTAGCTAAGACCGGTGCTTGGCACATTGCCTCTTTAAGATGTTTGAAGACCTTTGTTGCTTCTGGAGTCCATGAAAATGCATCTTTCTTCAATAATGTTGTTAGAGGTGCTACTGTTCTCCCATAATTCTTAACAAACTTGCGATAATACCCTATCAACCCAAGAAATCCTCGTAGATGCTTTATGGATGTGGGGATTTTCCATTCCTTAATGGCTTTAATTTTGCTAGGGTCTACCTTAACTCCATGAGATACAATATGACCCAGATATTCCACCTCTTGTACTCCAAAGAAACATTTGGATCTTTTTGCATATAATTGTTTCTCCTCCAATAGTTGTAGCACCCTGTCAACATGTTCAACATGATCCTTCCAAGACTTGTTGTAGATTAGTATATCATCAAAAAATACTAACACAAATTTTCTAAGGAAGGGTTTGAAAATGGAATTCATCAAACCTTGAAATGTAGAAGGTGCATTGGTAAGGCCAAAAGGCATGACCAAAAATTCATAATGACCCTCATGAGTTCTAAATGCTGTTTTCGGAATGTATTCAGTCTTCATTCTAATTTGATGATATCCTGAACGAAGATCCAACTTGGTGAAGTAAATTGATCCATGTAATTCATCCAATAATTCATCAATGACAGGAATGGGAAACTTATCTTTAATTGTGAGCTTGTTGAGCTCCCTATAATCCAGACACATGCGCCATGATCCATCCTTCTTGTGCACCAATACCACTGGAGCAAAGAAATAACTTTGACTAGGTTGAATTATACTAGCCTCTAGCATTTCTGCAACCATACGTTCAATTTCACTTTTTTGGGTATAGGGATATCTGTATGGCCTGATGTTTGGAGGAACACTTCCTGGAATCAGATGAATAGCATGATCATGATCACGAATAGGTGGGATACCTTTGGGAGTCTCAAATACCTTGGAATGATTGTCCAAGTCTTTTTGGAGATCTGGAGAAATATATGATTCCGATGTGGAAACATCTAGCGAACATAATTGTGCAATTACACCTCTTTGTTGCTTTTTTAGAAGCATTGTCATACCGTTATAGCTTATTATCTTTCCTGGTTTCCCTATAATACCCATTAATTCAACTTCCTTTACTTCCAAATAAAATTTCATGAAAAGTTCTTGAAAATTAAAAGATATTGTACCCAAGGATTGTAACCATTGGACGCCTAGTACAACATCAGCACCTCCCATTGGAATGGAAAGCATTGGGCTAGTCAATACATATTATCCCATGGATAGCTTGATATTATGGCACTTTCCAGAGCAATTTATTGTTCCTCATTTGCAACCATCACTTGACGCTCTGGTGTTGGATATAGGAAGCAATTCAATTCTTTTGCTACCTTACAATGAATAAAATTGTGGGTACTTCTCGAATCAATCAACATTATTACCTTTTTCTTCTTGATTTGTCCTTCTATCTTGATGGTTTGAGGAGTGGTAATTCTAGCCAATGCATTACAAGATATGGTAGGATTCATTTCTTCTTTATCTAGGCTTTGTTCTTGGAGTATATCCTCTTCTTTTGACCTTTCTTGCTCCTTTTCTTCTTCCTCTTCACAATCTATGTAGAATAATTTCTTCTCAGCACACTTATGAACTTTAGTGTATTTTCTATCACAACTGTAACAAAGCCATTTTGCTCTTTTTTCTTCCAATTTTTGTGGTGTCAACCTTATAGGTTTTGGAAGACTAGGGGCAACAACACTTCCATCTTTATAGTTGTGAGTGGTATGCTTCCTGGTTGCCATAATTTTGTTTTCCATTTTTCTTGCTAACCTGAATGCCTTCTCTAATGAATCAGGTTCCCAAAGGCAAACATCATGTTGGATATTATCCTTTAAAGTGCCTATGAACACATCAATCCTATGCTCTTCTAGAATATTTTTTACCCTTATGTTCAATTTTTGGAACTCCTCAATGTGCTCCATTATTGAACCCTTTTGTTTGAGACTTATAATTTGGCTAAAAAAAGTGTTGATTTTTGTATCCTCATAATGTGTTGTCAATTCTTCTGTAAAAATTGTCCAAGTGATAATTTTTTTACGAGAGCAAAGCCATTGATACCATACAAACTGATTTGGTTCCAAATATAAAGTTGCAATACGTACCTTTTGTGTGTTTTACACATTATTGAGATCGAAAAATTGCTCCATCTGTAATATCCATGGTGTGGGATCCTTGCTATCAAACTTCCTCATATCGATTTTTGGAATATAGTGGGTCTTTGATCCAACATTATAGTCTATGAAATCATGATTAACATTTATTTTGTTCTCACCATGAGTTTCCTTTACTATCCTTTCACCATTAGTAAGCATTTCTTGTAGAAACTTTGTCAAATCTATCTTCAAATCTTCCATGCCTGTCTTCAAATATTCCATGCTTGTCTTTAAACAATCCATCTTAGCTTCTACGCATTTCTTTAAACCATCCATCTTAGCTTTTACATCTTTCTTTAAACCATCTATCTTAGATGTTGTTACTTTTTGTGCAAGTGACACTTGTTGCACTTGGTCTCATAATTTTGATATATCATGTTGCATTTCTTCCTCTTCTTCATGAGTCATGCTAGAGCTTTCAGATTGCCTACTAGGTGTTTGCATTTTCTTTCCTTAGGGCATCAATTACCGATAATAATGCTTTACTATGCCCTTTGAATTCCTTCAAACTAATTTTTCAAACCAAGCTTATGCAAAAATTTTAAAAAAAGTACAAGCATTTTTTCACTTTGTAGGAGCTTGATATTGAATCTGATGTATCTCTGTAATTTCGGATCATCTAAATCTGAAATTGTGAATTGCATTAGCCCTCTATGTCCTCTTTCCAATGCCACCATTCTTATCCAAATTGGATTCTCCAGGGAAGAGTTATGCCAAATCTCCCACAATGACCTGATTATAGACTAGTTCAGTAGAGTGAACTTGTACGACGTGCCACGAGTCACTGTTTCGACCTTTGGCTCTGAAAAATATATACAAGAAACTACAGTCCGTCCTCTTTCTGTACCTTTTTACGAAATTTCAATCTGATGCTCAAAGAGAAAGTTATGACGATTTTCCCCAGGTCACCTGTTTGGAATGTCATTCAGGAGTCTACACGAAGACCAACTTCTTTAGATCATATCTCCGTAAATATAGTGCGAAAAGCTCTGAAATTCGGACCCGAGGTTCAGTGCGATTTTGTATCAAATGAGGTTTTTTTTTTTAGCTTCTGAAATGTCGCAGAAGAAAAGTTATAGCAAAAATGCCACGATGACCTATTTGGAGCAGCGAAACCCTAGAATCCAAAGATCTGATACCAAATGTTATGAAACCAGCTCACAAAAAGATAGAAAAGATAGATGAATGCTTTAGAATTCAGCCTCTTCGAGGGGGCAACCTCCTTTACGTTACATAAATGAAAAATTCTTGGATATACAAATGACAAAACCTCCTTTCTATATATAGGAGTCTAAGGAGTCACAATATAACCCAACCGACCTAACAATAATAATATAAAGCCACAAAAATAACAATAGAGGGATTCTATGGGGCACAGTAATAACAATATGCGGACAATAGGGGCACAAAAATATTAATAAGGGATACAACTACAATAGTAATGTGGTAATCACTAGTATTATAGGGACCTAACAAACATCTTGTCAATCTCAATAGGGATGATGGGCAGAAACTGTGTAAAAGTTGGATTCCAGCTCTTTTACCTTGATTTTTTTATTTCTTTTTAGGTAATTTCATATATATATATATATATCTATATATATATATATATATATATATATATATATATATATAATATTATTAGTAAATATTATATTATATCTACTTTCGAAATAGAGATAATGTTAATTTGTTTTAGAAATAAAAATTGGTTATTGATATTAATTAATAGTATTCCTTATTTGGTCATATATATATATATATATATATTTCTTAATAAATATTTATGATTTTATTATTCCATCTATTAATTTATTTGTTAGTTATGATACAAAATATGGTAAGTACATAATAATTTAATATTATTAATAATTTTTTTATTTGGTTATTATAATAATTAATGTATATATATAATAATTTTATATTATTAACAAATAGTTAAACATTTATATAAACAATTAACAACTAGTTTTCAATTGGTAGTTAAAAATTAAAAATATATTATTTCATTAATTAATAAACTAATTTCGTAACAGCTAGTTTTTAAACAGCTAACTTTGGACCCTGATGCTCCATTGCTATTTATTCCTTAGGATCTATGGATTTTTTTCACCTTTGTCCTGAAGATGAACCACACTATCTGGTTCGAAACGTCGAACAAATAATTATGATGTGATTAATCGGAAAGACTTGCTTACTAGGATTTATTTACTCAACTAACTAAATATGACTCTGACTAGGCCCCTTGGGGCTTATTATGTATATAAAGGGGTTAGGGTTAGACCTTAACATCTCTCTTGTAGAATAGCAATTTTTTTGTAGAATTTATTGATTTTCACTTGAAGATTTTCACACTTTTCCTTTGTCTTCAACATCAGAGTTTTCTTCATGAGAACTCTTCTAGTCTGAATAACTGATTATGTTATGTCTAAAATTCCTAGTTCTTCTTTGGATCTTCCATTGAGAGCTTTTATTATCTCACTTTCTTGTTAAGGGTTATTTCCCAATTGTATTTTGATGTCATTAACAACTTATTTGGCTCTTTCAATCAACTCCTCCTATTCTATAATAATCTCCATAAGCTACCAAATATCAAACACAGATGATATAATTTTTATCCAAATTTTTTCTTTGGCCCATGATAAACATTGAATTTTGTTAGAACTACTCAAATATTGTTCTAATTGCTTTTGTAAATTTACATTTTTTTTATTTCCTTGACTAAGGCATTGCCTGGTTTATTTTTGTTCATCTCAGCTCTATCCAAATTTTCTTTCAGTCTTCCAATCTCAATATATTTTAGTTTAAGAGAAGGTAATGCCTATGATAGACTTTTTGTAGCAATATCTTATGTGGAACTTGTTTTTGTTGCTAGAATTACTACACTATTTGTTTGTGCCTTCTCTTTTAACAACTCTTCCATCCTTTCTTGCATTTTCTGAACCTACATATTCTATTCAATTAGATAGGATAATAAAGTTTCCTTCTCCTTCTCTAATTCTCCAATTTCTTGTTTTTGGGGATGCTCTGTTGTGTGTAGCTTCAACTGTATTCTAAGTGCTTGAATATCTTCACTCTGTTTAACAATCTCTTGAGTTGCATCTACATTTTTGGGATCCAAGCCTAATTTAATTACAAGTTCTTCCAATGGTTTGATCCTAACATCCTTCACTAGAGAATAATTCTTTTCCATTTTAAGTTCTACAATATTATTATTCAAAGAATTCTACAAATTTGATACATTTGAAGGAGAACTAGTGAGAGAGAAATAGATCATATCACTAGTTTGTCTATTTAGATCAATATGATATATAGGATATATCTATTTAATATTGAAAGATAAAACATAAGCTTTATAATCTCCAACATCTCTAGGAGAAAAAACTTTAGATTCAAGAAATGCTAACTTAAATTCACCTTTTTTAGTATCAAGAGTTGAAAGAAACCTATTTTTAGTGGAAGAATTTTGATTCCATAACTCAGTATAAGTTATTCCTTCAAAGCCTCATTATTTTTATTCATTTCCAAAAACTCAAAAAATATGTTTTGGTTAGAAGAAGGAGAAGGAAAATATTGTTGTGTCCCTAGATCAAATTCTTGCATTATGAAAAAAGGCTCACCTGAAACAACAATAGTAGATGGTGAAGAAATTTCAGATGAGACAGTTTCTGATACCACTCCCTCCATATTGTTTGTCTCCTTTCTCTTGTATGCTATGAATTGTTTAATTTCTAACTTGATAAGTTCTGATCTTTCCTCCTAAGCCCATTTTCTTTCATTGGATGTGTAACCAAAAATTTTTGTCCTACTTACGGCTCCACTATTCTTTTGTCACTTCCTACAAAGTGTTTTCCTCCCACGTTTCCTTATTAAGAAACTTCTCCATCTCAAGCTTGGACACATGAAAATAAGGTGGGGCTTTTTGCTAAATTCGGATGGCTGAAATTCTCCCAATTGGGTCAAATGGCCAAGTAACCCCAACTTAAACTTCATTTATGCCGATAATTGTTCCACCTCTTTTTCTATTGACCTCTAATTCACTATAAATGGCCCTACATGTGCCTTCAGTTTAAACAAGGTTTGTTTCCTTCTAGGTAAAATAGGCACTTGATCTACATCGAAGCTTTATCTCATGAATTCAAGCGCAAAAATATGCATAGGCAAAAAAACTGGCAATTGATAGAAATTCACACCCATACAATACAATCTAATTTATGTAGAATGTTGGTAGAAATACCAATCACCATGCCTTATTTCTTCACTAAGCTCCATAATCCTTTTGATTTCAAGTGAAATTTAGGGAGGACTATCACTAATAAATAGACTTCAGCACATGTGAAGAATTTTTTCATAAAATCAGTGGACGAAAATCCCTCAGTATTCCTCGTTACCAAGAACGTCTAATGAATAACAAACCATTGTTCCCTTGAAGATCTTGCTTTTCAGATTGCATTGGGAATATGTCTAACTAATATTACAAAAACAAATACACTAGGAATGATTGATATTTAAAATATTTTTCAACTCCAAATTTAAGAAATTGGTCATGAATGGCCTCAGATAAAAATTGGTTGAAATTGAATAAGATTTGTGGTTTCTTATCTAGAAAAAAAGTTGATAGAAAATCTAGAATTACTTCATCCACTTTCTCATCACTCATACCCTAAAATACAACATAAAATGGATATGATTTGTCTTAAAAATTCTGGAAACATTGATGAAAGGTAAGAAAAACTGTGAGTGGATATACTAGTCCCTTTAGGCATGAATAATTAAAAAATAACCGCTCTTTTTTCAAAAGTTAACTTCTAATATATTTCCAAGAGAATTTCACTAGAGAATGGGTGCAAAGAGCTGGGAAAATATATGCATAGGGCTTTTAAAATGGACTTGGAAGTTATAGAAAACAAGGTTTCACCATTTTGAGCAATTATGATTTTCTCACTAGGTAAGTACCTGTCTGCACACCATACTACAAATTCCGAAAAAGGATGAGTTTGAGGAAATATAAACTGGGGAAAAAGGACTCCCACAAAGAAAAATTGTCACTAATTTCTTGAAACCTTTGGGAAGCCCAATTCTGTAATTCATATAGGTCAAACTCTGAGTTTCTATCTTCTATTCTACTTTCCCTACCAACTAAGGGAAATTCAACAAGTTTTGGGAGGGTTTTAGATTGAACATGAGACTCTTTTCCTTTAATTGAACTCATTTTGAACTATCAACTTGTACCAAGGATAACAATTACCTGTAAAATGTACTTCTTTATTTATGAGTTCCCACTGAGGGATTTCAGTAATTATGCACTTTGATTCTGTATGTCTAGTCACGAAGGGAAATGTTAGAGGGTAGAAAGAAAGGAAACAATGATTAAATTATGAACGGGAGTGAGAACACAATGGAATGAAAATTTCCATAAGGGTATATTTATAATTAAATGACAAATGGTATTCAGAATTAAATGAAAAAGGATCAATAAAATGGTGGCAAGAGATATTTATTACTGAAAACCTGGAATGATTTTTTACACGCGGGGTGGGTGGGGGTGGGTGTACGCAGTAAATGATAATGAGTGAGGGCAAGGGGAGGGATGTGTGTGCAATTCATATGTCATGACCACATTTAAAAAGGTATTTTGGAAATTAACTTTTTGCGTGCCCCCTCCCCATTAAATGTCGAACAAGTGGGGGATCTTGCAATAGAACAAGAGTTGTCGATGACCAAAGCGTCAATCACCAGTAATAGAAAATGCATAATAGTTAGTGTGCAGTGATTTGACATTTTATTTATTAAAATAAAACAAAAAAATATATTACGACATTATATATTTGTGTGCAAACTTTTACAAACTGCAATAAAAATAATTTTTTTAAAAATTTTAATCAAAATTTTGAAATTTTCATTGTAAAAATAAAATATTATAACACCTCAAATGTTGGTGTAGTGTTGGGTGGAAGAAACACCTCACTGGTTGCCCACTTTTAAGATTTTATAAGCAAGATGAAATGACTTTCTACCCCCTCAATTGTTATAACATCTGTGTTACAACATATGTTGTTAAGGCATTTATTGTTACAACATCCATTGTAATGGTCAATGTTTCAGTAGTTTCAATAGTAGTAGTTGTTATAGCATCACCGTTTACAGGAGTTTTAACATTTCCAACAGTAATGGGTGTTACAACATCAACTGCTACAATATTTTAATCATATTTAAGATTGACATGTTGTTATGGCATTTGTTCTTATAGCATCTGCTATTAAAACATCCATTGTTACAACATCTATTTTTCAATCCATTGTTAATTATGTACATGCTTCTCAATTTGTTTTCTTGATCCCCTAAGTGTTGGTGTAGTGTTTTGGGGAAGAAATACCCCTTTGGCTGCCCACTTTCAATCTCTAATAAGCAAGATGAAATGGCTTGTTCTGACAACATCTGTTGTTACAACATTTTCTTCTTAATCTACTGTTACTTATGTTTGTTCTTCTCAATTTGTTTTCTTGATCCCCTAAGCGTTGATGTAGTGTTGGGTGGTAGAAACACATATTTCGATTCCCACTTTAAAGCTTTGACAAGCAAGATGAAATGGCTTTCTACCCCCACAATTTTCTCCTCGAGGTGTTACATCTCCTTCAAGGTTACAAATTCAGTTGCCTTGATATATGATCCATGAACAGTAGGCCTATGGCTTGTTTATCTCATCAACATGGATCATTGTGAAAATAAATATAAAAGATAAAAATGATGTCTCTAAAACTCAATGATTATTTCCAATGCAATTCATTAATCAGTTGTCAATGAAATTCATTTACAAAACCAAAACTTTGTCAAGTCAAGTTCAAGGATCCTTTGTTAATTCAAGAAATTTAAAGGATCCTACCCATGATGCATTGTTTTAATTCACGTAACTAATGTTCAACCTTCAATTTGTATACAATTAACCAAAAGAAACATTTGTTAGGATCAATGTGCTTAACCAACAAAGGGCATAATCGACTATGTTTGCATTAGGTTTCAATCCTAATTCCAAATGGATTCCAACATTATAATTCATCAATAAGAATCCATTTGATAAGGAAGTTCAATTTATTTAGTTGAAAAAAGTTGCAACATCTAAAATCCATAGGTTCACTAGTGAATAGAGGTTCATCATGCCCAATATATGAAGTGACCGATGCCAATTCATATATTCCATGGATTATCTTGATTTTGACTTTGACCCCTAATTACTAGTCCTGTCAAAGTCTACCGTGAATACGTTCTCAAACTATTAGGAAAGAAAAAATAATTTGCAACAAGCATCTATATTGAAAGTGTTTACTCTATAGAAGTTGCAATGAACAATCAACTTATAGTTTTAGTGCAGACTTGTAGCAACCCTTTAGGACAACCCTAGGTCACCTCTAAGTCACCTTCCTTTCCTTCATTCTTAGATTAAAGTCAAGTTCTTTTGTCATCCCACAAGTTTTTGACTTGTGTTCACCTCTAAGCCTAAGTCTAGGGTGGAATGATCCCTCTATATCCTATGTATTCTACATGTCAGCTTCAAACACAACCATTTATCGAGAAAGTGACATAGACAAAGGGAAGCTTCCTTTCACCACTTCTTGCAACTCTAGAGTCAGAACTACCAGTTGCAATTACACTTGTGCCATTCTTATTGATCCTTCTTCTCCATCTGGAGTTGACTCTAGTCTCATTCGCCATAACCATTTCATCTTCAACACCTTTACTACATCTAGCTACTCGACATTGAAAGGAAACATTGACCATCCCTTCACTTGAGTGTGGAAATGTAGTGTGTATATAGCATAAAATTTTACAAAATCTTGGTTTAAAGAGTCCCTATATCTCCATTTTCTTTTCATGTTTGTGTGTGTGTGTGTGTGTATATATATATATATTGAATTTTTTTTTGAAAGACAATGATAAAATAACTGCAACATGATCTTTTAAGAAAGACTTCTTCAAATTACTAAAAAGTGATGATACTACTCGGTTGAAGGGATCAGAATAGGTCTTGCAACATCAACTGTTACAACATTTTTATCATATTTAACATTAATTGCTGTTATGACATCTATTTTTACAACATACGTTGTAATGGTCATTGTTTTAGTAGTTTCAATAGTAGCATTTGTTATAGCATCATCATTTACAAAAATTTCAACATTTTCAATAGTAATGGGTGTTACAACATCAATTGCTACAACATTTTCAATAGATTTAACATTGATATCTGTGATGGCATATGTTGTTACAACATCTGATATTACAACATCCTGTGACAACCCAACCCATGGTTCTATCATAAAATGAATTGTAAATATTTTTTACAAATATGTGAAATTAAGAAAAAGGGATTGAGTCAATGTACCACGAATTCTAGAGTTGGGGAGGAGGATTTCTTTCTTGGGAGGTTGAGGTTTCCTTGTGTAGAAAATGTGAAATTTTTGGGACAACTATTAAAACATGGTTGGTGCATGAATTAATGAACGGGTTCTTAAAATTGAATGAACTGCGAGGAAGGTACATAGACCCACACACTTGGGAACCTTCACAAGGAAAAGAGATAAGAAATCAAGAGGGAAAATGCCTAGTGGAAAGAAGCAAGGATGAAGCAATAAATATGAGCTAGGAAAATAAGGCAAGCAATGGTATTTGAATTCATGTTGAAGGAGAGAGGAGACACAATTCGAGCAATAGAAAATAGAGAAATTTGGTTCAATCAAGAGGTAACACAGAACATAAGAGAAGAGAAGGTGATTGGATCTCAGTTTCCCTGGAGGTTTTGGGTTGATCTGCTAGTGTCTGGAGCTCTGTAACATTTTTGGGTTCCCTAGAGACTGTGGATTGAGATAGGATCCCTAGAGCCCTATAAAAGCTTGTGTCCCTAAAGGCTATGGGTTGATGTAGAGTCTTTGGAACCCTGTAATAGCTTGGGTCCTTGGAGGCTGTGGGTTGATAAAGAGTCTTTGAAGCCCTTTTAACAATTTGGGTCCTTGGAGGTTATGGGTTGGGATGTGAAATATGGATCCTTGTAATAGCTTGGGTCCCTTGGAGGTTGTGGGTCGAGATAGTAGGCTCTCAAGCCTTGAACAACTTGGGAAGAGTCCAATCCTAAAATAACATGAAAAGAAGACTTGATTAAAGAACTTGGTTACTGCATTACTATTACAGTATATCTTGGACTTCCTAGAATGGAGTGAATCACTGTGTATGCACTTGGGGTGAGGCAAGAACCTCTAGAATCCCTATTATGAGAATATGGTAGTGTCAACTAGTGGGATTGAGGAAGAGGCTCTCTAGATTCCCTGTTTCTATTAGTATTTGGTGTTCTAATCCCTTAAGAAAGCATCCCCCTTAGAATTTGGAATTTGGCTCGCGGGTGACAACTGAAAGTAAGTGTGGCTGCAACTGTTTATCTTTGGGTGGAGAGTCCTTGTACCAGACTCAGTTACCATGCAACCTTAAAGATACATATTTTTCTGTGTTGCTTAAATATTAATGAAATTATGATGCGTTTCTGATTGAAATGGTTTGGATTATTTTTGGACTATAACAATGTTGTTAATATGATGAGCATGTAGATGCTTCTCTATGCAGAGATATCTTTATAGTCATGATAAAAAAATGCATACATAAACACATATGTCACACATATGAAATGAACAGTGTTGATAAACAATTTGAACTAGTGTATGCATCTGCAATGGAATGAAGGGTTGTGTTAAATGAACATTATCATAGTTCATAAATTATACTCTATAGCAAAATGTGTAATGTCGTATACAATAAACTAACTTGAGTCACATTCCTGAACTGGAATCCTGTCTTGGGGTAAAAGCTCATTCATACTGATTAAAAATGCATATGAAAGTAATACAAAGATTTCATGAAACACCATAGGCAGCGAAAGGATCCATAAGGATTTGGAATAAAAACTTGGAACATTGGGCACAAAGACCCTTTTTATTAACATAAAATAAGTATATAAGAGACTTTCCACTTGGTAGGGTTTGTGCATATACATGGATGCTCCTTCACCAAGATATTAGCCCATGAACCTCTGCAAAAGGCGTTGAGTCAATGCTGGAAGGATTGTCCTCTGATGAAGTGTAGGAATAGACAAAACCCATGTAGGTTGGCTTCGCCAACCTTGCATTATAAGCAATTTGGATACCTTATGCTTGTATCAAGGTGTAGCTAGCACAAACTCGAAAGTATCTACATATCACCATGGAGCTTCTTATAGACATGATTTGAAGCCTAAAACCTTTGGTGTGTGGTAAGAAAGGTGGAGACCTTTCAAGAGTTCACACATAGCGGATGGTAGGTAAGGGCTGCAGGAACACTTTTGCCAGCGTGCGAGCGATTCCCTATCCAACAATAGGGAACACAGAAGGGTTGGGAACTCTTTAGAGTTGGATTGGCTCAAGCTAAGGAGGGGTAGAACCATATGGAACTTTAATAATCCATTGACATTGGCACTGAGCACTAGTGTTGTTTCAGAGGTTTGTAAGGCCCTTGAGATAGAGCCATGGTCGAAATAACCAGCTTATGGAAATTATGGCTAGGTTGAGACTTGCTATTATGATGGTCATAAAGGTCTGCATCTAATGCATTCCTTAAGACAAGCTCAAGATCCCTTAGTCGAGCCATGGAATATATTGAAGGAAATATTGATGTGATGCAAGAAGGAAATCCTTAAACTTATAACAAAAAGTCAGTAAAACCTTGTCCTTGCCCCGATCTAAACCTTAGTTGTGGGGACTCTTCATTAGTGTGGCTTGATTTTTCCTTTAATGCAATTGGATGTGGAAGCGACAACATGGCCCAAAGGTACAAACTTAGAATATTACCCTAGAGGATTGTGTGGAACAACTATCAAATTGATCGAGATGATGTCAGTTGGGATGAATTGGCTGAGACGCCAGCTTGAAAGTCCCGTGATTGGTCATAGGTGGACCCTATTGACAGGTCGACAACAGGCTGATGTGGTGAGTAAAGTTCATTGCATTTGGCAAGGCCTTATATAGAGTAACAACTCTAGTTGTGAGGCCCTTATGACAAGTTGGGAAGTCAAATAGAGTTTGGAGGAAAAAAATAAATAAATATGTTTTACCCCATTCCTCTAATAGTATGAGGGTTTGGGTGATGTTACACATATGTTGTTACAACATCTACTTCTCAATCCATTGTGACCTACATTTGTGCTTCTCAATTTATTTTCTTGACCCCCCAGTGTTGGTTTAGTGTCGGTGGCAGAAACACCTCTTTGGCTACCCACATTCAAGCTTTGATAAGCAAGATGAAATGGCTTTCCACCCCCCTCAATTGTTACAGCAGTTGTTGTTAGTGTTAGAAAATTATATATTACAGAGGAATAGAACACATAAAATATTGCAGAAACACAAACACAGAAAATGTATAAAAGAAGAGAGACATAAATATTCATGGTTCACCCAATTTGGGCTACGTCCACGGAGAAATATTTAGTCCTTCCTTTTATATTATCTAGCAAAATGAAGAGATACAACCTACAGCAGATCCGTTGTAATTTCCTCTTCTCTCTCACACAATATCCTCTATCTTTCTTCCTGAGAATACATATCTACATAGCTGCAATATAATTCCCTCATATATAGCGAGGGTTTTCCTTCTAGGGAAAAAAAACCCTATATTAAACATAACTTATAACATCAAATCATCCACCTAATGAACGGCTCAGATTGACTACGAAATTGCAATATTTTACAAGTTTTACATCTATTTTTAGCTTCAGGGGTGCTGCCCTCGATCCCCCGCCAGGGGGGTCTCATAAAAATCATTGTTTCCCCCCCGGCAATGAACAAATGGGTGGCTTTGCCACCCCATTACGAATTGGGGTACAATGTGGCAATACCTCTGAATAAAGAAGATAATCAGGCTCCACACTCAACAGTTACAACATCCATTGTCACAACATCCGCTTTAATGGTCACCGTTTTAGTAGTTTCAATAGTAACAGTTATTATAACATCAAATTTTACAGTAGTTTCAACATTTTCAATAGTAATGGGTGTTACATCATCATCTGCTACAACATTTTCAACATATTTAGCATTGACATGTTGTTGAGGCATCTGTTGTTACAACATTCATTGTAACAACATCTGCTTCTCAATCTGTTGTTACCTATCTTTGTACTTTTGAATTTGTTTTCTTGGTTCCCCAAGTGCTGGTGTAGTGTTGGGTGGCAGAAACACTTCTTTGGCTACCCACTTTCAGGCTTTGACAAGCAAGATGAAATGGATTGTTACAACGTTTGTTATGGCATCTATTGTTAAGCAACTATTGTTACAACATTTGTTGTTAAAAAATCTACTTCTCAATTCGTTGCTACCTATATTTTTGCTTCTCAATTTGCTTTCTTCATGCCCTAAGTACTGGTGTAATGTTGGGTGGTAGAAACACCTCTTTGGCTACCCACTTTCAAGCTTTGAAAAGAAATACGAAATGGATTTATACCCCCTCTATTGTTACATCATCTATTGTTATAACATCCCTTGTTACAACATTTGTTGTTACATCATTCCTTGTAATGGTCATTGTTTCAGTAGTTTCAATAGTAGCAGTTGTTATAGCATCAACTTTTACAATAGTTCCAACATTTTCAACAGTAATGGGTGTTACAACATCAGTTGTTACAACATTTTCAGTAGATTTAACATTCACATGATGTTATGGCATCTGTTGCTACAACATCCACTATTACAACATCCTTTATTAGAGCATCTGCTTCTCAATTCGTTGTTAACTATGCTTGTGCTTCTCAATTTATTTTCTTGATCCCCCAAGTGTTGGTGAAGTGTTTGGTGGCAAAAACACCTCTCTGGTTGCCCACTTTAAAGCTTTTAGAAGGAATATGAAATGGATTGTTGTGACAACATTCGCTATTACAACATCTTAGTTGTAACTTATTTGAAATTTTATTATTGTATGTGCACTTTGATAGGATGTAATATGATTATTGGCTCATTTCATATGTTGTAATATTATATATATATATATATATATATATAGAGAGAGAGAGAGAGAGAGAGAGATAGATAGATATAACAAAGAAATTAATTATTGCATGAAATAAATAATAAATTTTCATTCTAAATGTGTTTTTTTTTAGAACAAGGATCTTCCAAAAGATCTAAATGATCCTCATCACATAGATCTAGATCATGTTTGGTCTAATGTTGAGATGGAAGATGATGCTCATTATGACACACATATAGATGACAACAAGGATGATGTCGATACAAAAGATGATGATGGTGATGATTATGATCATGATCATGATGGTGATGATGATCATGAGGTAGTTCTTGGTAGCAGCTAGTGACATTCATGATCATATAGACTGCATCATGGATAATTTTTTATATGTTTTTATGATGCCGATTTTCATTGTTACTATCATATGTATCATTTTCATTGCCTCCTATACCATATTATTGAGTTGTATCTTTTTGATATGTATCAATTTGACTTATAGCATTTGGACATGATGTATCATATTAAATTGTATCATTTTTTCTTACATAATCCATCATTTTTATTTATATCATTTGTACATGATGTATCATTTTGACTTATGTCAACTATTGGACATGTGTCATTTTCACATGTTATTTTACTATTTTTTAAAAAGGAATGGGTATATTTCTATTAATCAAACTAGAATCTGTCTAGAGTCATTACATTCAAAAACATCAAAATGTCCAGAGCCCTCCCAAATTGCTCTAACAAGTATCTTTGGCTATGAACTAATTATTTTTCCAAATTTACTACATCATTCTTCTTATAATTTCTCCAAAATACCCCATTAATACTTACATACCTAGATAACACAATCTACATATTACTATGAGATTAACTACCATGTTCCCTCCACATTATTCTAGTTGACTTCCTCCATAGCAATTTTGTTGGCTTCCTCCTACTGGAATAGTTCTGCTACTCCCGCTGAACGGGAAACACGAGAGCCCCTCCCTCACAAATCTCCATATCCTATTTACCACTATCGCTGAGGCCAAATATTTCTTTTAAACCTAAAACAGTTGTAGTCTCCACCTTGACCTTAGAATTATCGACCTTGTAATCATGATTTTCTATCTTCAATATGATTACCTCCATTGCCACTTGCACAATGTCTTTTTTCAGACCTTCCAACTGACATGTTACCAAGGTGAAATGAAAGCGAGCCTCGGAAATTATTTTCCCATCTATCCTACAAATCATCTCCTTGATTTCCTTCTTGAAGGTCCAGTCAATCTCATATAGGGAGCCACCAACATCATTTCCCGATGAGAAGGCCATCTCTTCACCTCGGAAATAATGTATGGATAGCCATTATGCATGAATTTTATAAAACCATCCTCTTATAGCCAGACTTAACTCCAAAATGGCGAGGGGGGAAGTCCCTTCAAGTTTAATGTTGTTTGAATCCATTGCATACCTTGCAAATAATTGTGAATTCATTGCTTCTTAGTCTAGACCATAAACACGCACAGTCGAACTGAGACGTTCTTCCTTGGCCACAGAAATGACAAATCCTTCACTACTAACTTGCCTTAATTATTTTCCAATGACATCCCACCTATCCACATGATTAGCATTAATCCTTACGTTTAACCATATGTTGGATGAAGGTCTATCACATTGTTGGAATGATCACCGACAAGCTTTCATACCGTGAAATGACTACCAAATTTATGCAACCTGTCAATCAGATTATCCTCCTTAATTACCCTTCAGCATCTCGAGATCCTCAGGTTATGAGAAATCATGATATGTGATATGTGCGGTATATTTATTCTCTACCCTCCTCCATCAACTCACCTTGAACCAAAATGACAAATTTGTTGGCTTGATTGTCTGCCAAAGTTTTGTTCTCTCCTTTGATATTATAGAACTCCAAAATTTCAAATTTATCCATCATAAATTGGATTATTTGTAGAGTTGATCTTATACTTGGGTCCTTGTAATGATTCAATTTGATACATTTTTGAATTGTAATGAGAGAGTCTCGAAAGACACTTAATTGTCATCTTGATGCCTTGCCATAGCCCTAATTCTTCCACCTAATTGTTTGAGGCGGATCCCAAACCCCACACAAGATTTTTTTCAACTTTTCCATTGGGGAAAAAGATAACCCCCCCTGCTCATGCCTCCCCCCATAGATCATTTTCACATGTTATTTATCTAATAGTATATGTGAATTTCCCTTGTTTTAGTTAATATATAATGATGATCTTGTCAGTATTGACTCATCAATTTTTATACGTTGAAACTAGTTGATGATTTGGATGCATATTTATTATATATAATGATTTTTATTTATTGGTCATGATGGATGTTGTCAAATTCAATTAAATTATAGATATTTGACTCACTTATATTAATTATATATGATGGTCATGTTACAATAAGTATTTTGTTATTTTATATACACTTGATGTTGTAGATTATATTTTGATGGAGACTTAATAAGTATAATGATGCTGTTAATTTGTATGGATGTTTGTTTCCCTACAAAATATTTATAAATGTTATCATATAAAATATTTCAAATGAATTCATATGATGTATAATCATATAAATTATTTAAGAGACATAATATATTTAACTAATTAAATTGAAAAAAAAAATATTTATCTAATTGTATGCAAAAGAATAATATTTTTTTGGAAGTGAAAAAAGAAGTAGCAATGGAAGCCAAATTGGAAGAAAAACTGGAATCCACACTAGAAGTAAAATGGGAAGCAAAATTGGGAGCCAAATCAAAAGCCAAAGTAGACGTATCTCTTGGCACTAAATCTGGCGCTATTTCCGACGCTTGGAAGCAAAGAAATAAGAAATACTGGAAGCCAAATTGGAAGAAAAAATGGAAGCCACACTAGAAGCAAAATTGGAAGCCACACTAGAAGCAAAACTAGACCTTAAACTGGAAGCCAAATTAGGAGCCAAATTGGAAGCAAATTCTGGCTCTATTTCTAACGATAAAACGGCGTTATTCCTAGATCTATTCCTGTCACTATTCTAAGCGTTATTTACGACACTCTTCCAGGTACTACTTATGAAATTATTTCTGATGCCACTTCCGACGCATCTCCATGCAATATTGATGGTGTTATTACTAACACTATTTTTTCGACGTTATTCCAGGTGTTATTTACGATGTCAATTTCGGAGAAATTTATGACTCCAAATATGGCACTATGACAAACATAACTCGTCACACCCATTTTTTCATCGAGAAAGGTGTCTAATTTGTCAACTAAAAAAACACAAAATTATGCCGCTATTTTAGGCATTATTTCCCTGTTCTATTGTAGTGATGGGTTATTTTTCTTTAGGAAAATCTGGGGGAAAGGGATTCCATAATTGATTTCCTAGAGCACTATTTACCTTTCTAGAAGTTTATCGATCTAGATGTTTGTGGGGGATTTAGGGGTATGTCGTTTTGGGTGGATTCTCTCTAGCATGGCGATGGAAGGACATTTCTCAAAAATAGACTCTACTTATACTTTTCTTAATATCTATGGTCTGCTTGAAGAAAGGATTAGTTTTTGGACGGATCTGTTTGGGAAGTCTGTGTTGAAGCGAGACAATATTATCTTAGTTAAAGACCTAAATTTCTCGTTGGGAGTGCCAAAGTCCTAGGGAGTGGGGGCTAGGTCAGATTTTCTCTCATACGTTTTCTCCCACCATCTAAATTTATGCAATCATGTTGATGTTCAACCTATCCATCTCAAGCCTACCTGGCAAAATCAGAGGGTAGGAGAGGATTGAGTAGCAAAGTGTATTGATTGATTCCTGGTCGTGGAGGCCCTAATCCAAAATTTCAGGTTTATAAGGAAATGGATTTATCTGGGAGGGGTCTCTAATCACTCTTCAGTTTTTTTGGAATTTAAGGAACAATCATAGAAATCGGGCAACTCATTTAAGGTGAATCCAGAAAGGATGCAGGCTGATAGTTTCAAACAAATGTTCTCTGCAAATTGGAGACACTGTGATCAAGGAAATGATATTTCTTCAGCTCATCATTTTGTGGATAATTTAAAAAGGTTAAAGATGCTTTCAAAGGAGTCGGAAACAAAGAAAAAACACAGAGAGGATGAGAAACTTTTAAGCATTGAACAATAGTTTGGACTAGGTTTTGATTCATCGGAGGGGTTTTTAGGGATCATTTCTCTAGGGAGGAGTTGATCAAGTTGCTCAAAAGGCAAAAGGAGATCCTTACTTCTCAAGAGGCAAAATGGAGATTAAAGAGTAGAGTGATTTGGCTACAAAAGGGTGATGTGAATGCCAACTTCTTCCAGGCCTATGCGAAGAGGCAAAAAATGGTAAATATCATATGGAAAGTAAATGACCACTTAGGGAGAGAGGTCACCCGTTTTTACGGGCTTGCAGACCTTGAAGGGAACCATTTTGAAAAAATCTTCAAAGCACTAAGGGGCATCACCATTTTAGAGGTCATTGGGGTGGATTATGATTACCCAAGATTTGTGGAAGTGGAGGACAACAAACATCTAATAGAGGAAGTGATTGAAGAATAACTAAAAACAATTCTATCAAGTGTCCAAAAGGACAAAATTCTAGTGATGGATGGGTGGCCTATGGAAGTCTTTAATGGCTTCTTTGAATTGATATGTGATGATTTATTAAAAGTGGTTAATGAATCGAGAAGGGAGGGTATAATTCTCTCAACCTTAAAATCAACCTCCATTGCTTTAATTCCGAAAGTAGATAACCGATCCTATTTTGATGAGTTCAGGGCCATTTCATAATGCAACTATGGATACAAAAGTATCTCAAAGGTGATAGCTCGAAGAATTAAACATATTCTCTAAAAAGTTATATCTAGTGAATAGTTAAGTTTCTTGGAAGGAAGGTAGATCCATGAGGTGATAGCATGGCACAAGAAGGTCTCCACAGTATTAAAACCCAAATACTAAAAGGTGAAATATTCAAAATTGACCTTTCCAAGGCCTACAACCATGTTAATTGGAATTTTATCTGCCTTCTTCTTACACATGTGGGGTTTGAGGTCCCCTTCATCAATTGGATTATGAACTACTTGTAGACAGTCTCCTTTGTAGTCCTCATCAATGCTCCAATGCCTCCTTTTTTTTAGAGTTGAATTGGGACTCTGACAAGGATGTCCCTTGTTACCCCTCATTTTCCTCATAGTGGCAAAAGGTCTTAGTAGGATGTTAAAATATGTCAAGAAAAGAGGTGAATTTAAACGTGTAAGTGTTACCAAAACTCTTTCTATTACTCATTTTTTATTCGTTGATGGAAAATTAATATTATGTGATGGATCTAGAAAGGATGTATATAATCTGCATGATATCCTTAATCTCTTTTGTAATGCGATTGGTATGGTGATAAATGAAGATAAATCCACTATTACTACTCACAATTTGGATTTGTAGGAGATCAATTTCATCAATATGTTCTTTCATTTTGAGATTCTGAATTTTGACTCTGTTTTTAAATACTTGGGGTTCCACTTAAAACCAAATTGCTATAGAATTGAAGACTGGTTTTGGCTATTAGCAAAGTTGGAAAAGAGGTTTTCATGTTGGAGCCATAGATGTTTGTCTAGAGTTGGATGCCTAGTACTTGTTAAATACGTGATACAAGTGATTCCAGTCTATTAGATGTCATTAACATGGATTCCGAAGGGAATTTTGGAAAAATTTATGTGTATTTGTTTTAGATTTCTATGGGATGGAACTCATGAGGCTTTTGTCCTTCCATGGATTAAATGGTCAAGAATTGAAATTCCAAAACTCATGGGTGGATGGGGATTAAAAAAATATCTTCATGTTCTCCAAAATCCTAGCAAAAAAAGTGGGATGGCGAATTATCACTACCACCAACTTGTGTACGGAGGTTGTTATCCAAAATTATATAAGGCTAGACTCGTTGGAGGACTAAATTAGGAGTCAAAATAGATGTAAAGGTAATATATCATCAGTGTCAAGGGCAGTTTTAAATTCTTTTGATTTAATTGCTTCTCGTCTGGCTTGGAAAGTTGGGTACAGACACAAGGTCAGATTGAGTTATGATCCCTAGTTGGGAAGTGGGAGAAACCATTTAGTTTCTCAAAATCTTATTGTTCACTTAAGGGATGAAGGCTATACCAGACTCTGCCAGATTGGGAACCAAATGGAAACAAATTTATGGAGACAAGGTTGGCTTGATGTTGATGCCTTAAACATTCTTGAAGTTCTTCGAGATGGATGGAGAAGGTACCCGAGTGCCTTTTCCAGGGCTCATATCAAACTTAATGATCGAGAGGATGAATTCGTGAGGGCATCCTCCCATTTGGACATTTACACTCCAAAATTGGTTTATATTTTCCTAAATATCCAATTATAATTGGAAGATGAAAAGTGGTGGTGGAGAGAGATTTGGAAGGAAAAATGAACACAAAAGGTGAATTTGTTGGGTTGGTGCATTATGCAGAACAAGGTTCCAATATGGGAGGTGTTGCGGCAAAGATATGTCATTGGTCTGAGATGGTGCTCCTTATGCAAAGGGGCAAACAAATAGTCGAATCACCTTTTTGTAATGTGTATATTCACTCAACAATTCTAGAATGAATGTAGAGCGGTTTGGGGTTGCAATGTAGTTGGGAGGGTCATACTTTCACCGTCTCTTGGTTAAATAACACATAAGATCGGGCGAACATAATCATATAGGCTCTTCCTCTCATCGTTTTTTGGGATGTATGGATCCTTAGAAATAGAGAGATATTTTAGGGGCTTCCCTCATACCCCAGGATCCTAGGAGAGAAGGGCCTTGTTATCCTCAAATATTTTCTCCAAATCAAAGACATGCCAATGACTAGGGACATCCCTGAATTGACTCCTAACACTACTATAACATGGGGTTTTTTTTACAAGGCTTCCCAATATTATGGCAACTTAGCTGGCAGGGGATTTATACTCATTTTGTCGGAACAACATGCTTATCATGTCAAAATAGGTTTGGATTTAGGTACAAACAATTGGGAAGAAACACTAGCCTACAGATAACTGGATGCTTTTTCTATTAAGATGGGATGTGACATGATTGAAATTTTTGGTGACTCCCTTTTGGCAGTTAACTGGGTAAATAATGTACAACAATGTAGAAATATCCATTTGATCAATATTTTGGAGGACATTCGCAGATTGAGTCTTTCTTTCCATCATTTCTCTTTCAGGCACATCTTCCGAATGAGGAACCAGGATGTAGATAGGGTATCTAAGGCATGAACTCTCCTTGATAAGGGGATCTGGAAAGTGACCATCATTTGGGGTCGGAGTAGATATAAATACTATCATAGGCCATATGGACGAGATGCAAGTTTTTTGAGACATGCAACAACCCATGTCCTATTTTTCTATCTTTGGGCTCGTGTTCCTATGATACAAGGAATCTATGATTGTTTGGAGTACAGTAGCTTATACAGTGCGAGTTTTTCCTCTTTTCTCTCTATCATCAAAAGGAAGATTCAATTTCAAATTCTGTCGTTACATCTTATGTATTATTTTGGGAATTGTTATTCATTTCAAAGCTTTAATTTTTATAGTTTTTTCATAACTAGTTTAAAGACTGGTGTCTTTGTATTTAACATGATTTATGTTAAATTTATTGTCAGTACCGGTGGTGGATACGCCTTGATGAATGTGGCAACTTCCTTAGTGTATATGCAAAATGTAAGTTGGCACATATGCAAAATGCAATTTTGTTTGAAATGAATGAAATTACAGCTTTTTTGTGGAAAAAACAATGGAAAATTATTTTAAAATAATAATTTAATCTAACTTATCTTACTATAATTTTAATTTCATAAAATTAAAATTTCAAAATTTTCTAAAGTATAAATTTGAAATTAAATTTGGTTGGAACTCAATCTCATAGTACTAGTAAATTTACATATTTCTGGAAAGGTTGATCTATAGAACTAGCTAACACAAATATGTTATTGGTCGAAGTTTGAAGCCTAGACCCTTTGCTTCCTCGAAAACCAAAATAAAATTTCAAATTATTCTCGTAGAGGCCTATACCCTTTGCTTCCTTCAAAACTAAAATAAAATTTCAAATTATTCTCCCCTCAACCATATGCTCTCAGCAGTGTAAATGGAGAGCATATTTGGGTGCAAAAAAATAATATTGAATATTGAAATCACATCCAATCTATGCATTTAATTAGATGGTTAGTAACTTTCATATATCATCTTTGAATTTAGATGGTGTATGGGAACATTTCATATCTGCTTCAGTTCCATTTAATTTTATGAAACTTTCTAATGCCAATGGTAAATATTTCAATGTCTTTATAAATTTGTAATTTTTTTAGGTAATTATAATTTTCAATAACTTCAAAATATAATAATAAATTGAAAATTTATAAAAACAAATAAAATTATCTCTTACGCTTGAAAACTCTTATGTTTTCCCGGATAAACATATAATCCTGATTTAAAAATAGTCTTAATAAAAAAATATTAAGTCACAATAAAATTTACGCTTATCTCTTACATTTTCTAACTCTTATGTTTTCAAGGCTAAACATGTAATCCCCGTTAAAAATTGATCTTAATAAAAAATGTTGAGTCACAATAAAATTTGCATATAATGACTTGCTCCCTTAAAGATAAAATTCTTATTAAAGTAAGACTTTGATGCGAATAGAAAAGTTAATCTTTTATTTATAATTTCTTAATTATATAGAGTTCATAGTTCATAATAAAGTTAGCTTTATTGTTAATAAAAACTATTTTTTTTATATGATATTATCATCAAATTTATGAAAAATCAACTACTTAAATGATAAATATTTTTAAAAGAGATGCATACCCATTTAATTATGAACTTTCTCTGGGCAGATAATATCTTCTTAAGACTTGCTTTCAAGAGTCAAAATTGCAAGCCTTATTACCAGACCATCTACTAGCTAAGCTTGTAGATCTCAATTGCACATGTTAGTTAATAGATAGATTAGATTTAGAATAAGCATTCACTCCAAAAACCCAAAAAGAAAAACATCATCCCGATATCACACCATCATAAACAGATTGGGAAACCGGTCCCATCACCCCCAGTCGGAGCCACTATTCCAAACGGAAAAGGAGATTCTTTCAAGGTCCGGACCAGGTGGTTATCCCCCTTGTTGTAGACCCGATTTTCGGGCCTTCAACAGGATGGAGAGGGTGGGGTTGATGTGGGATGTAGTTGAGAGCTATGAGATTGTAGGGAACGATAGCAAATATCATTTTTCTTTCAAAAGCTAGGGCACAAATAAATGTTTGCTCAATAGTGGTATTCTCAAACAAAGCCATCACATTTCTAAAAAACAATAATAATACAGAATAAAATTTGATGATATGTACCTCTTAAAGATCGTGAATTTTAGGCTAAATCTAGAACCAGGTGAAGACTTCAATAAATTGTTGAACGATCTAAGCAGGATCCTGCTAGAGGTGTAGTTAATGTCCCAAAATATTCTTTAGGTATTCCAGGGGGTAAAAACACCTATGTAGGGCCCAACAAAATGCATCCTAGGTGGAAATACAGACAAAAGTGGAGCTCTTGCCTCTAATGTGTGGAATTTAATGAAGTATTTATAGATTCAACGTAGAATTTCCACTAGGCCAATGCTACACCATCTGATTGATACTCAACGATTTGCAGCCTATGCTCTTCAGACATATTTGTACAATTCTTGAAATAGGTGTGCAAGCTACGAATCCAAGCATCCAGGACATCACCTTGCATCTAGCCACCATATTTGGGTAGAGTAGTGGGGGTGTTGAGCTACAACGTTGAAGTAGATGCCCTAGATTGTCTTCATAGGGCTTCAGTGAGTGAAAGTGCCAGATCTTGAAATTGAGTTGTACTAAATAGAATAAATATTTTTGGACATAGGCTCTCTGTGAGGAGGAATTGTATGCACAAAGTGAGAGGGCGGACCTCTAGAATCCCATAACAAGAAACTATTGTGAAATCCATGTGGGCTTGGGTCAAAGGAACTGAATCACTTTCCAGTGAACACTTTTGTGAATACTTTCATTACTGTTTCTACTAAAATTATTTTCAAGCATTCCTACCCACATAAAAATACAATTATCGAAAAAAATAAAATAAAATAATTATACTTACAATGTACATGTACTCATCGTGACCCCAGGGCATAGTAATTTTGTCAAGGCCACAACCTTCTGAATAAATTCCATATTTGTTGTTGTATTCAGGGTTTTGGTAGTTAGGATTCTACTTAAAATACTACAATTTCAAAAAGCCTCATTCAATCATAATTTCAAGAGAATTGGGTTGCACAGAAGTATAAAAGGTGTTCAAGAAGTTGGCTTCAAAAATCATTTTACTCGTGAATGAATAATAGGTTATTTGAAGGAAGTTGAAGGCCACCACCAGAAAAGGCATAGAGATCCAAGAATTTATTATGATAATTTCTTAGAATTCTTTGATGGGGCTTATCAAGGAACCCTAGGTATGTGTGGGGCAGGGGATACTATCCTTTTAAAATATGTTGTTGGAGATGTACAAACAATAGAGTTGAGTTCTTTGCATTATGCCTTCATCTAAAAATAGTAGAGAAACAAGACTCACAAAATGTTCAAAGACCAATTGTTATAGACCTGCATAATAAAATATACTTGTGATATCGCATGGGAAGTACAAAGATATATTTGCATAAATGATTGATATTCAAATAATGTGACGATTCCATTTTATGTTCTTTGACATGTTAGCTTGTGCAGCCTTAGACATATTTACTTCTTGGCACTGAGTGGCTTCATTCTTGATATCATGATCAGACTCATTATCAGCTCTATGCATGCAGTGGATGTCTGTATGACCCTTTTTGGTATAAAATGCATGTAATTTTTATTGTACATATTAATATAAACTAAATCATTTTATTAAAATAAAGAAATAAAATAACTAATATTTATGCACAATATTTATATAAAACATAAGTTCAAAAGCTAGAAATTGAGGTATGAAAATGCTTAACAAAGAAAACTTACCAAAGAGAATCACAGTAATCTCCAATTCTCTCTCTAGATACCTTGGGAAAAAAAATATTCATCAAATAGGCTTTTTGTATCATGCAAGAAAATATTTATTTTTCCCTATAAAATTAACCAAGCCAACCACAATATTAATATTCAAGTAGATACACACATTCAAATAGGCTATAAATCAACCAGATACAAGACAGTTCTAGGAGACAAGACTTGGAAGTAGGAAATGAATAGGGAAACAATATTAATGATGAGAGAACTAATCAAACCAGAAATGGACTTGTTTTCAAGCAGTTAAAATTGGAAATGATAATAAACTAAGCTAATACTATTGAACTCTAGTGATATTTTTCTGAGACCTTGCTTTTCTAGGTATCAATAATAGAATAAAAATATAGCTAAAGTACAACCTGCATGTTTATTGAATTGTTGAGGATGTGGTAGTCACTATTAGAAAGAGATCAAATAGAAATAGCTCACACTAGAAAACCTCCAATGTCTAGAGACAAATTATTTAGCAAGTTCTTTTATAACTGAGAACATTATTAGCTTAACTTACTAGTTACAAAGTGATGCAGAAGCATCTAACCCCCTCTTAATTAAAGGAGGAATCCAAAGTGGAGAAGGAGGAGATATGGACCATCAGATCAAAATAGGGGACAATTCTGTTCAAAACAGAGTAAATGATGGAATGGATAAAAGTCTCAAGGAGACTTATGTAATGTAATTTGCCACATATGTATGCATGTAGAGAGATTAGGGAGTTGTTGAGGAAATCATGGAGAGATCTGATCGGATCCTTTCAGTGATCTGATCCAATATTCCTTATATATATGATGAACTTGCATGATCGAATGAGGGAGAAATAGATATAATGTAGTCGAAGGAGAGCTTGTTCTAAGGCTGAAATTCTTTAGCTTGTAATCATATTGTGTATAAAGTAATACATGTGTGTGATGTGGAAATTGTGTATCTTTGTGTAATTATGCCTTTTTCAGTTATGTTGTATATATGAATGAATGGCTTAAACCCAGTGTTATAGAGTGTTGATCGACCATCGATCACTGTAGGATCGATGGCGATCCAACGATATTGAGTTAACTGTTGTATGTAGTGATGTTGTGTGTAGACAGAGTTGGTGGTCGAACCATGATTTTAACATAAATCCATCAAACAGCGAACGGAACGAAGTCCAAGAGAAGGTTGAAGAAGTGATGCACAGGAACAGTTAGATCTGGGAGATCAACGACTGGGATCAAATCGGAACCAGAATGTCACATTGTAATCATCCAAAGGGAGGAATGAACCTTGGCCAAAAGAAAGAGTGATATGCGATTTAGTAGCCAAACCCGAAACCTTATCAAACGTAACTAATAATCTTATCGGGTCCGTAAGGCAATATCACATTGACAAATTGTTTTACAAAGGGGAAAATCTTGGGCTTTAATAACTTGTGATTGTGATCACATCGCTTTATCGCATCGGCGAAAAGCCTTGGGTATTATCAGAACCGGCTGAGGGCTGAAATAGCGATGAGCGATAATGCGATAGGTCGATATTGCGATTAGGCGATATTGCCAATCAAAGATCAAGGGTATCAGAGAATAGAATGATCAGCGGAGCGCTGCGAAAAGGTATGAAGGAGCGGACCCGACGGACTTATAGTGGTGGCTGTATACTTTTTGAAGTCCGGCCTCAAGAGTCCGGAGTGGGGTTTTCCCTTCATTCCTGTGTATTCCGATAAGTGTGTTGCCCTGGGGTTTTATAACTAGAGCGCATATTAACACTCCCGATAGAGTGAGTGGTCCTGGTTTAAAGGCTTAAAGCTGAAAAGTGCTTCCGATAATGAAATGGGCTCATAACCCATAGGTCCCAGGATCGAATATTGTAAAGTAAAGGGGTTTTGGCCTTACCCCAAAGTCTCTTTTCATCAAGTGGTATCAAAGTAGAAGAAGACTTTGTGTGCAAAAGAAGGGAAAGTTTTCCTGCGAGAAGGAAGAAGGGAAAGGATGTACATTTGTTTAAAACTGGAGAGTTTATGGTCTTTACTGTCGTGCAGAGAACGACAGCGGAAGGTGAGAAGACTTGCAGCAACCTAGAGCAAGGAGTGCTCAATTGGTTCCAGAGAAGAGAACCAGAAGGATGCCAAAATACTGAGTGAGGAGGGCTTGGTGAGGTATCATGTAGCAGAGGAAGACTGTTACTGCAGAGGTTGGTTGCAACTCACAGAAGATCATGAAGGTAGTTCCACTGAGAAGTGGGTAGAATTGCTAAGGATAAGGAGAAGCATATGACCAGGAGGTTATAAATTTTTATGCCTCGGGAATTTGATGCAGGAGCATCTGACCCCCCCTTAATTAAAGGAGGAATCTAAAGCGGAGAAGGAGGAGATATGGACCATTGGAGCAAAACAAGGGACAATTCTGTTCAAAATAGAGTAAATGATGGAATGGATAAAAGTCTCGAGGAGACTTATTTAATGTAATCTACCACATATGTATGCATGTAGAGAGATTAGGGAGTTGTTGGGGAAATCATGGAGAGATCTGATCAGATCCTTTCAGTGATCTGATCCAATATTCCTTATATATATGATGAACCTGCATGATCGACTGAGGGAGAAATAGATATAATGTAGTCAAAGGAGAGCTTGTTCTAAGGCTAAAATGCCTTAGCTTGTAATCATACAATGTATAATGTAATACATGTGTGTGATGTGGAAATTGTGTATCTTTGTGTAATTATGCCTTTTTCAGTTATGTTGTATATATGCGTGAATGTCTTAAACCCAATGTTATAGAGTGTTGATTGACCATCGATCACTGTAGGATCGATGGCGATCCAACAATATTGAGTTAATTGTTGTATGTAGTGATGTCGTGTGTAGACAGAGTTGGTGGCAGAACCATGATTTTAACGTAAATCCATCAAACAATGAACGAAACGAAGTCCAAGAGAAGGTTGAAGAAGTGATGCACAGGAACCGTTAAATCTGGGAAATCAATGGCCAGGATCAAATCAGAACCAGAATGTCGCATCGTAATCATCCAAAGGGAGGAATGAACCTTGGCCAAAAGAAAGAGTGATATGCTATTTGGTAGTCGGACCTGAAACCTTATCAAATGTAACCGATAATCTTATCGGGTCCATAAGGCAATATCGCATCGACGGATTGTTTTACAAAGGGGTGAATCTCAAGCTTTAAGGACTTGCGATTGCGATTGCAACGCTTTACCGCAGCGGTGGAAAGCCTTGGGTATTATTACAACTAGCAGGGGGTCGAAATAGTGATGAGCGATAATGCGATAGGTCGATATTGCGATTACGCGATATCGCCGATCAGAGATCAAAGGTATCGGAGAATAGAATGATCGGTGGAGCACTGCGAAAAGGTATGAAGGAGCAGACCTGATGGACTTATAGTGGTGGGTGTATAGTTTTTGAATTCCAGCCTTAAGAGTTCACAATGTGGTTTTCCCTTCATTCTTATGTATTCCGATAACTGTGTTGCCCCAGGTTTTTATAACTAGAGTGCATATTAACGCTCCTGATAGAGTGAGTGGTCCCGATTTAAAGGCTTAAAGCTGGTAAGCGCTTCCGATAATGAAATGGGTTCATAACCCATAGGTCCCCGGATCGAATATTTTAAAGCAAAGGGGTTTTGGCCTTACCCCAAAATCTCTTTTCATCAAATGGTATTAGAGCAGAAGAAAATTATGCGTGCAAAACAAGGGAAAGTTTTCCTACGTGAAGGAAGAAGGGAAAGGAGGTACAGTTGTTTAAAACTGGAGATTTTATGGACTTTACTGTCGTGCAGAGAACGACAGCGGAAGGTAAGAAGACTTGCAACAACCTAGAGCAAGGAGTGCTCCATTGGTTCCAGAGAAGAGAACCAGAAGGATGCCAAAATACCGAGTGAGGAGGGCTTGGTGAGGTATCATGTAGCAGAGGAAGACAGTTACTGCAGAGGTTGGTTGCATCTCACAGAAGATCATGAAGGCAGTTCCACTGAGAAGTGGGTAGAATTTCTAAGGATAAGGAGAAGCATATGGCCAAGAGGTCATAAATTTTTGTGCCTCGGGAGTCTGATGCAAGAGCATCTGACCCCCCCTTAATTAAAGGAGGAATCCAAAGCAGAGAAGGAGGAGATATGGACCATCGGAGCAAAATAGGGGACAATTCTGTTCAAAACAGAGTAAATTATGGAATGGATAAAAGTCTCGAGGATACTTATTTAATGTAATATGCCACATATGTATGCATGTAGAGAGATTTGGGAGTTCTTGAGGAAATCATGGAGATATCTAATCGGATCCTTTTAGTGATCTAATCCAATATTCCTTATATATATGATGAACCCGCGTAATTGACTAAGGGAGAAATAGATATAATGTAGTCGAAGGAGAGCTTGTTCTAAGGCTGAAATGCCTTAGCTTGTAATCGCACTGTGTATAATGTAATACATGTGTGTGATGTGGAAATTGTGTATCTTTGTGTAATTATGCCTTTTTCAGTTATGTTGTATATATGCGTGAATGGCTTAAACCCAGTGTTATAGAGGGTTGATCGAACATCGATCATTATAGGATCGATGGTGATCTAACGATATTGAGTTAACTATTGTATGTAGTGATGTCGTATGTAGAGAGAGTTGGTGGCAGAACCATCATTTTAATGTAAATCCATCAAATAGCAAATGGAATGAAGTCCAAGAGAACGTTGAAGAAGTGACACACAGGAATCGTTAGATCTAGGAGATCAACGGTCAAGATCAAATCGAAACCAAAATGTCGCATCGCAATCATCCAAAGGGAGTAATTAACCTTGGCCAAAAGAAAGAGTGATATGCGATTTGGTAGTCGTACCTGAAACCTTATCAAACGTAATCGATAATCTTATCGGGTCCGTATGGCAATATCGCATCGGCAGATTGTTTTACAAAGGGGTGAATCTCGGGCTTTAAGGACTTGCGATTGCGATTGCATCAGCGGAAAGCCTTGGGCATTATCGGAACTGACCGGGGGCTGGAATAGCAATGAGTGATAATGCTATAGGCCGATATTGCGATTACGTGATATCGTCGATCGAAGATCAGAGGTATCGGAGAATAGAATGATCGGCGGAGCGCTGCGAAAAGGTATGAAGGAGCGGACCCGATGGACTTATAGTGGTGGGTGTATACTTTTTGAAGTCCAACCTTAAGATTTCGGAGCAGGGTTTTCCCTTCATTCCTGTGTATTCCGATAAGTGCGTTGCCCTAGGTTTTTATAACTAGAGCGCATATTAACGCTCCCGATAGAGTGAGTGGTCCCGGTTTAAAGGCTTAAAGCCGATAAGCGCTTCTGATAATGAAATGGGATCATAACCCATAGGTCCCAGGATCGAATATTGTAAAGCAAAGGGGTTTTGGCCTTACCCCAAAATATCTTTTCATAAAAAAGCAGGATACCTCTTCTCAGATCGCTACTTGAAATGTGCAAGATTTTGCATCACATCATCAATTGTCAAATTTCCAATTTATGTATGTTGAAAACAAGAGTTTCCCTCTCCCTCAATATCAACTGCAAAAACCTCAAATGAATACTGTTTTGAAACAAAAATACTGAATAAGTGGGGATTGACACAGGAAGTTGTAGAATGTAACCATTTCATTTTATCTTCAAGATATCGTGATGCTAATTGGCCCACATTAGCTTGAAGAACTTGAAAAAACTAAAACTTAAAAAGTCAAACAACATAGTGTAATTCATGATGAAATAAATCCAGAAATCACAAAAAAATACTTTGAAGAATATTGCAGTTGTCTCCAAACAAAGATTGACAATAGGTCCAGAACATTGGACTGGAGTTCCTAATAATTCATTTGATACTTCAAATAAAGTTATTTCCCTCAGAAATTTTAGAAATGCCTACAAAAGTAAATGTCCACTAATGAAAAGATACAAAATTCAGTCATCAACAACTTCAGTAAAAAGATGACCAATAAAGCAACGAAAACCTTCCAATTTACCTCAAATTGAGTTGGGAATCAATGTCCACCAACTACCCAAGTATGCAACATTCAATAATCAAAATTGATTGCATGAAAGCATCTAAGAAAAGAAATTTATCTAGCATCATCAGGGGCAGGAGTTCAATCACTTGACCAAGACTCAATTCAGGCAAGTGCCTCTATCTAAATTCTCATAAGTCAACACTCTAAATATCTTAGTCACAAAGGTGTCTTTTATATCTTCATACCACTAGGGGTAACAATCAGTAACTTGGTTTCTCTCAAATGACTAGAGACTAGGAGAATCAGTACAATAATACATCAGTAGCTAAGAAGATCACAAATCAACACCATTCCCATGTTTGGAAAGTAAGGATAAGGCTAACCCACCATTCCTATGGTAGGGCTGACAAAACTAGAAATTCATTATAACTTTGTCACTGAGAGTTCTAGCATATCCACATACATGGACTTTTTAGCTACTACCTTCTTTGGAATCTCAAAACATATTTCAAATAAACAATAATAATACGTAAACAAATAAACATAACAACTATATGTCTTTCTCAAGTCAGCTTTAAACATCGTGTTTCAAACACATGAATTCAGGCACATTCATAAATTCAAACAGGTATTCAGCAGAATGTGTATGTGAAAAATTTCATGTTATTTGATATTGTCTCTAGGTATATGTAATTGATAAGTTCCAGTTTGTGTGTGTGTATTAGAATCAATGGTGGTTTAGAATGAATTTGTCTTATGAAAAAGGTGAATCCTGTAAAAATTTGAGAGAATTAAGTGAGGGGAGAAACTCTATTGTAGGCAGAGTAAGAATCTATGTTTCAAGTTGAGAACTCGAATAGAGGGTTTTGTATGTGAGGAAATCTTGGAGAAGGCGAGAGAGGAACTCATCAAATGATAGTGATGATGCATCTAAGAAGAGGTTCAGTGCATATGAAATTTGTGTGTGGAGAAATTGAGTGAGTTTAATCTGAAAGAGAATACTTGGAGCTTTTGGCAATCTTGAGTCAGCATTATTACAAGTGAGCATGACTGTGATTTACTTGTAAATTCACGATGGTGGATGAAGCATCAATGGATTTAGCTATGTATCCTAAAGTTGTCTTTTATTTTATAAACAAGTGGAATATTTCAACTTGTGGGAGCAACAACAGGTACAAGTATTAGAAGTCATGTAGTAAGGCCTGGTGCTTTGTTTATCCCAGAAAAAGTTCAACTGAAGTGGCCTCATCAAGAAGAAATTTTACAACCTCAACATTTGTATATTGTGGCCTAATAAAACCAGCTATGTTGCAATCAAAATCTCATCGTCCTTACTCTTGGTGGTGGGATAGACATGCAAGCCCTAAAATTTAAAAATGGCTTCAGGAAAACCTGATAGATATGGATATCAAGATCCAAACCATGTTGAAGCTGATTGAAAAGGATGCAGATTCATTTTCCAAAAGTGCATAGATGTTCTACAAAAAGCGACCAAAGATTATACACGCGGTCGAAGAGTTTTATAGATCATATCGAGCTTTAGCAGAATGATGTGACCACATCACTGGGGAATTGTGTCAAATGAATTATACCATGGCAGAGGCATTTACTAACCAAATTCAATAGCAGAACTGATTGATTCATCTTGATACTAATCAAATTATAAAAAACACTTATGACCAACAAAAGTAATCAAAAATCCAGATGTGTAATAGGGTTGAACTATCTTTTGAATAGGTAGAGGATGGAGGAGAAGTTACAAAATTGTATGGTTCAAAGCAGGTGAATGAAATAATTACATAATACATAACCACTGAGAAAAACAAATCACAGTTAATGCAAGAGTTGAATTAAGTCCAAGAAGAAAGCCAGAAAATGAAAGAACATTCATCATCTCAATATGAACAAATCAGTGAGTTGAAGGAGCAAGTATTCTCCTTGAAGAAGAAGAATGAAGAACTTGATCAAGAAGGACATGTACTAAGGTTGAAATTATAACCTGAACTAGAGGAGCATCAAAAACTTGTAACATAAATTCAAAATATGGAAGAAGAATCGTAGAAGTTGGAGGGGAGCCTTGAAAAAGGAATCTAGTATGAATATGTGAGTCCAAAATATGAACATAAATATGATAAAATAGTAAGTATGAAATATGGTATAGTTAGGACAGGGACTTGGCACTTGGGAAAAGGAGAAAAATAAACTCAGAAAACTCTTTCAAAGAGACATGCAGAATAGGAGGCAATAATTTTTCAGTATCAAGATGTCCTCAATCTTTATCAGACTTCTGAAAATAGGGCCATGTATTTCATGTAAGAATGGCCCTTGCACAAGAGGAAAATAGAAAGCTTAAAGATGAGTTATCATCTGGAGCTCTAAATTTGAAATTTATAGAAGAGAAAGCACACCACTTAGAAAGGGACAAGAATGCCCTTGAATGGGAGAGGGAACATTTAATCAAGTAGATGAGCTTGCTAATGGAAGAACTAACTTCTACACATAATTAGGAACAAAGTCTTAGAATAAGACTGCAAGAAGAGACAGCCCAGAACAGGAGGATTGATGCAGCTCTGAGAAGCTTCCAACATGCCTTGAATCAATCACAGGAACAAAAGAAAGTTATGACAATGGAGATACAAGCAGGAACTGAGAGGCTGAAGGATGTTGACAGAAAGTTTGACACAGCTCTAAAAAGCATCCAACAGAGAAACATGACCTTGTTATTCTCAAATATTTTTAATGGCCAAACTGCATTGATGTGAGGTTATCTCTCTGATTTTACTCTGTGTATGTATATTGTGGTGTTGTTAATGTGTGAAACTCAGCAGGGAATCTTGTTGTTGGATTCTGCTTAGAAAATAGCGGCATCTGATTCTGATTCATTTTGTCTGGATTCAGACACCATCCTGTGGTGTGGTTTGTATAGAGACCAACCATGCTTTATTCTTTCGAGCACTATACCAGAGATTCCACGGCTGATTACAAGACTGATCTCCTTCTATTTATACATACACACGAAGTTATGAAGTCCATGCAAATTGCTTCCCTCTGCCCTTACTGGGAATATGAATTGCAATACCTCTATGAGGTCCTACTCTATCCAATCCTCCCAAAGCCCTTGTCTATTTCATTGAATATCTTAACCATTATGTCACAAGTGTCTTAAGATATTAGGTTTATATGTTAGATATTTTAAGAATTAGTAGACTTTTCTTTTAAACTAGGTTCAAAAGGAGCTTAAGCACTCATATTTTCACCATAGTTTGAAAATTCTGTAGAGATTGTATAAAAATATCAATGGTCAAATGTATAACACTCTCAAAATTCCTATAAAGAACTAGGTAACGTTTTGATTATCTTTGTTTCATTATTGGGTAATATTTTTCATCACAAGTCATGGACCACTTAAAGGGAATCTATTCTGTCAAAATCACTTTTAAGCACTTCACTGCAGGTTCATACTCACTGTTCATTCAGTCTAATTCTTGATGTTTCCAATAGCCCACAAGGGAGTGAGCATAATAATGACCACTTCCAAGGAGATTATTGATTCTCCAGGGTGAAGGTGGTCCCTAATCCAATGATCACTTTGGGGGTGGATGTGAAGTTTCTTCTCAGAGAGCCTTGAACCAACTCCCTATGACACTTATGAATACTGTATTTGATAAATAGAAATAACATACATGTTACATCCTAGATGTGGGGTCACTCAAATTGATTTTATTGCTAAAAGTCTTATCTCCACCTAATCTTTTTAGGCAAAGGATTCTTATAAATACTGTATTTGATAAATACAAACAACATACATGTGAAGTCCTAGCTGTGGGGACATTTCAACATCTTTTATGGGTAAAATTGTTGTCTCCACTTTATACATATATGAAAAGATATTGTGTGGATAATAATTCATTCATAAAAAATATCACTTGCTAAAGATTGGGTAAATTTGACAAAATATTAGGATTGGATATTTAAGGTAGATTCTTAGAATAGATCATCAATTCAAAAATAGATTGGAACTCTTATTTCATTTTCATTAAGTTTCATATGATTGATTACTAAGTTCATTGACTCTATTTGCACTAAACAATTTGGTGCAGGTGTTATATGTGCTTGATGCAACATTGAAGTACTCTAGATGTTTCCAATAGCCCACAAGGGAGTGAGCATAATAATGACCACTTCCAAGGAGATTATTGATTCTCCAGGGTGAAGGTGGTCCCTAATCCAATGATCACTTTGGGGGTGGATGTGAAGTTTCTTCTTAAAGAGCCTTGAACCAACTCCCCAGGACACTTATGAATACTGTATTTAATAAATAGAAACAACAGACATGTTACATCCTAGCTGTGGGGTCACTCAAATTTCTTTTATTGCTAAAAGTCTTATCTCCACCTGATCTTTTTAGGCAAAGGATGCTTATAAATATTGTATTTGATAAATACAAACAATAGAAATGTGAAGTCCTATCTGTGGGGACATTTCAACATCTTTTATGGGTAAAATTGTTGTCTCCACTTTATACATCTATGAAAAGATAGTTGTGTGAATAATAATTCATTCATCAAAAATATCACTTGTTAAAGATTGGGTCAATCTGACAGAAGATTAGGATTGGATACTTAAGGTAGATTCTTAGAATAGACCAGCAATTCAAAAAGAGCTTGAAACTCTTATTTCATTGTCATTAAGTTTCATATGATTGATTACTAAGTTCATTGACTCTCTTTGCACTAAACAATTTGGTGCAGGTGTTATATGTGCCTGATGCAACATTGAAGTACTCTCAATGTTTCCAATATCCCACAAGGGATTTGTTATCCGTGATAACATCTCGAAATAATTTTTAGTTTGATTAATCATTTGCATCTGTCTGCTGCTTTTTTGAAAGAGGTTGATGTACTTTGCAATTTGGAGATTAAGGAAGGAATGAATATTTCCACTTCGAATTATTTTGGAGAAATTCCCATATTCTCTAAAAAAATATTTTATTTCACAAACCCCATTTTTCCCTTTTGTTTTCTGAAAACTCTAGCTGCAGTGACCCATTTTTTAACTCGAGCCAAAATTGCTTTGTATTTCCAACTCTAGCCATTTTTCCCCATTCCCCTTTGAATTTTTTTTAAAACATTTATAAAACATGCCGTAAGCCTTTTAAAAAGGTTGGGACCCACAGTCTATATCACAATCAACATTTTCCCTTTTATGAAATCATCTCTATCGTGTCCCTCATCTGCTTGTGATTGCGATATCACAAATCACCCAATATCTCCTTTGTCGATATCGCAATTCCTCCCCGCCGATTGTGATATCGCATTCTTGTTGGTTGAGATATCACATGCCCGCCAATTGTGATAAATCCCTATGTCGTTGATATCACATATTGCAATTTTTTGTTGATTGTTATATCCAAGTCCAGTTATCATTCCGCTCATCGATTGCGAGAAAGACCTTCCCACTGATCGCAATATTTCCTCCTCCCCACTGATCGCATAAAGTTCCATCCCCCCGTCGATTACGATGTCGAAATTAGGGATTGCATAGACATAACTCCCTTGTCTGTCGAGCTCCCTTCCAATTTGTGATTGCGATGGATCTGAAAGGTTATGTATTGTAGTTTTGAGAAATTTTAGGTCCGACATAATGGGAAATCACCATAAAATCAATGTTAAAGCTCCTTTTTTCTTTCCAGTGGCGTATTTCAATTGCGATAAAAGAAAGCCCAGATCAACGACCCAGATTGAATCAGCCTAGAACAATGGCCTATATCAATCAATATTAAATTTCCCTTTTCACTTCCACTCAGTAGTACAGCGAGCATGTTTTTCAGCAGCATGGTCATCAAAGAGGACAACAAGAAATGAGGACAACAAGGTTGTTTTTCGTCATATATCTAGTAGCATGGTCATCAAACGGAATGCAGAGAAAAGAGGAAAGTGAGACACAAATGACAGTGAAGGCACTTTCAAACACAATTCAAAAAACAAACAGGATGCCTACCAACATGATAAACAATATTTCTTATTTAAAGGCCCAGAAACAACACAACAAAATTCAAAAGGTCAGATGCTCTGAATTTCCACAAATACAGTGCCAACATTACAAATAGTTGCAATTTTTTCCTGAATTATTGTAACAGTTGGATGAATTTTGTTTAGATGTGACTCCTATTTGTATTCAAACTCTATTAAAACAGAAAATTCCTATGAAAACTTTGTTAGTTAGAAGAAAATGAGGAACAGGTCTCTAGAAAAATAAATCGAATTTGGCCCAAGTGGCAAGATATGTAAAGGGATCTTTTCTCTATAAATAGGCATATTTTCGACTCTAAGAGGGGTTGATGGAGAGTGTGAAAAACTGAACTTCTGTAATATTTTGATCTTTTAATAGAAAATCAGCAGCAACTCTGTTTTTGTACCTGGGATTCATGTTATGGATTTTATGAGTTTTTATTATGTTATTTCAAGTTTTACATAGTATCTTGATTACTTGGAAACCTATCAAACAACTCCAATTTCCTTTATTTATTGTGTATGATTGTGGGTGTCCATTTGTATCAGTTTTAAATCCATAGATGCCTTAGCTTCTATTAAACACTATTTTTGATCATAATCTATTTTAATTTGACTCCATTCCCAATGGTGGCAGTTATCACATTTTTCTTCACCTACAAAATCACAAAAAATATCAAAGTTAGTCATCTGAATTTTGAGTTTATCACAAGTCATTTTATAAATATTTTGAGAGAGCCCTCTCAAATTGGAAGGACTAACTTCCAGTCTAAAGTTGGTTTGAAATAGTTACACTCGGTTGACGGTTGATACAGCCCAACCTGTCCCAGCCCAATGATAACATTTTGGTGCATTTTTCAGGAGTCTTAAAGTTATATTATCCTGGATGTTTCATTTGAAAACTTGAGCTCTTGAAGGTAGATGGAGATCAGATTGTTTGAGGATGCATTTATACCTTGGCGACTCCACTAGTACTCTCAACTTAAAGGTGGCTTCTAAGAAGATTTATACGAGGAGCAATCCAGACCCTAATCCACCAGAAATGGTTGATGATCCAGAAAAATTCTCAGAAAAGATGCTAGCTCACCAAAATAAGGTGCTTCATTTCTCTTAAGATCTACATCATTACCCTCTGGAGATATTCAATATATTGAAGGTATTAGATTTGATGAAGAGTATAAGCCTATATTGCTTAGATCTAAATCAAAGAATGATTTACCAAAACTAGAGTTAGATTCTATTTTTCAGGTTCCTAAAGATGTTAAAGATAGGTTTTGGGAAATTGCTACATCAAAATTGTCACTTGAACAAGAGTCTTTAGAAAAAATAAAAGAATTTAATCCTTTTGAACTTTCGTCAAGAAAAGAAATTAGTTTCCCTTTACCTGAAAGAAGTACCTTTACTTCTAAAAAAAAAGTCTCTGTCACTCAAATCCCTTCAAGTACATATGCTTTCATCACTACCCCTACTGGTTTCATTTTTACCTCTCCTATTGGAATTTCTGCTACTACTTCTTCTATGGTAGGCCTTGCTACATATGCTCCTCTTGTTTTACCAGTTGTATTTCATGACTTACCTCAAGGGTACTCCACTAGAATAAAAAAATTTGGAAGTGAGGAGGGAATAACTGCAAAACAACATGTTGACCAGTTCAATGACTTTATAGACCTAGAAGAGGTAGATTATGAAGATGTTAAAATGAGACTATTTGCACAGAGTTTTATTTTTGAGGTAAAAAATGGTTCAAAGCTTTAACCCTGGAATTTTACATGATTGGAATGAATTAGAAGACACTTTCCTAAGGAAATGGGGAAGTAAAGTTAATCTTGTACAAGCTTTGACTGAATATAACAATTTGAAGAAAGAAAGCCATGAATCAGTACAAGATTTTTCAAAAAGATTCAATAAAGTCTATAATTCCATTCCTGCTCACATTAAGCCTCCCCCAGGAGTTGCTCAGTTACATTATGCTGAGGCCTTTGATTATGAGTTTTCCATCCTATTAAGAGAGAGAGAATCTGCTACCTTAGCTGACATTGAGTATGATGTTGTGAAAGTTGATGTTAATATGGTTGCAACAAAGAGGTATAAAATTGGTAAACAAAAAGTAAGAGAAGAAGAACAGCCTTCTACATCTTCTGATGTTAAATTTGATACCATAATGAAAACAATGGAAAGACTCATGGATAGACTAGCCCTTGGGAACAATCCTCCTGTTGCACAACCCAAGACACAAGTTAGAAATCCAAATTTCAGAAGGGGTCAAATTCAACAGAGGCAAAGAGAACAGAGAAAATAGCTTGACCAACAAGTTAGGCCTCCTTTCCATCAAAACATGGTAGATGATGAGGAAATGAAACCAAAGATCCAAGAAGATAACATTCATTGTTTAGCTGATGATGAAAAAGGAATGTTTTTAACAAAAGAAAAACATGATGAGTCTTATAATGACTTGGATGGTGATGAAAATGAGCCACAATCAAAATACTTAGAAGGCTATCAGCATGCTATTCTAGAGATGCAAATTAGTATAATCTGAGAAACAAATTTTTTCCTGTAGTTGAAAATAAAAATCAGCCTAAGAAAGATGCTTCAAAGGTTACAGAACAAAAGAAAGAAACCCCTGGAAGGGAAGTTGAGAAGACACAACCAATTTTCAACTTCAAGAATGAAATCTCAAAGATAAAGATTGTTGTCCCCTTTGGAGAAATAATAAGGGTTAGAGAATACAGAAAGCAAATTGTTAGAATGCTTAACACTGAAGTTGAATCATCTAATATTTTAAATTTGCATGAAGATCATCCTACTGTGTTCCTAGGGACGAGAAGAAGATGAGAAGAATGAAGAGGTACCACCTTTCTATGTGAGTTTAAACATCCATGACATGATAGTATACAATGCTATGTTATATTCAAGGGAATCACATAATTTAATGCCTAAGGTCATCATGGAAATATTGGGTTTAGACATAACCAGGCCATACAAAGACTTGCTTTCATTTGATTCAAAAATGGTGAAATGTATAGGTCTAATCCAAGATGTGGTTGTTGCTTTAAGTCAAATTCCTACTAAAACTATATTGATGCATATTATTGTGGTTGATATTCCACCAAAATTTGGCATGTTTCTATCAAGATCATGGGCTACCAAAGTCAAAGGAACCATTCAAATGGATATGTCCTCTACTACTCTCCCGATTTTTGGTGAAAAAAGGAGATTATACAGAGATTCTAGGATGGCATATATGGTTAGCAGCAAAGGCAAACCTCAAAACTTGCTGGTATATGTAATGGAGACTAAATTGGGCTCATCTATATTCTTCAATGAAATCACCAACAACACAAAAAATTAGCATGCAGAAAAGAAGCAGCAAGTTGAAGAAATTGATAGGAAAGGGTGGTGGCACATGAGCTTTGATGGTGCTGTAGGAAGAGATGGAACTAGTGCAAGCATATGGATAATTAGCCTGGGAGATGAAAGTAATTTTTTCTCTTATAAACTCAATTTCGATTGCACAAATAATATGGCAGAGTATGAAGCATTGGTTTTGGGTTTAGAAGTCTTGAAGAATTTAGGTGCTAAGAAAATCTTTGTTTTTGGTGATTCTGAATTGATCATCAAACAAGTTAACAACACCTATCAAACCAAGGATGTTAGAATGAGAGCATACAGAAATCTAATTCTTGAATTACTGGAAAATTTTGAAGAATATAATTTCACCATCAAGCCTAGAGAACATAACAACGTTGTAGATTCTTTGGTTGTTTCAGCAAGTTTATTTACAATTCCAATTCATTCCAACAATAAATATGAAGTTGAAATTAGGCATAGACATGCTATACTTGATAAAATAATAAACTAGCAAGTGTTTGATAATGATCGGCAAGTCAAAAAATTTCTGGAATTGAAAGCAGAATTTGAAACTATTCGAGTTGAACAGCAAAACGTTTCTGTTGAAACAAAAGACAATATAAAAATTGTTCAGCTCAAAAAAAAAATTATTCCAAAGGGAATAATTCCTCTTGAGAACTTACTTGACCATAATGATGTGGCCAAAAACCCGAAGATAAAATCTGATGATGAAGAGGTTGAAACATATAATCTTGGTACTGCAAAAAAATCCAAAGAATGTCAAGTTATCCAAATTTGTTTCTCTTAATGAAAAACACAAATATCTTGATTTGATGAAGAAATACGTAGATATTTGACATGGAGTTATGCTACTTTAAAAGTCTATGATCCAAATTTTATTCAGCATACAATACCAATAAAAGAAAATGAAAAACCTTTCAAGCAAAAAATGAGAAGGATAAATCCATTGCTTTTTCCATTGATTGAAAAGGAAATCAAAAAGTTGTTTGAAGCAAAGATCATAGTACCATTGAGGTTTTCCAAGTGGCTAGCTAACCTGGTGCCTGTGAGAAAGAAGAATGGGGAAATTAGGATATGCATTGATTTCGGGATCTTGAATAAAACTTCATTAAAAGATAATTATCCACTTCCTAAAATGGATCATATTTTGCAAAGCATTGTAGGATCACAAAGGATGTCGATGCTAGATGGTTTCTTAGGCTATAATCAGATATTGGTACATCATGATGATCAAGAGAAGACAACTTTTACCACACCCTGGGGAACATTTATGTATGTAAATATGACTTTTGGACTTATGAATGCAGGGGAAACTTTTCAGAGAGGTATGGACATTACATTTTCATATGAGATAAACAGGTTTGTAGTGGTATATTTAGATGATATCACTATTTTTTCTAAAAAAGAAGAAGAACATCTCAAGAACTTGGAGTAAGTCTTTTAAAAATGCAAAAAAATTGGTATGTCTTTAAACCCGGCTAAGAGTATTTTTGCTTTGACAAAGGGAATGTTGTTGGGTCATATTATATCAAAGGAAGGAATTAAGATTGATCCAAGTAGGGCTTCTGCTATCCATAAAATTGGTCTGCCAAGAAACAAAAAAGAAATCAAATATTTTTTAGGCAAAGTGAATTTTATGAGGAGAGTTGTTCCTAACTTTGAAGAAATTGTGAAATACATCACAAAGATGCTTAGGAAAGATTTTGATATTAAATGGACAGCAAAGGCTAAAAAATCGTTTGAAGAAATAGAAAAGGCTCTTACTTAGGCTCCAGTCCTCATAAATCCTGATTTTTCAAAGAATTTTCCAGTTTTTACTTTTGCATCAGAACACATAATCGCTGGAGTATTGTTGCAGAAAGGACAACAAGGTTATGAACAACCTACTTCATTTTTCAGTAGAACACTTGGAAATTTTGAATTGAAATATAACATCATGGAGAAGAAAGCTTATGCTTTGGTGAAATATGTTAAAGATTTGAGGGTGTATGTCATAGATTCACACATTATTGCCTATGTACCTAATGTTGTAGTAAAAGACATATTAACTCAAGTTGATCCAGATGGTAAAAGGAGTAAATGGATTGCTACTCTGTTAGAGTATGATTTGGAAATTAGGCCTACAAAATTGGTAAAAGGAAAAGGATTGGAAAAGTTGATGACTCAATCAAATTTTGACTGTCTAGATATCAATTTTGTAGCAGAAAATTCAGATACAATTGAAGATGAAGAGCTGATCCCTGTTGAAGAAAATTTTACAATGTCAGATTGGTATAAAGATGTTATCTTTGTACTACAAAATCATAGAGCTCCTCCTGAACTAACAAAATAAAAATCCATATTTGTCAAGTTGAAATCAGTGAGATATTGTATTTTGAATAAATGTTTGTATTGGAAAGATTCAGGTGGAATACTTCTTAATTATCTATTGGAAGATGAAGCCAAAAAAGCAATTGAAGAGTTTCATAAAGGTGATTGTGGAGGACATCATTACTGGAGAGCAACAATGAATAAGATACTCAGAGCAGGATTTTATTGGCCTTCAATGTTCAGAGATGTATACAAAAAGGTTGTTACTTGTCATGAATGTCAAATATTTGAAGGGAAAAGGAAGTTACTCTCATTGCCTTTAAAACCTGTTTTTGTGGAAGCCCCTTTCCAACAGTGGGGGTTAGATTTTATTGGCGAAATACATCCTACTTCTTTAGGCCAACATCAGTGGATCATAACAACCACTGATTACTTAACAAATTGGATTGACGCAATTCCCTCAAGAGAAGCCACATATGTAGTCATATTAAATTTCTGGAAAATAACATCATGTCAAGATTTGGCTGCCCCATGAAGATCATCACTGACAATGCTCAGGCTTTCAAATAAAAAAGGTTGGTAAGTTTTTGTAACCAGTATAATATCACTCTTGGTCATTCTACAGCATATTATCCCCAAGGTAATGGATTAGCTGGATCTTCAAACAAAACCCTAGTTAGAATCATCAAAAATATTTTGCAGGAAAATAAAAGGTCGTGACATTTAAATCTCAAATTTTCTCTATGGGCTAATAGAATTTGTACAAAAATATCTATAGGAGTTTCTCCTCATGAGTTAGTCTATGGACCTGAAGCTATTTTTCCTAGTTCACTTGGAGTTTCGGTCTAGAAACTGTTGCAGGGACTAGAGGAAGAACCAAATTCTATCCAAAGGAGGATCAACCAACTAATTTCTCTATAGGAAGAAAGAGAAAAAGTTTACAACAATCATCAACAATCTCATACTAGAATCAAAAATACTTTCGATAAAAAGATCAAAGCAAAAAATTTCAGTCCTCAAGATGTCGTTTTAAAGTGGAAAGCTAAGATTGAAGATAAAGGATGATGCGAGAGCACAACTAACCCAACTCAAAATGAAATTTTGACTACTACTAGAAGGAAAAATGAGTTTCTGGAATGAGAAACGTCTTAAAAAGGACGATATTCTCATGAATATGTATTTGCCTATCTTGAAGAGCCACATCATTTGTAAGAGGATTAGTTCCTTATGGACATGCATCTAAAATGCCTCATAATTTGGATTGTTGGGATCCTCAAGGGATCTTGTGATTTTGTTAATAAATTGTAGGGAGCCATTGAATGATCTTAGGAGAAGATCATGGATCTAGAATGATCCATGATTCTATACTTATTCCTATAAATTGTGAACCTGCGTATTGTGATGGGAGGCTAGAATACAATGTAAATCAGGTGAGGAGATGGTCAAGGCCTGAGCGCCTTTGTATGTAATTTGAGCTCGAATATAATGAAAACAATGTGTGTTTTGTAGACTGTTGTTTATGTTATAATCGTTGTGTGTGCATGAATTTGTGAATATATGTGATAGTGAGGTCGAAGCTATAAATCAAGTTTGCAGATTGGAAGCATTACAGGAACATGCATTCCTGCGAGAATAGGCCACAGAGAATATGACAAAAATCATGGGAACTCGGAGGAACCATCATAGTCGTCCGATGGAAGAAGATCCACGGTGATCGCACGGGAAATTGCAAGAAAGTTACCTCGGCTAGTAGACTCGATAAAATCATTACAAAGAGTTTAAAGTTCAGAGTGATCGGACCATTCGTTGGTTGATTGATCGGATGATAATCATTCATGAACATGTGCGTGGGTTAACGGACTTGTCAAACCCGATATGTTATCAAAGAGCATTAAATTTTATTTGGGTTTTGGTCATAAACGTCAAAGAAACCGTGTTCATTCTGGCTTGATAAATAAATTAACCAAATGTTGTGGGCCCATAGCCCACAGGTCTGCGTATTGATTCCAGGATGTAGATTTGTTGTCATCAATAGTGGTATCAGAGCATGGAAAGGTTTCCTGCGAGAAAGAGTTTGCATGCAAAAGAAAGAGGTGCAAATATGTTGAGGATTGGTAAGCATATGGTCTTAATATTTTTGTGCAGGTAGCAGTAGAGGAAGGTGTGAATATTTGCAGCAGCCTAGAGCAAGGAGTGCTCATATGGTTCCAGAGGAGAGAACTAGAGAGATGCCAAAAAATTGAGCTCAGAAGAGAGAATCTTAGTGAGGTATCATGTAGCAGGGAGGACTTGCTACTACAGAGGTTTTGTTGCAGCTCACGAATGTTGTTACGAAGACCAGAAGCATATGACCAGGAGGTCATAAATTTTTGTGCCTTGGGAGTCTGATGTAGGAGCACAACTACCCCAAGTCAAAATGAAATTTTGACTACTACTAGAAGGCAAAACGAGTTTCTGGAATGAGAAATGGCTTAAAAAGGATGATATCCTCATGAATATGTATTCACCTGTCTTGAAGAGCCATGTCATTTGTAAGAGGATTAGTTCCTCATGGACATGCATCTGAAATGCCTCGTAATTTGGATTGTTGAGATCCTCAAGGGATCATGCGATTTTGTTAATAAATTGTAGGGAGCCGTTGAACAATCTTAGGAGAAGATCATGGATCTAGAATGATCCATGATTCTGTAGTTATTCCTATAAATTGTGAACCTGCGTGTTGTGATGGGAGGCCAGAATACAATGTAAATCAGGCGAGGAGATGGTCAAGGCCTGAGCACCTTTGTATGTAATTCGAGCTCGAATATAATGAAAAAGATGTGTGTTTTGTAGACTGTTGTTTATGTTATAATCATTGTGTGTGCATGAATTCATGAATATATGTGATAGTGAGGTCGAAGCTATAAACCAGGTTTGCAGATCGGAAGCATTGTAGGAACATGCATTCCAGCGAGAATAGGCCGTAGAGAACATGACAAAAATCGTGGGAATCCAGAGGAACCATCATAGTCGTCCAATGGAAGAAGATCCACGGTGATCGCACAGGAACTTGCAAGAAATTTACCTCGACTAGCGGACCCGATAAAAATCATTAAAAAGATTTTAAAATTCAGAGTGATCGGACCGTTCATTGGTTGATTGATCGAACGATAATTGCGCATGAACATGTGTGTGGGTTAGTGGACGTGTTGGACTCGATATGTTATGAAATAGGATTAAATTTTATTTGGGTTTCGGTCCATAAACGTCAAAGAAATTGTGTTCATTCCGGTTGTGATAAATAAATTAACCAAATGTTGTGGGCCCATAACCCACAGGTCCACGTATTGATTCTAGGATGTATCTTTGTTGTCATCAAAGGAGAACACGACAAGTTTGAGAATCTTTGGAAGGGGCCATAAAAGATATCAGCTTATCATGGGAATAATACATTTATATTGCAAGAGATGGATGGTCAACTATATGTGGGAGGACCTGTTAATGGCAGGTTTCTCAAACATTGTATTTCTTGATCTAGTTGAAAGAGATAGCATTGTATATATTCCATTTTTAAGTTTTCTCATTTGCATGTGTGGATGATATATTTGACAATTTTGAGCCCGAAGTGAAGGCCATAAAAACTTGGAGATTATGTCATCATTTTCAGTTTCAATAAGGAAACTGGTCTACTGGTTCTTTGTTGCACCACAGGGGCACAACATCCCCATTGGAGCCATTGTTATCCATGATAACATCTAGAAATAATTTTTAGTTTGATTAATCATTTGCATCTATCTGCTACTTTTTCGAAAGAGGTTTCTGTACTTTTCAAATTGGAGATTAAAGAAGGAAAGAATAGGTTCAGTTTGAATTATTTTGGAGAAATTCTCATATTCTCTAAAAAACATTTTCTTTCACAAACCCCATTTTTCCCCTTTGTTTTCTGAAAACTCTAGCTGCAGTGACCCATTTTTTAACTCTAGCTGAAATCCCTTTGTATTTCCAACTCTAGCCGTTTTCCCCATTCCCCTTTGAAATTTCTTTAAAACATTTATAAAACATGTTGTAAGCCTTTTAAAAAGGCTGGAATCTGCAATCTATATCGCAATCAGCATTTTCCCATTTACAAAATCATATGCGCCATGTCCTTCATCAGCTTGTGATTGTGATAACACAAATCGCAAAATCTCTCCTTCACCGATATCGCAATTCCTCCCCACCGATTTCGATGTGGCATAAATCCTCCCCCCACTGATTGTGATATTGCATAAATCCTCCCCTCACCAATTGCAATATCGCATTCCTTACAATTTTGATAAATCCCTCCGTCGTTGAAGTCACATATCGCAATTTTTGGTCGATTTTTATATCCAAGTCCCGTTACCACTTCGCTCGCCGATTGCGATAAATACCTTCCCACTGATCGCAATATTTCCTCCTCCCCGTTGATCACATAAAGTTCCATCCCCCTGCTGATTGTGATGTCGCAATTGGGGATTGCACAGACATAACTCCCTCCTCCACCGAACTCCCTTCTGACTTGCGATTGAGATGGATCTGAAAGGTTATGTATTGTATTTTTGAGAAATTTTAGGTCTGACATAATGGGAAATCACCATAAACTAAATGTTAAAGCTCCTTTTCGCTTTCCAAAGACGTATTGCGATTGTGATATCATTAGGCATAGATCAACAGCCCATATTGAATCAGCCCAGATCAAAAAATATTAAATTTTCCTTTTTGCTTCTGCTCAATGGGACAGCGAAGATGTTTTTTAGCAGCATGGTCATCAAAGAGGACAGCGAGGGTGTTTTTCGGCATATATCCAACAGCATGATCATCAAATTGAATGTAGAGAAAAGAGGAAAGTGAAGGAACTTTCAAACACGTTTCAAACAACAAACAACATGCCTACCAGCATGATAAACAATATTGCTTATTTAAAGGCCCAAAAACAACACAACAAAATTCAAAAGATCGGATGCTCTGAATTTCCACAAATACAGTGCCAACATTACAAACAGTTGCAATTTTTTCCTGAATTATTGTAACAATTGGATGAATTTTGTTTAGATGTGACTCCTATTTGTATTCAAACTCTGTTAAAACAGAAAATTCCTATGAAAACTCTGTTAGTTAGAAGAAAAGGAGGAATAGGTCTCTAGAACAATAAATCAAATTTGGCCCAAGTGGCAAGATATGTAAAGGGATCTTTTCTCTATAAATAGGCAGATTTTCAACTTTGAGAGGGGTTGATGGAGAGTGTGAAAAACTGACCTTCTGTAATATTTTGTTCTTTTAATAGAAAATCAACAGCAACTCTGTTTTTGTACCTGGGATTCGTGTTATGGCTTTTATGAGTTTTTATTATGTTGTTTCAAGTTTTACATAGTATCTTGATTACTTGGAAATCTGTCAAACAACTCCAATTTCCTTCATTTACTATGTATGACTGTGGGTGTCCATTTGTATCAGTTTTAAAGCCATAGATGCCTCAGCTTCCATTAAACATTGTTGTTGATCATAATCTGTTTTAATTTGACTCCATGCCCAATGGTGGTAGTCATCACATTTTTCTTCACCTACAAAATCACAAAAAGAGATCAGAGTTAGTCATCTGAATTTTGAGTTTATCACAAGTCATTTTATAAATATTTTGAGAGAGCCCTCTCAGATTGGAAGGACTAACTTCCAGTCTAAAGTTGGTTTGAAATAGTTACACTTGGTTGAAGGTTGATACAACCCAACCTGTCCCAGCCCAGTGATAATAGGAGTGACAATAATAATGACCACTTCCAATGAGATTACTGATTTTCCGGGGTGGTCCCTAATCCAATGATCACTTTGGGGGTGGATGTGAAGTTTCTTCTCAGAGAACCTTGAACTAAATCCCTAGTGTTGAAGAATCTGCGGCAATTAGGTTAATAAGATTCTTCTCGCGATGATACCTATTTGTGAGGTATTTTTTACTTTATCTTATTAGCACAAGCTTCTTTTATTATTAGAGCTTGTTTTCTTACTTCATCAAATAGTTACTAAAGAAAAGAGACAAGAACACAAGATGTTCGCTTTCTTCCAGGGCCAAAACCTCTCACTCTTTAAGAGGAAATACGAAGACCATGACCCTTATAGAGATTCCAATTGATGAATACCAAGACCATGACCCTTGACCTATTTGGCCACTCCAAGGCCAAGACACCAATCCTCTTCTTCGCTTGTCGAGATCATCATTACTGCTACTAAAGTCATCAGTGCTGCAACACTGACACCATCACTACTGCACCACCAAGGTCATTATTATTGCACCATTGTTGCACCTTCACCGAGATCTTTGTCATAACAATGAGATCTCTATACTGATATATATGTGTGTGTGTGTGTGTCAGAGAGAGAGAGAGAGAGAGAGAGAGTTACACCTAGATCTTCATCAAGCTCATGACCGAGACCATGATTAAAACTATGCCAAGATTATGATTACATATGGAATATATGTCGAGACAGAGTGTGTCACTATGGGATCACTGAAATTCTCCTCATGAAAAGTATGTTGAGACTGTAAGGAGACAGGTCTGAGCCTCACTTGGGATCACCAAGATCCTCTTCATTATGGATATGCCAAGACTGCAAGGAGACAGGTCCGAGCCCTTTTCTGTGGCATCCAAGGTTGCTTCTTTGATCATTGTATTGGTAGGTCGAGACTGTGATCACCGATAATGTGAGGAAGCCAAGACTGTAGCTCGGTGGTTCCCAACCGAAAAACACAGAGATGTTCTCATACTGCACCATGGACAGACTTCCGAAAATACCTCACTATGGCATACGAAACCCTTTTCTGTAACAACCATCCGAAACTTAAGAAGAATACGAGCTATCCACTTGAATTGTGTGAAGATCCTAGCTGGGTTTTGGGTCAATTTATTGAGTAAATTAACACAAGTATTTAATTATCAATCCGAGTTTGTAGAACTTAGAAGCATGTCCAAAGTCTATGGATTCCAATGGTAGTCAATTTTAGAAGATGAATTAGAAAGATTAAAAAAAATGCATATTACAAATATAAACTCTAATTAAGTAATTTCTAATTCACTTAAATAATATGTGGGATGAGGCTTCTAATTTAGGAGAACCTAGTTGTCATTCCCTGTAATACTATTTCCATGAAGGGAAATCTAAAAGCACTAATTAACGATGGTTTATGATGCAGAAGATGTAAAAGAAGAGGCTCCTAACTAAGGAGGACCAAATTGTCCTTCTTCACAATTATACTTTATCATAATCACCATTGCTTCAAATCAGAAATGCAGAAATAATTTCAAATAAGAAAAGGAGAATGAAATTCAGTTTTAGTTCAAGATAAAATAGAAGGGGAATTTAACTTAAATTCCTATGTGTCCCTTCATATGTAGATTAGAATTAAACCAATATCCATTCAGCAATCATCACACATCTAAATACATTTGAAACAAGAACTAATTTATGAAAACTATGAAAATTTAACCAAGAAGTGCACTTAGCTTGGTGTGGGGGCCCTCCACCCTTGCCTTGCACACTTGAAGAAATCTCAGCTACAAAAACTTCATTAAATTAACCAAGAATGAACAAAAAATTGAAATGAAACAGGTTCTTCAATTAACTTTCAGTCTTCAAAGAGTCTCAAAATTAGATTACATAAATTCTACGTTGCTTAATCCTTCAATAGTCTTGGATTAAATAGAGAAATAATAAAAAAAAAACTTGACTAAAAAGTCTCTAACAACCTTATCTATCCTAATCCCATCTATGCTGGTCGAATCCACCCATTCAGTTACACAAAATTTGGAAAAATCCCAAGAATCACTAATTTTCGCCTATTTCCTAAGGATTTTTTGAATGACTAGTCCTATTTGACCAGCTTTGACCAGGCATGTTTAAGCTCAGTTTGACCGAACCAATAGGAATTCATTCAATATTAGTCCCCAATATTTATAGAAATGTGCTCAGCTCGTGCCTAGGTGTCCTACAAGTATGACATCAATGAAGCCATTACGGGAACTTCTAATACAGTCCAAAAATGTACTTAAAATCCAATTTTTGTAAAAACATCTAAAAATTGAAAAACATAATTTATATACCTGAATATTCCTAAATTGGTCAAAATATGGTGTATATGGATGGTAAGTGGATGCATAACATGGAAATTAAGTGTATTTTAATAAGCAAAATTTGATCAAAAACGAGGTCCAACACTGGGTATATATAGTAATTCGTCCCACATATTAAGCCAATGTGACAGTATGAATAGATGTGTCTATTGATGCAAGTTGACATGATCTTCCTTTGTTATTGTTTGGAGGCTGACTTCTTCAAGAGGGATTGTAATTGTCTTTGGAGGGCTTCTAGACATTTATATAGACTTGTATACATTAAACTTAGTCTCAAGAAGAGTTCTTCATACGTGACATTAATTCTAGACTCTAAATGACAAATCCTATTATTCTAAAATCACTTGCTCATGAAACCCATGGATCAAGTTTACAATAATGCTTTTTTTCTCTTTATTACATTATTTACATCAGTCATAATCACATGTCATTATGAAGACTGAACCTAGTTACACTTTCTTCAACACCCATGACACTTATGAATATTGTATTTGATAAATAGAAATAGCAGAGACATGTTACATCCTAGTTGTGGGGTCATTCAAATTGATTTTATTGTTAAAATTCGTATCTCCACCTGATCGTTTTAGGCAAAAGATGCTTATAAATATTGTATTTGATAAATAAAAACAACATACATGTGAAGTCCTAGCTATGGGGACATTTCAACATCTTTTATGGGTAAAATTGTTGTCTCCACTTTATACATCTATGAAAAGATAGTTGTGTGGATAATAATTCATTCATCAAAAATATCACCTAATAAATATTCGGTCAACCTGACAGAAGTTTAGGATTCTATACTTAAGGTAGATTCTTAGAATTGACCAACAATTCAAAAAGAGCTTGAGGCTCTTATTTCATTGTCATTAAGTTTCATATGATTGATTACTAAGTTCATTGACTCTCTTGTGCTAAACAATTTGGTGCATGTGTTATATGTGCCTGATGCAACATTGAAGTACATGAAGTGAGGCTGGTTCATCATTATTCTTAGTATTATTACTTATTTCTGAAGCAACAACATCATTGGACAAATTTTAGAAGAAATTTCTATTAAGAATCTAGTATATCGGAAAAAATATAGAAAGAATGACGTGTTTGAAATGTATCTCATAGCCTACTATGTAAATATATGTACATGAACTATCACAACAAGATCTATAATAGTTCTTTTCAATGTACATTTTTTCATCGTATGTAATTAAATATGCATATTTACATATTGTTTATTATAAAAGTTATATCTAATGAGTGAAATTAAGTTGTTGTGTCATACTTTTTAGTACAATAGCCTAATATGTAAATATATGTAGCTCATTGTAACAGATAGTGCCTTACACCTTCACCACAGGAAGACACATGAAATTTTACAAGAACTAGAAACTCGATGGGATATTGATTGAGAGAACAGTGTACAAATACCGAGACAAGGAGAAAAATTGTTTTCAGATCTAGTGACCTTTGTTATAGTCTATGATAATTGACTGTGATATTGATAGGGATTCTAATCCAGGATGATAGAAGTAGAAGACCAATCTATAACAGCAACTAAACATGATTATTATTTGTTTTCATGGATACTTGGGTTATTAACCCATGTCCCATCCCATTGCATTTTCACTTATTCTCACAATTTTGATAACACATTATGTGTAGGTAAGCATCATGGTGACCTAAACATTTTATTAACCTTATATTGGCCACAGTGAGTTAGTAGTCCAACTATGCACTCTTCTAGTCCCATTGGGTCTCATTAATTGGTTATGATAGACAAAAATCCAATACATGTATTAGCTTGACATGTTAAGGATATTTTCCCACCAAGGTTAATGTATTATTGGAAAAACATTTTGAAGTAGTGTAAGCACTATTAGGTATTGTCTATCTTATTCATAAGGTCTCATTCTTAGGAACAATTATCAGTGTGACTAGATTTGGTCTTTACGAGAGTATAAGGTCTGTATAAGCAACTATGTAGTGAATGTAATGGTTAATGGATTTCAAAATCATGCAGTGAATGTGTCACAAACCCAATAGGTCTTTCTTGGACTCATCGTTTGCATTACTTGTTGCACTAGTTCAACAAGGAGTCACCCCCCATGTGGGAAAACTTTCATCATCTATAAACTAGGTATAACCTATGCCCAAGGAGGCTAAAGTAATGAAGGAAATGGCCTCCACCATATATAGATTTATCGAGTGAATTTACCCATGCTGGAATTCCTATGACAGTAAGGAAAATATAGCCCTCCCATACAACTATAGCATGTTTACCCCACATACTATACACTTCAAATTTCACCCCCCAAGTGACACTAGGGACCAGTACAAAAGGAATTCTCTTAAGCTTTGTCACTGTATAAGGAAAAAATTAGGCAAATTGCATAGCCAAGCATGGTGATCTGTTATGCAACTACTACAGGAATTGAACGCAACCCTTATTGGCAGTTCTAGATATAGTTTAAGAGCAGCATTTGTTCATCAACCACTTTCATAGTAGTAGGTGACTAATATGCGTAGAGACTATGGATATAGGAGATGTAGTAGCATCTCATGTAAAATTATTATTACAACATTTATTCTTCAACAAATTATATATATAGTTCATTGGGACTGTGTGTTACAGGTGGTTGGCTTTAGAATTTTTAAGATGAAAATATTCACTTGCTATCTCACTATCTGTATGCAAGGAAATTCAAAGTAAGCATAGAATTTCATTCATCAAGAGCCCACTGTAAGTAGGCAGGGTTCCTGTTTCATACTATTCTAAAATAAACACATATTATTACCATTACCAGGTCACCATATATCTTCTTAACATGACCCTGATCTTACAGTGTTTGGTTTTGTGAGCATAATGTCCCTAGTTCTCCTCCCATCCTTTGACAGTCTACCATTAATGCAGCTACCACCCCCAAGATTGGGACCAAACTAGGGATTCCAGAGGTTCATAATGGCTCCACCCTGTACCTCTCTTTAGGAATTTACCAGGATTCCAGAGGCAAGCTCCCCCACCCAATCATTGTTGAGGGATTCCAAAGACATCATTTCTCCACCCTCACTAACTTAAGAGTTTCAGGAATCCTCTCCAGCCTTTAGGGACTCCAGAGAGTTGAAATACCCTGAAAACCGTAACTACAAGCATGGAAGATGACCCAAGTGTTCCTCCATTAACTAGTTGGGAAGCAATTAGGAGATTGTCGTCACGGGGTTTGATTGTTTGCAATCCACAGACTATTCCTAACCCCTTTTATGGGAAGTGATTATTAGTGCAGTAAGTATGAGTGCCCTGTGATCCAGGGAAGATTTGACAAGGTCATCAGGGTTGGACACCTCAGTAAGGGACTAAGTTATTATTCTGGTGTATTATTCTATTGCCATACATAACCTTTTTAACACAGTTTTCGTTTGACAAACATAGTTGGAAACAACGAGTGGAATAATAGAACTATTATACCCAGCCTTGGAAAGTTCGTAGTAACTCACTTTTTTCACTACAGGTCCCCATATTTCCCTTATGGTGCTGACCACGCAATGTTGAGTTTGGTCTTCTCTCTCCTTACCACAATTCCCTCACCAAATTGCAGCCATTGCCTATCGGTTCTTCCTTTGTTAGCTTCTTCTCCTTCTTCCTTTGTTTCCCCTTCTCCTACTCGTTTCCTCTTATGCTTTCCTTGTCCCTTACTGGTCCTAATCTCCCCCTTTTATACTGCTTGCATCCTCCTTTTGGTTGCTTAGGCCTCGCCTCTCTAGCCTAATCCCTGATGGGCCCCTACCCTTCCTGGCTTGTTGACAATTATTGAAAGTGAATTTTAACATCACTCTTTTTCCTGCAAATTTCACTAGATTCCAAGAGAGGTGTCTGTAAAAGGATGAAAAAGACTAAACAAGGATTTATCCATGTTCGAAACAACTAATTATGTTCATAAAATTAGTTTTTCAATGACCTTTTATTCAATCTTTCTTCACATGGGTTCATATGTCTTGTGTAATTAACAAGGGAATAAGGTATTGAACCAGTAATATTGTTAATACCGTGTTGAACCTCAACCAAATTCTTCAAGTAGCCTATTGTATTAGGGATGATTCTAGACAAAGCGTTCCATGATAGTTTTATCACCTCCAAGGTCGTGCAGTTTCCAGGCTTAGATGGTATACTTCCTACCAAATTATTTTTCCATAGTAGAGGATTTTCTAGCTTTTGCAGCATACCAATATCCTTGGGTAGAAAACCTGATATACTATTTCAGTAGAGAGATAGATATAAAAGTTTAGAACAAGTGCTCAACCTAGGTGGATTGATCCTAATAGTATATTTGTGTAAATTTTCAGTGATTTCAATTTTCTTAATGATCCAAATGATGGACGGATTGTTCTAGAAATCCCCATTTCTACAAGCCCCACAATAGTAAGATTCTTACAGTTGCCAAGTTCAGGAGAAAGTTCACGTTCAATGTTTAGATTCCCACCTCCACAAAGAACTTTCAAGTTCTATATCCTATCAAGCTCTGGTGGTATCTGATTCTTTCCACTCAATTAGCTATAAAATATAATATATAATTAAATTGACCAAACTAGAGCAATTGCCAAGATTTGGAGGGAGGGTTCCTTCATGTTCATTGTGGTTGAGAATAAGGGTTTGGATATTCTTAAGGTTACCAATTTCAGAGGGTGTACTTCCTATTAGTCTATTTCCACATAGATCTAATAACACTAAGTTGTTGTAATCTCTAATCTCTCCTGGAAGTGTACCAGTTAGATTGGTCATAGATATTACCAGTGATTGGAGAGATTTAAGAGTTGAAAACTTATATGGAGGAACTTTAGCTAAGAATTCTATGGAATCCAGAAAGATACCAGTAACCAAACTTTGAAAGAACATGAGATGTCACTCCATTTGCAGATATTTTGTTCTCTAGGATTCAAGATTCCATGTACTTAGTGTTTATCCTCTATTTCCATTCAATGTCTACATTCATGAAAAGAGTACTTGGCCTTCTAGATTCAGCCCCATCGATGTCCATTCTGAGAGTAAGATCGCATAGCTAGCGGAACAAACCTCCACTATGAATCTTAAGATTACTACATTTGTGGTAGAATAACAAACAGACATGCAACTCCCATATTAACTCTATCTAGGTCCTAATATAGAATATCTACAGAAGTAGTGATGAAAGTGATAGCACAATATTCAATGTCTAGTGTACCAAAGATCTACAAAAGCAGTGATGAATGCAATAACACATAATATATGTTGCCCAATGTGTACATGTTTAAAATTCAATGACCAATGAAGAGTTCATCTGTCAATGCCTTTTTGACCTTGTCTCATCAATGTAAATCCTGCATTTATGGCCCATACAGACGTGAGTGTATTACCTACCCAATTCATTCCCCTATTCTGCAAATTATTCCAAGTTGCAAATTTATTTTTTTATATTCAAGAATTTTATTGAGATAGTCAGGGCATGTATGCAAACCCATCATAAACATTCATACTACTAGGTTATGCTTTGTCAAATTTCTAGGATCCAATGGATCCCATGGCACTCTCACTCCCCAGATGAAAAACACTTCTCTAAATGTTATCTTTAGCTAGTGGAGATGGGCTACTCACTGCATACCCAATCCCAAACATAAATATCTTGGATTTAACTTGGAGAAATTTCCTTGATTGTATCATTCAAGAATTAATAAATAATGTACAGTACATACATGCATAAGGGGAAGCTGGTGGAGTTGAAGCTACTAGAGAGGAAGGGGGTGAGCTCATATCCAATGACATGGAATGATTGTATGCACTGGCAATAGGAATTTTTTCATCATAGTCGAATCATGTTCCTCTGTAAAAATTAGATATTAATAAAAATTACCCACTTACATCAGAATAATTTAGAGCCTAAATTTCATAAAATTTCATTCTAAATTACTTCCCTGAAGATAATGGAGCTTCAAGTCTAAAAGAGAGGGTAATGAGGGTAATGGAGCATCAAGGCTCTTCCAAATCTTGATGGTATGCACAATTTTCCAGAGGAGGGTGAGCAGCTATTTGAAAATATCGATAGATTTGATAATTCATTTCCAAAGGAAAACTATGAGATTATGCAAGTCAATAGGTCAGGATATGTTTGGGAAGCAATCATGGATGAGAATTTTTCAACCTGTGTTCCCAACCTGTAGCATCCTATGATTGTTTCTAGCCATATGATAGAATTCACATTCACTGGAGCTCATGAATGTGACAGTTCGAATTTTGGTCATCATTGTGATAAAGATGAGGATGACCTAAATGACAAATTGTTGTGTGTTGATTCAAGAAAAATGTGTGCCTTTGAATTTGCAAGTAACAAAATCCTTAGTCTGTCATTGGAACAGGAGAAGCATAAATATTATTTTGTGAATTTTGAATAGAGAGGAGAAGCATAAATATTATTTTGTGAATGTTGAATACCCTCCAGTGTATGATACTGAAGGAGAGGATGAATATGGTGATGATAGTGTTGTTGACATGTGTTTCGAAGAGAAAAATGCAAGGAACAAGGCTTAATATGGAAATGAAGCACTCATTTTTTAGCCCAAGAAGGATCAAATTACAAGTAAATGTTTTGAAGACACATATTAGGAGCTACTGGAAGCCCTATAGAAGTGAGATATTCTTCATCTACTTAAAGGTAACAAAGGAGAAATAATAATATAGAATTCTAAAATTACAAACACAATTTCTGGAAAGGAGAATGATGCACCTGAAAGCTAAGGATCCAAGGGTAATGAAGTAATAGGCATAGAAGGTCAAACAGAGTGTATGCATGTAGAAGGAGGCCTTGATGAGAAGTATAGCCAAAATTTGGGTCAGACTAATACTGAAGTTGATCATCATATGAATGAAAATAGAATTGATTTCTGTGAAGCTAATGAAATTTTGGAGGCTAATGTTACACACTATGATCATTGTACCTGGACTAAAAATAGGCAACAATAAATTCTTGACAGAGGTAGAACCAACCTGATGCAACCCGAGAGTATTTTTAACAAAGAAGGAATTCATATTCTACCAATTATTTATGGACAAAAATTGGGCATGATGGAATTGTAGGTGTTCATGAGTTCCACTATAAAGATGATAAAAAATTTAAAGAAGGTAATGTTGCTCACCACACAAATGAGAGAATTGATGCTTCAAGTCAGGAAGAGAAACATGAGACTTCCCAGATTTATACTTCAAGTTTTGATAATGAATTTATTAATTTGAAGGAGAACTTATGCCCACAATTTGGATTGATCCATGTTGTTCACTCCAGGGATAAATCTATCCTCCCCCTTCCTATTGGTAACAAGAGTTCCAGTAACATATCTCCATGCTGGATAATGAGCAAGAAAAGTGATGTGAATAGAGAGGAGCAACTAGAAAACAAATAGACAAATGATGATTTCCCCAAGGGCCCCAAAATTAATACCATTGAGGGAAAATTCTGTGAATTAAAAGTGAAGAAAAATTGAATTCCAAATACATTGATGAATACCCTTGTTATGATGTGGATGATGAGAGTCATGGTGAAAATATTTATACGAGGGATGATAATGACTATGGAAATAATGTAGAACTAGATGCAATGAGATCCCCTATCCTAGATGGCACACAATATGAACAGGGAGATGATTGTAGCATAAGTAAATAGTCCATTAACCAAGAGGTTATAAATACTAGTGACTTGAAATATGTTTTTCAAAATCAGAAACATATAGAGACAGTTGTTTGTTATTTGAAATTTGAGCATAAAAGTACTACTGCAATTCAAATAGAGAATGGAATTGGTAATTTCAATAACATATATCAAGAACATAAAGTGGTTTCTATAGCAGGAGAACACCTAGAATGCACAAGCATCAAGGATGAGGAACATGTTGGACAACTTGCATTATCTAGATGGTCAATGGCCTAGTGAAGGCATCTACAAGTGTGTTGGCATTGGTGTCAATAGTCATGCTGGGGAGATGTGTTGGGTAGTTGGAATTTCCTAACTATTGGTAGGAGTAGTTCCTAACTGTTGGCAGGAGCATTGCATAATTGTTGGTAGGAGTGTAGGCATTGATGTCCACCAAACTAGCTCGGATGCTTGGTGTAGCAGACATTGGCAGTGATGGCCAGGGAGGAATCTCATGATAGTTGCAGGCTTCATGTAGAGAATCATCACAATAGCAGGCTTATTGGAGAAGCCATAAACTAATGATTACAGTGATGGACCAAGAGGAAGTCCATGGTAGCTATAGGCTTCATGTAGAGGATCACCTTGGTGGTTGTGATTCCAGCTGTCTAGAGAGTCAAGGAGAAGAATAATGTCAGAGATATTGGAGCCATATTAGAGGTATAATATGGGCTCAAAGACTACATTGGACCCTCTCCATTGGAAATTTCTCTAGAAGAGCTTTCCAACGATATGCGAAAGTCCAAAAATGGACTCCTGGATCAAAATTTATGGCTTGCTGATGATCAAGGACATGAAGTCCTAAAGAAGACTGGATTATTAGAGGTCCAGGATATCAAAGATCATCACATCATCGCATCAGTGATCGGAGGATAGAATATCAGTGCATCGATGATGAATGGTCAACATATATGTGTATCAGCAATTGGAGGTCAGCGTATCGGCAATCGCATATCGAAGGTCGAGCATATAACCGTCATATTGCAACATTAGAGCTTCAAGCATATCGACCCATCACATATTGGAGGTCTAGAGACATTGGAGATTGGTGGTCACAACGTCGGAGCTTGGATGAGATCATCACATCGAAGCATCATGCATATCGGCAATCAGAGAATCAGAACTTCTGAATGTGAGAACATTTTAAAAGTTGCGGCATGGGTAAAGCGTCGATAGTGTTAAAAACCATTGGGAATGTCGGTAAAGGATTAACAAAGGATTTCACACAAAACCAAAGGTGGGAGAGACCTTTTCTCTCTCTACTAGGAAGACACATGGTTGCATATGATTGGTTCTGATAAATCTACAATGGCATCTGACGTTAGCATGACGTGGTGGTACAGAAGCACACGTGCCAGGCAGTTTTGAAATTTTAAAGGGGGAATAATGGGCCAAATATGGTTGACATGTGTCACCACTCATGAGGGTTCACGTGGAGTGATGACTTTATATTATAGATTGAATATCGGAGCTTGAGGATGTCGGCACTTTATAACAGTTAACAATTGGAAACTTTCGATAAGGGGGCTCCGATATTGGCCTGGCACATGGTCAATAAGAACGTAAAGAACCAAGGGCGTTAAGAGTTTAAAAAAGGAAAAATAGCCCTCGACAGGATCAAAAACACTTTAGTACGTCAATGCTAAGTGGCAGGTCACAACCCTCCATCATATGGTGAGAAATGCAGGAAGGGCTAAGCGGAAGGAGATCGTCATATCGAAGGTCAGCAATGAGAAGATTAGAATACTACACCACCATGAATATTGTGATATGGAAGCACTCTGATAAGGAAGTACAAGGCTTTAAAGAGCGTATGGGTTGACAACTGTGAAGTTGAATAGAGCAACAGAGGATTTGATCTCATGATTAATGGCGATTGTCAAAGATCATTGGGTCAAGGCAGCAAGGACCATGATCTTTGGGAAAGAGTGTTGGGTCTGCCTTGAGGTGAGACAAGTTATCTTTGTGCTCTAATGCATGTCTCAGTCAGTTAAGTGGATGATTGGGTTGGCAACCATAGAACTGATGCAGATCGGCGGAGTTGATTCATGGAGTTAGATGGATTAGCAAAAAAATATTAGATAAGGCAACGAGGACAATGATCCATAGAGAAGCCATGCTGAAGTACTGCGAAACCATGAATAAGCATGGAGAGCCTTAGTGATATGAGATTCATTCACAAAGAGGATTGTGCTTGATTGGAGTAATTCTCAGTATGGAGAAAACAATCAAGTTACAATTTTCTTGTTTAATGCAGTGGCAGAGACCAAGCCAAACACAATAACAGAATGAAGAGCCATGCCAAGGTACACTCACTCAATGTGAATATAGGACATAGTGGCAACATCGATCGGGGGGAAAGAGAGGAACAAAACCTAGGAGCTCAAACAAGAAAAGTGGGGGGAAGCAGCATAGTTTCCAGAGAGATAAGTGGAAAATCTATGATTGTGTGCACCCCTGTGTAAGGCTGAATGAGATCTAGCTTTGTAGAGAAAGACTGAGAGTGCCTATGTAGAGGCAAGAGACCTCGAGAGCGGCATTGTTGTGTGTAATGCCAAAATTTGCCTGTGCGCTGTGTGAAAGTCATAAGTTTCCTGTAGTGAGTAAGTAAGGTCGAAAGTGTTTTTGTTGTGAGAAAGGCCGAAGGTGCCTGTGCATAGAAAGAAGGCCTAGAGTTGAGCCTGTGCTATGGAGTGCAAGAGGCCACGAGCTGAGTGCATGCCAAGGAAGAGTAGAGAAGAGAGAGTTGCATGGACAGTGATGAGTGATTGTTTTTGAGAAAATCAGTTGGTTTTTGTAGAGTGAGAAGTGTGAGCAAAGAACAAAGTTGTTATTAGGCAGAGTGGCTGCCAAATTACAGAGAATGTATGGATCCTATTTGAGTGTGGGATGGTGCCGGCATATAGGAAGTGGGTGCTTCCATCTCTAATGGGTGCTTGAGAAAGCTTGGGGGTTGGTGCCTCCTGTAGTTGGCTTGCAAAAATGCAAGGAGCTGCAAGTTGGTGGTTGCAAAAAATCTGTCAGGTCGGTGCCTCACATGGTGCTTCTGGTAAGCTGGACAGGTTTCTACGAAAGGAGGGAGATGGTGCTTCCTGCTAGTCAGTGCTAGCAAACAATCAAAGGGATTTGGTGCTTCCTATGAGCAGGTTCCCACAAAACAGATTGATTTAATAGAGTAGGTGCTCTTATTTACATCAATAACAACAACAAGCTTTGGTGGTTTTTTTCCCGAAAGGGTTTTCACGTAAAAACCTTGTGTCTCATGTTTATGATACTCATGGTCTGTATGCTTGTATGTTGATTTCATGTTGCTTCTATATTACATAATGTTGTTGATTATATGGATGGGTGCCAAGCTTGAATAAGAAAATTAAATAGGCATAAAAGTTTAAAATTAGCCTTAATACTGATTCACCCCCCCCCCCCCCCCCCCAAGTATTATCATTGTTTCCAATAGAACAAGCCTGCAATCCAGAGGATCTTGGTGATTATTTCAGGACCAAGATGGAAAATTGTTATGTTGAAATAGATCACAGGATTGGTAATAACATATCTTGGAATATGAATTTGGACAAATTTTAAACATCCAAATAGAGGTTCCTTCTATGTTTCCCCTAAGATTCAAAATGTTGTAAAGATCAAAATGGGATAACCCTTTCAAGCAGAAAGGAAATGGAAATGAGGCAACCCCATGCTAGAAGGGTGATGAAAGTACACAACAAAGATGTGTGTCTGAATTCTTTGAGAAGATAGATGTTTCATAGTTCAATTATGTGGTGACACCCAACTCATAATTCTCCAGTAGAACCAAAATTGACAATGACAAGGGGAATGAGCATCAAGGGCTAAAGTAGACCCCTTGGTTGATAAATACATTAAAAAGTTGTTGTAGACTGTTAGAATACTTTTAGTTTTCTTTGTTGCCCTATGCATAACAACTATTAGGATAGTCAATTGTTGAATGATTTTCTATCATCCTAAGCAAACACGTCATTAGTGACACTGAAGGAAGCATAAATGGTGTTCCTATTTTCACAGTCTCAAGAATAACTATCGAGGTTGGTGAGTCTACTCCAAAGAAAAGAGGAACCTACTCTACATCTATGTATGTTCATATCAATGAACCAAACATGAAGAAAGATAGATACTATTGTATACATAAGCCTTGTATAGTCAACAAAAGATACACTATTTTGTAGGAATATGTAGGTCTTCTTTTCTTCAATTCATCCTAACTATTATTCTTGAGACAATAGACTCACTAACCTTGATATTTATTCTTGAGACAATAGACTCACTATCAAGTTCTATGGAACCGACTAGAAGAGAAAATTTTGGCAATAAAATAGTCTTCCATCTCACACTGATTAGGTTGGGTAATTAGTTGTGTGATTGTTTTAGGACCTCCATTGGATACCATAGAAAGTAAACTCTACCATATACAACATATAATTCCCAAGCTTCGAAATACAATATGAAATGCAACAAATCACAACCTCCTACCAACGGTGCTACAAGAAACAACATAGGGAATACTATAGGCATTTGAGCATTTATCTGAAGTGTTGGTAAGGTATTTGTTAGGCTATTTGGGACTTCGGGGCCTGATAAAATCATACCAAGAGAGAAAAAGGAGTTGTAACATAGTAGGCTATAGGCCTTACTGTAAAATATGGTTAACTTTCTAATCCCAAAAATTTGGCCAATTACTCCTTATCTGATTTCTTTGATGTAACAATTAATTTATGTGCAAAGCCATTGAATAAAATATTTCCTCACCAGAAGAGGGAGGAAACTAACGTCATAACCTTCGTAAAGGGTTTTAGGAAGAAATACCACCTATCTGGGATATGTACAGAGCTATTAGCATGAAGAGAAATCCATGCTAAGGTGGATAACATGCACACCAATTGGTATTGGGGAAATAGTGAAGAATGTCATTGAGTGCTTGTTACAAACTTAGAGGGCCTCCTAAAACTCATGAGAGGCCGATGATGTGTATAATTAACAGCCATAAAATATGTGGATCAAAATTACAAGGATTTCATCCATCAAGGATTGGATTTACTTCACCTGATATCCATTCATAGGAAATTAGGAATAATTAATATAATGATTACATGCATAAAGTTTCACGTCCACATATATACATATATGACTAAGCATCATGTCTCTATGATTTTTATGCATCTTATTTGTGATCGTGGCATACCACAGTGTCCTTGGTCATCAAATAGTTTAATAGATGGACAAGAAGTCAACTATTGTACAACATTGTTTATTATTCATGGTTATAATCAAGGGTAGTGGCTACACACAAAATCTATCTATTGCTGAAATTTGAACCCCACAAGATTAAAAAAATCTTTGATTAGGAAATATTTTAAGGACCTTTGTTCTCAAAGTTGGTTACTATAGGTAGTTTCCAACACATAAATCCTACAGGCCTATCAAGGAGAGTTTCCAGAGATGGATGTTATCCACCCTGAAGATTAGTCACGGCCCCTAGAATCATGAGTTCGTCTCTCAGTAGGGTTACCCCATGTTCTAGCCCCTGGGTGCTTGTGAGTAGAAATGCAAATGCACTTGTCCTTTGTAATGAGATTAACCATAAAATCAGTCAGCTGAGTGTGGACTCAGGCTGAAACTAGTTGTATTTTGAATCATCTTCTAGCTTAAAACTACTGGTATGACCCTATCCTTAACATGAGATTATTTACTCCCTACATTAACATAAATGAAAACAATAGGGGATTGTAAGCACATATCCATTGGTGACAATGTTTGTAGGCACATGAAAATTCTCACAACAAAAGAATTTTAAATGCAAAACCCTCAAACTCAGTATTCAGCAAGGAAGATGAAGATTGTGAGGGTTTATTAACATAAAATCACCCATAAGTTCTGGCACTAACCTGTGATACTACATGCTTGGTTATATCCTTTATGATGTTGTTTCAGCAAGGCCAGACATATTCTTGTGTAACCGATAATGCTAACTTATTCCTTGTGTTATCCAAGCTTTTTGTCTTCATGGCCGCGCTCTATTCCTGGTGCCTCCTTCTCTTTTGCACACACTCCCCTTTCTTTTCTTCTTCTTCACAATTCCCTCCTCCCCTAGTGTTGGCTTATATGGGCTTGACCCAATTTCAGAAGAATTATTTAGCAAAACAAATCCCGCAGCTACTGGCCCTTTCAGCAACAGCCCGTGAAGCGCAAACTGAGGTCTCACCTAAGGTAGCAGGGGAGGGTGCTGGAACTAGGTTTCCGCACCCTGGGGATGTCTTGGATGTGGGTTGGGGCTCGCGCGCTGTTCTACAGCCTCGCGCTACGCCAGATCCGCGCAGATCGGAATACCCTTATCGCGCTTATTACAAATTGAATCACTTATTACTGGTTTGATCTAGTTAAAACGGTCTTTAAGCAAACATTTATTACTTTTGGTTACTTTGCGCATCAATATTAACCCAGTTCACATGTATTCAACCATAGCAAATGCAAAAATCATAATAGTTCATTTATCATAAAAGAGTAAAGTCGCAACCAACACAGAATTCAGAAGAAACTTATCTTTATTATCAATCTTCAACAATACATCCAGATCCACCCTGCGCACTCAGCTGTAGGGGTCCGCACACACAGCTGCAAACTTTCCAAGCCTCTACGCACACAGCTACAGAGCCTCTACCTTCTACCCTACTCCCTCGACTTGGACTTACAGACGCTTTCAAGCTATTTCCTTTAAGGACCCATTACATTCCATCTTTCCAAAGAACTACTTTTCCCTCATAGAGCCACACTCTATTTATACTCTCCCTTGGCCCGCGATCCCTCTGCAGGCCAACTCTATTACTATTTCTTTACATTATTTTTGGGCGGACTACCCTTTGACTCAACCTACTATAGTTCGCACTCTGCGCTTTCCGCGGAGTCTTTTACCAAAATTCAGGGCTTCGCACCCCATACTCGTTCCAAGGGGCTTGCGCTACCCAACAATCCCCCAACACAATCATCATGACTCATCCTGACTCACTTACTGGCATGGCTAGACGCTCTGTCTTAGCTTCACGGTTCGCCCTTCGGTGAGTGGCGCTCGTCATCTGGTTGCCTCTGCTTTGTCTCCTACAACGCTTTTCCTGCTTCAGTGTTTCGACCATATCTCCGAGGATTTGAGCGCGAGCGGGGGAGCCGCATACGGGGCCTCCTGGTACCACCATAGCCCTTTTCGACCAACATATCTTCTCTTCACACCATCCACTGCAACCTATGTTGTAATTTTGCAAGAGCCTGGCTGCTATTCGCCGGATCCCACTCGTCGAGAACCATCAGAGGAAACTTATTGACTGCATATCCACCCATGATCACCTTCTGTCCATCCTTCTATTGTTCTGTTGTAATGCGCCATCCTGCCCATAGGTGGGGTGATGGCATCCGGACCAATTCTACTTCGCATTCCCTGTTTTCTAATACATCCCCTGCTAGTAATACTGTAGCCTGCGGGATACCCGCAGCTATCAATACCAGAATCCTTAGAGAGTCCTGCCCCCTCTTTGGCCATATTACTACCTTCAGGCGCTTGCCAAGTGCAGAGATGCTGAACAGCTCCATCTGTATTTCCAAAGCGTAGGTTTCCCAGTGGATTCCCCATGGTGATTTATAAGCCATGTGAACTTCAAATGCCTGGATTGCCGCTTGTTCCAGCTCGTGTACCCTTCCCATGTGAAATCTGTGGCTGATCATTTCATATCTGCCTCGTACTATTACTCTTAATTTCCTGTCGCCCGCTCCCTTTTTCCATAATGCAGCCATCTTGTCATGAACAGTGGTATTAACGGTCATCATTCCTTGGAGCGACGCACCCGCGTGGCTCTGTCCGTGGAACCACGCCCCTGATTGTTGGCCAATTGCACCCTGATACCCGCACATCTGTCCCCCAGACTGCTTTATCGTCCCTCGCTCTCTTTCAACTAGTTGGAGCGGTGAGACTCTTCGTGGAACGGTTAGTCAGGCGGTCGACCTGCCCATATAGAGCTTCAGGCGACTGCCATTCACTCTTCCCGGGAAGGGGTCTCCATTGAGCTTAGCCAGCTGAACTACACCCCCATCAGTTACTTATTTAATGACATAAGGTCCCAACCAATGCATACAGAGTTTACCTAGGAATTTTTTGAACTTACTGTCATATAATAATACGAGATCATCCTTCTTGAACATGCGCACCTTGATATGGCGATCATGCCATGCTTTCTCACACTATTTTTGTACCTGCTGATGAAATCCCACCAGAAATCGTTCTTCATCTAGTTCGTCGATTTTTGCGAGCCCTTCCTCCAATGCCCCATGATCTGCCATTCCTGTAGCTGCTGCAATCCGTAGGCTAGGCACGATATATTCCATAGGCATCATGGCCTCCTTACCATAGAATAGTCGAAACAGTGTCTCACCTGTCAAATTTTTGCACGTGGTTCGGTATGCCCATAGCACAGCAGGGATGTGCAAGTCCCAATCATTTCGTCACGCATTGCAGATCTTAGTCAGCGCAGTTTCCAAAATTTTGTTGAATGCCTCAACAGTCCCATTTGCTTGTGGATGGTATGGCGTGCTCTGTTGGTGATATATCTGGAATTCCTCAGTGAGTGCACTGATGGTTTTGTTCAAAAAATGCATTCCTCGATCACTCATGAGAATCTTAGGACACCCAAACCTGGTCAACACATTCTCGAACAAGAAATTTGCCGCTGTCGCGGCTGTGCAATCTTTAACTGGTTGTGCTTCTGCCCATTGGGTCAAGTACTTGGTCGCAGTGATAATATAGCACGCGCCTGTCTTCCCTCATGGTTTAATAGGGCCAATAAAGTCGATCGCCCATTTCTCAAATGGCTGTAGTGTTACCTGTGGGTGAAGTGGCATTTCATCCCTTCGCGACGGCTTGCCTGTTCATTGGCATACATCGTAGGCCTGGCAGTATGCTTTTGAATCTTGATGTAGGGTGGGCCACCATAATCCGGCGCGAAGAACCTTCTGGGCTGTGGCGCGGCCCACATAATGTCCGCCAGCAACCCCTCCATGTGCTTCAGCAAGGATCTATTCTCACTCAAACTCTGGTACATATCTGCGTAATATCTCATCATGGCCCATCTTGTAGAGATGGCCGGCAATCACAGTGAAATATGCTGCTTGTGTCACCAATTCCTTCTTTTGTTGCACCGAATACCCTTGCGGCGTAGTGTTCGTAGTCAAAAAATAGATTATATCTTCAAAGTGGTCGTCCACAATGTGCGCTGCATACAACTGGGCGTCCGAGAGTCCTTCTAGATTCATGGGTTCCTCGCCCGTCTCAATCTGGGATAAGTGATCTGGACCCGCATTCATACGTCCTGGCTTTACAACAACCTCAAAATCACACTCCTGAAACAACAGAAACCATCGACAGATGCACCCCCCCAACACAGGCTTATTCACTGGGTATTTTAGCGTAGAGTGATTAGTATACATCTTAAAATGTCCTCCAAGCAAATAGTGACGATACTTCTGGAGTGCGTACACCATCGCCAATCCCTCTCGCTCAGTAGTAGAGTAATTTTTCTCGGCTTTTGACAACCTTCGACTTGCAAACGCAATCAGGTGGTCAACTCCCTCCGCGCCTTCTTGAGTAAGTACTGCTCCTAACACGATACATGACGTGTCGACATGCACGTGGAACTCCACGTCCCATTTTGGAAAGATCAAGATAGGGGCAGATGCCATTTTTTCCTTCAACAATTCCAAGCTTTTGTTACATTCCTTGTTCCAGCAATACGTGGCATCCTTTTTTAACAATTGTTCCATTGGAGCCATGATCTGGGTGTAACCTTTTATGAACTTTCGATAGTACCCCGTGTGTCCCAGCGTAGCGCAGAGCTGTTTGACACTGTGCGGTGCTTGCAGACCTAGTATGACAGTGATCTTCGCCAAATCCACCATCAGGCCTTGCCTACAAACTATGTGACCCAGCAAGTTCCCAAAAGGAACAAGGAACGTACACTTCTTTAGATTGAGCGCAATCTGGTGTCGACGGCAGGTATCTAGCATTAATCGTAAGCTCTCAGTATGTTTCTTAACCAGGCCAAAGACGGTCCAATCATCAAGATAGACTTCCAAGAATTTATGTATAAATTCCTTGAATGCAGCTACCACAATGTGGGAAAATATTGTCGGCACGTTCTTCAGCCCAAATGGCATCACCGTATACTGAAAACAACCCCATTCCATAGCAAACGTTGTCTTGCTTTGATCTTCCGGTGCGATCTTGATCTGATGGTATCCAGAGAACCCATCCATAAAGGAATACGCTTCCTGTCTGCCCACATTTTCTAAGACTTCATCAGTAAAAGGTGTGGGAAATGGATCGTTAACACAAGCATCATTGAGTTTCCATAGATCCACGCAGATGCGGATCTCACCCTTCTGTTTCTTCTCCTATACCACCATCGGACTTACCCAATTGGACTCCTCGACTGGTTCAATGATCTCGGCTACCAGCATCTTGTCCAGCTCTTCTCGTACTTTTGCTTTGTATTTTGGATTCAATTGGTAAGGTCGCTGCTTTACTGGCTTCGCGTCAGGCTTCAAGGTTATCTTCATCATTCCTAGTTTGCCCTAAATCCCTTTTAGCTCCGTAATCTTAGTAGGGAAGAGGTCTCGATACTCCCTGATGAGCTCGACGACCTTTTCCACAGTAGCATCATCCCAGTAATCCCCAAGCATAGCATACTTCGGTTCTTCCTCTGTTCCAATATTCATTTGCTTCATTTTTAATGGCGCTGCGACATTTGAATCTTTTATTTCGGGGCCACACACTTGTTGACTTCCTTCATATTCTGGTATATTGATGTCGCGTGAATCATCCTCGTCCCCTTCTACTTTTACAATGTAACATTCCAAGGCCGGCTTAGTGGCCGCAACCAGTCTGGCTACACGACTTCTTCTGATTCAAGTGGCAATGTGAAAATTACGGTCTTTACTAGCTTTAACGCGTCGTCCATTGTATCCATCCATTGATCCTCAAAAAGAAATGTTGACAGAAACCTTTCGCGCAAGATATCCCACTCACCTGTGCCACGTCAGAGCTCTGTTTCAGTATACCAATTCCTTGGGATGACATCTAAGGTATGATAAAATAGGTGCACCCATTCTGGTTGTGGCTCTTCACCATAGGCTTTGGTCCATTTGCTCAGATGTATGTGTGGATTTTCTCATCCATCATATTTCTCCATTAGTTGGAGTGTTGGCTTCCCAAATCGTATATGCATCATGTGCTTACAGCTTCGCCAATCTACGAAAGTGCCTTCATGGGTACCCCACCATCGCACCGGTGTCGCGTGCAATGCCCATTTGAGCGCATCAAATCGCTGGTACTCTGGTACTGCGCTCTCAAACTTCTCCAGGAATTCATTTACTATTGTGAGCCTGTCATACACCGGTAGCTCGCGGTCCTGAGCTTTAATGTAGTACACAGATTTTGTCAGCATATTGTAGTTTAAAGTAGTTGCCCCGTTCATTTTGTTCCACCATTGCTCGTCTTCTTCCTCCGACTCATCGGTGTATGGTTCCGTGTAACCCTGTGAAATTCTCTGTTCCTCCATTGCCTTACCCTTTATTGGCCTTTGTGCAGCAATTTGGTAGATGCAATCCAATGCTTCGTCCTGCTCATCGTTGCACACAGGTTCTGTGTAGCGGGGTCCCTCGGTTGGATCTAGTGGAACAACTATGCGGCGTGACTTTTTCTCAAATATTATCTTCCTCTGCTTGAGGTTAATAATCCCATTCATGTCGATGGTCCAGTCTATTCCCAACAACGCGGGGTATGGGCTTTTTTTGTCCACTATCTCAATAACTTCAAAATCCATTCTAGTGCTCGCACCATCCAGGTCTACGATAATTCATTGCAGCCTGCCCATGGGCAAGATCTTCTGCTGATTTTCCATCCATAATTGGATCGGAGACCATTGGAGTGGGGGCTTGCCGATACGCTCCCACGTCTGCTTGGGTAAGACGTTTGCATCTGAACCAAGGTCTAGAATGACCTGATCCATCTCATAGTCACCAATCTGCACTGTTAACCGCATTTCTTGTCTGGTCCGTGACGTATGGCTCCCCATTCGTCAGACTATGCGAGGTTCTCCCCATCCTGCGTATTTGTTAATTACCTCCTGCAATCCTTTCACTGCCCTATTATCGCGAAGTAACTTCATGCAAGTTTCTATGAAAGTTGTTAACATTGAGGGACCTTTATGGCTCAGACTAATCTCCTTCCAAGATTGCACTGCTCCTTCGTACCATATTACTTTAGGTTCTTCATCGCGTGGTTCGGCCCTTATCATTTGGACATTCTGTGTCATTGTAGGAGGTGTTGTCCTTTTTTTGCGAATCTGTGCTAGCAGCATAGGGCAATCTAGCAGTTCATGGTCGAATTGTTCACAATAGGGACATGATACTCGAGTTGGATTTGTGCAATCGTGCACATAGTGTCCTGGTCCTCCATAATTGTAACAAATTAGTTGTCCTCAACCCCTTCCTAGTCCCATTCCGCCCCATCCTCGACCTCGTCCCTGGAATCCATTTCACGCAAACGTTGCAATTGGATTTTTACCTCATCCCACAATCTGTATTTGGTAGGCAGATGCCTGATCCACCAACATTCGGAAATCTCTGTCCTCCTAACCCACCGATCTACAAAAGTTGCAAAAGAGCTACTGGGGGGTCTGATTATATTTCGGGTCTCTCGGGTGAGAGCCGAGTATCCTAACCAACTAGACTACAATGGAACCATTTGTTGGCTTATATGGGCTTGACCCAGGTTCAGAAGAATTGTTTAGCCAAACAAATCCCACAGCTACCGGCCCTTTCGGCAACAACTCGCGAAGCACGGACTAAGGTCTCAACCAAGGTAGCAGGGGAGGGTGCTGGAACCAAGTTTCTACACCCTGGGGATGTCTTGGATGTGGGTTGGGGCTCTCGCGCTATTCTGCAGCTTTGCGCTATGCCAGATCCACACAGATTAGAATACCCTTATCGCGCTTATTACAGATTGAATCACTTATTACTGGTTTGATCTAGTTAAAATGGTCTTTAAGCAAACATTTATTACTTTTGGTTACTTCGCACATCAAGATTAACTCAGTTCACATGTATTCAACCGTAGCAAATGCAAAAATCATAATAGTTCATTTATCATAAAAGAGTAAAGTCGCAACCAACACAGAATTCAGAAGAAACTTATCTTTATTATCAATCTTCAACAATACATCCAGATCCACCCTGCGCACTTAGCTGCAGGGGTCCGTGCACATAGATGCAGACTTTCCACACCTTTGCGCACACAGTTGTAGAGCCTCTACCTTCTACCCTACTCCCTTGACTCAGACTTACAGATGCTTTCAAGCTATTGCCTTTAAGGACCCATTACATTCCATCTTTCTAAAGAACTACTTTTCCCTCATAGAGCCACGCTCTATTTATACTCTCCCTTGGCCCGCGATCCCTCCATGAGCCGACTCTATTACTATTTCTTTACATTATTTTTGGGTGGACTACCCTTTGACTCAACCTACTATAGTTCGCACTCCGCGCTTTTTGTGGAGTCTTTTACTAAAATTCTGGGCTTCGCACCCCATACTCGTTCTGCAGGGCTTTCACTACCCAACACCCAGTATTCCCACAACCACCTCTTCTTATCCCTTGCCTCTTCCCTACTCTCTCATTGTTCTCCAGAATTTTTGGTTTGTTAGGTTTCACCATCAATTAGGGTCACCCCTAACTGATTCAAAACTATCATAATACACTCGTAGAAGGATACCCACAATAGGACTATTGTTCAAGGTGCTCCTGTTTTCCATATACACGAGACCCCGCAGCCACTAGATAATGCAATGTCCCCTGAGCATTCGTTTTGAACCACCTCAATCACCATGATGCAAGTGAGGCATATATACCTTCCAAAAATGGTTGGATTTATTTTTTTAGTATCCATTCATCACAATTGTATAGACCCTGTGGGGAAAACATAACCACAAGGCCCTTACTTCCCCCAAGGTAATGAACAGAGAATAGAGAAAATAAAATCCTCCAAAATTGTGAATGCATATGAATGACTGACATCCCCAAACCATGATAGACCTGTGCCTCATTCCATGTGCCCAAGAGTAAACCTGAGGCTGACCAAGCGACGTTGCACCGCCAAACCCTGTTCAAACTCAAAACCCTAGACAATGCCATTGCCCCTATCCCCCAAAATCTATTTCCTCTTCTTAATGAAAGCATATTACATTAACTATATAAATAATTATAAGCTTTCCCAAATCCACCCTGATGATTTCATTAAGGGAGCAGGTGGCGCAGTGAGATCCAAGGGACTCCAGATCTATCTGCTTCCCTCCTCTTGGTTAGGTCTTCGAAATTGATTTCCATTCGAATAGTTCTGAACAGGTGGGGCAGAAAGAGTGGGAAGTTAAGTTGTATCATGTCTTGTGCGATTTTCCCAGATCCCCTAAACGAAAGGTCTCTTTGCCAATGCTTCTCTAGTCCTAGCGCCTCTGCACAATTCTTTTCCTTCTGTCAATCAATTGGAATAAAAATGATATGCATTGACATGATTGTCATTGCTTTGCAACATCAAGTATCTGAGCAAACATTTGTGTGCGAAATCGAATGAAGCCAGACTCTGATAAGTTGTGATATAGGGTTTAGTGGCAAAGAGAATGTGAAGTGAAGACAAGTGGAGTATGGTGTCTAAACATTTGTGATCCATGTTTAAACCCTCAGAAACATTTTTGGTAAACAAGATATGTGTTTAAAGATATACTCTTAATTGGTAAACATAAGATGTTTGCTAACTAATGTTAGCATTAGTTAACATAAACTGAAAACTCTATGAGACTCTTTGTATTAATCAACATTTACTCTAAATTTCAATATGTCTTGCCTCGATATGAGGCCAAATAAGACCTCCAAGTTATGTATTGGTTGAAATAACCATTGGATAAAGCTCATAGGTAAATGAAAAAGTGTTTTATAAAATATAAATCTAAAACATTAGGTTAAATTGAATGGATTAATTTTGGTTTTTGTGCGGGAATAATGCAAAGTCAAATGATTACAATAGTCCCTGATCATTAGTAACATGTTTACTAACTTTTATAGTATAAAATGATGACATGACCACACTAACCAATAAGAAAATGTACATGCAAGGGAATTAGGGTTGTTACAACCTCTCCCCTATGAGGGGAACACTGTCTTCAGTGTTCCATGACTATATACAATAAGACAAAATATACATAAGGCAACCTCTCATTAGGTTCATTTCAACGAGATGATTTTGGTGATGTAAAATTTCGCCTCAAACGGGCTCTGGAATCATGAGATATGGTGTTACACTTATTCATAATGTACTCATGATTAGGCTTGTAAAGAAAGAAATGTTTTTGTTGAACAAGTATATAAAAAAAAAAAATTGAAGATAGATAGTAAGTGTGAGATCTTCCAAAATAATAAGCATGAGAATGTGAAAAGTCCATGTGCAGAACAACTACTACCAATTCCATACTAAAGGGTGGAAAAATATTTTTATGGATAACATAACTTTAGGGTGTTTCTTTGATTTCAAACATGAGAAGATTTCAGCAAGGAGCCTCCCTTCTTTTCTCTCAAAATGGGGAAGATGATCAAGGAGGATCACAACATGAGTCTAGCCCAATCATTCTCATTAAAAGTTAAAGGGCTACACGTAAGAAATATGAAGGTGATATACAGTGAGCCATTGACATGTATTTGAAGCCTGCAGTTGCTTCGATCATGACTCAATATGCAATCAAATATTTCAGCAAATTACAATCAAGTGGAGTTTGGGCAGAAGTTTCTGAATGAGAATTGATGCCTTCATTTCTCTTGATGAATAATTGAGGTAGTAATTTGATATTTGATGTACACCTATAGGGGCATTTCAGTGATATTATCTAGGTGAGTAAGTCATATCATGATAGCGCATCACAAGAAAACTATTCACTGGAAACACAATTTTCATTCTTTCTATCTTCCTCCTCTACGACCACTATTGTTTCTGTTGTGAGATCAGGGGCTTCCTCTTCTGATGATGATGAGTAGCCCTTTTCATGTCATATATGCTTATGCCTTTGGTTATTTGGGAAGTTTAGTGTTCTATATTTCAGATTCTGGGAGTTCATTCCACACACTCAGTGTGTCACTACTGCATCGTACTTTTGAGTCACATTGACCTACTTTGTGGTCATTCACTGGACGTTAAATTTATCTTATTTATCTATGGAATTATCCCTGGGAAACTAAAAAAGAAAGCATCAGAAAATAGATAAACAATGTCGTTTGTTCGAATCTTCCATGTACTCACTTTGGTGAAATAAATGTAGTTATTACTCGCTTATCTTAGACGAGATTTGCCAAAATTATCTAGAAGTTTTCCTCATGTCAAGCTTCCGTACAATTTTTACTAAGTTTATTTTCAAATTTCGACTGAAGTTGTAGTTTAGTACAGCTAAAAGGGAAATTCTGGTATAACAAAATATTTCATGTAAGACCCTGCATGTGAACTCTTGTGTATGCATAGATCATACTATGCTCCACATAGTGAGCCCATACCTCCAAGGGTTCTTCCATGTTCTACCATTCATACCCACAGTTAAGCTCAAGCATCCTATAGACCTTGAAATGAAGTGGATATGCTCCTTTAGTTTAGAAATTCTGCACCTTTTCTGCCTAGACATCATGGTAAGGAAAAAAAATGATCCCTTATGCATTTTTGTCTAATGCCAAATAGAGGTTAAACATGAAAATGAATTTAGGTTCAATAAAAATGAAACTACCTAACAGATGAAGACATTGTTTCATGTTGTTAAATAACAAATTTTGTTATAGAGGCAACTCACCTTGCATTTATGTCCCAAAAAGGCATCCAATGCAAGAAGAAAAAGCCAAAACAAAATGTAAAGAACAAAATAGGGCTTTGACAGAAATTAATCTATCAATAGGTTGGTCAGTTTTTAAAAATATTTTTGTCCACAAGGCCAACTATTCTAGGGGATGAAAAGCACATCTCACTATAGAATTCTTGTGCAAACGGAATAAGGTGACAAATGAATAGCTCCAAAGTGTTGTAAGAAGCACCCACTCAATTCCAATGAAAAAGAAGATATCCCAACTTTGCACTGCAACAGGTAAAAGGTATATAATGCTACATACTACATTACTAATAATCTTGCTCCTATATTCACAACTATAAGTAATGAAGTTTGGTTAATATATGTTATGACATATTATTTGAGATTATTAACTAGCAATTGCACCACATGTTGCAAAGGAAAAGTTGTAAGGTAGTAGCGTAGGAAAGAGTAGCATTAAATTGTTACTCTTCCATGATGACAATGAAAGCATCAACTGCAACATTTGGAGAAAAAATCATTGATGTGGTTGATACTCAAAACCAATTCAACAATTTCAAACATTGTGAAAGCATGCAAAAGATTAAGAACTTTGTTCATGAAATAAGAGCCATTTTCAAACATTCTCTTGTGGTCTTCCAGATCTGCAAAGATCAATGTGAAGAAACCCTTGGCCCTCATTCGAAGTTTTGTTGGACCCACCAACCTCCATTTCTTTTGGATCCATTTTACTATATCTTGCTCCTTCGACTGAATGTCCATCAACTTACAAATCAAGGCATGATCCTTCATAAAATTCCATGATTCCTTTAGTTGATTATTGGGAATGATGTACTTGGGGTTTGATGTCACCTTGGGGAGGCACCACCCCCACAATCTAGACTACAATTGGGCCCCAAAACAGGGTTTCCTTTGTCCCAAAATTTTTTGTAGAGGAACTTTTTGGCCCATCCGTGGGTTTCTGTGATCCCATAACAACATTGCAATAGGAGGGGATTGTGGTCATCATTGAGTTGCCACCCATATGGCTCATTAGTGGAAGAAGTTGAGAAGAAAAGGGGAATTAAAGAACTCAGATCTGAAAAAAATCGTAGTCGTGATTTAGTTAAAAAACCTGTAAGGGAAAAGTCCACATGCAAATAATTTTACTATCAATGATCATTTCTAAAACATAATCAAGAATAACATAATGGAATATTGTGTATAGATTCCCACTGTAGATCACCTGGTAATGCAATGTACTAAAGAAAAACACTTGATCTACTTCTACAAACAATTTAGCGGAAGCTTAATCGAACATGAGCAACATCAATAAGAACACATATAACTGATATGGAGAAATCAATCACACATAACACAGAAGAATTTACCCGGGGAAAGCCTCAGCCTAAAACCCCAACTCTGTATTATCATACAAGTGGAAATATAACCAGTATTACAAAAAGAATCAACTCAAAAGCTATCCTTCTCTCTCTGCAATACCTTTGCTGCTCATAGACAGTCAAAGGCCTCTATCTAACCTCTGGTCTGCCCTCCAAGCCTCCTATTTCTTTGCGCAATTCTGATTGGGGTCCAGTGCAGACACTTGTGTGAATTGGCCTCTTCACACACTCACTAACATCTGATACAACTACGCAGTCCTGAAGGAGATAAATCCTCATCATGGATGAGCTTCCTTTATAGCAAAAATATTCATCCAACTAATAGTACACTGTCCCTTCTTTGATCTCAACTGGGTCTTTGTCTGAACTAACATGCATGAGTTATCTAAAATACAATAGTTACATGCATGCAAGAATTAACTAACTAAGCCAACTAAGCCAACTAATTACAACTCAATATTACAACTCATCCTTATCTCTTTAACTGATGGATAAATTCCTCAATTAATAGATAAACTATTGCATGTCCTCACATAGACTTCAAGTTTGTTTTTCTTTAACTAATTAACTCAAGATGAATTAATAAATTAATTTACAAACTGTTGTTAATATCAAATTTGAATTTTACTTCCTATTTTAGTCCAGGGACTGACTGAAATTAGGAATCCATCCTAAACTGCTAAAAATAGATTGCCATTTTTAGCACTTCCATTTTTCATTCCCTATTGCTCAATTTAGCACTGGCACCCAAACTGCTATTTTTAGCAGTGCTATTTTTAGCACTTCTATTTTTAGCATTTCTTGTTGCCATTTTTCAACATATTGGAACCGCATTAGAAAGTTGGAAGAAACAAAAAAAATTGAGAATTGAGATATTGTGTAATATTTGATTCCAACATCAACAGAAGATGTCCAAGCATTCCTTTTGGTCCATCTTGAAATGATCATGAAAATCAGCAGACAGAGATGTAGGGCATGGCCCCTCTTTCCCATTGTTCATCATATCCATAATTGGAGTGAAGATCACGAACCAGATATAAGATAAACCAAAAAACACAACGCTCCATCAATCGTGTAAAACAACAACTGTTAAATTTAATTTGTTAATCAGAAAGAGAAGCGTAGAGATTCATAAGTGAAAGAGAATTGAAGAAATTCTAAAGCGTATGTTACGTGATTAAATGTGCACTGCTGATAGAAAGATCGTTGATTGATGGTGAGGAAATTGGTATCGCCATAGCCAGGTTTGCAAAAATTCTCAGGTATTCGATTTTCCACAAATAACGTAATTGCAGTTATAGGCATATCCAAGGCATCGTCCAATTAAGTTGCGTCAAAAGTTACCGTGAAAGAAATGTTGTCGTTCTAGAGACCACTCAAATGCAAGGGCCAAGCAAGACGTTATGCACGTGGGTTTAGGAGTCTCTGGTTGCTCATCATCTAGGATTACATCATCCAAAAAAAATCACTTATTGGATCATATATCACAATAGTGTTCGACTTTACCTTCAATCTAATTCTCACGTATGTAAACCTTGATTTGTTGACAGAAGCTCTGTATATTCCAAGTTTGGTCCTCGCTTCTCATTTGATGGAAGTGTTATCACTTAAGAATTCTAATGCCAAAATTTCTCATACTAGCTTGATGACAAAGGTCGGTGCTAGTCTGTTTTTGTTTTTCCTTAGAGTGTAAGTCTTAGGGGGTCTTGAGTCAAGTATGCATTCTCCTTCATCACTAGTCATTCTCATTCATCACCTGTCTCATAGCCATGTGTCAGTTTGGTTTAAAATTACTATGTACCCTAAAGCCTTTTAGGTGATTTCGTAGCGCATGTAACCATTCTGAAGTGATTTCGTAGTGCATTAATCCTTTTAGCAGTTTCGCAGCGCAAAATTCCTTTAGGTGATTTCGTAGCGCGATACATTTTAGGTGATTTCGCAGTGCATAATTCAAAATTTACACTGACCGCGCTGCGAAATCGGAGATTCGTGCATTTCGCAGCGAATCTTTCCCAACTGTCAAATCTGTCAAGTTAATCTATGGTTGCGTCATTCATTGTCAATTTATGCACTCCACATATCATGCCCAACCGCTTATCTCCATTATTACAACCACTAGGTACGTTGGTACACACGGAATACAAGTTCCAAGAAAGGCCAGGTATGCATAGTCTTAATGATGATTGTATGCCTTGCATGAGAAACAAGTCTGCAAGATTTCAATTTGAAAATATTGTCATCAAGCGAGGCAGCTATCAAGCGAGGCATCCATTCAAGCAAGGCAGATATTGGAGTTTGATCAGCGCTAGCATTTCCAACCTCCATTACATTGAATCTTCATGGAGGGATCGGCAGAAAGGAAAGATCACAGGTCAGGAAAATGTTTAAGAAACGAGCCTAAAGGTTTAGACATAACCTTGAAGAATAGAGAAGTCGAGCATGCATTTAAACAAGCTGGATGTTGGAATTTTTGCAAGAAGCTCTAGGGAGGTCATGCACAAGTTACTAAGGAATTTTCCCTGAATTTCACAGGACTAAACTCAAAGGTTGGTATGCTGGAATTGCAGGTCTCACCAGACATGATATCCACAGTTACAAAGATTCCAAGAGGGCAAGAAAATTGGTTCAAGAATTTCAAATTTGACATGAACCCATGCAAAGAATTTCTAAAGCAGGAGTTCATTAACTCAGATTTGAGCAAGTCTGTTCCTAGAAGTTATGTCAAAGAATCATATGCCCATTTGCTTACCTATATACAGAAGTACCTGACCTGTGAAGGGAGATATAACAAAGTGTATTCATACCATTTTAAACTTCTGTTGCATTTCACAAGGAAAACATCTATTGATCTACCTTTTTACTTATTCCGCAGCTTAAGTAAAATGTGTGACAAGGTGCAACTAAGAAAAGAAGCCTGTGAGACTTCATTGTTCCACCATGGCTTGGTTAAGTTGATTGTTCTACATGAACTCCAAAGGGTAGGCAGAGGCTAGGACACATTCATATTCATGTTTGGTTTCAAGAGCGAGACCGGTCTCAGCCCTCAAGCTGCAAAATATCTTTCAACAACAACCGGTCCTCAAGCAAAAACAAGAGCCAAGAGGTTTTCAAAGTTAAAGGTAAGGAAACAAGTAAGAGAATCTACCAGGCCACTGACTATTCAGGATACACCCCAGCAATCCATTAAAGAGAAAACTCAGGTCAAAGAAACTGCACATGAATTAAGCACAGGTGAAGGAATTCAAATAAGAAGGACTAGGATCCAGGTGGCTAAATAAAAAGGTAAGTCAGTGAGTATTGAAGAAAGCCCTGTTTCAAAGGGAGACTTAAATGATTTATTGCAAGCAATTGACATTAAAGAGTCCCCACTAGTTCAAGCTTCTTTGGTACAGTCAGGAAAAGAGAAGGCTAAGAGGGTCAAAGCCTCAAAGAAACTCAAGTTTGATGATCAAGTTGATCAATTTGTTTTTAAGCCCAGGAGACCCATAACGAGGAAGTTCAAACAAGTACAGGAGGTGCCGCCAAGAGCAGATGAAACAGGAGAGGTGACACGACCTCATGAAAGAAAGGATAAAGGCAAAACAGTTGCCACTCAAGAAGAAGGTAATGTAGAAGACTTGAAAAAGAGATTGGGATTGGACAACTTCAAAATTTCTAGACTGAAAAAGGCTGCCAGAAAATTTGCACTTAAGGAAGCTTATTTTAACCAAATGCAAGCTCAATGGGAGGACCAAACATTTCAAATTCCTGAAGTGGTTGATTTTAGTGTTCAATTCTGTAGCTGGACTACTCCTGCAATAAAGGAAGCTCAATTTATCAGAAAAGTCAATACAAACCTCAGGTCTGGGATCAAAGTAATGAAGAAACAAATTGAAGACTTAAAGATACAGTTGAGCCAGCGAAAAGAATCTCCATAAAGAAATCTCACTTCAAGTAAGGTTATGTTTCAAAGTTTTGATGGTTTTGCTTGCTATAATCTTTATTGAAGAATCAAACATTCCCATTCAGTTTTGAAAGGTCCTGGAGCTGTTGAAAGAATGCTTAAATAGTAAAAGGCTCAAAATGGCAAAATTTTGGGTTGAAACTGTGATTTTTGAAACAACACAGCAGTTTCATAGCGCGCTACGAAACTGCTGAAGGTGATGACTAAAGCTTAGCAGTTTCGTAGCGCGCTATGAAACTGCTGAAGCTACACAATCTAATCTCAGTCAACCAGTTTTGAAATATAAGCGGGAATTTTGAAAAGGGAATATCTACAAGGCATACAAGGCATCATCTGAAGCTATCAACATTCAACCAGGTCAAGACAGGTGGAGAAAATATGTATTCGAATCCAATTTTAAATTTTTTGTCATAAAGTGAACACATTTACCACAGTTCAAGATATATCAAAACAGCTTGGAAGAACTTTTGCCTTCACACATGAAAAGGGTGGACAACACATCAAGGACGTGGCAATCTGTTCTATTTTGGATAATCAAAGATAAAGGGCATGCTTCTTTGGATTCGAACATTTTGAGGCAAACCAAAGACCGATAAACAGGGGTAGTTTCCTATGTTTCAGGGCAATGGAAAAGATGTGACATTGAAGACCAACATGGAGCCTTGAACATCCATCACAGCCAAACTAAAAGGGGAACAGATGTCAAAGAACGAGAATGATTCTAATCAAGGCTATTATTAGCATAATATGGAGTTAGAATCCTACTTGATTTAGATCTCTAAAAAGTCTAGTTGAAGTTTGTTACATTAAATAGGCAGTTAAAAGTTAAACAGGTGTCATTAGAAGTAGATTTCGAGTTCCCCTAATGTTTAAGGAGGAATCTCAGTCAGGTCTATATATAGGAGAAAGGGAAATGTAATAAGGGTTGGAAGTTTATGTAAAAAGCTCTGTTATTAAGCTTATGAAAAAACTCTGTTTCTTTGGTAATACAGTACTGGCTTCTGTTGCTCAAGAATCATCGAGATTTCAATGTATGTGTTCTTGTTGTTGTCTTTTCATGTTGCCTATAGTCTTATGAGTATTTGATTACTTAGAAATCACTTGCAGTGTTCTAATTTCCTTCACATACTTGTAAACTGTCCTCTTTGTGTTTGGTGTACTATAACTATATTGAAATCTGAATGCCTTGATTTTATTGCAAAGCCAATTCTACTATTAATGCTAAAGGACATATGACTCCATAAGCCCAATGGATGCTTGTTAATTTTGATTCCATGACCTTCATTCCCATTTGTTTCACAAAGAGTTAGCCATCTTAATCATAATTGAAAACCTTCAACCCTTTGAGAGAGCCCTCTTAGGCTAAGGAGGCTAAGCCTTAGCTAAAAGATTGGTTTGAAATAGTTACTTGAAGTCTTCCTGGTCTGCAGCCTTCTATGGCTTGATTTTGAGATAACAGGAAGAACATTGGAATCACTGACTATTTGTGAGTTGTAGCATATTTTTTTTCTTGTTTTCTTTATTTCATTTTCTTGATATATGGTTATTTTTTATACATGTTTTTCTTACCTCTTTGTTTCACTCACTCATTTGGTTTTCCAGCTAAAATTAATGCTGATAAGCATCGGTGGGCTTTGGGAGAGACCTATTGCTATAGAAAATGAATGACCAATCCTTCTGACAGTCTACAGTGATGTAAAATACTACGAATCAGAGAGAACCATTTTCCTATCTTCCATCGAAGACCTATATAACCAGTGAGTGCCATGATATAACTGAGTTTATTATATATTTGAAAAGTGTTTCTCCTGGAGAAGGAGATGAAGATGAAACAAATTTTCATTCTAACATCGTCAAGCATGAAATGGTCAAGTCTCTTAGCGATGCCTGTGGACCCAGCCCAACCATTTCTCCAGGTTAGAATAAAGGGAGCCGAAAAAATATCCACCAAGTGGATCCTGCCAAAAAAATCGATGAAGTACCCTGCCAATGGGTCCAGTCTGCAGTGATCCCCCCATACCTCATTATCTTCAATGGTGAGGTTCAAATACCCCGCCAAAATAAGGGATACCATCTTTAATAGGTCGCAGGATTCCAATTTATCCCAAAAGTATCTTCTGGAAGAATATGGTGCATATGTATTAAGAATATTAAATATGTCCTTCAAGCCCTTGATGAAACTAGATAGAAGGATACCTACAAAGGATTTATAGGCAAGAAAATTCACGACCTTAGGATCCCAAAAATCCGCAAGACCACCAGATAAACTCAAAGCATCCACAACACATACCCGCCACCTAGGACAAATGCGGAGGAGAATGGGCCAAATTTTGTCTCCAATCATCATCGTCTCTTGTAAAAGGATAATAGAGGGGTGATTAACCCCAATCAAGTGTCGGAGTATGAGGATTTTTCAGACACTCCCAAAGCCCCTGATGTTTAAGGACATGATTATCATGGTAAGCCCTCATAATCTGGAAAATAATCTCTAAGGGCCCGAATAGGAGAGAAAGAAGAAATAAAATATGATGTACCAGAAGATGATGGACCAAGATACAATGTTCCAGAAAGATTGTGAAGATCACTATCAGCCCCATTCGAACAATTTGAAGGTTTCAAACAATATTCCTTCCTAATGGTCACATTACGATGAGAATTGGGACTGATAGAGATCTTAGGAGAGGAGGATGAATGAATTAACAAGGTCTCTAGATGGATATCAGGGTGAAGGCAGAGAAACTCGATATAACTCCCCACCAAATTAGTAGGAGAAAGGTCTCTAGAAAAAGTCCCAAATTTAATGTGAGTAGGGTCAGGGCTAACAGTCAATGAGTCATCAATAGTGGAGGTTGTCCCATTCGCATCAAAAGATAGAGTGTGGGTAGATTCCAAATTGTCCTAACATGGAGCAATTTCTGGTATAGATAACAATGAAGAATGTTCAATACAATCAGAATGTGGCAGCTGAATATGCAAAGAAACAATACGTAAAGGATGGAATGTAGAATTACTAAGAGAAACAACACTCAATACCAAATCATTACGAATATGTTGCTCAGGACATGTCATAGGTGGTGTGATTTTAAGCTTACCCGAGAGAGAGTGCTGACCAATCTCTTGAGCCATCAGAGAGTGTACAAATGTCAATGGATGACCCCCATCATAGACAGTCTCTGATATTCCATGTCGCCGATTTCCAAATCTATGTGGGCACTCGACAATAAGATGTCCAACATTATGACAACCTAGGCAGCAAAAAGGAATTGGCCAATAGTCAATTCATTTCCTAGTAGAGAAGCCACCCCAATTGAGCTCCACCTTCGCACTAAGGCCAACAACGAAGTCCACCTCCACCAAAATCCATTCGATACATTTATCTCTCTATAACATGCTTGCTTCCTCCAGGAAAGAAAATTTACCAATGGAATTGTCGATCATCATCAGTGATTCACGTGACTAGAATACGAGGGGTAAACTAGGGAGTTTATACCAAACCAATTTCTTTCGTGGTAATTCTAGGTATGGATCAAATCCCACATGCCACTGATGTAAAGAGAGGAAACCATGGCCATCAACCCAATACGATCCCAAAATATTCACATCATCGTCATCATTAATAAAGTGGAAGTAGAACCACTGATTGTATAAAATGCTGAAAAGAGGAGAGTACTTAAGAATAGGGTACTAGTGTTCTTTAACCTAGGATGTCATCTGAGAGCCATCCATTCATAGATAAGACCACTTACCCACCAAATCCCATTGTTGTAATCCTACCACCCGGTCCCAAAAAACATCGGAACCAAAAATGAGTTTCTGATAATCTAGATCAACCTTAACTGCCTTCTTTTTCCATGAACGATGGAAAAACATTTTCTGTGGATTACCACATTCGGGTTCAATAGTCGGTGGGGATACCAAAACATTTGAATCCACATGTATAGTTGCATGTACAAGAGATGTCCCAGAGGGTTGGACTCCCGACTTGGGGTAGCCATGACTCTCCACCTCAATAGTCTCACGTATCAACGAATTTAGTAAGAGCACATCATCACCCCACTTGATTTTAGTATCAAGTGAAATCCTACTGATAAATGTAAAGGCCAGTTGTACATCTAACACCACCAACACTCTGCACTCCCGCCTATGTGTGCACCGAAGTAGATAGAATTACCAAAAAATACCTTATGCAGTAGTGCTTGAAAAAACCTTGATAAAATATGTAGACAAGGTAAATTAATGTCACTTATCAATTATAGGCCCCACTCGATGTAGGTCACCACCAACTCAATCCACTAGGACACCCCTTCAAATACAATAGGTTGACCAATCACCACCAACCAATGTCCTTAAGAAAATCTCATCAAGCACACAATCGGAAAATATCTTCAATGATGACCCAAACCATTAATGGATTGTCCCTCATATAATTAATGGCCAACTTGGAAAATAAATATTCCCCCAGACCAATTAATGACCCCAAGAGACTCCTTCTTGATAGAATTCAAAATTCAAATATGTTACCAACTCCACCAACCAAAATGAATGCACTTACGTAGCAGTAAAGATCCTCGGAAATCCCCCAATCGACCAATCCCAAACCAAAGAGGAGTAGGAAGATCCACAAGAGAAAAGGTTTAGAAGAAAGACCACGTAAAACAACCAGCTAGTGCGTCTCAGATAGACCACAAAGAAGACCAATAGGTAGCAGCTAAGATCCTAAAAAATCCCATGATCGACCAATCCCAAACCAGAGAAGGAGAAGGAAGATCCACAGGAGAAAAGGTTCAGAAGAAAGACCACGTAAACAACCAACTAGTGCGTCTCAGATAGACCACATAGTAGACCAACAACTAGAGTGGAAAACAAATTGTTATTAGTGTACCTTGAAACAAAAAAACCAGTAGAGATCCCTGATATCATCTAGAATCATGATAAAAACTGAATCTAGCTCAGATAATTATGCTTAGACGTATTGCACCTAAAAACAACAACAACTGCACCAACGAAGGCTACATTTAATCAATCTACCTCCACACATGCAGCCAAAATTACTGCCCTTGTGAATTTTGTGACTAATGCTTCCACAATCCAATATTTTATCCTCAACGTCTGCTTCTCGCAAAAGTTGTCGTAGAGATTTTGAAGTAGGCATATTGTCTGCCAATGGATATTTTGTAATTTTCCTCCACCATCCTTGTAGAAATTATGGTGTAGATTTGCAACTTCTCATGAAGTTTTAATCAAAATCACAAGACACAAACCTACTCTATTGCTCTGCGGAAGTTAATTCACAATTTAGAACAAAAATTTCAGACATGCAATAAGAAATAACACACATGCACACAATATTTTTCCTGGGGAAAGAAATATGCTAAAAAACCCAATGCCTACTTGCATTAATCTGATGAATAGAGGTGTATTACAGTTGCTTTGCTCAATTTAGAACAATGTGAAAGTGAATAACATCTCTCTCTACACACTAAGAAGCTCTAACCCAAACTTACTAAATTTCTGCCTCTTCTTGATTCCCTATTTCCTTGTGCAATTCCTTGAGAAATTAGCCCCTATTATTTAGGAATTTTTCCAAAATGGATTGTGCAATTCCCAAGGTTGATCATCTGACTACATGCAAGACCTGTACACTCAAGACTAGTCTACAATTGATGTTACACTTCCTTGGAATCTCCACCACAGCTAGGGAACTCGAATTCTCTGCATGCACTAGTTATTTTGGGTTGATTTATCAGTTAATTGAATGATCACTAAGTTTGACTAAAGTCCCATTGCACAATTGACCTTCCACTAGTTCCTCCAATAGTTGGAACTATTTTAACTGAAAACAACTTGAGATAACTTACTTTGATTTCTACAAATTGTCAATCATGCATGCTTGAATGAACTCTAACTCCTCCAACTTGAATTTTCTATGTAAATGGGGTGACACAAGCCATGTCACACAAGTTAACTACATCCAAGTTGTCTGCTAAAGTGGAAATTCAAATTTTCTCAATTTAATCAAGGCAAAATCAAATTGAGAATTTCTTGCTGCATTTTTCAACAATCCTTTAGGTGAATCTAATCCATGTTGTCGATGACAGTCAGGAGTTCCAACACAACAATGTGTTGATAACAACAACCAGTGGATAGAAGTAGCATTCAAAATAAATGAAACAATCAAAAAACACAAATTACAACACAATCAATGGAGACCCCGAAAAGTACTCCAACTATGTTACTGCGTATCCACATTCAACGAAAGTGCCTCCATTGCTCCTCTCACTAAGCACACATTTGTTGTGGCCTCCATTGCCCTAAATCCCATCAGTTGTTGTCAGCCTCCATCGCTCTGCTTCTTGAAGAACCCATCAATAGTGTAAAGACAGACCCCTAATCCTTTACCTTTACCTTTTTTACGAGTGCCTCGTATTGAAAATTTTAAGACGAAATTAAATTTTAAGACAAACGATTTCTTTTATCTTAAAAAATTGTCTTAAAATCCCCCTCTGTGTAGTAGTGTTGAATCCAATGACAAACAAGTTGTCTCTAATCGTATCAGTAGAGATCGAAGGGACATAAGAGGAATTGATGTTCAAGAAATCTTGCCAGGAAAAGTTGTTGCGTTCTTCAAAGTTGGTTACCCCCACAAAATGAAGAGCCCAAAAAATTGTTGTCTTTATATAAGATAATGTGAATGGTAAGTGAATAGCAACATCGGTATATGTGCGAGACAATAGTAGCCTGCAAGCTGGTGGACTTAGGGTGCACTGTCAGAGTTAATTTTGCAATTGTTAGATAATATTGTTTTAAATTGATATGGTTTTTCCTTAATTTTTAATTGTCTTAAATAGGTTTCGTCTTAATTGTTATTGTCTTAAGTGGCCATTGTCTTAAATGTAAAGTTTTGTCTTAAAATATTTTTGTCTCAAACTGTTTTTGTCTTAAATTGTTTTTGTCTTAAATATAAAGTTTTTTCTTAAAATATTTTTGTCTCAAACTGTTTTTGTCTTAAATATAAAGTTTTATCTTAAAATATTTTTGTCTTAAATTGTTTTTGTTGATATTAAATTTTAATGTAAAATAACTAAAATAAAAAGTGACTTTTTAAGACAAATTTTTGTCTTAAAAAAACGTCTTAAAAATTCCCTTAGTGTACAAGTTTTTACCTTCAACTTCATAACCTGGAGGTTATTGCACATAAATTTCTTCTTCTAGAATTCCATTCAAGAAGTTTGATTTCACATCCATCTGACATACTTTCCACTTGTTCTGATTTTTATGGCTAAGACTGCTCTTACAGTATCTAATCTGGCTACCGGAGCAAACATTTTTCCAAATTCTATTCCCGGTTGTTGTGAGAATCCTTTTGCAACAAGTCTTGCTCTAAATCTGTCAATTTCTCCTTTCTCATTCAGCTTTGTCTTGTACACCAATGAAGTTTTTGTCATTTAGAAAATAAACCAAATCCCAGGTATCATTATTTTCAATAGCTTCAATTTCTTCATCCATGGCTTGCACCAAATTTTCATCTTTGATTGCTTCTTCAAATGAAGAAGGTTGGAATGACAATAATGCAATGTTTGAACTAAAATCCAAATCATCGTAAATATCTTTCAGAATTCTCATTTTTCTCTTACCATTTCTTGATTCATCACCTAATTGACTATTAGGAGAGTCACAATTTGTTGATCTACTTGAAGATCCATGTTGTTAAGAATATCTTGGAGTCCTTGCGGGCATGACTATGTTTGGTGTCGTCACCTATGTTTCTTGCTACTCCTTTTCTACTACATGATCTTCTTCCATCAGTGGCACTTGTGCATCAACTATCTTCTCTATACTCCCATTCCATGACTCCTGGTCTTTGAACACAACATCTTTGTTGATTATGGTCTTCTTGGTGACAGGGTTATACAAGTTGTAAGATTTTGATTGCTCATTATAACAAATAAATATGCATTTTTCACTTTTATCATTCAATTTTACTGTTAGCTCTCTAGGCACATGTGCATAAGCTACACATCCAAACACTATGAGATGAGATACTATTATGAAACCAGCTCAAGAAAAGATAGAAAAGATAGATCAACGCCTTAGAATTCAGCCTCTTCGAGGGGGAAACCTCCTTTACATTACATAAATGAACAATTCTTGGATGATACAAATGAAAATACCTCCTTTCTATATATAGGAGTCTAAGGGGACATAACATAATCAGAGCCGACATAACAATAATAATGTAAGGGCACAATAATAACAATAGTGGGCTTCTATGTGGCACAATAGTAACAATATGGGCACTACATGGGTACATCAATATAATAAGTGGGTTGTACTAATAACAATAAGGGGTTACACTAGTAGTATAGGGGCCTAACATTCCCCTCTCCTTCAAAAAGCATTGTCCTCAACGCTTGAGTAGTTCTTGATGCTTTCATATAAAATTCTTGTCCTCCCATGTGGAATCTTCAGCAATTAAGTTCTTCCACTTGATGAGATACTCTGAAATTGATCGATTTCGTAGTTGTCAGGTTCTTGTTTCCGTGACTACTCCAGGTTCCAATATGTTTTTCCTTCCTCTTCAATTTCTGGCAATATTGTTTGCATTGGAATCTTTAGCAACTTTTGAATAAGTGGCCATACTTCTTTGTCCTTCTTCCATTCATCCCTTGCTTCGTTTATCCAATCTGGTTGGATAATAGAAATAGCACAAAACAATGCTTCCACTTCCTCATCCTTGAAGAGTATTCCCATTCGGTAAGGTCGCCATTTGTTAAGTGCATGTAGTATTGCCAACATTTCTTTCTCATAAATAGCTTTCTTTAGATGTAGCAGTAAAAATACCCAATCACCTACATCAAAACATTTTTCACTATGATGTTGATCTACCTGTTGTCTCATTTGATTTTGCACCAAAGTGGTGTTATCCTTTAAAAGTTGGAGAACTTGTTGTTGATGCTCGATGTGATCTTTCACTGCTTGAACCTTTTTCTTCTTGATATGTCCTTCTATATTTAGAGTTTGAGGAGTGGTAATTTCTTCCAATCCTTTACAAGATAGGGTCGGATTCATTTCTTGACGCTCGATGTGATCTTTCACTTCCTGAACATTTTTCTTCTTGATATGTCCTTCTATCTTGATAGCTTGAGGAGTGGTAAACTCGACCAATGAATTACAAGATATGGTTGGATTCATTTCTTCTTTCTTGATGTGATCTTTCACTTCTTTCACCTTTTTCTTCTTGATATGTCCTTCTATCTTGAGAGTTTTAGGAGTGGTCATTCTTGCTAATAGTTTACAATATATGGTCTGATTCATTTCTTCTTTCTCTGGGGTTGAGTCCTGGCATATATCCTCTTCTTTTGATGTTTCTTGATCATTTTCTTCCTCCTCTTCATACTCTATGTAAAATAATTTCTTCTCAGCACACTTATGACCTTTAGTGCATTTGCTATCACAATTGTAACAAAGCCCTTTTTTCTCTTTTTTCTTCCAATTGTTGTGGTGTAACCCTTGTAGGTTGTGGAAGGCTAGGAGAAACAACACTTTCATCTTTATAGTTGTGAGGGGTAGACTTCCTCGTTTCCATAATTTTACTTTCCAATATGTCACAAAGCCCTTTTACTCTTTCCAATTGTTGTGGTGTTGCTCTAAAGAAGGTGTTTCTCTTTGTATCCTCATAATGTGCTATCATTTCCTCCGTGAGAATTGACCACGTAACAAGTTGTTTACGAGAACAAAGCCCTTTATACCATAAAAATTGATCCGGTTCTAAATATGAAGATGCAATACATACCTTTTATAACAGTGGTACACCATGTAGATCAAAATATTACTCCATCTGAAGTATCCAATTTATCGGATCCTTGCCATCAAACTTCCTCATCTTGCTTTTTCTTGATTTTAGGACCTCGATCTTGAAACGACTGTAACTCTATAATTTTGGATATTTAAGTTCTAAAATTGCTACTTGCAGTAGCCCTCTGTGTCCTCTTTCCAATGCCACCAGTTTGATCCAAATTGGATTCTCCAAGAAAGAGTTATGCACAATCTCCCAAGATGACCTGATTATAGACCTTTCTAGAAGAGCGAACTTGTATGAAATGCCACGTGTCAATTTTTCAACCTTTGGTTCTGAAAAATATATACAAGAAACTACAGTCCGTTCTCTTTCTATACCTTCTTACGAAATTTCAATCCGATGCTCAGAGAGAAAGTTATGATGATTTTCCCCAGGTCACCTGTTTGGAATGTAATTCAGGAGTCTGCCAAAAGACCAACTTCCCCGGATCATATCTCCGCAAATATAGTGCGAAATTCTCTGAAATTCGGACCCAAGGTTCAGCGAGATTTATTGCCAAATGGGTTTTTTTTGTGACTTCTGAAACGTCACAGAAATAAAGTTATAGCGAAAATTCCACGATGACCTTTTTGGAGCAGCAAAATCCTAGAATCCAAAGCTCTGATCCCAAATGTTATGAAACCAGCTCAAGAAAAGATAGAAAAGATAGATCAACGCCTTAGAATTCAGCCTCTTCGAGGGGGAAACCTCCTTTACATTACATAAATGAACAATTCTTGGATGATACAAATGAAAATACCTCCTTTCTATATATAGGAGTCTAAGGGGACATAACATAATCAGAGCCGACATAACAATAATAATGTAAGGGCGCAATAATAACAATAGTGGGCTTCTATGTGGCACAATAGTAAAAATATGGGCACTACATGGGTACATCAATATAATAAGTGGGTTGTACTAATAACAATAAGGGGTTACACTAGTAGTATAGGGGCCTAACAGATACACTGTAATACATACCTAACCATGCTTCTTCTAGTACTTTGTTCATCACACTCTTTGTACAATATTTGTTTATCACATAAACAACACATGCAACTGCTTATGCCCAATACTCATTAGACAAATTTCTTCCTTTCAAAATGCTCCTTACCATGTTCATAATTGTCCTGTTCTTTCTCTCTGCTACACCATTCTGCTGCGGTGTGTACCTAGCTGTAAACTGCCTTCTAATTCCATGTTGTTTGCAGTATCATGGAATGTCTTTAAATCATATTCTCCACCACAATATGACCTCAATACCTTGATTATGCCGATCACTTTGATTCTCTGCTAAGGCTTTGAATTCTTTGAACTTTGAAAAAGTTTCAAACTTCTGGTTAAGGAAGTAAACCCAAGTCTTTCTGCTATAGTCATCAATGAAAGTGAGAAAGTAAAAACTTCCACCAATCGATTATGTTCTCATAGGTCCACACAAGTCTGTATGCACCAGGTCAAGAGGTTTCTTTTCTCCGTATGCAACTCCCTTTGGAAAAATTTCACGGTGTTTCCTTCCCAAGATGTAGCACTCACAAGTACTAGCACTTTCTTTTATGGGAGGTAATCCTTTAACCATATGTTTTTGCTACAACAATCTTAAACCAAAAAAGTGCAAGTGTCCAAACCTCAAGTTACCTAACCAATAATCATTAGAACATGCAATTATAAATGAACTGACCTAATCACTGTAATTCATAATTAGAGGAAAGAGTTTGTTCCTCGTCATTTGCACGTTTTCTATCAGCTTCTTTCTTGGGGGGTTTCATATATAACACACTCATATCCTTGAAAAATAACTTTGTATCCTTTATGTGTCAATTGACGAACACTTATCAAATTATAATTGAGACTAGGGACATAATACACCTCTAAGAATGTCTTTGACTCCCCTTGCTTGGTCAGAATGTTGACCACTACTTTTCCATCTACATCCACAGTGTTGTCAGTTCCCAACTTTACCTTGGTCTTCACAGATTGATCCAAATTTACAACCAAATTCTTGTTGCATGTCATGTGGTTATTGCAACCACTGTCTAATAGCCACACATTATTAGAAGGTTCAAGCATTGTATGGAAAGCTAGGAACATGGATTTAGTACTCTCTGTAGTGACATTAACTCTCTGATTTCCTTGATAAGCTATCTTCTTCCTGCAATCACGAGCATAGTGACCCAATTTATTGCAATAATAAAATCTATCTTTGGATTTATCAACTCTTTGATTATTGTTGAAGCTTTTTTTGTTTCTTCCACTTTCATGTTCATGCTCTTCTCGGACATCTCTCTGACCACCATGTCTTTTGCCTTGTACTCTGCCTCTAAATTTACTTATGCCTCGACCTATGTCTCTTGAAATAAAAAATCGACTTTTGAAAGCGGTTTCTAAAGTGGAATCCTTATTTCCCTCTATCCTTGCCTCATGTGATAGAATTGATCCCATCAGTTCTGTAACAACCCTAGTTAAAAATTCATGCAAAAATATAAAGGCCACAGTGAGGGGACATGTATTCCAAGTTAAATGTTAGGAAAAAAATCCTAGTGCGTGTTCACTTGGTTTCGTAGAAATTCTGCAAATTCTCTACAAATCTCGCTCCGATACCATGTAGAAATTCTCTACAAATCCAGCTCTGTAGAAAATCGGCCTGTAGGTTAACCCGATCATGCAGTATAAATAAAAGCATAATACTATAACCTACTTCTACTATCAATTTGCGGAAGCTTAAAGATTGAGATGAACAATATAACGAGAAGAAGAAGAATCAATGCACAATACACATGAAAATACTTTGGGGAAAGCCTCAGCTAAAAAACCCACTATTTGTATTATCATACAAGGTGTAAATATATAGGAATTATACAAAGCCTTAGCTCTCACAGCTAGCCAACTCTCAGTACAATCCTCACAGATGCTCACAGGAAAACTTGGCTTCTCACAAGCCTTTCTCTCTGCCCTCCAAGCTCCTATTTTCTTGCGCTATTCCTAGTGGATGATTCTCACCTCACCAAGTGGAACACTACTCTCACACACTGTTAGAACTGCGCAATCCTCAAGGAATTGATTCCTTATGCATTCATGAGTTTTCTTTATAAGAAAACACATGCAATTGATAATACATTGTCCTTGACTTTAATCTCAACTAGGTCTTTCTCATAATAGACATGCATGAGTTACTGATGAGGGAATCTTCAGTTAACTGGAGTACACTAGTTGAGTGCATGCATGCATCAACTAACTGTTAACTCACTATTAGTTCCTCAAATAGTTTGGAACTAATTTAATTGGACTTAACTCAGTAAACTGAGTTAACTAATTACAACTCAAATATAACTCAATCTTATCTCCTTAATTTAAGGCGTATCTCCTTAATTTAAGGGATAACTCTTGCATGACATTAGAAAGACTTCTAAATTGAATTTCTCCAACTAATTAATTCAAACTGAATTAATTAATTATTTCCAAGTAACTGGTAAGACTAAATTCGATCTTAATTCACAATTTTAGTTCAAGGACAAATTGAAATTGGAATTTTTAGATTCTATTTTGATCATTTCATGTTGCTATTTTCAAAACTTCCTCTCAACAAGAAAGGAATTCAACTCGATCCCGATCGTGAACCTTTGGACTGTTATGCATGCAACACTTCTCTCTAGTGTTGTTGCTCCAATAACTCCAGAAACAGAAAAAAACATCCAACCTAAATCAGTTTGATGAATATGTCATCAAAGTCTCTGACTACTATTGCCTCTGTCACTTTGATCTCTGACTGCATCAATCCCATTGATTCTTCCCGCTACTATGTACTTTTGGTTCCCATAGCAAGGTATGATCCATGAGATAAAACCTCTCAATGGACCTTGCCCAATTTCAGTCTCCACGGGACTATCACTTCACATCACCCCACCTCACACCTAGAGGTGTGGCTGCATGTGATCCCTCTACCCACTTGGATCGAAATTCCCCCCTAATGGAGATATCTGCATGAGTGGATCTCTTCACTCGATCTCCTCTCTGCTTCTCCAATTATGGCTCCTCCATAATTGTCTGAGACTTCTTCTAGGGCTGCATGTTGAGAAGTAATTTAATCTCCCTCTCAACCATCAAGTCTCTAACATTTTCCTTGCTCCTCAAGGCTTTGCATGCATCATTAACCTCAAGAGCATACAAGTTCTTAACTCGTAAACCGATCTCTTTCACTTGTCTCTTGGTGATGTGTCTAAGGAAAACCTTTCCCTTACTAAAAAACACATCATAGCCACAGTCTTCCAATACCGCGACTGAAAAGCAACTGTGCTCATGCTCCCTCTGAAAAGCAACTGTGCCCATGCTCCCTCTGAAAAGCAACTGTGCCCACTCCTGAAACACTATACTTTCCGTCGTCACCCATCTCTATGCGCATCTTATGGTCTTTCTCCTCCAAGGCACTGAATAAAATTTTATCACCAGTCATGTGGAATAAGGCTCCACTGCCAATATACCAAACACAACCCATCATTGATGACACCATGCATGCGATGAGGGTAAAGTCCATTTCGAACTGAGAGGCTAATGCCTCACCTTCCGATCCTTCCGAGGATCCCTTCTTGGACTTCTTCGATGGGCATTTAGTCGCATAATGTCCCATCTCAATTGAAGTATGATATGAATTTGATTTGCACCTGTAACCCCGAACTTCAAACTTCAAATTCTCTTCTCTATATACTGTTCATAGCTTCGATAAACTTGGCTCTGATACCATGTATAAATTCTGCAAATTCTCTATAAATCTCGCTCTGATACCATGTAAAAATTCTCTACAAATCCAACTCTGTAGAAAATCTGCCTATAGGTTAACCCGATAATGGAATATAAATCAAATCAGAATACTATAACCTACTTCTACTATCAATTTACGGAAGCTTAAAGATCGAGCTGAACAATATAACCAGAAGAAGAAGAATTAATGCACAATACACATGAAAATAATTTGGGGAAAGCCTTAGCTAAAAATCCCGCTATTTGTATTATCATACAGGGTGCAAATACATAGGAATTATACAAAGCCTTAGCTCTCACAGCTAGCCAGCTCTCAGTACAATCCTCACAGATGCTCACAGGAAAACTTGGCTTCTCACAAGCCTTCCTCTCTACCCTCCAAGCTCCTATTTCCTTGCACTGTTCCTAGTGGATGATTCTCACCTCACCAAGTGGAACACTACTCTCACACACTGTCAGAACTGCGCAATCCTCAAGGAATTGATTCCTTCTACATGCATGAGTTTTCTTTATAAGAAAACACATGCAACTAATAGTACAATGTCCTTGACTTTAATATCAACTAAGTCTTTCTCATAATAGACATGCATGAGTTACTGATGAGGGAATCTTCAGTTAACTGGAGTACACTAGTTGAGTGCATGCATGCATCAACTGATTGTTAACTCACTATGAGTTCCTCAAATAGTTTGGAACTAATTTAACTAGACTTAACTTAGTAAACTGAGTTAACTAATTACAACTCAAATTTAACTCAATCTTATCTCCTTAATTTAAGACTTATTTCCTTAATTTAAGGGATAACTCTTACATGACTTCAGAAATACTTCTAACTTCAATTTTTCCAACTAATTAATTAAAACTAAATTAATTAATTATTTCCAAGTAGTTGGTAAGACTAAATTCGATTTTAATTCACAATTTTAATTCAAGGACAAATTAAGATTGGAATTTCTAGATTCTATTTTTATCATTTCTTGTTGTTATTTTCAACACGTTTATTATGGCTAAGAAAATTGGAAAGCCAATAGCAAAGGCTTTGGAAAGGCATGAGGCATTTATTGGCCTTTTTTTTATGAAAATAATGGAAATTAGGATAAAAGGAAGGTGAAAGTTCATAGGTTGCATGTGAGGAGGAAAATGAAGGAAAATAATGGAAAGTGAGGAAAATAAAGGCCTCATTAATAACAATACTTTTGATAAATTATGTCGTATTAATCACATCATAATTTTTTGGTCGACGTTTCAAACCATCTAATGTGGTTCATCACCAGGATCAGTGGGTAGGCTTAGTCTGTGTAACCTCTTGTCAGTTCAGTTTTGGAGCTCTCTCATTATTCTCTCTCTCTCATACTCTTGGATACTTAGATTTTTCTTAAGCAGTTCAGTTTTGGAGCTCTCTCATTATTCTCTCTCTCTCATACTCTTGGATACTTAGATTTTTCTTGAAGCACTCTTAGAGGGTGTGACATACTTGGGTTTTGGAGCAGGAAAGTGCAAGAGGACATCGGTATCAACAGCTACAATAGGATTTGCTTGTAGGTACTAAGTTTCATGTATATTTTTCTCACTACTTTTGGCATGCATGGCATATGCATGTGAGATTTTTGTCATGATCTATCACTGGCATGGAGGATTTCCTGGATTGACAGTGGATTACCTAGCCTTGCAATTTCCTAGATAGTCATGGACTTTGTGGGTTTATTTCCTTGTCTTGTTTTGGTTGGTTCTCATGTTTCCTTTGCTTGGGTTGAGTTATTCCTTCCTAGAAGCCTTGGTTGGACAAACACTATGGAAGCCCTGTAATAGCTTGGGTTGAGTTACTAATCTTGGAAGCCTTGGTTGGAAAAACGCTCTAGAAGCCCCTAGTGGGTTAAATTACTAGTCCTGGAAGCCTTGGTTGGAAAAACGCTCTAGAATCCCTTGGTGGGTTGAATTACTAGTCCTCGAAGCTTTGGTTGGACAAACGCTCTGGAAGCCTGATGACAGTTGTGGGTTGAGTTACTAGTCCTAGAAGCCTTGGTTGGAACAAATGCTCTGGAAGCCCTAAAAGGTTTGGATAGGGACCAATATGATGATGATTTTGTGATGTCCGGCCGTGAGGTGGAATCACTATTTGATGGGTTGAGGTGCATGGCCTCTGGAAGCCTTGGATGGTTTTGGATTGATGTGTTCTATGAGATCCCACATTCATTCTTGGAATGTGGCATGGGGCTGAATTGTTGAAGAGAGATTTGGGTCAGCCATTCTGATGCAGGAGCATGTGACTTAGAGGGAAAAAGTCTTCAAACATATTCCAAAAATCAAAAAAAAAATCTACAGGCAAGGGAGTGGGGTCCTTTAGCCAGCAGTTTCCATGCTTTCCTAGTTTAAGACAGGGATAGAATTAAGAATAAAACATTCTATAATAATCGCTCATAGATAAGCGATAATAACTTTTATGCATGAATGCTTTAAATCACTCTATGTAAAAGCATGCTTTTGTAAAGGGTAATGGCCGAGAAGGCTTTATCCATTGATTATAAATAAAATGATGGGAGGCTCAGAGTTAGAGTCGGGCCGGAAGTAGTATCAACTGAGAAAACCTCTCTCTATGCATTTAATTTGATAGTTCTCTATTTTCTGATATATGTATGCATGTATCGGCTCAATTGTTTTATTCTGAGATTGAATATGAATGAATTAGCCTCATTTTTCCAATTGATGCTTAGGCTGACCCTTTAGAATCATTTTCCCTTCATAATCGGCGCGCGCAGGCTTCTTAAGCCATTTTACAGAATTCCATGGCAAACTCTGTTTACACAGAGAAATCATGATAATTCCTTAAGCGAAACTCAGTTCCGGACCTGAAACTTTATTGGATTTGGTTCATACCCATATCGGGTCTGAACCAATATCGCATCAGAGAAGCGGAAGAGGAGTAGAGAGCCTTTGGAACTGCCGAGTGCGAAACCCCGACATTCCGGACCTGAAACATTATAGAGAAGGGTGGAAAGGGGCATCGGGTCTGCGAGGACGATCGCATCGCAAACCTGGAGGCAGAAGGAACCAAGCATAGGTGCTTTGGAAGTCGCCGATAGCGATTGCCAATTATCGCATTGGGAAAAGGGTGGAAAGGGCGATTATAAAAAGTGTCGATAGTGTTATTTGCGTTTAACGCAAGGACTTGAAATATAGCGCCGATAGTGTAATTCCCTTGGAATTACACCAAGACCATTTAACCGTTGTAACAGTGTTAAAAAGCGCGATAGTGTGTTTTGTTCCCTTGGAACACAAAAGTCGTTGATTGTGTATTTTGCGTTAAAAACGCAGTTTCTCAATTTAAGAGGGCTGACAGTGTTTTGTGTAATTCCTTTGGAATTACAGTTTCGATAGGAACAGAGGCTCTATTTGACAATTAACCAAGATAGAGGTGATTGGGGAAAAATCCATGTGGCTTTCAATTTTATCGTTAGATGATTGATACGAAATCAGAAGAAGAAAGGGAGCTTTAGCCTGAAATTGAAGAATTTATTACCAGATTTGAGAGGTTATCCATATCGCCTACACCCATGCCACCATTAGTGGTATCAGAGCAGCCAGCTGACATTGGATTGAATCTCAGAAGCAGGAGAAGGAAAGTTACTATGGCTTTCAAATTTGGAAGAGGACGAGGACATGGTGGAAGAGGACAACCTGTTGCAAACGCTAAAGTAATGGAAGTTGTGCAACAAATGCAAGCTAGGTTGGATGCATTAACAATAGGTAGAAACATAGATGATGGAGATGTTAGTGAACTTGAGATTGAAGTTGCAGAGGAGGAAGCTGTAACAGTTACTCCTAAGATGAGGTTCTTTCAGTCAGTGTTGAGATCCACAGCCAGGCCAAAGACCGAGGTTCGGATATATGAAGGAGGACTAAATCCAGAAGAATTAATAGACTAGATTAATGGCATGGAAAAATTCTTCGACTATGAAGAAACAGAAGATGAGAAGAAAGTGAAGTTTGTTGTTACCAAGCTAAAAAGCCATGCAACGCTTTGGTGGGATGGTGTGCAGGCAAAAAGGAAAAGACTTGGCAAGCAACCAATCAAGAATTGGAGCAAGATGGTAGCAAAGCTAAGAGGTAAGTTTTTGCCAAGTAATTATCAGCAAACTTTGTTTAGACAAATGCAAAATGTTAGACAGAGATATTTGACGGAGAAAGAATACACAGGGGAATTCCACAAGGTAAGCATAAGAATTTGGGAAGCCCAGGATACAGATGAGAAGGTGGCTAGATATATGAATGGTCTCAGGATGGACATTCAAGATGAGATAAGTCTATTGTCTCCTAAAATAGTAGAAGAAGCTTATCAGATAGCACTAAAAGCTGAAGAAAAACTCATGAGGAAGCAGTCTACCAGAGGGAGAGGTACTTTCCGAGGAAGGGGAAGTCAAGGTGGTAGAGGAAGATCTACAACACCTAAAGATGGAGCTAGCAGCAGCTCAACCCAGCATGCAACCACAGGAGGTGATGCAAGAGGCAGAGGGAGTTTTTCTAGAGGAAGAGGAGGCAGAGGAAGAGGCAGAGAAATAAGATGTTACAGATGTAACAAGCTGGGACACAGAGCTTTTGAGTGCCCAGAGAATGCAGAAACAAATCATAGGAATGCCATTGTTGCTCAAGCTGAGGGAGAAGCACCAGCAACAGCAATAGCAGAAGAAGAAAATGTACCGGAGAGAGGAGAATCTTTGGTAGTTAATAAAGTTCTGCTCAAGCCTATAAAGGAGATGGCTGAACCATCACAAAAGAAGACCTTGTTCAGAACCATGTGTAAGGTTCAAGGGAAATGTTGCCAAATGATCATTGATAGTGGCAGCACTGATAATTTGGTCTCTACAGAAGTGGTGGAGAAATTGAAGCTAAAGATAGTGAAACATCCAACACCTTACAAGGTGTCATGGTTGCAAAAGGGACATCAACTATTGGTGAATGAACAATGTGAAGTAGAATTTCAGGTGGGCAAGTATAAAGATAAAATCATTTGTGATGTGATGCCAATGGACGTGTGTCACATATTGCTTGGAAGGCCTTGGCAATATGACAGAGGAGCCATGTGTGATGGGAAAAGAAACACCTACAAGTTTGGAAAGGATGGTGTCAATCATACGTTGCTGCCTCTACAAGAAGAAGATGTACCAGGAAAGAAGACTGATCTTAAAACTCTTTTACTTGGAGGAAAGGAATATTTGAAGCAGACTGAAGAAAATGAGGTAAATTTTGTTGTAATTTGCAAGCCCAAGGTAATAATGACTTCTACCAAAGTTTATGATTTACCCATTGAAATTCAAGAAATGTTGGAGAAATATTGTCATATTATTGTTGATGATTTTCCTAATGAATTACCACCCATTAGAAGAATCTGCCATCATATATATTTGATTCCTAGAGCAAGTCTACCTAATAGAGCAGCTTATAGAATGACTCCTACAGAAAATGAAGAAGTTAGAAAGCAGGTGCAAGAATTGCTTGACAAAGGGCTAATCAGAGAAAGCTTGAGTCCTTGTGCAGTGCCAACAGTGCTAAGTCCAAAGAAAGATGGAGGCTGGAGAATGTGTACAGATTCAAGAGCCATTAATAAAATCACAATCAGGTACAGATTTCCTTTGCCTAGAATTGAAGATTTAATGGATTGCTTGAGTGGAGCAAAGTATTTTTCAAAACTAGATCTTAAAAGTGGGTATCATCAGATAAGAATAAGAGAAGGGGATGAGTGGAAAACCACTTTTAAGACAAATGAGGGACTGTATGAGTGGAGAGTAATGCCTTTTGGGTTGTCAAATGCACCAAGTACATTTATGAGGCTCATGAATGAAGTTCTTAAAGAGTTCATTGGTAAGTTTGTAATAGTATATCTGGACAATATATTAGTTTACAGCAGGTCTAAGGAGGAGCACGTGAGGCATTTAAATTATATCTTACAAAGGCTGCAACAAGAGAAATTATTGCTGAATTTGAAGAAGTGTTCATTCATGAAAGAAGAGCTAGTGTACTTGGGTTTTGTTATTTCTGCTGAAGGGTTGAAGATGGATCCAGAGAAGATCAAGGCAATTATGGAGTGGCCTTCACCCAAGAGTGTTTTTTAGGTAAGAAGTTTTCATGGTCTTGCTAGATTTTATAGAAAATTTATCAAGAACTTTGGTAAGATTAATGCACCTATTATTGAAACCATAAATAAGGATAAACAACCATTTAAATGGACTGCTGAAGCAAAGAAGAATTTTCAGCTGTTAAAGAAGAAAATCACTGAAAAGCCTATTTTGGTTCTGCCTGATTTTAACAAACCTTTTCAAGTGAAGTGTGATGCCAGCGGAGAAGCAATTGGAGGTGTTTTAAGCCAAGAAGATAGACCAATAGCTTATTTTAGTGAAAAGCTAAATGATTCCAAAAATAAGTATTCTTCTTATGATAAGGAGTTCTACGCAGTTGTGCAGTCATTGAAGAAATGGAGGCATTATTTAATGTCAAAGGAATTTATCCTTTATTCAGATAACCATGCACTACAGTTTATAATGCAACAGCCAAAGCTCAACCAGAAACATGCTAAATGGGTAGAGTATCTTCAAGGTTTCCATTTTGTTTTGAAGCATATAAATGGGCAGTCAAACAAAGTTGCAGATGCCTTAAGTAGGAGAAATATATTGCTTCAAGAGAGTCAAATCCAACTGTTGGGTTTTGATTTTCTTAAAGAATTATATGAGATCGATTCAAATTTTAAAGAGGCGTTTGAGGCCTATAAAAATCCTGTTTTGATGGATAGAAGTAGATGGTTGGATTACTTCCTACAAGATGGACTGTTATTTAAAAAAAAATCAGTTGTGCATACCAAAGAGAAACATAGTGGAGGACTTGCAGGACATTTTGGTGTAAAGAAGACTTTTGAACAGCTAAACAGATTTTATTTATGGCCGAAAATGAAATCTGAAGTGGAGAAGTATGTGAGAACTTGCAAAGTCTGCCAATATGCAAAGGGAAGGATCCAAAACACAGGTTTATATAACCCATTACCAATTCCAGATAGGCCTTGGGATATGGTAATTATGGATTTTGCGTTGGGCTTACCAAAGACTCAAAGAGGTAATGATTCAATTTTTGTTGTAGTGGACATATTTTCAAAAATGGCACACTATATTCCATGTTATAAAACTAGTGATGCTTCTCACATTGCTAATTTGTTTTTTAAGGAGATTGTAATATTTCATGGGTTGGCCAAAAGTATTGTCTTCGACAGGGATTCCAAATTTGTTGGTCGTTTCTGGAGGACACGATGGAAGAATCTAGGAACTAAATTAAGTTTCAGTTTTGCCTATCATCCACAAACTAATGGAAAGATTGAAGTGGTGATCAGGAGTTTAGGCAATCTTTTAAGGAGCCTTACTGTAGAACATCCAAAACAATGGGATCAAGTGTTAGCACAAGCTAAGTATGCATATAATGACTCACCTAATAGGAGCACAAGACAGAGTCCATTCCATATTGTTTATGGAATGCATCCAAGAGGATTAGCTGAGTTGAGAAACTTGGGAAAAGAAGAAATGAGAAGTGCAGAGGGTGAAAATTTTGCTTCAGAAATGCAAGCAATACATGAACAAGTGAAGCAACAGCTGCAGGATAGCAACATTAAGTACAAACCAGAGCAGATATGAGGAGAAGAGAGGTGAACTTTGAAGTTGGAGATCTGGTCTTAGCACATCTCAGAAAGGAGAGATTTCCAAAGAGGGAGTATAATAAATTGAAGTTCAAGAAAATTGGGCCATGCAGAGTGTTAAGAAAGTTTTCTGCAAATGCCTATGAGATTGAGTTACCCCCTGATGTTGGAATATCACCAATTTTTAATGTTGCAGACTTGTACAAGTATGAGAGTGGAACTACAGATGATACAGCACAAGATCAAGAGACCCAAGAGATTGATTGGGTAAAACAGTTACCCACAGCAAAGAATTTGCAGCCAGAAAGAATTCTGGACAAGAAAATGTTTAAGAAAACAAGGGGACAAGAGTACTTCCAGTATTTGGTAAAGTGGAAGGATTAGCCGACCACTGAAGCTACTTGGGTTACAGAAGACATGCTACAGAAACTAGGCAGTTCTGTAGATGAACTCATGGACATGAGCCCATGAAGAATTTTGTCCTCAGGAGTCTGATGCAAGAGCATGTGACTTAGAGGGAAAAAGTCTTCAAACATATTCCAAAAATAAAATTAAAAAAAGTCTATAGGCAAGGGAGTGGGGTCCTTTAGCTAGTAGTTTCCATGCTTGCTTAGTTTAAGACGGGAATAGAATTAGGAATAAAACATTCTATAATAATCGCTCATAGATAAGCGATAATAACTTTTATGCATGAATGCTTTAAATCACTCTATGTAAAATCATGCTTTTGTAAAGGGTAATGGCCAAGAAGGCTTTATCCATTGATTATAAATAAAATGATGGGAGGCTCAGAGTTAGAGTCGGGCCGGAAGTAGTATCAACTGAGAAAACCTCTCTCTGTGCATTTAATTTGATAGTTCTCTGTTTTTCGATATATGTATGCGCGTATCGGCTCAATTGTTTTATTTTGAGATTGAATATGAATGAATTAGCCTCATTTTTCCAATTGATGCTTAGGCTGACCCTTTAGAATCGTTTTCCCTTCATAATCAGTGCGCGTAGACTTCTTGAGATATTTTAGAGAATTTCATGGCAAACTCTGTTTACACAGAGAAATCGTGATAATTCCTTAAGCGGAACTCAGTTCTGGACCTGAAACTTTATTGGATTTGGTTCATACCCATATCGGGTCCGAACCAATATCGCATCGGAGAAGCGGAAGAGGAGTAGAGAGCCCTTTGGAACTGCCGAGTGTGAAACCCTGACATTCCGGACCCGAAACATTATAGAGAAGGGTGGAAAGGGGCGTCGGGTCCGCGAGGACGATCGCATCACAAACCTGGAGGCGGAAGGAACCAAGCATAGGCGCTTTGGAAGTCGCCGATAGTGATTGTCGATTATCGCATCGGGAAAAGGGTGGAAAGGGCGATTATAAAAAGTGCCGATAGTGTTATTTGCGGTTAACACAAGGACTTGAAATAAAGCGTCGAGAGTGAATTACACCAGGACCATTTAACCGCCGTAATAGTGTTAAAAAGCGCGATAATGTATTTTGTTCCCTTGGAACACACAAGCCGTCAATTGTGTATTTTGCGTTAAAAACGCAGTTTCTCAGTTTAAGAGGGCCGATAGTGTTTTGTGTAATTCCTTTGGAATTACAGTTTCGATAGGAACAGAGGCTCTGTTTGACAATTAACCAAGATAGAGGTGATTGGGGAAAAATCCATGTGGCTGTCAGTTTTATCGTTAGATGACTGATACGAAATCAGAAGAAGAAAGGGAGATTCAGCCTAAAATTGAAGAATTTATAGCCAGATTTGAGAGGTTATCCATATCGCGTGCACCCAGACCACCACATTCTACGGTCAGGTGGAATGTGGAACTCCTATCCCAGTTTTGGATTTGCCTCATCAATATGAGGTTATTTCTCCTCGTATTTCTATGAGTATTATACTGGTTTATATGTGGATCATATGGTTGTGATTTCATTGGTATTTTTGTTGTTATTATGTTGGTTATATATGTTTTTTTATGACAATATCTATGAATGGCTCTCATCATTTTTTTACTTCTAAATGAATGAACAATGTATTTATGACCTAATGGATGAAATGGAAGTTGATGTGTTAAGTCATCAATGTTTCTTAGCGAATTTCAGCTAAGTATGAGACCCCTATGCTCAGATCTATTATTTACACCTATAGATTACATATTCATGATATGTTTGACAAAATCTCTATCATGGCTAGTAAGGGTCCAGTCAAGGTCTTATTCAAGTAATTATTGTTTCACTTCCATTTCCTTGTTATATCATTGTTCTAAATATGTCATTCTATTATGGGCAGCGACCTGGGCTCTGGGCCTAAAAAAGTGGCTCAAATCCCAGGGACGTTGGCACAACACTGTGCAAAAACTTCCTTGGACATTGGCTTGCAGGCCTATGAGAGCGTCCAGAGGTCCTTGGATGCTATCATGCCCATAGCATGAGAGCGTCCAGAGGTAGATTGGTGCAAAATCTGAATGGAACCTAGGGGCTAGTTGGCAGCAAGGTTGGATTAGTTCCTGAGAGTCCTAATGTTGATGTTGAATGTTTGTATGGTGGGTTTCCATTAGTTCCACTTCCTTAACGTGACTTAGGAGGTTGAATTATATCATAGTGGCCTCTCGTCGCATGTTTATCTTGGGTGGTCGGTCGCTTGGATAGATGTGGGAGGAGGGTGTTACAGAGAGGTATTAGAGCATCATTCACTCCTCGGACTAGATGAGTGGTGTGTTGGTCATGCATTCATATGAGTTACATATGTGTTCCTTATGCTTGTAGTCCATGTGTTTGTTGCATTTTCATGGTGCTGATCATGGTTGTAGTGATGTCGCCATGTGAAGGTTGATGGTGTGGTTGTGGAATGTATTGTCATGAGTGTATGATTATATATGCATTTGTTATGCATGTTGGTGCTTATATTTTGTTAGGAATGCATTTTCATGGTGAAGGTTGTTTTGCATGAGGTCATTGTATACAATTAGGTCATCATGATGATATTGGTATGTTATAATGCTAATGTGTTGGCTGAGATAGAGTAGGAGATTTAGATCATTAAAGTGAAGTTGCAGCGTTGGACCTCACGGCAAGAACATGTCATCATGCAGCTTTGTATGTTGGGCATGCCAGTATGTAGGTTAAGGATTGTTATATGCATTATGGTTATGTGTATGTCTTTCATTCTATTGATGTTATGGTTACATACATGATAGATGCTAGTTGATTAGTGTAGTCATATGCATATGTGTCAGATAGTCATGAATGATAGTAACATGTGGTTATATGTGTTGCTATTGTTGTTTTATGCTAGATAACTTGATGATTATGTTATATGTTATATGTTTTTGATGAGTGTGTTATAGGTTAACTTGTTGTTATATGATAGTTAGCTTGATGATCAGGTTATATGTGGTTGATGAGCATGATGTGTAACTTGTTGTTGTTATATGCTAGTAACTTGATGATTAGGGTTATTACATTAATATCTTGATGTTATATGTATTAAGTTGGATTGGTCTATCCAAATGGTTAGGGTTATGACATTCAAGCATGACTGTACAAATGTGATTATTATGCATGAATGACAATGTTTATGAGCTTATGATGTGAAGATGTTAGTTAGTGACTATTATGGATATCATGACCTTATTTGTGTTTAAGTTTACATGTTTTGAAGTTATATCGTGCTAACCTGGATTGATTGTGCAGACAAGATCACCTCCCCTGAGATACATTAAGGTATGAATTTTCTTATGTCGTCTACTTTGTGCTTGATTGCTTGATTATGTCATTTATTTGGTGTTTGAGTGTTTAGTGCCTATTATGTCGTCTATTTGATTTATTTAATATTGTATGTTTGCAAGTTGGTTGAATGTTTGATGAATTACATAATATGAGTATGTGTTCCAACGATCTTGTTTTAAGATGATTGTACTAACTCATATATGTTGAGACAATTGATATGTACTTGAGTGTAAGTAGGTGATAGTTGTAACATTATCTATTACGATTGATGAATGAAAGTCGATCGTTGAGTATGACATGGTTGTTAGTCTTAGTGGAGGTTGATTTCAAATTGATAGATATGATTGTCTTGATATTTGGAACATGTGGTTAACATGTGTGAGCAGTGCAGGAAACATGCTTGGTATTAGCATGACAAGGTAATAGTTGATGTATTTATATAACTAATAGTTGCGTGATGTGACAGTGCATAGTAATACTCAATTGAAGCAAGGTATAAAGGTAAAAGAAGGTAATTTGACAAGAATTCCTCTGGCTATGTTTGGAAGCCCCCATTCCAAAAGAATGATTTCTTTGCATACATGAAGTCTTCTAACCTTAATCATTTCTGACATTATGTGGATATGTGTTAGATTCATTAACATGTACTTGACAGGTATATTGGCTAGTCTCTAGTTATAGGTGGATATGTCCATGGAATTGGAGTCCCTTGAAAGATGGTGTGGATGTGTTCCATTGCACGAAATGTGTTTGGCACAACAAGGTAAGGTAACCAGTGTATTATTATGTTTATTTATGCACTAACAATTATGTGTTGATGGCAATATGATTCAGGGGATTGCATGGCAAACAAACTACTATGAAATATTGAAGAAGGCTTAGGTTGAGCTTTCCTTTGGAAGCATTGGGAACCATGGGGATTAATTCATGGTGTCTATTGTTAGTCTTGTGCTTTTGGTATTTTGTAATTTTCTTGCGCTTGATTTGCAGTTTTTTTATGTCTAGTGCATGAACATGTCACTTTATTTGTGATGTCGTGTTGTTATTAGTTTTTTGTGGTTTTCTTCTTGGATGCTTTTGGTTCTTGCCTTTTATGTTTTGAGAGTCTTAGGAACTGGTTGGGAAAGAGGAAAGTTAATGGAGCTTGGGGAGAGCTGTGTGGTACTTGACAGGTAAGGTAAGACCTAGATGAAGCTGGTGCATATATAAAGGAAGTTGAAAGCAAGAGTATGACAGTCAGTTGGACTAGTTGGGTCTAATGGTGTAAATAGATGATGACGGGATAGTCATGGGAAATGTCATCAAGAAAGGTGAAGTAAATGGATCTTAGGCATCAGATGCCTTCGCTATGTTGGGAATTGTTGTTCTCGATGTTGAGAATGTGTTGCGTGCATAAATGGAATTCTCTTAACCTTGACCTTATGATACCTTCCAATTACATTGTGATCATGATTATGTTGATGTCAATATGCGTATACATGTATGTATGTATGTATGTCATGTATGGTAGGGTCATCATGTATCATGATTATTTTATGCTAATGTTTTATGTAAGTATGTATGTTGTTGGCTGACTAGATCATTATTATTTTATGTTGATGTTTATATGTATGTATGTTTATGCATGCATATCGTTGTCTAACAAGATCATGATTGTTTATGCTAATATTTATGTATATGTATGTATGTATGTATCTATGTATCTATGTCAATGTCCAATAAGGTTGTTAGGGATCATTCTTGTGGAGGAATGACTTCTTATGGAGGTGAATGGCATGACGAGGTTCCTAGTCTTATGGGAATCAAGTGGGAAGAGTAGTCATGATGAATATATGAGGTCAGTATCACATGGATATGAATTGATATTGTATGCTTGTATTATGCCTATTTTTATGTTATAACAGGTAATGCTAAAGGATACATTAGTGGAATGAAAACAATGTGCTTTGTGACATGCTAGGATAAGCATGGATGGTAGAGAGACACTAGAAGCAAGGTTTCTTGGTAGAGACAGTGTGGTTTTGGATGTATGCTACTACTATTGTGTGTATGTTCTATATGTTGTACATGTTGCATCTGTGATGTTATGTGCATGTTGTGTTGTGCTTATATAGTGTGTGTACATGTTGTTTATGCAATGTTATATACAGAGTGGTACAAATAGTGTTGTTTGAATGTTGCATATGTAGTTTTGGGTATATATGGTGCTATGTACATGTTGGATATATGGTGTTGTGTGCATATTGTACTGTGCACATGATGGATATGTGGCGTTGTGTCCATATGATGTTGTGCACATGTTTGATATGTAGTTCTATGTACATAGGGTGTTATGTACATGTTGTATATGCAATGTTATGTACATATGGTGTTGTGTGCATGTTGTACATATGGTGCTATGTACATATGGTGTGTGCATGTTGTACAAGTGGTGTTGTGAGCATGTGGTACAATGTACATGTTGTACATGTGATGTTGTGTACATGTCGTGCATGTGATGTTATGTACATGCGGTGTCGTGTACATGTCTTGCATGTGGTACTGTGTACATGTGGTAATATGTACGTTGTACAAGTGGTGCAGTGTACATGTGGCATTATGTACACGTTGTGTAGGTGGTGTAGTGTACATGTGATGTAGTGCACACATTGTGTAGGTGGTGCGATGTATAGGTGGTATTGTGTACATGTTGTATATATGGTACTAGTGTACGTGTGGTATTGTGTGCATGTTATATGTGTTGTGTTGTGGGCATGTGGTACTATGTATGTGCATTGTGTAGTCAAGCTATCGTGACATGTGTATTTGTTATGTTGTACTCTGTGTACGTATATGTATTGTGTGGGGTTGTACATCAGATATAGATGTTTGTATTGTTTTGTACACTGGGTGTAAGTGTATGTATTGCGTGGTGGTATACATGGTTGTAGGGACATGTATTTTGTTGTATTGTAGATTGGGTGTAGGTGTATGTGTTGTGTTCCCAAGTGTAGATGCATGTATTGCATGGTGTTGTAAGTCACGTGTGGTTGTCTGTGTGTGATGCACACTATGTGTATGTGCCCATGGTTGAGGAGAAGACACTAGGTGTTTTCCGGGTGTGGCAACTGATCTCGAGTGCATACGAAGTAAGGACAAAGGTAGAAGCTTAGGATTGATTAAAGGATAAGTATTAGTATTTTATTTTAGCTTTATTATACATGTGATCTACGATTCCAGTTTATGATGGTTACATGTGAGTTATGATTTTGATTTATGATGGTTATGTTTGAGCTAACCTGATGTGATATGTTTATACATAATTATTTGGTTAAAGATGTTAGTTTGACTTATTGTGACAGGAAGCGAACATAATTGCAAGTGTACCTTATTGACGAGCCACTAATAAAGTATGATTTGAAGTTATTTCAATTTATTTTGAATTTAATGGAAATTTTGTGCTTGGTACGGGAAGCACGGAAATGCCCGATCGAGTGGTTGATATTGGCTACAAGAAATTGCAACAGCAAAAGGAATTAGAAAATACAGTAGTATGTTGGTAAAGTATTCAGGAGTAGGGCCATTATGGAACACTCACAACCAATAGAGTCCATTGATTTCCATGAACATGCTATGACTGGTATGATGGTTTTAAGGAAATGATATGTCTTGGTTGTTGTATCTTCCAATGCAAGGAAGCCTTGCCAAGGGATGGATTGTCGGAGATGGGGTGCCAATGGAACTTGGAAGGTGTGTGACTACACAGAAGGGGTGACCGGATTTCCCGAGGGACTGTGTAGTAGAGAAGGGAAGGTCGAGGATGGATTTGGTTTTGGTCATTACCATTGCTAGATGGAATCAAATGCACATTGGGAGTGTGCCCTGGAACAATGAGTTTGTAATTGTTCACTGAGAAGACAAGTGGCGTAGGATTAGAGCGCTAGACATTGGATGCAGATTTGACCTTACAGTGGATTCTAGACTTCCTAGGAAGGAAGTGAATCCTGATATTACTTTGAGCGTGGAGGTGTGAGCCTCTAGATTCCTTTTTTGTGGACGCAGGCATCATATCCTTTTATTTTTTGGTTGAGAAAATTTGCATATGTATATATGTGTATATTATTGTAAATACTATATCGAGCTCGTTTATAAAACTCCACAAGCAGTATGCTTATTTTTTGGGTGAAGAAAATGTGTATGTGTGTATGTGATTAGTGTAAATATCGTAATGAGTTATGTTATAAAGCTCTAGTAAACAGTATGTTTGTAATTTTTTAGCATATGGTCATTGTAAACACTACAACGAGCTATGTTATAAAGCTCCATGGGTAGTATGTTTTGTTTTCAACAGTCTTTTTGGTTATAGGTGTCATTGAACACAGAGGAAGGTGTTCCCCCAAAGGGGAGGGTTTTGTAACAACCTTCGTTAAAAATTCATGCAAAAATATATAAGGCCACGATGATGGGACATGTATTCCAAGCTGAATGTTGGGAAAAACATCCTAGTGGGTGTTCACTCGGTTTATTATGGCTAATAAAATTGGCAAAGGCAATGAAAAAGTCTTTGGAAAAGCATGAGGCATTTCTTGGCATTTTATTTATGAAAATAATGGAAACTGGGAGAAAAAAAAAGGTGAAAGGTCACAGGTTGCATGTGATGAGGAAAATGAAGGAAAATAATGGAAAATGAAGAAAATAGAAGCCTTATTATTAAAAAAGCTTTTGAGGATCAGCGGGTAGGCTTAGTCAGTGTAACCTTCTCTCAGTTCAGTTTTGGAGCTCTCTCATTATTCTTTCTCTCTCACATACTCTTGGATACGTAGAGTTTTCTTGGAGCACTCTTGGAGGGTGTGGCTTTCTTGGATTTTGGAGCAAGAAGGCAAAGGAAGAGAAGTAAAGCATAAGAGGACATCGGGATCAGCAGCTATAATAGGATTTTCTTGCACGTACCTAGTTGCATGTATATTTTCCTCAGTAGTTTTGGTATGCATGGCATATGCATGTGGATTTTTGTTCATGATTAGTCACTGGCATGGAGGAATTCCTAGAATGACAGTGGATTTCCTAACCTTTCCATTTCTTTGATAACTATGGAGTTTGTGGGTTTATTTCCTTGTTTTGTTTTGGTTGGTTCTCATATTTCCTTAGCTTGGGTTGAGTTACTAGTTCTCGGAAGCCCTAGTTGGATAAACGTTCTGGAAACCCTGTAATAGCTTCGGTTGAGTTACTAGTCCTGAAAGCCTTGGTTGGACAAACGATCTGGAAGCCCTTGGTGGGTTGATTTACTAGTCTTGGAAACCTTGGTTGGACAAATGCTCTGGAATCCCAGTCGCAATTGTGGGTTGAGTTACTAGTCCTGGAAACCTTGGTTGGAACAAATGCTATGGAAGCCCTGGAAAGCTTGGATAGAGACCAATCTGATGATGGTTTTGGAATTTCTGACCGTGAGGTGGAATCACTATTTGATGGTTTGAGGTGGATGGCCTCTAGAAGCCCTGGATGGTTTTGGATTGATGTGTTCTATGAGATCCCACATTCATGCTTGGAATATGCCACAGGGGTGAATGGCTAAAGAGAGTATATCTGAGTCATTCTACGGTCAGGTGGAACGTGGAAGTCCCATCCTAGGTTTGGATTGTGCATCATCAATATGAGATTAATTCTCCTTGTATTTCTATGAGTATATTGGTTTATATGTGGATCATATGGTTGTGATTTCATTGGTATTTTTGTTGTTATTATGTTGGTTATATATGTGTTTTATGATAGTAGCTATGTATGGATCTCATCATGTTTTTACTTGTAAATGAATGAACAATGTATCTATGACCTAATAGATGAAATGAAAGTTGATTTGTTGAGGAATCAATATTTCCTAGCGATTCTCAACTAAGTATGAGACTCTTATGGTCAGATATGTTATTTACACTTGTAGATTATATATTCGTGATATGTTTGAAAAAATTCTTGTCATGGCTAGTAGGGGTCCAGTCAAGGTCTTATTCAAGTAATTTATTTTTCATTGCCATTTCATTGTTATCTTATTTTTCTAAAAATGTCATTCTATTATGGGTATTGACCTGGGTTTTGGGCCTGAAAAAGTGGCTCAAATCTTGGGGATGCTGGCACATCACTGTGTGAAAAAGTCCCTGGACGCTGGCTTGCAGGCTTGTGAGAGTGTCCAAAGGTCTCTAGACGTTGGCAAACTCATAGCATGAGAGCGTCCAGAGGTCAAGAGGTTCAAAAGCTTAGTGGGACCCAGGGACTAGTTGGGAGCAAGGTTGGATTGGTTCTTGAGGGTCCTAATGCTGATGTTGAATGTCTGTGTGGTGGGTTTCCATTGGTTCCACTTCCTTAACATGATTTAGGAGGTCAAACCATATCATAGTGGCCTCTCGTTGCATGTTTACCCCAGTTGGTCGGTTGCTTAGGTAGATGTGGGAGGAGGGTGTTACAAACTCATCAACTGTCAATGATGCCAAATCCTTGGCTTCTTCTATGGCTACTACCATAGCATCAAATTTGGTAGACAAAGATCTAATGACCTTCTCAACCATTGTTTGATCTTTAATATTTTCACCATAAATTTTTCATTGATTTACGACAATCATGACCCGATTCAAGAAAGAATCGATGTCTTCTATCTCCTTCATTTGTAGACTTTCAAAATCTCTCCTAGTATTATGCAACTTAACAATTTTGACTTTGGCCATACCTTTATAACTTGTTTCCAAGGTCTCCCATGTTGTCTTTACTGAAGACCTGATAATAATATTCTAGAACATTGCTCGGTCCACTCCCTGTTGGATGAGCTGCAACGCTTGCACATTCTTTTTTTTGTATTTCTTTTATAGTTCTCTCTCGGCATTAATGAGAGCTAGTTCTTTTGCTTCATCCTTAAGTTCTAAAAACCCAAACTAAACATGATCTGATACATCATGAGCCTTCAACGTGGCCTCCATCTTAATGTCCCACACATCATAATCCTTCCGATGAAAACTAATGTTAGATATTTGAGAAAATTATATTTCTTCAAAAAATACCCTTCAAATAATAAACACTTCTTTTACTAGAAAACTTTATAAACCCTTTCCAATAAATTCTCTTTTTAACAAAAAAAACTTTGTCTAAACCCTTTTAATAAAACCCTTGATTTATTTTTCATATCAAAATTCTTAAAATATATATATATATATATATATATCTTTTACCATACCATAGCCTTTATAAATTTTCACCTCAAATATGAAGATATCATTTTAATAAAAACCTTCCACCAAAACTTTAATAAAAATTTACTTTAATAAACTCCACTAATTTCCAAAAAAAAACCTTTTCATGACTTCGTGTCACGTATTTAAGAAAAAAATTCATATAAGACCACCCACGTGACTCCTTTTGAACTTCTATAAAGGTCGTTTGATAAGTAACTCAAAAGTCACGTGACCCGAACTTTAAAACCTTTGACTTGAGTCAAAATAACCGACGTTGCACTTCACCTTTCGATAGGGTTGGGAAATCTTGCATTGATAACAATTACGATTTCGGAACTTTGCCTTAAACACGCAGGTTAGGTTATGACACGGAGGAGATGCGGTGGTCATTTTTTTTTAATTAAGCAACAAAATTGTTTTGTATGCTAATTATTCGATAATTTTTTAATAAAAATTTTATTGATTTTTTTAAGTTTTTTTTTCACTCACTTTGTTGGTTTTAGGATTTTATGATTTTTTCTCGGTTTTGATATCAATTTGTTGGAAAGACAGAGAAGGTAAAACACAAATTAACACACAAAACACATGAGTTGTGACTATTTTATTGATCACACAAAAACTTTATGATTACAATGAACCCGGTGAAGTGTATTTAAACCTTTTCGAATTAGGAACTCCCCTAAAATAACTTGACATGCAACCACACACTAAATTTGACTTTACTTAACTCAACTTGAGTGACTCTCTTTTAAGTAATTAGTTATTTTAACATGTATAATAATGTAGCCCTTAGCAAGACCTTGGAATTTGACAAGAAATAACTTAACATGCAACCACACACTAAATTTGACTTTACTTAACTCAACTTGAGTGACTCTCTTTTGAGTAATTAGTCATTTTAACATGTATAATAATATAGCCCTAAGCAACACGTTGTATCTTAATCATTCGATAATTTTCTAATAAAAAAATCACTGATCTTTTTCCCCTTTTTTTCACTTACTCTGTTGGTTTCAGGATTTTATGATTTTTTTCGGTTTTGATACCAATTTGTTGGAAAGATAGAAAAGGTAAAACACAAATTAACACACAAAACACGAGTTGTGATTCTTCTATTGATCACAAAAAAACTTGATGATTACAATGAACCCGGTGAGGTGTATTTATACCTTTTCGGACTAGTGACTCACCTAAAATAACTTGACATACAACCACACACTAAATTTGATTTAACTCAAATTGAGTGACACTCTTTTGAGTAATTTGTTATTTTAATATGTATAATAACATAGCCCTAAGCAACACATTGGAATTTGACGGGAAATAGCTTGACATGCAACCACACACTAAATTTGACTTTACTTAACTCAGCGCCAATGATTCTCTTTTGAGTAATTAGTTATTTTAACATGTATAATAATGTAGCCCTTTTGAGTAATTAGTTATTTTAACATGTATAATAATGTAGCCCTAAGCAACACGTTGGAATTTGACAAAAAAATGGCTATCATAGAGCATTCACATGATGGGAAATTTAGATGCTTTTAGTACACTTATTTTACGAGTCCAAATTTTGATAGTGGATCATTCCCTTTTTGCACTAACGTTAAGATTTGATAAATTCAAAAAAATAAAAAGGTTAGAAGCACTGACAACTTTCTCCAAAGAACTCCGGACATGTGATGTCATAATATTGTCAAAGTACACTCAATTATTTGATGCAAAAATTATTAAAGTATCTCTTTGATGTTCATCAAGTGCACTCCATATTTTTGCAATGTTACCAATGGCTATCATAGGGCATTTTGGCCGTCATAATATTGTCAAAGTACACTCAATTATTTGATGCAAAAATTATTAAAGTATCTCTTTGATGTTCATCAAGTGCACTCCATATTTTTGCAATGTTACCAATGGCTATCATAGGGCATTTTGGCCATTAAATACGTTTAAAGATTTTGAATGAATGTTGTGATCTGTCTTGAATTTTGTAAAATGTATATTTGACCATCAATTATTTTCCTAAAACGTTATTAATACCCTATGACACTTGCACAGATAACATAATAAATTGAACTTGAAGTTGGAAAGAGGTTTATCACTAATAGTGGTTAGATAATCGCTGGCAAGTTGGCACTATGGTTTGATTAAAATTTTATCCAGGATATTTGCGAGAAGCTTCCCCAAAAAATGTAAGAGCATGGATACACTTGATCTGCAACTATGTGTAGTAATTAAAGAATAATCACATGTATCATGGATTTGAGAGTTCGCACCACCAATAGTGATAGGCTAGTGTGATAGGCTAGTGTAACTTATAAAATAGAAAAAGCCTTTCATTTCATTGGTTCGAGATGTTGAAAACTTTCACCCATATCTTCATAAATAAACATGTGTATAAAATTATGGTCTATGCAGAATAGGTGGCTAGACAAAGCAATGGAGGAGTACAAGTAGAGGTGAAAAACAAAATTGACTTTAATACACCTCTCCCACTTTATTAATATAGGTTCAATTCCATTACCCTCTCAAATACAATGAAAGGAAAATTATGGGTGGGAACGCTGATATGTCATGCACTTATTCTTTGTAATATCACTGTGTTGGTTCGGATGGTTGTGCGGTCATGCATTTGGATAGTTGGATGAAGCTTTTTCAAGTTCTGGTAATTTTCCAAATATAAAAATCACATGATCAGAAATTTAGATGCTTTTAGTACACTTATTTTACGAGTCCAAATTTCGATAGTGAATCATTCCCTTTTTGCACTAACGTTAAGATTTGATCAATTCAAGAAAATAAAAAGGTTAGAAGGACTGACAACTTTCTCCAAAGAACTCCGGACATGTGATGTCATAATATTGTCAAAGTACACTCAATTATTTGATGCAAAAATTATTAAAGTATCTCTCTGATGTTCATCAAGTGCACTCCATATTTCTGCAATGTTACCCTTTACAATTTGTAGAAAAAGTCAGTGTGAAAAAAACTTTTGTCACTGGCCTCCGTGGTTTTGTTTGACTTGGTTTGGATTCTCTATTGAGTATTTTGGTCTGAGGAGGAAGGATGAGTAGCAACAATGAGATGTCAATGGAAAGACAGGGTTCAAGCTTGTTGTGTATTCCAAGTGGTCCTATTCTGATTCATTTGAGTGAGCTTAAAGTTATTTTTGAAGTCTTTCATGGCTTGGATTTGGAATTTGAGGAAGTGGGTGTGTGGTATTTTGTGTTGTTGTAGTGTCGTATGCATATTTAGTAACATGGAGTGTTTTGTTGTTTTAATAGTTTTCATTGTTTGTATGTTTATGACTATTTTGATATTAATGTTTATGTGCAAATTCATTCATTGCTTCAACTTATGCTATGTTGGTTGAAAATTGTGAAGATGAAATCTACTTTTCCCAGTAGGAATTCAGGCCTAGTTGTTGTTTGCAGGCGATCAAGTATCCCTCAAGAGCTTTATTCTTAGTTTTGAAAATTCATGTCATTAGAGACACGGTTTAAACATAGTCACAAACACACATTTATGTTATTGAAGGTCTCTTTCTTAGGAAGGAAATGGATAACCTTCCTTCATGCATATAAGTATCATTGAAGGTCTGCTAGTCAAGAAGTAAAGGGATAACATTCATGTCTCTCACACATATATTATTGAATGCCTACTCCTTACCAAGGAAAGAGAGAACCTTTAGTGATTTGGCTACCTAAAATTTTGGGTGAAAGGATGGACTTATTCGTTCTAGATAGGTAAAATATCAATGCAAGAAATTTCTTCTTCTAGCTTGGAATTGACATGTTTTTGGTGTGAGTAATGTGCTTCTATCATGGAATTAACAGGATTGTGGTGTGAGTTATGTGTTAGAGACTATTTTTGTTTTAAATTCGTTCACAATAATTGTTATTTCTGAACTTATTCCATCTGGTGAGACAAAATATCAATGTAATAAGTCTCTTCTTCTAGCTTGAAATTAACAAGTATTTGGTGCGAGTAATGTGTAATGTGTTTCTAACATGGAGTTGACAAATCGTTGGTGTGACTAATGTGTTTTTAGCTTGGAATTAACAAGTTTTTGGTGTGCGTCATGTGTTAGAGGCTATTATGTTTTAGAATTGTTTAGAATAATTGTTATTTCTAGACTTATTCCATCCAGAGAGAAAAAATATCAAAGCAATAAGTCTCTTCTTCTAGCTTGGAATTGACAAGGTTTTGGTGTGAATTATGTATAAGAGACTTTTTATTTTAGAATTGTTATGAACAATGGTTATTTCCAGACCTATTCCTTTCAGGAAGATAAAATCAACAATGTAATAAGTTTCTTTGTCTAAGTCTCTTAATCTAGCTTGGAATTGACAAATATTTGTTGTGAGCAATGCGTTTCTAGGTTGGAAATGATGAGTTTTTGGTGTGACTAATGTGTTTCTATCATGGAATTGACAAGATTTTGGTGTGAGTTAGTGTTATGAGAATATTGCTATCATTTGTATAGCGATATAAAGTTTTGTGATGTTATCATAACATAATACTAGATCTACAATGTCGATTTGTTATAAGTTCGGTTTTTTAATTTTTAAAATGTTCATATACCAAGCATTCAATCTTGTTAATATTAATGTATATCCTATGATCCAAAGCAATGGTAAAATATATATTTTATTTTTAAATCCAATAACATTTATTAGATTATGTAAATTATAACATAAACCATTTTAATGAATTTATTATTGAGTTTTTATCGATAACATTCAAGTTATGCTTGAACATTGATTTTCTGCTGTCGAACTGTGTTTGTCCGAATATATCTGGTTTTGAAAATTGGCATTTAATTTGCAGAATGGCAGAGAGCTTTTCCCGGATGACGGATGTCCAGGTAATCGACCTCCCAGCGACTGGAAGGAAACAGAGGGTCTGTATGTCGCTGGCTTCGGAGAAAGAGGTCTGCTAGGAGTTTGGCATGATCCTCATCGGATCGCGCAGGATATATTTCAGTCCCTCAAGAATGCATTATGATCTTGCAACTTACATCATGCAGATATATAAATTTTAAGGGGTGTGAAATGGTGAGTTTTTGTCGTGTTTCAATTTAGCCACATGTTAAATTTGGATTTATCCAAAGCTACATTTTAGTTGTAGAAGGTTTTCTCCAATAAATATAATAAAATAAAATGGATTAAACTATTTTCATTTATTTGAAAAACAGTATTCTTTTAATTAATTTTTTATGTTTTTTTGTGATTATTATGATGTTATTTGTAAAAATTAAATTTGATAGCGAAAATTATGTTGATAAGATTTATTATAATTTAATAGAGAAAATTATGTTCGTAAAACTTGTTATAATTTGTTATTAGTGTTATTAATTGTAGATGTTTATAATGTTATTAGTTTAGTTTTGGGTTACGTATTAAAGTTTAGAAATTTTTTATTATAATTTAAAAAGAAAATTGTAAAAAATTGGTTGGAAAAAAATTGATGTTTTATTTCTGTAAATTACACATGTAAAATCTATATTTTGACATGACAATGTTAATTAAAATATTTTTGGAAAGTTTTTTATTTGGAGATTATTATTTTTTTCAAGTTTGATTATAAAAGTGTTTAAATTGTTTTTTGATGGTAGAAATAGATTCAACACCATCAAAACCCTTCTCCACCAAAAATCTCTATATTTGATAATTATAACTCAAATTTCAAAAAAATTATGTCAAAATTTCTATTATTTTCGGTTAAATTTGTAACCTCGATACCACTTTCATTTTAACATGCCAATCAGTTACAAAAAAAGTTAAGTTGGCCATCCGCGCCAATCCGTTACAAAAAGCTGATCGGATTTAAATGAAATGAGATAAAGAAAAGAACGTTGAAGATTAGCCGTTAGAGAAAACATGCAGTCATTTAAAGCGTCAAAGAAATATTTAAAAATTAAAATGAAAAGCTGAGTTTGAATTCCGATCTTAAAGGAAATGAGATAAAGAAAAGAACGTTGAAAATCAGCCGTCAGAAAAAGCCTGCAATCATCAAGGCCGTCAAGAAAATATTTAAAAATAAATGAGAAGAGCCAGTGCGTGCCTCCCTGCAAACAGAGAGACAGCCGGGGCGTAGACGCATCCCATTTCCATTCTCTCTCACCAATATACAGCTGGCACGCATACATACATAACCCCATCATCAACGGATCAGACGTACTCGATCATGCCACGTGTGCATGTGAGGGATTGGGTGCGTGAATGGCGGTATTCTGGTATTTGGAGAAGAAGCTCGCGCTCCTCCTCCCTCGTCCGAGGGTAGGATCTCGGCCCTCCGTTTCTTTTTTTTTTTCCGACAATTAAGGCTCTGTGCGGTTCGGTTATTTAGAGGACTGGACACGGGATTTGCTTATGTGAACACAAATTAGTAAAATATGATTGTTGCAATGCACGCAGAGAGCAGATGAACCAGGTAGCGTGGACATAATAATAATAACGACAACTACATGGTGAATCTGCGAGTGTAATAATGTTTTTACGCGAAGTTTTGGCCCGTGAGAAAAGCTAAAAACTCTTATCCCGTAAGGTGGCTAAGGCCGGTGGTGGAGGTGTCGAGCTGGCGGTTTTCTCGCTCGTGGGCCGTGCTCGCCGTTTTCATCTCAAACACACAGACAGACTACGGCCTTAAATTCATCATGGATTAATAATATTCATTGCATCAGTAGCGATACCACTACCCGATTTACTGTTTTACGAAAAATTTAGAAGTTCAGTTGGCTGGTGATCTCCTCTGTCGTAAATTGGGCAAGACTTCATTTTATTTTGTATACACAAATGGCAGTAATCTAACTAGCCTGGTTTTCTTGGCACGAAATTAAGAAAAGATTTTGATAGAAATAGGGATTTTTCTAAATGCATGTTATAATTGTGAGCCAAAATTTTGTGTCACTTCAAAATATTGAATTTATTTCCGCCTTTGCTCGTTGATAATGTTAAATCTATTTCCACGATAAATCTTCATAAATCAGTGTTGAATTTATTTTGGCCATAAAACACCGTTATTGTAAAATTTGTTGAAATTTTCTTTTCGGAATTCTCACAACTTTAACCGTCAAATCAATCGCTCTCCTTCCTTAAACAAACCCATAAAATGCAATCAAATTAATATTTAATTAACATATAAAAATATTAAAGTAATTAATATTATTATAATGAAAAATAGCCCAACCGTAAAATATATAATATATGATCGAAAATATATAATTTAATTTAATATTGATTATTTCACTAATTATATTTCAAAGATTTTATAATGTAAAATTTCAATTTACTAAATAGTTTTCCATATGTACTTTTAGTATGTTAAAGTGTCCAATTTAATTTTTTAAATTAAATAATTTAAAAATATAATAAATAAAATTTTTTTAAATAATATAATGAGTGAATAAGATTCAATAAATACTACTATAATTTTAATCTTTAGAATTTTCTTAATTTATTTTTTAATTAAAAATAATATAATATAAATTTCTAATAAACGTTGATTTTTTTTAATGGAATTAGATATTAGGTATCAAATATAACTTTTGTAATATCTAATGATGCATCAATATTTATATTTTTACAAGTTTTACTTGTCACTGTGGATTTTATTTTTGTATTAACTTGGAGTGTTAAAATTATTAGGCTACAAAGCCAGAACATATGTTGTTAATTATTAATTTAAAGAAATTGATTAGTTTGAAAAAGTATGGCTACTGAAACGGTTACAAGCAGTTCCTATCTTTCCCTTGAAAAAAAGGATAATGACATAACCTTGTGAAAAAAAACGGTGCAATTCCTATCTTTCCCTTGAAAAAAAGGATAATGACATAACCTTGTGAAAAAAAACGGTTAGAAATAGGATGTTGTTGTGAATGGTTTCTTCCCAGAGTTGGAAGAATTAGTCAGTGAGAACAAGACCTTGGATAACAAGGCCCGAGGCTGGACATAGTCAGGAGGCCCAAGGTACCAAGCTAGTTTAACCACTATGAGGAGCTGGAAGAGCTCGGAGGGAGGGGGATTCTGGAAAGGTATTCTGGACATAATTGCCAGATCCATCGCTGGGTGGTGAAACCTTCTAGACAGGGTAAAAACTACATACATACAAGTAAAGCAGGGAAACATAAGTCAGAGAAAGATTCGCTCCTTTATTTTATAAAATGAATAAATTGACATGCTAATGAATGAATAGTATTACTCTGTCAATAATAAATTTTAAGCATACTGTCATCCTTTACAATCTCAATACAATCAGTTAGTTACAAATATCATTGCATCAAAGAAAATAAGGTAATGGAATTTATTTCCATCTACTGAAATGAAATGCACGAGTTATTCCAAGTCTTAAGCAAAAGAACAATTTCTGTAGAAACACAGTTAATTCAAATTATCTTCTAACTACCATCTATTGTGATGAAGATTTAATAGCGTACTGAATTATTTCGACCTATAACTGTATTCGGTCAATCCATGAACATTCATAGGCATTTCTTCAACCATCATTAATCAAAAAGAAAACATACGAGAATGTTAAGTTGTGGATTTCGCATTCAACAGACAATATTTAACAGTATCCAGTATCCACTTCAGAGTATTTGCAAATTTCTAATCGGAATTGTACAATACGCTAAAAATAACCCATTACAGTAAAGATCGACAACCCGGATTTATCACAATGGAAACAGAGATAAGAACCAATCCTTTTTAAACAAAATTACCCAACAGTACATGTGTTAAATGAATGCTTAGGTGGCCAACCCCATATAGGGAAAACCCTGACAGCAAGCCGTTCAGAAAAGAGAAGAAACAGAGTAATCATATCTGAAATGCACAAATTACTGCGAAGTTATTCAAACCCTCAGATAAAGCTACATGCATAAATCCCATAATGTCAAAATATCAGTATAAGTATTGGGCTCTAGATTGGGCGCATCCGTCCCCATCTTTCCGTTCTACAATAACCCTAAGATCTATATATCCACTGAACAGCCGTAACATTTCGGCCGGCGAGCCACCTTAACACATTGATGTAAAGAAAAATCTAACCATCCTCAATCTAAAACGAAGATTGACACCAAGAACTCGCCAGACAACCGAAGAGGAACCAACCTGTAATCGAAGGCGGTAACCATTGTGAGAACGCAGTTTCGCTCCAAGGAACGTCCTCTGAGTATGTATGCATAAACCCCGCAACAGAGCGTACCTACAGACAGTTTGACGTATTAAAGTAAGCCTGAGAGTAATCGAAAGGGTATTAAGAGAGAAATGTAAATGCTGAAGAGCGAGCTTATCTGAAGTTGGAGTTGCCGAGCAGCAAGCGGCAAGTTGCACCTGAAATTGACATTTTATTATATCAAGTTCTCAAAAAAATCAAAAGGAACCCTGTATGAAACTGCGTGGGCCTGCTTACGTTACCTCTGGTTTGTAAAACGAGCCCTCGACGCATTTCTCCAGATTCAAGAACCCGCTATTAACAGTTCCGCCTGTGCAGGAGCCGAATAGAGGGTTTCATAGAATAAACATAAGTGCCAAATGAAGGAAGAGATAACAGTTAGGCGAGATGGAGGTCGAAGGCATGTCTATACCTGTAGGCCTGTTGAGGGCATTTCCGCCATTCCACCATCCGGTCGCCTTCTGTTGCAGAGCCGTAGCTCACCCACCTCCGAACAACCAAATGAACCTTACTTCGCCGAGAATTGCATTAACTTACCCGTCTACAATCCAAATCGTTGAGACCGTGGATCTTCTCGGATCCAACGGTTGAGTGGTTGCCAGATGCTAGGGTTCGATATCATTTCGAACAGCCGGTCTCATCGACATTAATGCAGAACTGCCGTGCCAGTGTAAAGGAAGATTGTTGTGACAGGAAAAGGCCTCGAGGTTCTCCCGCCTTAATGGAGAGGCGTCATCCAAGGCATCCCAGCTTGGAAGTCGTTAACGCAAGCTACATGGATATACAGCTAGGAATTGATGTGTACCCGCAGAATTATCAAATACTGAATTAACATAAAGTGAAATTCTATTGACAAACAAATAATAAAACAAAAAAAATTGATTTAAATTCTTCGTTTAATTCTTTGGTTCGAGGGTGTTACAACTTTATTTTCTTTTTATTTTATTCAATAAAAATAATGGCTTATTTAAATATCTTTAAGTTTTTAATATTAATTAAAAAAATTATTTATTAATTTATATTAATAAGATCATTAAATTCATCAATATTTCAATATTATATATAAAATATTTTGATCATTGTATTAAAAAAATATATTTAATTTTATAATATTATTGAAAATTTATTTATTAAAGTAATATAGAATTATAATATTTAATTTCCAAGTGCTAGTTTATAAACCTATATTATTTTAATTAATTTGATAATTAATTTTCAAGAGCTAATTCTGGACCCTAATTTATTTTTGTTGTTTATTCTTTAAAATTGATTAGTTTTTTTCACCAAGATCAAATTCTTTTTTTTTCTTTTTCTTTTTCTTTTTTTTCAAAAGGTGGAAAAACCTATCAAACTCAGTTTGTCAAACCAACAGTGAGGACAGCCATCTCTGGCTGCTATCCGCGAATGTCAGTTGACACATCACTGTTATCAAGGAAAACCACGCCACCTGAAATAACCCGCTGGTGGTCCGTAAGGGAGCAGGCTTTCACTCCTGCCAGATGCCTCTGGGTCTTGGGCCGTTAACCTGTTTCCTTACGTCCGAGGAAGACGAGCTCTTAGCCAAGCAGAAATATATTCATTTAAATATATAAATTCAATAAATTCAATAAAATCAATAAATATATAAATTCTAGTGCATATACAATGTCCCATTCATATAGATGTGAATTATAAATTGTGTACAATGCACAATTACATAGTTTTGATCAATTTGACATGGCACTGAACATGGAGAAATACATAAAATTTTGTTGATAATTTGTAGAAAGAAGAAAGCAAAATTTATAATTACAATATTAGATATAAAATGCATTTACTTGACTAGACACAATAGAGGTAGTTATCTATCATTGTCGATTGTGTGTTTCTCTTTGCAAGCCAAAATTGCAAAATTATTGCCTTTGTTGGATACAATCAACATTATCCGTGATCTTAACTACTTATACATCAATTTTGTTTTGAAAGCAATTCAAAATCCATGGGATTGAAAAGTATGCAATTAAAAGCAGTGGATTTAAATTCACACGTTACTTGTGATCCAAACACAAACACAAACAAGGTAAGTTAAGTTGTGACTATTTACTTTGTTTATGTCTACTAATCTATGATTTTGAATAATATCAGTTTAAATATTTCATAGTATGGTTTATATGCATCATGCTAGAAGCTTTTATATGCAAATTTTGTAGACATATAATCCTTAATTTCAATGGCATGGACTACACGGCCCTACAACACTTGTTAAATTAGTAATGAGAATAAGCGTTATTAGTTGTTATATGTGCATGTAAGTTGACTTATCGCTATTATTTAAGGAAAATCGAATCACCTAGAATGATCCTCTAGTGGTGAGTCCTCCCAAATAACTCTAGATATGGACCATTAACCTATTTCGTAATGTAAAAAGAAACTAACTCTTAACCTAAGCAGAAAACTAGCCTTGCCATGGTGGCAAGTTGTGTTTCTTTCTCCTGCAGCCTCCCTCTCAACCTTGTGTTTTCTTCCTGTAGATGCTCCTTCATAATAAACTCCCGCGGTCTCAAATCACTTAAGTCCTTACCCATTTCAGTGACCTTATCCTCCATGAGGCCCACATCTTCTACATTTTGGGATTTGGCAATTTGCATCCACCTGTGGGTTCTACCTCTCTCTATCTCCAGCTCATAGAGGAGTGGGATTGCAAATTTTTCAGGGATAATCCTTCCTATTATTTAAGGAAAATCGGATCACCTAGAATGATCCTCTAGTGGTGAGTCCTCCCAAATAACTCTAGATATGGACCATTAACCTATTTCGTATTGTAAAAAGAAACTAACTCTTAACCTAAGCAGAAAACTAGCCTTGCCATGGTGGCAAGTTGTGTTTCTTTCTCCTGCAGCCTCCCTCTCAACCTTGTGTTTTCTTCCTGTAGATGCTCCTTCATAATAAACTCCCGCGGTCTCAAATCACTTAAGTCCTTACCCATTTCAGTGACCTTATCCTCCATGAGGCCCACATATTCCACATTTTGGGATTTGGCAATTTGCATCCACCTGTGGGTTCTACCTCTCTCTATCTCCAGCTCATAGAGGAGTGGGATTGCAAATTTTTCAGGGATAATCCTTCCTCCAATAAATTTGTAGTAATACCCCAATCTAGGTTGTGGGTCAACGTCTTGGAGCTCCTGTAGGTCTTTTCCAACTAAATTTGAGGTGTTGGCTTCCTTTTGTAGTTCTTTCTTGTGCTCTTGTAGCTTCCCCTGTTCTTCTTGTAGTAGACTTTGTCCCTCCTCTAGCAAACCACGTGTCTCCTGTAGCAAAACATGATCCTCCTGTAACTTCTCTTTTTCTCCTTTCTCAAAAGAAGATTAGGTCCTTGGCTTCTTAAAGGTGACTGACCTAGTGGTAGGCCTACTCACAGGTTCTATATGTGACTTTGTTTTGGTTTTAGGAGGACTGACTTCCTCAAACTTTCCTTCACGGTGTCCTATTTCCTCCTTTTTACTTGGTGTCTCATCAATAACGATAGGGACCTTTGTAGGAGTGTGTGGTTTCACTTGTCTAATTTTGGTGCTCTTCCTCACTTTGAAATACATGTGACATTGTCTTGATTACTTCCTCTTGGGCTTGATAGGACTGCCCAATGTAGCTAATGTTGCAGCTACGTCCTCCTCAGTATCCCTTGGAGATAAATTTATTTGATGTGGTTTTTCTTCCGCTCCTTGGGATGAGAAGTCTTCTTAGGGCTTACTCTTTCTTCTACTTTCTTCTCCCCCTCTTCTCCTTTGATTTATGTGTCTCCTTCCCTTGTCTATATTGCCTCTTTTTCCTCCGTTTTTCTCTCTTCCTCTTACATTCTTGCTTCCTCTTCCTCCTTTTCTTTTTCTCCTTGTTCTTCTTCTATTTTTACTTCTTTACCTCTAATGTTAGAGGTTCGTGTCTCTCCAGGTGTGATGGCTTGGGTTTCCATGAAGGTTTCCCTGTCCATGTCCACAAATTTGTTCCATATGATAGGGATCCTCAAGTGGTTCAGAGAATCCACCACTATTAACTTAATGAGGCCATGGTGAGCTAAATGTTGGTGTTTTCCTTCCCTCACCTTATGATTCATCTCCATGATTGACTATAGGAGGAAATGGGGGACACTAAGGCTTTGAGGGAGAGGCAATTTTGCCTTGAATCTCGGCTCATGCAACAGCCTAAAGTGGTAGGCATAATCCACAGTTAATCTTCCTTCAAAAGATATATACTTGAGGATATGGTAAGCGACCTCATCCCAAGGGTAAGGTAGACTTTCTCTTCTCACTCCATTCTTATCTTCTACAGGCTTCTCTTTTTAAAGGAAGAATTTTTTCCTACTTGTGACACTCACTTGTTTGTCTTCTTTGCTCCACCTAATTGCTAGAGGCAAGTGTTGAGATTGCAACAAGATGATGGAGCTTAGTGAAAAGAGTCACCTTCACTAAGTGGGCCCGTAGGCAAATTATGGCGCAAGTTCTATTTTTTATCACAGTGTGGATGATCACAGTGTGGGTGATCACAGTGTGAGTGATCAAAGTGTGGGTGCCCATAGTGTGGGTGACCAAAGTGTGAGTGATCACAGTGTGGGTGATCAAAGTCTATTTTTAGACTGGCTGTCAAAAATAGAAAAGTCAAATATTATTGTCTCATAATAATATTTGGACTATAAACTTGATCTTATTCTCTTGGAGCACTTCAGTTTGAGCTACAGATGTGGCCCATGCAGCTGTTAGAAGGAAGTATGCTTTTCTTATGAGTCAGTTGAGTTGTTGCATGCATGACTTCAGTTAGAACTCAATCAGTTGAGTTTGGTGGAGTTGATTGTGGAGTTGATGGAGTTGTGTTTAGTTTGACTTGGTTAAACTAGTTGTAGTTAGTCTAACTGCAAATAGACTAATGATGAGTTGTTAAACTAATTATTAACTCATAATACAACTATAGAATACATCAGTTAACTCAGTTGCATGTCAGTGCATGTTCAGTTCAGCAGGGACAGGTGTTAGAGAATCAGATTGCTATCAGTTGTGACTATAGTTGTGCATCAGATCTTGCAAAATCAAGGGATTGAGTATGCCAATGAGTTTGCTCATGTATTTGCCCAGTTTGTAGCTTCTGCTCACATCTTACACATTGTGAGTGATTCTTTGGAGGTGAAATACGAGTTTGGTAGACCATTCTCATTCATTCTTGAGCAGGTATTGAGCAGTGGAGGCAGGCAAGCAGTGGAATAGATTTGGAGATCAGATCTTAGCTGTATTGTGTGTAACAGGTGGAGCTGATACTGGATTGCTTGTGATAAGCATTGTACTTTGTAATGTTACATGGTCTCAATCATTAATATACAGATAGTGTGGGGTTTTTAGCGAGATGCTTTCCCCGGGTTACATACTGTGTTAATGTGTGAATGCTCTTGATGTTTTATTGTTATTGATGCTGCTATATTGATGATCAACGTAGAGGAGCTTATATATTGTGTATGTATTCCGCAATAGTGCATGATCAGGATAATCTATGTTGAATATGTGGTAAATTATTCAAAGTTTCTACAGCAAGGTGGTCACTATGCTTATGGTTTTAGGACTGAGAGATATCGTCAACCCTCTAATAACAGTAGTGGCACTGTCTTCCTCTTGAGGGTGTAATTCCATGGCAAATTCATGAGTAAGATCATCATCACACCCCTTTAGCAACTCAAAGAAACCCAACCACTGGTTTATTCTAAAGATGTCCACTACAGGAAGGTGTTGGTGAATTCTCCTGGTGTCTGAGAATTCTCTTCTGTTAAATCCCCCACTCTTCCCATTTATTCCACTATTCCTCCTTGATGCTATGTAGGTGTGGAATTCAAAAATTTTCAAATAGTCTTTGGTGTGAAACAATGTTACGTTTCTTGGTAGGAGTGAGGGATAAGGGTCCTTGAATTGATATCAACCAAGCTATTTTTCTCTTCCTTGAAACACAACAAACTTCAAAAATACCTCCTATTGATCAATTCACTGTTACAGGCTCTTAATTTCAAGCAAACATCTCATGCAATTGGATGTAGAAACAAGGAAGGAGGGTGTCACTTACTTTTTGTCAAAAACATTATGGGTGTGCATGAAGGTTTTGAGAAAATATCGAGCCATTGTGACTCTTGTTTTAGCTTTTTTTGTCACCTATAGCACAAATGCTTCAGGAAATATAGAACTCTCCTAGAAACAACCTTGGGTTGAAATAAGACCAATGCCTAGGACATCTTAATAGAGGAGTGCTTTTGAATATTATGAGTGGGGATTTCTATTACACTCCAATTGTCACTTATTTTGAAAAAGATAATAAAGGGGGCTCGGTTCAATAGTCCTTTATCAAGGTAGGCTCAAGCAAATACATGGATCTGAATACACAGGGGGTAGATCTGGTTAATCTCAAGAGAAATGTCTGATTCTGGTGGCCGACACACAACAATAGGCAACCTTAATATTGGCGTTGTAGTAACATGAAGAGGAGGAAAGAAAGAAGGGAATTCGATGCAGAGGGTTGGATACAACACATAATCCTGAGAATCAAGCTCCAACAGAAGTATGAAAGAATGAGGAGGTGGAATGGCAGGAATTGTGGAGCGTGAATTAAGGTTTCATACTATATACCTCATGGACACACTTGTCACTAATCATCATAAGTAAATATGTGCTCATAAAGGTAATGTAAACTATCAAATAACACAGGTAAATATTTAATTAACATGGGGACTATTACTACCTATCAGCATACATATAATCATGAGAGAGCGAAACCTACAACTTCATTACACAATTTCGGTACAAGGGAAACATACATGAAGTGAAATGCAAAAAGGAGAGCATACGGCTAATTGCTCTGATAGGAATCAATTGAATAGTTTCATTAATCCTTGAAGATAGAGTCCAAATCACTAGTCCAGATACATTCAACACTTATCCCTCAAATCCCTCATGAACAAGAAAATAAAACCAATGTGGAACCATGAAATTTGAGCCTCTTTCTTGCAGAATTCAGGAACATTTCTTAATTGTCTCTTCCCTCTTTTTATAAGGAGAGGGGAAGCTTTGAGAACAGTTACAAAAATATCTTAGCTTGAGCTCTAGCTATCTGATTAACTAGTTGTCTCGATGTGCAATAGATTTTTCGTTCAAATCATTGCAACAAAATGATTCCTTCTTTAAAATACATTCATAAAATAATAACAAAACATAGAATACAAAACATGGGAAAAAAATGAATGATGACTATAGCCAAAATATCTTTGCGTCGCTTCCTGTGATGGCCTTTGATCAAGCCACATATTGTGCCAAAATAGCTCTGTGTCGCTTCTTGTGATGGCCTTTGATCAAGCCACGTATCTCCCAAAATGCCAAAATATGTCAACGCCGCTTCCTGTGATGGCCTCTGATCAAGCCACGTATCTCCCAAAATGCCAAAATATGTCAGCGCCGCTTCCTGTGATGGCCTCTGATCAAGCCACGTATCTGTCAAAATGTACCTTTTCCGTTACATGATGTTATGAGATCCACAATGTTGATTTGTTATAAGTTTAGTTTTTTAATTTTTAAAATGTTCATATACTAAGCATTCAATCTTGTTAATATTTGTGTATATCCTATGATCCAAAGCAATGGTAAAATAAATAAGGTGAAATGCATATTTTATTTTTAAATCCAATAATATTTATTAGACTATGTAAATCATAACATAAAGCATATTAATGGATCGATTTTTGAGTTTTTATTGATAACATTTAAAAGTTTTACTATATTGTTCATCTTATATGTTCTTAAGATTTTATTATTAGTGTTCCATAAAATTTCAAACCAGGATTCAAGATTTAATAAGTCATTTATCCAGTGATTTTGTTTTTTAGCTGTTATTTTTAACATAATTATGTTATTGAAGGGTACTTTTTTTAATCAAGCTCTTTTTTATTGGTGAAGGGCTAATTTATTTTGAGAACATCAAGATTGAAATGTAAAATTTTAAACATAATATTGAATTAATTTATTATGAAAACATCACTCTTAAAGTGAAAAATTTTAAAGGTAATATTTTTGATGGAAAACATAATATTTGTAAAGATTTGATTAGAAAAAATTGATGTTTTATTTTTGCAAATTACAAATGCAAAACCCATATTTTGTAATGATATTGTCTATTTAGGTTATAAATATTTATAGAAAGATTTTTAACTAGAGATTATTTTTCTTTTTTTTTTAGGTTTGATTATAAGAATGTTTGAATTGATTTTTTGATGGTGGAAATGGATTCAGCACCATCAAAACTCTTTGCCACTAAAAATTTTGAAATTTGACAATTATAAGTCAGAGTCCCAAAAATTTCTGCCAAAAAAATCATATCAACATTTCTATGATTTACACACCCCCGTCCGGTATCGAATCCTGCAGAGACTGCGCCTGCAGCATTTTTGGGCCATGGCCATATGTACTATGTACAATTGTATTATGACATATAACTTCTTCAACGGGACCCCACCCCGTCCCCCCAAAAAAACAACATTTCTATTATTTTCTATTTAAATTTATAACCTCGATAAACACTTTCATTGTAACACGCCAATCGGTTACAAAAAGTTGAGTTGGCCTTCCGCGCCAATCAGTTACAAAAAGCTGATAGGATTTAAATGAAATGAGATAAGGAAAAGAACGTTGAAGGTTAACCGTTAGAGAAAACATGCAATCATTTAGGGCGTCAAAGAAATACTTAAAAATTAAAATGAAAAGCTGAGTTTGAATTCCGATTTTAAAGGAAATGAGATAAAGAAAATAACGTTGAAGATTAGCTGTCAGAAAAAGCATGCAATCATTCAGGTCGTCAAGAAAATATTTAGAACCAAAATGAGAAGAGCCAATGGGAAAACGCCCACAAGCGTGCCTTCCTGCAAACAGAGAGCCATGGCATGCATGCATCCCATTCCCCTGTTCTCTCACCAATATACAGCTGGCACGGATATATACATAACCCCATCATCACCGGATGACACGAACTCGATCATGCCACGTGTGCATGTTGGGGGAGATGGGTGCGTGAATGGCGGTATTCCGGTATTTGGAGTAGACGCTCGCGCCCCTCCTCCCTCGTCAGAGGCTAAGATCTCGGTCCTCCGTTTCTTTTTAAGGATCTGTTCTGTTGGGTTCTTGAGGGACTCGTCACGAGATTTGCTTATGAGAACACAAATTAGTAAAATATGATTGTTGCAATGCATGCAGAGAGCAGATGAACCCGGTAGCTTGGAGATAATAATAATAACGACAACTACATGGTGAATCTGCGAGTGTAATATTGTTTTTACGCGGAATTTGGCATGTGAGAGAAGCTAAAAACGCTTATTCCGTAAGGTGGCTAAGGCCGGTGGTGGAGGTGTGGAGCTAGTGGTTTTCTCGCCCGTGGGCCGTGCTCGCCGTTTTTATCTCAAACAAAGACAGACTACGGCCTTAAATTCATCCTGGATTATCAATATTCATTGCATCAGTAGCGATACCACTGCCAGATTTACAGTTTTATGAAAATTTTAGAAGTTCACCTGGCTGGTGATCTCCTCTGTCTTATATTGGGCAAGACTTCACTGCTCAGTATTTTGTTTTGTAGGCATAAAATGAAAGGGTTTTTTCTTAAAAATTATGGAAATAAAATCTTGCAAGAGGTTTTTGTAAATCTAAGTTATAATTTTCAAACTTCAAGATTTTGGGTGGCTAGAAATTTTTGATGATATTGAATCTATTTCCACCATAAAAAAATATGATTCAAATAGAGCTACTCTAAAATTTCTTAAAATATTTTTGCCCAAATTCAAATCCCACTTTGACTATCAAAACAATTCCCTCGTCTGCCTATAGGCAATCAAATTAATAATAAAATAATATATAAAAATAAAAAATAATATTACTATAATGACAAATAACCGCACTGTAAAAACATATTTTATTTGATTTAAAATATATGATGATAATGATGGTGGTGGTTAACGTCCACTGAGACCAAACTTTGGTTTATAAGATCTAAAGAAATGAATGAAATGAATTATTTAGTTTGGTTTAAGATTTTATTCCTATGCTCAAAAAACTTGGAGAGAAACCTCCCGAGCTCACTATAATTTTGACAACCTAAAAAGCTAGGAAGGTCAGTGTTGCAACAAAGATTTTGAAACTGAAATCTAATGTGGTTGTACGCGGGGCACTCTAAGAGGAAGTGATTTTCATCCTTCTATTCTCACAGAGATGGTAGATCCTTTCCATCCATGGTGTTTTAGGAACTGTCCAACGACTTGTTTCACTATGGAGCTCATGGGAGTTCCTTTTAATCTTGGCTATATTAATTTTCTTTTTTGAGCTATTTAAAATAGAGAGATACTTTTGATCTTCTAGGGTGGGGTTGATGACCTCCTTATAATATCTTAATTTTCTTTTAGCTGCTAAATCTTTCTCACACCACATTTTTTCTTTGAACTTAGAAGTAAAATATTTTTAATGTTATTAATGTTTTGCAATGCAACATTCTCATCGATCTCCCAATGGTTTAACGGGGCCCTGGTGTCTTTATACCAACCTCGTTTGAGCCTTAGGTGGTTTTGGCTAGAATTTAAAGCTAGCTTAGGAAGTCTATGGTCTCTTATGTTATTGAGTTTGTGTTTTTATACCAACCTCGTTTGAGCCTTAGGTGGTTTTGGCTGGAATTTAAAGCTAGCTTAGGATGTCTATGGTCTCCTATGTTATTGAGTTTGTGTCTTTATACCAACCTCGTTTGAGCCTTAGGTGGTTTTGGATGGAATTTAAAGCTAGGTTAGGAAGTCTATGGTCTCCTATTTTATTGAGTTTGTGCTTGTACAATAGAAGCCTAGTCATAGCTAGGCTCTCGATAGGGGAAAGACCCACTTCTATAAGGCGAATATGATAGGGTGTGTTGCTTTTAATTTTGAAGTTATACATCATAAACCGCTTCTGGATTTCCTCAATCTTTTTCTAGGGTTCTCTAAAGATGCTACAACCCCAAACCTCACATCCATATAAGATAACCGGAGTGACTAAAGTTTCAAAGAGGAACTTCTTTCTATTCCACATTACGAGGTTTGTCGTTTTACAATTATTTTCAAAAACAAAATAAGCTTTCCATTCCCCATTAATCCTTTTCTCAATGCTATAGTTCTAGTTGAGCTTGTGATGAATATCAATTCCTAGGTACTTGTAGGAAGACACTTCCTCCAAGTTACTATTGCCATACATAAAATTAGTGTAAGTGTCCTTCTTGGATTTGATAATCATAACTTTTGTTTTGTCAGTGTTAACAATCATACCCACGGTAGAGCAGAAATTCTTAAGAAGTGTAAGTTACTTATCAAGATCAGATGGGCACCTTGCGAGAAGAACGATATCGTCAGCGTAGAGAAGAAGGATGATGACTATCCCAGCTAAGATCATGCTAGCACATCCTGCTTCCTCTAAACAACTTTCTAGCTTGTCGATGTAAATGCAAAATAGGGTAGGGGAGAGGGGGCAACCTTGTTTAACTCTGATATTACACTTAAATTCTTTCGACCACCCCTCATTGCTCTTTAACTTGCCAATTACATTCTCGTATAACCTTATAGCGGCAACTCTCAACTCAAAAGGAACCTTTAGCTCTTTTAATTTGTTCCAAAGGTTGTTTCTAGGAACCGTATTGAAAGCCTTTATAAAGTCCACAAAGCAACAAAAGAGATTGGATTTATCATTGGTGCATTCCTCCACAATGTTCTTAAGCGTAACGAGGTGGTCTGTTGTTGAGTGCTGCTTTCTAAAACCTGCTTGGCCTTTAGCCCGCTTACCTTCACTTTCAAGCCATATGCTCAACTTCCTTTCCAAGATAATACCATATAACTTGGCTAGGAGAGCGCTAATCATAATTGTCCGCTAATTAGAGGGGTTATTTGTATCCCCACTTTTAAAAATACGGATAATGAGGCTTTGAGTCCATGGTTTAGGGAACCCTTGCTTGAACACTTGATTGAAAAGCTTGTGAATGTGGGGGTTGAGGACAGGACCTCCAATTTTTAAGATTTCCGCCTGGTAACCTTCAATGTCCTTAGCTTTCCCATTAGCCAAGCGATTAACCCCAAAATCAATGTCTTCTAATGAGAAAACATCTTTCGTTGTGAACAGAGTTTCAAAGTTATCCATGACATTTGGAGATTCATAAAGCTTTTTAAGATAGGAATTCCAGTTGTGTAAAGCAATCTTATTATTATCTTTAGTTTTCCTAGTTAGCATCTGCCTCCAAAATTTCTTAGGAACTACCTTAGAGAGGTGTAAGAGATTCTTTTGTCTTTTACGAATATACTGCCTTTTTTTCCTTTTAGTTAGGGCTTTGTATATCTTTATCTTGCCAATTTTAAGAGATTCATCAACAACTTCCTTAATTGCTCTCCTCGCACTTTTACAATCTTTGTCATACCATGGGTTGGTTTTGCTATTTCTTTTATTACTTGAAACTTCAATTGAGAACTTGTTAATAGAATATGAGAATCTTTGTCATACCATGGGTTGGTTTTGCTATTTCTTTTATTACTTGAAACTTCAATTGAGAACTTGTTAATAGAATATGATAGGGTTGTAGTAAAATTATGATAGAGATCTTCTATGTTGTCTATACTAGATACAGGAAACAAATTAGTTTTTAATTCATTTAGAAAGAGATCTTTTTATTCTATCAAAGATTAACTTCTTTTGGCTATAAGGATTATCTTCTATAAAATCTAAAATATATAATTTAATTTAATATTCATTATTTCACTAACTATATTTTAAAATATATAATATAATTTAATATTGATTATTTTACTAATTATATTTCAATAATTTTATAATGAAAAATTACAATTTAATAAATAGTTTTCCTATGGACTTTTAGTATATTAATTTTTCCAATTTAATTTTTTTAAATTAAATAATTTTAAAAATATAATAAATATATATTTTAAATTATATTAATGAGTTGAATAAAATTCAATAGAAATTAAACTTAATTTTAATCCTTAGGATTTTCTTAATTCATTTTTTAATTAAAAATAAAATAATATAAATTTCTAATAAATTATCACGAATAAAGTCAATGAAAAAATAAATAAATAAATTCTAACTTAGTAAAAGATTTATGGCTGATTTTGTCTTTTTAATTAAAAATAAAAATTTAAAATTTAAAATAAATCAAATTTATTTTAATTTTTAATTAAAATTACAAATTAAAAATTTAAATTTGAAGATGATGATGGTGGCGGCTAACGTCCATAAACCAAAGTTTAAAATTACAAATTAAAAATCTAAATTTGAAGATGATGATGATGGTGGCGACTAACGTCCATAAACCAAACTTTCATCTATCGGACCTAAAGAAACAAATTATTTAGTTTGATTTAAGATTTTATTTCTATGCTCAAAAAGCTTGGAGAGAAACCAAACTTTGGTCTATCGGACCTAAAGAAACAAATTATTTAGTTTGATTTAAGATTTTATTTCTATGCTCAAAAAGCTTGGAGAGAAGCCTCCCAAGCTCACTATAATTTTGACATCGTAAAAGGCTAGGAAGGTCAGTGTTGCGATAAAGATTATGAAACTGAGATCTAATGTGGTTGTACGTGGGGCGTTCTAAGAGGAAGTGGTTTTCATCCTCAATGTTCCTATTATCATAGAGATGGCAGATTCTTTCCGTCCATGGTGTTTTAGGAACTGTCCAATGACCTATTTCACTATGGAGCTCATGAGAGTTCGTTCTAAACTTTGTTAAATTAATTTTCTTCTTTGAGCTAGCTAAAACAGAGAGATAATTTTGATCTTCTAGGTTGGGGTTGATGACCTTCTTATAATAATTCAATTTTCTTTTAGCCGCTAAATTTTTCTCACACCACATTTTTTCTTTGAACTTAGAAGTAACAATATTTTTAATGTTATTAATGTTTTGCAGTGCATCGTTCTCGTTGATCTCCCAATGGTTTATCCAGGCCCTCGTGTCTTTATACCACCCCCGTTTGAGCCTTAGATGGTTTTGGCTGGAATTTAAAGCTAGCTTGGGAAGTCTAGGATCTCCTATGTTATTGAGCTTGTGCTTGTACAACAAAAGCCTAGTCATAGCTAGGCTTTTGATAGGGGAAAGACCTACTTCTATAAGGAAAATAGGGTAGGGTGTATTGCTTTTAATTTTTAGGTTATATGTTATAAAGCACTTATGGATTTGCTCAATCTTTCTCCAGGATTCTCTAGAGATGTTGCAACCCCAAACCTCACATCCATATAAGATAACAGGAGTGACTAAAGTTTCAAAGAGGAACTTCTTTTTATCCCACATTACGAGGTTTGCCGTTTTACAATTATTTTCAAGACCAAAGTAAGCTTTCCACCCCCCATTAATCATTTTCTCAATGCTATAGTTCCAGTTGAGCTTGTGATGAATATCAATTCCTAGGTACTTGTAAGAATATACTTCCTCCAAGTTATTATTGTCATACATAAAATTAGCGTAGGTGTCCTTCTTGGATTTGATAATCATAACTTTTGTTTTGTCAGTGTTAACAGTCATACCCATGGTAGAGCAGAAATCCTTAAGAAGCCTAAGCTGCTTATCAAGATCAGATGGACACCTTGCGAGGAGAACAATATCGTTAGCATAGAGAAGAAGGATGACGACTAGCCCAGCTAAGATCGTGCCAGCACATCCTGCTTCCTCTAAATAACCTTCGAGCTTGTCAATGTAAATACCAAATAGGGTAGGGGAGAGGGGCAACCTTGTTTAACTCTGATATTACACTTAATATCTTTCGACCACCCCTCATTGCTTTTTAGCTTGGCAATTACATTCTCGTATATTCTAATAGCGGCAGCTCTCAATTCAAAAGGGACCTTTAGCTCTTCTAATCTATTCCAAAGGTTGTTTCTAGGAGCCATATCGAAAGCCTTTCTAAAATCCACAAAGCAACAAAAGAGATTGGATTTATCATTACGACATTCCTCCACAATGATTCTAAGTGTAATGAGGTGGTTTGTTGTTGAGTGATGCCTTCTAAAACTCGCTTGGCCTTTAGCCCACTTATCTTCACTTTCAAGCCATATGGTCATCAATAATAATAATAATAATAATTCTTTTTAATTTCTAATAAAAATTAAAAATCTCCAAATAAACTATTTATAAAATAATAATAATAATAATAATAGCTTTTACTTAATTTTTCTTTTTTTTTAATATAAAGACAAAGGCTTGGATTTGTATTATAAATAGAACCGTGAGCATCGAATTTGCGTCAGATGATAACAATATCGTGCCTAGTAGATCTGAAGGATTTATTTTTGGCCGCTATTTAAATTGCATGTTTAATTTTTTAAATTTAAATTTAATTAATATTTAAATAATTTTTAATATTTGAATTAATTTTTTTTTCTCTACAAACAATGAGTTAGGAATTTTGTGATTTATTTTTTACAATTTTATGTTGTGCAAAATAAATAATATTTATCGATTTATTGATGATGTTACTTTATTTATTTTTATGGTATGTTTTTTAAAGCATTTTTTTATACAATTGTATGGAGAAGATTAATATATATTTTACATATTTGTAAACTAATAAAAAATGATTATTCTATGAAATTGTTTTACAAAGTACAATTTTATTTATATTTATATGATAAAATTTGACAATTTATATATTTTCAAAGAAAAACAAAATTTTGTAATTAAATTAAATAGTAATTTTGGTATGACTTGTTTAAATCACATTTACATTATGTGCATATACAATGTCCCATTCATATAGATGTGAATTACAAATTGTGTACAATGCACAATTACATAGTATTGATCAATTTGACATGGCGCTTAACATGAAGAAATACATAAAATTTTGTTGATAATTTGTAGAAAGAAGTAAGAAAAATTTGTAATTACAATATCAGGTATAAAAATGCATTTACTTGACTAGACAGAATAGAGGTAGTTATCTATCATTGTCGATTGTGTCTTCCTCTTTGCAACCCAAAATTGCAAAACTATTGCCTTTGTTGGATACAATCAACATTATCTATGATCTTAATTACTTATAAATCAATTTTGTTTTGAAAGCAATTCAGAATCCATGGGCTTGAAAAGTAGGCAATTAAAAGCACTGAATTTAAATTGACATGTTACTTGTGATCCAAACACAAACACAAACGGTAAGTTAACTTGTGACTATTTACTTTGTTTATGTCTTACTAATCTATTATTTTGAATAATATCAGTTTAAATATTTCATAGTATGGTTTATATGCATCATGTTAGAAGCTTTTATATGCAAATTTTGTAGAAACACAATCCTAAATTTCAATGACATGGACTACACTGCCCTACAAAACTTGTTAAATTATTAATGAGAATAATCATTATTAGTTGTTATATATGCATGTAAGATGACTTATTGATATTATTTAAGGAAAATCGGATCACCTAGAATGATCCGTTGGTGGTCATTCCTCCCAAATAACTCTAGATATGGACCATTAACCTATTTTGTAATGTCCAAAAAAACAAACTCTCAACCTAAGTAGAAAACTAGCCCTTCCATGGTGGCAAGTTATGTTTCTTTCTCCTGAAGCCTCTCTCTCAACCTTGTGTTTTCTTCTTGTAGTTGCTCCTTCATAATAGACTCCCTCGGTGTCAAATCACTTAACTTCTTACCCATTTCAATGACCTTCTCCTCAATGAGGCCCACATCTTCCACATTCTTGGATTTGGCAAATTGCATCCACTTGTGGGTTCTACCTCTCTCTATCTCGAGCTCATAGAGGAGTGCGATTGCAATTTTTTTAAGGATAATCCTTCCTCCAATAAATTTGTAGTAAGACCCCAGGCTAGGTTGTGGTTCAAGCTCTTGGAGCTCCTGTAGGTCTTTTCCAACTGAATTTGAGGTGGTGGATTTCCCTTTTAGTTCTTTCTTATGCTCCTGCATCTTCCCATGTTCTTCTTGTAGCAGACTTTGCCCCTCCTATAGAAAACCATGTGTCTCCTATAGCAAACCACGATCCTCTTGTAACTTCTCTTTTTCTCCTTTCTCAAAAGTAGATTATGTCCTTGGCTTCTTGAAGGTGACTGACCTAGTGGTAGGTCTACTCATAGATTCTGTAGGTGACTTTGTTTTGGTTTTAGGAGTGACTTCCCCAAAATTTCCTTCACTGCGTCCTATTTCCTCCTTTTTAGTTGGTGACTCATCAATAATGATAGGGACCTTTGTAGGAGTGTGTGGTTTCGCTTATCTAATTCTGATGCTCTTCCTGGTTTTGAAATACATGAGACCTTCTCTTGATTGCTTCATATTGGGCTTGATAGGACTGCCTAATGTAGCTATGGTCGTAGCTACATCCTGCTCAGTATACCCTAGAGATAAATTTATTTGATGTGGTTTTTCTTTTGCTCCTTGGGATTGAGAAGTATCCTTAGGGATTACTCTTTCTTCTACTTTATTTTCCCCCTCTTCTCCTTTGATTTCTGCTTCTCCTTCCCCTATCTACGTTGCCTACTTTTCGTTTGTTTTTCTCTCTTCCTCTTATGTTCTTGCTTCCTCTTCCTCTTTTTTTTTCTCCTTATTCTTCGTTTGTTTTTAATTATTTACCTCCAATGCTAGAGTTTTGTGTCTCTCCAAGTGTGATGGCTTGGGTTTCTATGAAAGTATCCCTATCCATGTCCACAAATTTGTTCCATATGATAGAGATGCTCATGTGGTTTGTAGAATCCACCATTATTAACTTGATGAGGCTATGGTGAGCTAACTGTTGGTTTTTTCCTTCCCTCACCTTATGAATCACCTCCATGATTAACTATGGGAGGAAATGGGGGACACTAAATCTTTGAGGGAGATGCAATTTTTCTTTGAATCTTAGCTCATAGAGCAGCTTGAAGTGGTAGGTGTAAGCCACAGTTAATATTACTTCACAAGATATATACTTGAGGATATGGTGAGCTACCTCATACCAAGGGTAAGGTAGACTTTCTCTTCTCACTCCATTCTTATCTTCTACAGGCTTCTCTTTTTAAAGGAAGAAGTTTTTCCTAGTTATGACAGTCACTTGCTTGTCTTCTTTACTCCACCTAATTTTTAGAGGCAAGGTGTTGGGTCCCTATAATACTAGTGATTACCCCATTACTATTATAGTTATACCCCTTATTTATATTGTTGTGCCCCTATTACCCCCATATTGTTATTTCTGTGCCCCATAGAATCCCTCTATTGTTATTTTTGTGGCTTTATATTATTATTGTTGGGTCAGCTGGATTATATTGTGACTCCTTAGACTCCTATATATAGAAAGAAGGTTTTGTCATTTGAATCATCAAAGAATTGTTCATTTATGTAATGTAAAGGAGGTTGCCCCCTCGAAGAGGCTGAATTCTAAGGCGTTGATCTATCTTTTCTATCTTTTCTTGAGCTTGTTTCATAACATTTGGTATTAGAGCTTTGGATTCTAGGGTTTCGCTGCTCCAAACAGGTCATCGTGGCATTTTCGCTATAACTGTTTTTTCTGTGACGTTTCAGAAGTCGCAAAACAAACCCATTTTAGAAGAAATCGCGCTGAACCTTGGGTCCGAATTTCAGAGCTTTTCGCGCGATATTTTCGGAGATATGATCTGAGGAAGTTGGTCTTTTTGCAGACTCCTGAATTACATTCAAAACAGGTGACCTGGCGAAAATTGTCATAACTTTCTCTCTGGGAATCAGATTGAAATTTCGTAAGAAGGTACAGAAAGAGGATGGACTGTAGTTTCTTGTATATCTTTTTTAGAACCAAATATCGAAAATTGTACACGTGGCACTTCATACAACTTCGCTCTTTTGGAAAGGTCTATAATCAGGTCATCTTGGGAGATCGTGCATAACGCTTTCTTGGAGAATCCAATTTGGATCAGACTGGTGGCATTGGAAAGAGGACATAGAGAGCTACTACAGGTCACAAATTCAAAACTAGATGATTGGAAAGTACAGAGATACATCAGAGGCAATATCGAGCTCCTACAAAGTGAAAAAAGGTGTGTAGATTTTTTTAAATTTTTGCTTAATCTTGGTTTGAAAATTTATTTTGAAGGAATTCAAAGGGCATATGTTGTTGGGAAAAGTATCCAATACGGAATGACCCTATCCCACTCTAAGGGTGATAGTTCCTTAGCAACAATCAAAGCAAAGCTATCTGAGATTACTTCTTTATGAGATGTAAAAGAGGAGAGAAAGAGATCCACTAACCGATGTCTTTCGCTAATGATTGATCCAATCTTCTCTCCTTGCTGCTTGCCCCCAGCTCCTTGCTCTTTCACTGGCCCAGCTACACCAAGATCCTGCAAAATGGTAAGAGAGGGAAACTACAAGAAGCATACATTCATAATTGATTCAAGGATTAGAATAAATCAAATATACAAGTATAACAACACACCATTGAGACACATGCATATAGAAGAACCTCAAATGCTTTATTAATGGAAGAAGTAAGGTTCAGGAAGTGATACAACCATAAGAGGCCCAATCCAGCATCACCTTCCCAGCAGAAAGAAATCTCCTCTTCACCTCCTTCAAAGCAAATCACCCAATAGTTCTAAACTCAAACCAACAACAATTCTTTACATTCACAAGATTCCAGCCTCCCTAGACCTCATGAGAGAGATCTATATATAGGAGTTTTGGAGAAAGGATGAGTCAGCTTGAGGCTGGCATGAAGCTGACTAGTGTCCTCTCTCACTTTAGTTCTTAAGTCCACTTGGAGGTTCTTGCTTCCACTTGGAGATCTAGACCCTCTTACTCATCACCAGTCGAATTCCCTGATCCAAGTGTCATTTTGGAAGCTTCCTAGGCATTGACACCTTGAGGAATGACTGTGCCACATGTCCAAACTCGCCCAACGCAGGTAGCCTTCTTTGCAGTTGACATTCAACGCAGGTAGACAGTGGAGCAGTTGACATTCAGCGCAGATGCTCAGTGGAGCAGTTGACATGATCCAGAATTGCCTTGTTTTTGAGTGTTTTCAGGTGGAGAACTTTTATTCAGTGCTGTGGTTTGCTGACCTTGTTCCTCTAGGGGTAGGAACAACATGTTTAGGGACTTTGGATCCCTTAGATTATGGACATTTCATGCTTCATGCTGTAAGGCACAAAAATGTCTATAACAGTTGCCCCCTAAAGTATGAGGTCGTTTATCGGGTGAAATGCTTTATCAGGAGGATCCGAAGTTCATTCAATCGCTGAGAGGTGACCTGTAATAAGATACAGTACAATACATCATTTTTCATACTGCTTTCATGATCTAGCTGAGGCGGGCATTCCCATGCTCAGCTTTATAAATTCATTTTGGTACATAGAACAGACGATCGTCTGATGGTAGACTGATAATTTTGGCGAAAAATTATCATCCTTTGAGTAGGATGATCATCTGCTGCAATGATGTACATGTCAAATGTCTTTATATTTCCTGAATATATATCGCAGCCAAGATGGATGAAACGAGATCCGGGGTCTTCAAACTCGTTCGATCTTCACTCTAAGTACAAGTCGATCCATGTGAGAATTGCGTTGAAGTCGAACATGGAAAGACATCGCTTGATTACCGGTCAATGATGTAAACCGTTAACAAGCGCGAGAGGAATCACCGATAATGATAATGACCCTCAAGGTACTACAGTACAATTCACGTGGTTGAATAAAGGACTTGGCGTCGAACACCACGCAAAATCTCCTGGTCGAAGGTCATTGATGTATACCTGTCGCCGGAAGTGAGAAACTTGCCATTGAGGCATGCAAGCTTCAAAGTACTGAGGGGGTTGTTCCTAGATCAACTTCTTGGATAATGAGCTGAAGTCGACAAGAAGCGATCCGTCAAAGGAGGGCCTTAATGAATCCCACATCAGTGACACGGAACGGAGCTAATGATTTTAATGGAGGTGAAAACAATCTGTGACATATGATTCAGGGTGGCGGTCATGAATGGATGAAGGATAATGTATGGCAGTGGATGGGACACTGTTGACTCTTTCTGAACAACATCTCTTGAACATATAACGACACTGATGCGATGGATCGGTAGCATTACCCCAAATGTGGATGGTTTGGCGAGACCATGGTGATGAGACCGGTGAATGAAACAACCCAACCCGATGTGGTACGGAGGAAAAGTGTCACGTTCAAGAGCGACTTGCTACCATTAAAGCTTTGAGGTTCTCCCAATTTTTCCCTAGTCATTTCTGACCAGTACCTCTTTATTTTTGTCAAGCTTGAGGAGGATAACATATGCTTGTTCTATAACCTGCCCTTCGGGCAAGCCCATCGCTATGTTTTAACGAGCCTAGCGATAGGGAAACTCGTTCTCGTCTAAAGACAAGTTTGTCGCTATTTAATCATTTTAACGAGTCTAACGACAAGGAAAAATCGGTCCTTTTCATTTTTAGAGAGTCTGAAAAGGTACAGAAAGTTAACTCCAAGATTCCTTTTTCGTCATCTAATCCCTTAAGTCCGAAAAAGTATAAAACAATACAAAAGGGATGAGTTTTTGATAATTTTAACGAGCCGAATAAAACAAGCGCTCGACCTTTTTGTGCAATAATCCCTCAGGTCCAAAAAGATTAAAATCTAGAGGAGGGATAGCTCTTCCGGTCATTTTAACGAGCTGGAAGGCCAAAACTCGGCAAACTTTTCATATTTTACGAGTCAGTTGAAAAGAGCTTAAAGAAGACTCGTCTTTTGAGGAACGAGTGATAAACAGGGATAGCAACTGATTCCAGGTACAGGTTGGAATTCTCCAATCACGGCAGTGTCACAAGGATGGCTAAGTGAAATGACTCTTCGCAGCTGTTCCTCAAAATAGGTAAACAATCATATGGAGGTGAACGATCGGTCAAATGACGGTGGAGGTGGCAGGTGCAAACATGACCAAGGCTTTTATGGCTGATAAATTTACGATCACAGCGGTTATTTACCGGGATAGATTCATTTTTTATTTAAAAATGAGCTTAAACTCTGGAGGAAACATTGCCCACTGCTTTTATTTATTTTTTAACGAGCATGAAGACCGCGTTAGAACTGCTCGGATCTTGCGTTTATTTTTTAACGAGCATGAACTTTATGCTAAAACTGCTCGATTTACCAGTCATAAGATAAGAAATGTCCCCTGTGAGATCTCTATTTTTTATGGAGCTTCATCTTCACTAAGCTTTGCTCCGCTCCTTTCTTTATGCAAGTTCGGAAACGACTAATCCAAAAAAACAGATAAATAACCGCTCTTTGCTTGCACTCCAAAAGGGTTGCATGCCCCCAGGTATAAAATACAATTTCAAGGCTGCCCCTCCTCCTTCCCACCTCTTCTTTTCTTTGGGTGTTCACAGCTACTTGTCGTCTTGCTAGTCCAATTTTAACGATACTTGTCTTCTCGTTAATTTTAACGGGTCTATACGATACTTGTCTTCTCGTCAGCCCAACTTTCAACATATTTTTTCGCAAGATCGCAAGAGAACAACTACTTGCGACAAGAGAGCAGCTACTTGCGACAAGAGAAGAACACTACTCAAAGACAAAACATTTGTGTTATTGAGGGAGGCTTACCTCTTTCTGGTTACCCAAAGATTGTCTCGTTAATCTTTCAAACAAAACATTTCCTCGGAAATGTCTACCGAAATAGACAAGGGTGAATGACTGGTGCCAGACACGTAACTTTGACAAAAGAATCCTATTCTAGAACAACCCCTCTTCCATCCACGGACGGGGTACGGACTAGTCATATTCTTTCACGGAAATTCTACCTTATACCCAGGGTTTTCTCTGCCCAAAGCAGACCAGGATGCATGCCCCCTGGGTTCCAGTCCCATCTTTCCGAATCACTCGCATTCATCGGGAAGAAGGACTGGGGGTGGAGACATTTCTTGATTGAATAGACCATTCAGGGTTGGTATATGACTATTTGCGATGCGTGATCCCGGAAATGAAAGTTGGTCTACGAGCTTGACCATTCTTCCTTCGTGTGGAAAACACATTACTCTAAAGAGTGAGGAGACTATTGCTCCCATGCAATATATATAGTCTCGTCCAAGGAGTAGGTAATAATCCAAGGGTCCTTGAACGACCATCACGTTCATTTGAACGGCCTTCCCTTTCAATGTAATGGGCACATTAGGGAGGATCCCTAATGGTCGACTGGTTCCTTTATCGAAACCCGAGAGATTTCTTATCTCAGGCAAAAGCGCCGGGGAACCCAGTGCTTTCCAAGCAACAGAGGAAAGGATACTCACAGATGCCCCTTCATCAATGATAGTGCTAGCCATTACCATTCTGTAAATTTGGACTATGATTCTGAATGGTATACTGGCTGGCAATCGGGGTCTGCCTAGTTGGTTCCAATCAAAGGACACAACCAGGTTGCTTGGTGGTGGGACCGAATACACGGCCGGATATGACCCTGACGATGTTCCTTCCGGCGATAAAGGAATGGGCGCATTGCCCTGATGCTCGTCAGAGTCTGTGTTGATGAAAAGAATCTGGATGGTGTCATCCTTATTCTCTTCAGTGAGGGTGTCATTTGAAGATGAATCTTCAGTGACGGTGTCATTTGAAGATGAATCTTCAGTGACGGTGTCATTTGAAGATGAAACTTCTGAAGGGAGAACCGGGTCAACTTCCGTTTCGACCTTTGGACTTTCGTCCGGTCTGGATTCAGTAGGTTCATTTTCAATGACTGACGCTTCAGCTGACCACTTGAGCGGGCCAGCTGTATTCTCAACCAACGAAGGACTTGGCACGAGTTTTTTATATCCAGGAGGAAGTCTCAACGATGAAACCAGACAATCTTCCAAAACTCTCTTCGCTTCGTCTAAGAAGGGACAACGGTGGATGGCGTGATCGCCTTCACACAGTCTGCAGGGGGATCTTGCTCCCCCTCTTTGTCTTGAACCTTCACTTTCGCTGGTTGACGGTAAGCATTCAACATGGCTATCAGAGGTTGATGCTCCCGAACTGTGCAAACGAGGGGACCAGTCCCTTAGTATCCGGGGAATACAGGGACAATCTCTATGGAAGTGGTCTCCTCTACATATGACACATGGCGATTTAGGCCCGGTATGTGCTGTGTGTGGATTTTTGTCAGATGTCTTTTGCTTGCCCCCAGTCGCCTTAGGCTCCTTCTTCTTCTTCTCTCTCTTCTTCTTCTCCTTCTTCTCCATGGGAGCTTGGCTTTTGCCGGCTCTACCTTGCGAAGATGAAGGATTGGAGGAAGAGTTATAGGAAGTAGAAGGCTGGTGGGCAGCTCTAGACTGATCTAACTGTTGACTCGATTGTTCAGGAACCATGGTGTTCTGAACTACATTGGTTGAGAATAGCCATATTGGCAGGCCAATTGTCAGTCCTGGAAGCGACAATGTGGCCATGTGGGGCGCGCCAACTTCCCCCCAAGAGGAGAAAGGACTAGGATTTCCATCATGGGGAATTCCTTGGTTGGTGCGTTCCATGTTCCCAACCTACAGATCAATGCAGGAATAGGAGGTGATTATGTTCCGTTTTAAAATAAATTTTATAACGACACTTTAGACACAACTTGCTTTTTCACTTTTTAAGAGTCGAGAAAAAGCTAAAGATGACTCTAGTCTCCTTCGATGTTTTAACGAGCCCGAAGTGACAAATGCTCGGATGGACTTTTTCAGTTATAGAGTTTGAAAAAGGCCAAAAGAAACTACTCTAGAGATCTAGGCAGAGGGTGTGCCAAACCTTTCGCAAAACCACATAATACGTTTTACGGTACGGGTGGTCGATCTTCGTGAATGCTGTGTTCACTGCATTGCGATCAGTAGGGCGGTCGACACGGCTTCCTATGGATAAAGGCTCTGTTCCTATAGGGGTCTCCCAATATATACGCGACGGTACGTGGGAGCACAAGTCCGTATTGATACTTATCACTTCACCGTGGAGGAATCACCCAACCACTCAACGCTAAGATATCACGTTTAACGACGCCGGAACACGTCTCTAGCTTAGACCTCTATGTGTTTGCGTTATGTTTCAAAGCGTTGTTATGTAAATTCAATTTATTTTAGGTTGATCTTGTTTAGCAGTTTGCCTTTACGGATCACCACGAGATGTATGGTACAACTTCCTAAATGCAGTCTAAGATGATAAGCAAGCTTTTCAATCTTTCAACTTATGAAAATCTTAACTACTGAGGGAAAAGAAAGACATCATCTTTTCACACAGATCATAGAGCACACACTAATGCACTTTTTCCCTAAATCAACATGCAAACTGTCAAAATGCACATGCACAATGCAGGTATTTCTTTTCTCTTTCTTAATGTTGGTGTACTACAAAAAGAAAGCTGTTGTATAACTTTGAATTCAATTTCAAGTGAAAGTAAACAAGCTTTTGTCCAAAATCAAAAGACACCTTAAGATTTACTTGTTTCAACACTAGAAATACATAAATTCAAACCATATGACGAAAGCAAAAAGCTCAATCAGCTATGAACAACAAACAAACTAACTCTTCAGATCAGAACGACACTTATCACAGGTCTAGATCTAAGAGGCCACAGCAAGACTAGTTCACTTTTGTTATGGGAAACTGCAAATGATGTAAGAAATACACAAAGAACAAATACAGTTTCTTTATACAACCGAGGCGGAATAGTGGCAAAGAAAGGTGGTTTCAGATAGGTACATTGACTGATAACAGGCTGCAAAAACAAGGATGAAAACAGGGCAACAGAAAGCAGAGAACCCCAGCTGCACAAGGCCACACTGGTTCAGCGCAGGTAGAACACTGTCAGTTTGACATTCAGCGCAGGTAGCCCCTTCGGGACCTGCGATGAAATGCAGACTGCCTTCACAGTGCCTGCAATGAAGAGAGAAACTCTCGTTTCTCTTGGTTTCCGGGTTACAGATTGCTAAAAAATCAACAGTTTTTGGCCAAATCAAAGCTATCAATCAAGTACACACTAAAGGATGAAAAGGTGGATGAAAAGCTATCACTAAGAGCTGTTCAGAGTCCTTGTGGATCAGCTCTTCAAATCATAAACATGCCCAAAAACTGAGCTAGAGTAACTGCCCTCTACTTTGCATTTGAAAGATCCAAATGCAGTTCGATTCGGTACTCCCTGTGTTTAGGAAATGAATAGCAAAAACACAAACAACCAACAAGATACGATCCCCAGTGGAGTCGCCAATTTGTTGTTGGGAAAAGTATCCAATACGGAATGACCCTATCCCACTCTAAGGGTGATAGGTCCTTAGCAACAATCAAAGCAAAGCTATCTAAGATTACTTCTTTATGAGATGTAAAAGAGGGGAGAAAGAGATCCACTAACCGATGTCTTTCGCTAATGATTGATCCAATCTTCTCTCCTTGCTGCTTGCCCCCAGCTCCTTGCTCTTTCACTGGCCCAGCTACACCAAGATCCTGCAAAATGGCAAGAGAGGGAAACTACAAGAAGCATACATTCATAATTGATTCAAGGATTAGAATAAATCAAATATACAAGTATAACAACACACCATTGAGACACATGCATATAGAAGAACCTCAAATGCTTTATTAATGGAAGAAGTAAGGTTCAGGAAGTGATACAACCATAAGAGGCCCAATCCAGCATCACCTTCCCAGCAGAAAGAAATCTCCTCTTCACCTCCTTCAAAGCAAATCACCCAATAGTTCTAAACTCAAACCAACAACAATTCTTTACATTCACAAGATTCCAGCCTCCCTAGACCTCATGAGAGAGATCTATATATAGGAGTTTTGGAGAAAGGATGAGTCAGCTTGAGGCTAGCATGAAGCTTACTAGTGTCCTCTCTCACTTCAGTTCTTAAGTCCACTTGGAGGTTCTTGCTTCCACTTGGAGATCTAGACCCTCTTACTCATCACCAGTCGAATTCCCTGATCCAAGTGTCATTTTGGAAGCTTCCTGGGCATTGACACCTTGAGGAATGACTGTGCCACATGTCCAAACTCGCCCAGCGCAGGTAGCCTTCTTTGCAGTTGACATTCAACGCAGGTAGACAGTGGAGCAATTGACATTCAGCGCAGATGCTCAGTGGAGCAGTTGACATGATCCAGAATTGCCTTGTTTTTGAGTGTTTTCAGGTGGAGAACTTTTATTCAGTGCTGTGGTTTGCTGACCTTGTTCCTCTAGGGGTAGGAAAAACATGTTTAGGGACTTTGGATCCCTTAGATTATGGACATTTCATGCTTCATGCTGTAAGGCACAAAAATGTCTATAACAACATAGTAGAGCATTATTATCGGTAACTGATGCCCCGAGGAAAGAAAATGCAAACACCTAGTAAGGAACCTGAAAGCTCTAGCATGACTCATGAAGAAGAGGAAGAAATGCTACATGATATATCAAAATTACAAGAACAAGTGCAACAAATGTCACGCTTAAAAAAGTTAACAGATGCTAAGATAAATGGCGTGGAAGCTAAGATGAATGGCATGGAAGCTAAGATGGACAATTTGAAGATAGATTTGAACACAAATTTGAAGACAGGCATGGCAGATTTGAAGACAGATTTGACAAATTTTCTACAAGAAATACTTACTAATGGTGAAAAGGTAGTAAAGGAAACTCATGATGAGAACAAAAGAATTGTTAATAATGATTCCATAGACGCTAATGTTGGATCGAAGAATCACCATATTCCAAAAATTGATATGAGTAAGTTTGATGGCAAGGATCCCGCCACATGGATATTACAAATGGAGCAATTCTTCGATCTCAATAATGTGCAAAACGCACAAAAGGTACATATGGCAACTGTATATTTGGAAGCAAATCAGTTTGTATGGTATCAATGGCTTTGTTCTCGTAAACAATTTATCACTTGGGCAATTTTTACGGAAGAATTGATAGCACATTATGAGGATACAAAAAGCAACACTTTTTTTAGCCAATTGATAAGTCTCAAACAAAATGGTTCAATAATGGAGCACATTGAGGAGTTCCAAAAATTGAACATAAGGGTAAAAGATATTCCAGAGGAGCATAGGGTTGATGTGTTCATAGGGTCTTTAAAGGATAATATCCAACATGATGTTCACCTTTGGGAACCTGATTCATTAGAGAAGGCATTCAGGTTAGCAAGAAAAATGGAAAGCAAAATTATGGCAACTAGGAAGCATACCACTCACAACTATAAAGACGGAAGTGTTGTTGCCCCTCATCACTCTCATTATGGTTTTAGGACTGAGAGAGATGGACAAACCTATAATAACAATAGTGGCATTGTCTTCCTCTTGAGAGTGTAATTCCATGGAAAATTCATGAGCAAGATCATCATCATACCCCTTTAGCAACTCAAAGAAACCCAACCACTGGTGTATTCTAAAGATGTCCACTACAGGAGGGTGTTGGTGAATTCTCCTAGTGTATCAAGGTTCTCTGCTATTAAATACCCACCCCCCCCATTTTTTCCACTATTCCTCCTTGATGCTATATAGGCGTGGAATTCAACAAAATTCAAACAGCCTTTGTGCTGAAATAGTGTTAAGTTTATTGGTAGGAGTGAGGGAGAATGGTGCTCAAATTGATATCAACCAAGCTATTTTTTTCTTCTTTGGAACAAAACAAACTTCAAAAAGACCACCTACTGATCAATTTACTGTTACAGGCTCTTAATTTCAAGCAAACTTCTCATGTAATTGGATGTAGAAACGAGGAAAGAGGGTGTCACTTACTTTTTGTCAAAACAATTTTGGGTGCGCATGAAGGTTTTGAGACAGTATCAAGCTATTATGATTCTTGTTGTAGATATTTTTTGTCACCTGTAGCACAAGTGCTTCAAGAAATATAGAAACCTTCTCGAGACAGCCTCGGGGTTGAAATAAGACTAGTGCCTAGGACATCTTAAGAGAGGAGTGCTTTTGAATATTATGAGTAGGGCTTTCTATTGCACTCTAATTGTCACTTAGTTTGAAGAGGATAATAAAGGCAGATTGGTTCAATAGTCCTTTATCAAGGTAGATTCAAGCAAATACATGGATCTGAATACACAGGGGGTAGATCTCGTTAATCTCAAGAGAAATGTCTAATTCCAGTGGTCGACACACAACAATAGGCAACCTTACTATTAACGTTGTATTAACATGAAGAGGAGGAAATAAAGAAGGGAATTTGATGCAGAGGGTTGGATACAACGTAGAATATTGAGCATCAAGCTCCAGCAGAAGTACGAAAGAATGAGGAGGTGGAATGGTAGGAATTGTGGAGCGCGAATTAATGTTTCATACTCTATAACTCATGGACATACTTGTCACTAATCAGCATAAGTACATATGTGCTCATAAAGGTATTGTAAGCTATCAAATAACACATGTAAGTCTTTAATTAACACCGAGACTATATCTACTTAGCAGCATACATATAACCATGAGAGAGTGAAACTAACAACTTCATTACACAATTTCTGTAGAAGAGAAACATACATGAAGTGAAATACAAAGAGAAAAGCTTACCACTAGTTTCTTAGATAGGAATCAACGTAATAGTTTCATTAATCCTCAAAGATATAGTCTAAATCACTAGTCCATATACATTCAACACTTATCGCTCAAATCCCTCATGAACAGGAAAATAGAACCAATGTGGAACCAAGAAATTCAAGCCTCCTACTTGCAGAATTCAGGAACCTTTTTTAATTATTTCTTCCCTCTTTTTATAAGGAGAGGGGAAGCTTTGAAAACAATTACAAAAATATCTTATCTTGAGCTCTAGCTATCTGATTGACTAGTTGTCTCGGCGTGCAAATGATTTGTCGCTCAAATCATTGCAACATAATGATTCCTTCTTTAAAATACATTCATAACATAATAACAAAACAACAAAATACAAAACATGGGAAAAAACGGAATGATGATTGTAGCCAAAATATCTCCACGCCACTTCCTGTGATGGCCTCTGATCAAGCCCCGTATCTTCCACAGTGTGCCTCTTCCGTTACTCATTCAGCCTCCCTGTCGTTTTCCGCCTGAGTTGAATGAACTTCCCACTTTCTAGAGCTGGGAACGATTAATAGTGGTGGCCTCTGTGTTGCTCGGGAATTGTAGCTTTCAGCTCATCCATACCTCTAGACTTCCTATATAACATTATCGGAGCCTGATATGCCTAGTAAAACTATAGTAATGCTATATCGAAGATTCACAATATTGTAACTTTATACTTAAAAACATTACAAAACAATCAATTTCAAATGTTCCATGGGCCCCTTTTGTTTAGTCCCTTTCATTATTTCTTCATCATAGGATCGAGGTTTTTGACCTAGGACTTAGCCTTAAGGCACTAGGGCCTTTTGTTTCTGTCCGGGGGACTTTTTCTTTTGTAAATAGCTTAGTGCCTCTTTCCTTTAATTTCCTCTAGCGACCGTGTGCTGGCTAAATATCGGAGCCCCTCAATTCGGCAATTTCTAATAGGGGTTTTTACTCTCGAATCACGATAATTCTCATCCTTCGATCACCGATATCACTATGTTCTTTGCTCCCAACATGTGGTTCTTTGTTCCTCTCACGACTGTGCGTCAGCCCTTATATCGGAGTCCCCTTATCGGCATTTTCAAGTGTGCACTGCTTTATAGTGCCAATATACATCAACCTCGGATATGCAATTGTCGATGTGACATCATCAATCCCATGTGGCACTTCTTGAGTGGTGGCACGTGTCACCTGGATATGCCCCCGTAGTTCCCCTCAAAATTCCAAAACATACTACCACGTATCATTCCGTACTGCCACATCATGATGACATCCTCTGTCGCGTGTCCTTATCAGAGCCAATCATGTGTTTCCACGCGTCATCATCTAAGCCAATATTGTTTTTCCATGTGCCACTTATCGGGACCAATCATGCGCTTCCATGTGTCACTTATTGGGACCAACCAGATGATTCCATACGTCCAGCTGGAGGAGAGAGAAAAGGGCTTGTCCGCCCTTGATTTTGCCGGGAAATCCTTTGTAAACTTAATTTTGGGTCCCTAGGGATTCTACACTATCGTCACATTTTAAAGGTTCACACATTCAAGAGTTGTGATCCTATGATTTCCGATGTGCCAATCTACTTGATGTTGCGATGTGTGGACTGTTGATCTCTGATACTGGTTGTTCCCTTTGCGATCGCCAATATTGGACCTCACCAATCTACTTGTCCTCTGTTAATCATACCTCCAATGTTGCGACTGTTAATACATCAAACTTCTGATATGCGATACTTCATTGTGTTATGTTGCTCTGACTACGATCGCTGATTTCCGATGTCGCTTGACCTCCGATATGCTATCTTTGATATCGGACCTCTAATATTGCTTATTTCCTAAGCCTTTAACCATTGAACTTCAGAGGACCATAACTTTTGATCCAAGAGTCCATTTTTGGACTTCCACATATCATTGGAAGGATTGTTCAGAGCACTTTCCAACGGAGAGGGTCTGATTTATACTTTGAGTCCCTTTGAGGCTTGGAATATGATTGCAAACTTCTCTACTCTTTTGCACTATTTTTACAATTGAAAACAAATTTTGCAGTAGGTGACAACATTGGCTTGGGGACAGTGCCTTGCTAGAAAGGTGTTGAGAACTTGCTAACTAGTAGCCTTCTATCCATTGGGAATGGATTCATTTTATTCAAGTATATAAAAGAAAAAAAAAACATAAAGAACTGAAAGTATTACTGATATTTTTTACTGGCTCACTGGTATATACAATGGGTGAGAAATGAACCTTTTAATGTTGGAATTAAAGTTTGAGGAATTTCCCATTTATAGGTAGCTCAAGAATTTCACCCTCCAATTTTTCCAGCAAGAAAGTATTGTTTCCATTTATCTCAACAATATTAAAGGGTCCAAACCATAAGGGATTAAATGTGCCATGTTTCCGTTTGTCTTATATTCTAACATCCCACCTCAAAACTAGATCTCATGGCTGAAGAGGTCTGTCTTTAGCCTTCTTATCGAACAAATATTTCATCTTCTTCTGGTAGCTAATTAACTTGTGGTTTACCTGCTCTATGTTCTCTTGGAGCTCCACTAGTTGATTTATCCTTCAATTCAGGGAGTTTGGTTCTTCTTCCACATCTTGTAGCATCTTGGCAACCGACATAGCGAGCTATATAGGGAATATGGTTGCTTTCCCATATGTTGGGTTGTGTTATATTCTTTCCACAACTATGCCATGCACAGGGGCTGACAGGGAAGCTGAAGCCCACCCTGTACGTTGCATTGGGCGCTGTCATGGGGTCACAGGGGGGGTGATTGCCCCCCCCTGTCAAGAGCTATGCAGGGGGGCAGTAGCCCCCCTGTACGAGGTTTGGGGCAGCACCCCGGGAAAAAAAACATTAGATGCTATATTAGGTGGGCAGACTTACCTATGGTTTTGTGCATGGATTTCGCACATGGTTTTGGGCATGATGGTTTTCTGTCCATGGTATTTTGTATATCTTGTCAAAGGAGCTACATTTATGTTCTAATCTAGAGTTAATGGAATAGGGTTTATGGATGTTTCGCCATGTATATATATGTATTTTAACATTGAAAGGAATATAATGATAAATCAATCTCGTAGCCCCATTTTTGGGATCCAAGGGAAAATCTTTGTGTATATTTGTTTTATGTTTTATGTTTTATGCTCTCACCATTGTTTATTTTCTGTTTTTAGAATTCATATGTAGGTAATTTCTATACAGAGTTAAAACCTACATTTTGTATCAGAGTTGTTTTGGCTTCAAGGGGACGTGTTTTCTACTGAGGGGTTTCCCTGTGGTAGACCCTGTTCAGTGGAAGATCTACGAGATCAATTCTTGTGGTGAAAGAAGATGGCGAGAAATGGAAAGATAGAGATAGATAAATTTAATGGTCAAAGTTTTGAGTTGTGGAAACTCAATATGGAGGATCTGCTAGTAGATAAAGATCAGTGGATCGTGGTAGATCTGGGTACTAAACCAACAACAATGCTAGCTAAATACTGGGTGAAGTTGGATCAGAAGGCAAAGAGCACAATACGATTATGTGTCTTAGATTGAATATTGTTGAATGTATCAGGGGAAGCTTAAACGAAGGCTTTGTGGGACAAGTTAGGGACTTTGTACCAATGTAAGTCTCTCGTGAATAAATTGTTCCTACGGAAAAAATGTATTTAACCTAAGGATGAAATATGGAGACTCGGTGACATAGTGTCTGAACACATTTAATAATGTGGTAAGTCAGTTATTATCTATTGATATTAAAATTTCAGATGAAGATAAGTGCATCAGTTTGTTGTGTTTTCTACCAAATCTGTGGGATAGTCTAGTTGTTGTAATAGGTAGCAATGCAACTGCCTTGAAGTTTGATGAAATAGTCTCATCATTGTTGTCAGAGGAGATGAGACGGAAAAATATGGAGGACTAGAATGGTGATGCCTTATCTGTACGAGGATGATCTTAGAACATGAACAAAAATAAGTCCTCGAGTGGGAGATCTAAATCTCCAAGAAAACCTGTAAAGGTGTGTTGGAAATGCGGAAAGGAAGGGCACTTCAAAAGGGACTGGAAATCTAAAGCTCCTAAGAAAGGAAAGGCATCTGATGATGCTCCTTCTGCAGAGGTGAAAACCACCTCAGATGAAGGTGGGGATGTTTCTTCAAGTACACATGTAGATCATGAGGCATGGTTGATTGACTCAGGTGCATCCCTTCACTTCACTCCCCATGGAGAGTGGTTTTGCGAGTATGAGGAATATGATGGTAGTGATGTCTTCTTGGGGGATGACAGGAAGGCTGGAATCATTGGTCGCAGAAAATTTAAGTTGAAGTTGCAAGGTGGAAGGATTATAAAACTTCTGGGTGTTCTATATATTCCTGCATTAGCCAAAAATTTGATTTTTGTAAGCAAGCTGGATGATGCATGTGTAAAAACAATGTTCAAGAAAGATACCTGCAAGATGGTTTGGAGAGCACTGGTATTGATGCAGAGATTTCAGATTGGAACTCTGTATAAGCTTCAAGGTAACACTATTATTGATGGGTACAATAGTTATGTGGTTCCTGAAAGTGGAGTGGAAAAATTAGTGGTCTCTAGAGAAAATACCATGATATGGCATCAAAGGCTTGGACATATTGGAGAGAAGGGCCTTCAAATACTTCATGGTAATGGTATGATAGAAGGTATGTCTAATTTCTCTCTGGATTTTGATTTCTATGAAAGTTGTGTATGTGGAAAGCAAAATCAAGTGACTTTCCCCTTTGATGCTACGAGGTTGAAACAAATATTAGAGCTTGTTCACAGTGATGTGTTTGGACCTGTGTCGACTCCATCACTGGTTAAGTATGTGTACTATGTATCATTTATAGATGACTTCTCAAGGAATACATGGATATATTTGTTGTCTAGGAAAATCCTCTCTACGGACAGAGATAGTCCCTCTAGTCCAATGATTGGGACTAGCAACCTACGTGAAAATCGACAAGGCACTTTCCTAAATTACAATCGAAATGAGAGAAGAGGAAGATGCCCTAGCTCGTTCTGATGCTATAATGCACTCCTTTGTTAAAGATCTCGAATCACTTTCTCCTCAGGTTCAGCTCTATTGCTCACATCATTTATATACCCACATAAGAGATCAAAGACACAACAAAGCATACAAGTGCAAAAAGAATAATCGAAAGTAACTCACTTAACAGATCAAGGAGAATTAAGATAAATGATGCATTAACACAAACATTTATGGAAAGTGAACCAATAGTTGTATATATTAATGAAATAAAGGAGGAAGCATACAACCAAGCCTTGATGTCAATAAGCCATCCTTGAGTGAATATCCAAGTTCAAGCTCAAGCTCTCCAAGCACTCCTTCTACAAGCCAAATAAGTAGCATGTAGGCACTATCTCAGCATAAGGGTGAAAATAATCAGAGACCAACCACTTGGGAATGGAAGAGTATGAATATATAGGAAGGTAGATGGAGTTAGGATCTCTCCAAAGATAGGGGAAGTCCCTCATCTCAAGGAGGTAGCTCACAAGGATAAGATCAAAAGGAAATATTGGGAGAATTCGACCACATCCACACCGAACAACCTCCGACTTGTCATTCTAGAAGCCTCTAGATAACTAATCTTATCATTCTCTTTGGGAAAACTTGTCATTTAGGGATCAACATGAGTATCCAAGTAAAAATCACGTTGGCAGTGCCACGCTAGTATAGTGCAACTTGCCATCAACACTAGTTTCTAGTGTCACAGTCGCGCTGGTCCTGAAATTAGGGTTTTATAGCTTACTTTTTCAGGGAAGGCTTAGGGCATGTTTCAATTAGTGTTTCAAGGAGGATCTGAATTGCATATCAAGATGGGTACACTGCATTATTTACAAGTTTCGGGCACTTCAGGGTATGACAGAGGGAAGTACGGGAGGCATGACAAAATACTGTGTAATAGATTCCCCCTAAAGCATGAAGGCAGAACAAGGAGTGATGGTTGATATGCTTTACGAGATTTTGCAAGGATGAGAAAAAACACTATGAGGAGACTTGCAAATCAAGGACACATATACATATTCATATCTAATATCAAAACATGAATCCATGGTATGGATGCAGCCATCTGGATAGAAAGGAATATGTGAAAAGATCCACAGCATGGGCATAGCCATCTGAATGAAAAGGATTGTCTGGAAGTGTAAGATCTAAGGTATGGACGTAGCCACCCAATATAGAAGAATCATCATCATAGATATAAGGTCCCACGGCATGGTCGTAGCCATCCATATAGAGGAAACATCTATACAATCATGAATAATACATAACTTCACGCAGCATGAGTTATATCAGACGAAACTCAGGGTCTTGTGCTCCATCCCAACCCTATCAAAGTACAAATTCTAACATGCGAATGAATGTGTCAAAGTTGAACATTCTAGAAAGCCACCTAATTACCTGCCAATGATATGGACCATTAACAGGCACGAGAGAAAATACCAATAATGAAAATGGTCGTCAAGGTATGACAATACAATTCATGAATGTGAAAATGAAGCTGAAGTCGAACACTCGTGGAATCATTTGATCGAGGGCTAGTGATGAAAACCTATTGTTGGATGTGAAGAACTTGCCATTAAGGCATGCAAGCCCTAAGATACTGAAAGGGGGTCTCTAAGTCATCTTCCTGGATAATGAGCTGGAGTTAATAGGAAGTGACCTGTCGAAGGAGAGAAATAATGATTCCCTCATCATCGACATGAAAAAAGGAATAAAGTGGAATAAATGAGTATGATCCAAGACTGTAGCAAAAGGTCAGACAATGTATAGGTAATAAACTACAGATAGGACTTCTCTTGAACATATCGGCGACACGACTCTGGAGTGTGGTAGCATTTAACTCAACATAAGACCAAGGGTCATGGTGATGAAATGGAAAGTCATATGAGAGGCAAAATGGATCACCCAAACTCGGAAAGACAAGTGACTGAGCGAGGATATCCCAAACTCGACACGAGAAACATATGAGCATCATGTTAAAGAGCGACATGCTGCCTATACAAGAGATGTTTCACTTTAATTTTTCCCCACTATTTCTAGCGAGTACCTAATTATTTTTTATCACAAGCTTGAAGGGAATAGCATATGATTGTCGTATAAGTTAATTCTTATAATGAATCCATTCGAGTAAGTTTTATGAGTCCTAGGAAGTAGAAACTCGGTCTCGTCATGGTGACGAGACTTTTGTCATTTAAATTTTATGAGTCCAACGGAAGAGTAACTCGGTTTCCTTTTCATATTTAGAGAGTTTAAAAAGAGACAAAAAAGAATACTCCATCAGGTCCATTTTTGTAATTTGTATCTCGCACCCAAAGAGGTAGAAAACAATATTCGAGAGAACCTCCTAGCCATGTTCGACTAAGGTGTTTATTTTTCGTACAACAGTCTATCTTAGTCTGGAAAAGGGTTAAACTTATACTAAGTAGAAACCTTTTCATTTACTTTTACGAGTTTGAAAAGATAAGTGCTCGACAATCTTTTCATATTTCGAGAGTCAGAAAAGAGATGAAATATTACTCCCCCTCGAGGAATGCGTGGTATAAAAGAATAGCAACTAGTTTCAGTGATGATGGAAATTCTCAAAACATGTAAAGGTCAAGAGGTTGGCTAATAAGACCACTCATCGCAAATGTTCCTCACGCAAGGGTGAAATAACCAAGTGAAAGCGTATGATTGTCCAAAGAGAGGGTGACGATGGAATGGACAAACCAAGGCTCATATGGCAAAAATAGGGTGATAAAATGGCAATCACAAGATGTAAAAAGGGAAATGGTTTCATTTTTACACAAGCTTGAAACATGGGAAATTATGCTTGAGTATACTTGAAGATGGTTTCATTTTTTCACAGGCTTGAAACATGAGGAAAAATTGTGCTTGGATTTGGTTTCATTTTTAAACAAGCTTGAAACAAAGATAAAATATTCTTGAGATAAGTTTGCATGCCCCCAGCATAATGACTCAATTCAAGGTACATGCCCCCTAAGCTTTATTTCATTTGCCTAAGTGGATGAAATGAGGGTTCACTTACGAGATCAAGCGAAAGAATCGACTAAAATTTTATGAGATCTAATCAAAGACTCAAATTGGAAGGGGATTTGATTCATTTTTTAACGATTTTAAAACAAGAAAACAACCATGCTCATGACACCCTATTTCTTTTTTAAATGAGGTTGACATAGTAAAGGAACTATCCTCAGGGTCCTTGTTTCATTTTTTAACGAGCTTGAGACAAGACAAGGAACTCTACTCCAAACCTTGGATCATGACCAAAAGAAGCCATAGCCTCCAAGAGGTTCTCATCAGATGGGAGAACAACAATCTAGAAGGGATACATGTCTAGGGATCCAAATGAAAAATCGGGCTCCAATGCCCCCTGTACATGGTGTATTACATCACCTACTAGATCATCAGTAGATGCACGCATGGAACAAGTGGCCACGTAATTAACTTGTGGCGGGGGTGATACCGCTTGCAAATAAGAACCACTTAGGGATGATGGTTTATTGGGAGTTGATTCAGGACCAATTAATGTAAGTTGATCAATGATCACAATTCTCCCTTCATGCGGGAAGCACATCATAGGAAAGAAAGAAGAGATAAGATCTCCCATGACATAAACATAGTCATGGCCAAGGACTAGATTAAAATCTAAAGGGCCTTGGACAACCATCACGTCTATATAGACATCATTTCCTCCCAAATTAATAGGTAGCGTATGAAGGATTCCTAATGACTGTCTGGTTTCTCTATTAAAAGATAACAAATTCTAGGTGACGGGGACAAGCTGAGGAGAACTTAAAGCTTTCCAAGAAACTGAGGACAAGATGTTAACAGATGCACCCTCATCTATGACTATCCTAGGTACAACCATATGGTAAGTTTGTACTATAATCTGGAAATACACATAAGATGAAAGGTGATATCCTGCCAGTCGACTCCAATCAAAAGAAGTGACCAAACTACTTGGAGGGGGTGTCGTAGGAACAAGAGAGTTTCCCTCTTGCTCTATGGGAATAGGAGAACTTCTCTCATGCACCTTTGGAATGGGAGGATTTCCCTCCAGTTCATTCGAAACTAAAGAAACTAGAAGAACCTGAGCAGTACGAGGTTCACTATATACCAGAAAGGTACGGTTAAGTGAAGATGGAGCCAAGTCTACTAGTTTCTCAACCAATGGTTTGTCGAGAATGGACTCACGAGACTCATTTTCAGAGAGAGTGGAGCTAACCAAAGATGAACTTCAATCAATCTCATGATCAACTGATGGTGGATCAAGGGAAATATTTTGATAACCAGGCGGAAGACGACGATGGGAGGTTGTAAGGTTTTCCAACTCTTTGGAAGCCTCATCCAGAAAAGGACAAAGGTGAATGGGATGATTAACTTCACACAAATTACAGGGAAGTTTCACTTTTCCCTTTTTCCCATGGGCTTTACTAGTTGAAGGTTGATCACGAGCATGATCTATGGAGGTTGATGACAAAGGTTGATTTGAACCTGTGTATCACACTTCTAATACCTTAGGAATACTAGGACAATTTCGAAGAAGGTGGTCACCCTTACATAACATGCAAGGGAATTTTACTTTCTGGGCTAGTTGGAAGATTTTTCTACATCAGTCACATCTGTAGCAATGGCTGCTTGGTTACCCCCTTGCTTATTTTGCTTCTTCTTCTTCTTCTTCTTCGTCCTCTTCTTCTTAGCTTCCTCGATACTAGAATCCAGACTCTCATTACGAAAAGAAGAAGAATGAGGTGAAGAAATAGGCGAAGAAGGTGAGGGGTCAACTTTAGGATCAACATGAGGTTGATGTTGTTCAATTGGAGGAGAAATTAGTTTAAAAGAAGTTTGGACACTTGGAATCAATGAGGTCAAAAATAACCAAACTGGCAGACCAACGATCAATCCAGGAAGGCATAATGTTTCCATATATGGAGTACCAGTATTTCCAAAAGAAGGAAAAGAACTATGATTCCTATCAGAGGAGTTTCCCTGACTGGTAGACTCAAGAAATGTTTCCATCAGTATCAACCTATGATCTACTAAGGAGTATTTCCATAGGAAGGTGTTATTCTGTGATCAATGAATTGATTTTAGAACTTTAACCAAAACAAAATAAAAGAGGGTTAAGATAGGCAAGAGGGTTTACCAAGTATTCCTGAACCGTTATATACACCTTAGCTGAAACTAAGGACTTAACGTACGGTGGCCAATCTCCCCAAATGCTATGTTCGGTGTATCATGTTTACAAGGTAACAGACTCGGTTATTTGTGGCTAAACGATAGCAACATAGTGGGGTCTCCCAATATATACTCGAAGGTACGGGTAGCACAAGTCCGTGTTATCATTGCCTAATGCACAACTGTTGGTGAGAGCATTCCCATATACTTGCCATACTGAAGTGCCTCTGATATTCCCAAGAGTACTAGAGAACCTTCAATATATACTTCCATATTGGAACGGGATTTCACCCCCGGGATACAATGTAGAAAGTTAACAATAGTTGTTACGTTTAAAGAAATCAGAACACATCTCTAGCATATACCTCTAGATATTTGCGTTAGGTTACAAATGCTCTTTAGGTTAATTGAGGTAAATTTTAAGTTTATATGCAATTAAGTTTTAGTTTTGGGCTCAAATGATGTCACCTAAATCCCTAAGATGCAGCTATATGAGAAAAGGAAAATTTTCCACTTTAATGAAAGCTAGACTAACCAAGGGAAGAAACTCAATCAATAATGCATCAAACAACATGCCTTCCACTAACTTTCACTTTTCTCTTCCAAATGAAATGCCAAAAGTAAAAAATATTTTCACTTTTCGCTATCCTAAATGCAACTTTTTTGGAAGCAAAATGATTTTACTTTACAAAGATGCAATTATATGAATTGTGCTTTTTTTTTTGTTTTGAATGATTTCCGGATGCACCTAATAGAGTTTTTAGCTTTCTATCACTGAAAAATGTGAGCTATTTTCAATGATTAATCTCAAAAAATAACTTTTCAATGCAACTAATATAATGGATTTTCACGAAAAGTAAATTTTGAAAGACAAGCTAAAACAAATGCACAATGATGTTTTCAATGATTTCCACAGAAAAAACACTCAATCAATCAGCAAAACCAACATCTCAATGACACCAACAAGCAGCAAGCGATGACCAATTGACTAGAAACCCTAGAACTCAGTCAGATTTCACTTCGAAGACAATGAGAAAAATGTTGCAAATTAATAAGGAAAATCAATTAAAGAATTGACGAATTCAAGAATATGGGATGGGAAAAGACCTCAGGGGCCAAGAAACACTTGATTCTAAGGCAGAAACCTTAAAAATTTTCACATTTAAGGATCAACGCTACTTTATATAGAAAAACTCGTGCTGATTGAGTCATCGACGCTACTTTATATTGTAAAAACCGCGTTGGTCGGGGTCATCAGCACTACTTTATATAGTAAAAACTGTGCTTATCTTTTAGCGTGAGAAAATAGTGGAAAATAGGGTTTTCAACGTGATTGTACAAGTAAAAACTAGTGCTCTTAGCGCGATTGTCACTGATAAAACGCGTGCTAAATGAGGGATATGGGAAAAAATAAAAAGGTTTCAAAACAAAACCAGACTTAACACTCTAAGGCAGTAATCAGTGATTGTATAAAACTATACTGATGCTCAAAAGCAGAGAAACCGACGGTTGGTCAAACTAATCAAAGGATCACATCAAAGGAATGGACGGAAAGGGTTATAACTTCCCTAGTGGAGTTTCCATTTTGTTGTCTAGGTAAATCCTCTCTGTGGATAGAGATGATCCCTTTAGCCCAATGAGTGGGACTTGCAACCTACGGGACAATCTATAAGACAATTTCCTAAATTACAATCGAAATAAGAGAAGAGGAAAGAAACCTATCTCGTTTTGATGTTATAACACACTCCTTTGTTGAAGATCTTGATCCCTCACTCCTCAGGTTCAGCTCTACCACTCACAACGTTTGAATACCAGCATAAGAGATCAAAGACACAACAAAGAATACAAGTGTAACAAGCATAATTGAAAGTAATCCACTTAACAGATTAGGGATCATTAAGATAAATGATGCATTACATAAACATTTATGGAAAGCGAATCAGTAGTTGTATATATCAATGAATAAAAGAGGAAACATACAACCAAGCCTTGACGTCAATAAGCCCTCCTTGAGTGAATGTCCAAGTCCAAGCTCAATCTATCCAAGCACTCCTCCAAGCCAGATGAGTAGCATGTAGGCATAATTTCAGCATAAGGGTGAAAATAATCAGAGACCAGACATTTGGGAATGGAAGAGGATGAATATATAGGTAGGAAGAGGGAGTTAGGATCTCTCCAAAGATAGGGAAAGGCCCTTATCTCAAAGAGGCAGCTCATAGGGATAAGATAAAGGGGAAATATTGGGAGAATTCAACCATGTCCACAACGAACAACCTCCAGCTCATTGTTATGGAAGCCTCTAGATCACGAAGCTTCTTGTCCTCTTTGTGAAATCTTTCCTTTTAGGGATCAACGCGAATATCTAAGTAAAAAATGCACTAGCAGCGCAAGGTTAGTATAGTGCAACTCACTGTCATAACTACTTGCTAGTGTCATAGTCACGCTGGCCTTGAAATTAGGATTTTAGAGCTTACTTTTTCAGGGAAGGCTCAAGGCATGTTTCCATTTGTGTTTCAGGGAGGATCTGAACTGCATATCAGGATGGGTACATTGCATGATTGCCAAGTTTTGGCCACTTTGGGGTATGGCAAAAGGAAGTGCGAGAGGTGTGACAAAATATTGTGTAAGAATATTTCCTTAGGAATAACGTTGAATTCTTTGATAGGTTCAGAGAATTTAAGGCTCTGGTGGAAACCAGACATAGAAGAAGATAAAGGTATTGAGGATAGATAATAGTGGAGAGTTTTGCAAGAAGGAATTTGAAGAGTTATGTAAAAAGTATGGTATAGCACGACAAAAGACTACTCCATACACACCTGAGCAAAATGGAGTTGTAGAAAGAATGAACAAGACATTGATGGAAAGGGCAAAAAGCATGCTCAGTGGTGTTGGGTTAGGACAAGAATTTTGGACAGAGGCAATGGAGACTGCATGTTACCTGGTCAACAGATCAACTTGATCAGCTTTAGAGGATAAGACTCCACAAGATGTATGGACTGGTAAGAAACCTTCTCTTTCACATCTGAGGGTATTTGGATGTGATGCATATGTACATGTTCCAAAGGAGAAAAGAACAAAGTTGGATAGTAAATCTGAAAAGTGCATCTTTATTGGGTATAAGGATGGTTTAAAAGGTTATAATATTTGGAACTGAGAAACAAGAACGGTTGTGTACAACGGAGATGTGGTGTTTAGAGAGGTGAAATATGTTATTAAACATGAATTCCTACCAAAGGAATCTGAGAAGATAGAGTTTGAGATAAACGAGGAAGAATCAGACTCTATATTAGAAGAGGAATTAGAAGATGAAGAGCCACAAACTCCAGTTGTGAGAAGATCAGTTCGAGAAAGAAGGCAGCTAGAAAGGTATAGTCCATCTACTTTCTATTCAAATTTTTCTTTATCTATTACTGATGATGATCCCAGAGCTTTGAGGGAAGCAATATATTCAGAGGATGACAAACTCTAGAAAGAGGCCATGGTTGATGAAATGGAATCTTTGCCCAAAAATGAGGCTTGGGATCTATTGGAGTTGTCGGCTAGAAGGAAACCCATTAGCAACAAATGGGTGTTTAAGAAGAAGATGAATGCACAAGGAAAGGTGGAGAAATACAAAGCTCGGTTGGTAGCAAAAGGTTATCCTCAGGTGTTGGGAATTGATTAGGTAGTCTTTATAAGGATTGAGCACTTTATAGCTGGGTTGAACTGAACCTTGGGGTGGGGATTTATATATGTTATTTCTTGAAAGTTTGATCTTTATATACGTTATATCTTTATAAATGTGATATGGATGGATGGGGGTCTTCTTTACTAACCCTTATTTTTTCTCTTCTTTAGGTGCCGTAAGGCCGCTCGACCAAGGGGAGAGGAATCACCCTTTTTATTATGCCGTATCTTCTTTATTTACTTAGTTTTGGTATTGTTTATCACCATCACTCCTTAGCCTCTTCAGACTATGATTAAGATTGTTCAGTGCTTCCTGAATCACAACACTTAAAAACTCCCGTTTTTCTGATATTTTTTCTCTTGTTGCCAAGGTAGCTTCTATTATATTACTTTTATTTGTTGCTGCTACTTTTGATTTTGAGGTAGAATATATGGATGTGAAGACATCATTTCTTCACAGGGATCTGGAAGAAGAGATCTACATAAAGCAACCTGAAGGCTTTGCAGTGAAGGGTAAGAAAGAACTGGTATGCAAGTTTAAAAAGTCTTTGTATGGGTTAAAACAGTCACCAAGGATGTGGTATCAGAAATTTGATACATTTATATGGGGACTTGGCTTCACCAGAATCAAAGTAGATCATTGTGTGTATTTTAAATTAATTGGTGACCATGTTATTTATTTGGTCTTATATGTGGATGATATGTTGCTTGTTGGAAATGACAAGGAAATTATCCAGGATTTGAAGACCCAATTGTCCTCCAAATTCGACATGAAAGATCTTGGTGCTGTAGCCAATATTTTGGGCATGGAAATTAAACGAGATCTGGCAAAGAGGAAGTTTTGGTTAAACCAGAGGAAGTATGTCGAGGCAATAACAATGTAAACTTTGAAATGAGAACTTACTCGTTTCGTTGAGGTAGCAAAAAAATCAACCGATTTTGAAAATGGTGATGCATAATACATATATTTTTTTTTCGGAGCATATTTTTGACACTTTAAATTTTCTTATGTATCAAATACAAATATTTGTTTTTAAATGTTAGTGTTTTTCATGTTAATTTTGAAATGTGATGATGTAGCATTAACTCCATTTTTTAGAGGGCTTATTTTTAACACTTTATATTTTCTAATGTATTAAATGTGGATATATTTTTTTAAATGTTACATTTTTTTACACTTTAATTTTTTTTTTATTTCCAACTGTTTTTTAAATGTTGATTACTTAACAAATTTTCTAGTTATCTTATTTCTATTTTTGAAAATGTTGATTATTTAAAAAAACAAATATAAAAATATATATAAAAAAGACAAACAAAAAAAACATAAAAAATGTAAAAAAAACATAAATTCTTGTAAAACATAAAAAAATTGAAAAGATATATATATAAACATGATTTAAAAAAAACAAACTAGAAAATTAAACAAAAAAAAAAAAAAACCAAAAAAGTTAAAACAATTTTAAATAATTTAAAAACAAAAATTAAAACAAACTAACAAAAATTTAAAAACTATTAATACTAAAATTAAAATAAATAAAAAAACATAGAAAAACATAATAAACATAAAAAATAAAAAATATAAACATAATTAAATAAAAAATATAAACATTAATGCTAAACTCTTGTTAAAAAGAAATATGCTAACAAATTTTTTTTTGTCAATATTAATCTTTTTTTTAAGTGGCCACGCTGAAATCTGATTCTAAGAATTGGATTTCAGCCCCACCCACTTAAAAAAAAGAATTATTAACAAAAAATAAATTGTTAATAATACTTTTTTTTAAGGGGGCGGGGCTGAAATCTGATTCTGGGCCATGCCCCCGAGGCACCTCGGCGAGGCAGAAATCTGATTCTCAGAATCAGATCTAATTTTTTTGTTAATATTTTTTTTGCTTTTAAATGTGTGGGGCCAAAATCTAATTCTCAGAATCGGATTTCAGCCCCACCCACTTAAAAAAATAAAAAATTTGTTAATAATTATTATTTATTTTTTATTTTTTAAAGTGGACGGGCACTGATCCGATTTTCAGAATCGGATCTCAACACCGCCCTCCAATTTTTTTTTTTTTTTTCTTTTTAACGTTTTCTAATAATTTTTATTTTTCTAAGATTTTAATATTAATGTCCTAAAATTTTTAATGTTTTTTTTGTTTTGTTTTTTTGTCTTTTTGTTTTGTTTTGTTTTGTTTTTGTTTTTTTTGTTTTTTAATAGATTTATTTTAATTTTTTTGGTTTTTTTGTTTAATTTTCTAGTTTTTTTCTTAAATCACTTTTGTTTTTAATTCTTATTTTTATAGGTTAATTTTGTTTTTCTTTTTTAACATTTCTATGATTGAATTTGTTTTGTCTTTTTTTAGATATTTGATTTTGTTTTGTCATTTTATGTTTTTTTTTTTTTAAATTAATATTTTTACTTACTTTTTGTTATTTTTTTAACTCTTCTTTTTCTTCTTCTTTTTGACATTATGGGAAAATGGCATAAAAGATTTTATCATGACTTTGAAATGCATTAAAATTTCAAAAAAAAAAAAACGACGTTATTTCAACATCAACACATGAACACTTTTCGTTTTGAGGGTGTTTTTTGCACAAAAAATTGGTTTTCATTGCCATTTTTAAAACATGTTGAAAATTTGCCCTATAAAAAAAGTGTTATTCCAGCATCAACACTTTTCATTTTCGAATTGATTTTTCATGTTTTTAGGGGATATTTTGGCTAGAGTTCCCGTTTTGAGTTTATAGTTCTCATTTCAAAGTTTACATTGTTCAATACTGCAAAGGTTTAATATGCAGGATAGTAAACCAGTAAATGTTCTTATTCATGCAGGTGTAAAGTTATCTGTTGAACAATGTCCCATGACACAAGAAGAGGAAAAGGACATGTCCTATGTTCCATATGCAAGTGCAGTCGGTAGCCTGATGTATGCAATAGTTTGTATTAGACTAGACATTGCACATGCAGTGGGAGTATTGAATAGGTTTATGTCCAAAGCAGGGAAGGAGCATTGAACAACAGTGAAGCGAGTTTTCAGGTATTTGCGTGACACTAGTGATTATGGCTTGTGATACCAAGGAAGACCAGGTTTGGACAGAGTTTTGGATATCTATGGCTTCTTTGATGCAGATTGGGCTGAAGATCTGGATCAGAGAAGATCTACAAGTGGGTATGTGTTTCACCTATTTAGAGGTGCATCCAGTTGGATGAGTAAGAGACAGTCTATAGTGCCACTTTCAACTACATAGGTAGAATACATGGCAACCACACATGCAAGCAAGAAAGCAGTTTGGTTGCATATATTTTGTTCAAGTATGGGGTTAGTACAACGAGCTATAAGGATAAACTGTGACAACCAAAGTGCAATGTTCTTAGCAAAGACCGTTGCTTATCATTAAAAGACAAAGCACATTGATGTTCAGTATCACTTTGTGAGGGATATGGTTGAGGACAAAAAGGTGTTGTTGGTAAAGGTGGACACTTTGAAGAATACTACAGATGCATTGACAAAGTCTGTAAGCACTGATAAGTTCTCTTGGTGTAGAGAAACAATGGGCATTGCAGGGCTACATCAATGACTAATCTCTCATGTGGCCCCCTATGGAAAGAAGACAACAAGTGGGAGAATGTTAGGTTGCGTTATATTTTTTCCACGACTACTCCTGTACGTTGCTCGAGGCGCTTCCAAGGGGTGGTTTCCCCCTTATATGGGGTCCTGGGCAGTGCCCCGGGAAATTTTTTTTTGGACCCTATATTAGGTGGTGGACCTACTTATGGTTTTGTTCATGAATTTCGCACATGGTTTTGGGCATCATGGTTTTCTATCCATGGTATTTTGTAGATCCAGTTAAGGGAACTATGGTTATGTTCTAATCCAGGGTTAATGGATTAGGGTTTATGGATGCTTCGACATGTATATATATGTATTGTAAAAGTGAAAGGAATATAATGAAAAATCAATCTGGTAGTCTTGGTTTTGGGATCCAAGGGAAAATCAATGTGTATATCTGTTTTATGTTTTATGCTCTCGCCATTGTTTATTTTTTATTTTTAGAATTCATATGTAGGTAATTTTTGTACATAGTTAAATCCTACATCATAGACCAATTCGAAACGAGATTTCCCCATGGATATTTTTGGAGTGACCCTGTTAGCCCATAGGGAAAATTTTAGTTGGGAGTCCCACTTTCTCTGGCTCTCTATAATTGTTTTCTTCATGATCCTCACTACCGTTTTGTTGGAAGACTCAGCTAGTCCATTTCCCTGAGGATAGGAGGTAGTACAGTGGCCAACTGTAATATTGATTTTCAGACAAAAGTTTGTAACTTTTGCATACTTAAGAGCATGAGCTTTATCATTCACAATTTTCCCAAGACACCCAAACTTGGCCAAGATATTTTCCTCCAAAAATTTTATGACCACGTTGTCAGTTGCATTTCGGGCTGGGATTTCTTCGACCCATTTTGTGAAGTAGTTTGTGGTTGTGAGTATCCACTTGTGTTGGCTACTGGAAGGGGGGTGTATCTCTCCGATAAAGTCCAATCCCCATTGTCTGAAAGGCTCTTCTATACAAACAGGGATTAAGGGGAGTGGGGCTAATTTCTGCTTCTCAGCGAACACTTGACACTGCTAGCATGCCCAGACATAAGAGTGAACTTCTCTGAATAGTTTAGGCCAATAGAATCCTGCTTTCAATATCTTATGCGCGGTGGTCTTCCAGTTATAGTTCCCCCCACAAACACCATTATGGAAATCATCAATCACCCTTTGAGTCTCTATTTCTACCAAACACAAAAGAAGAATTCCCACCGGGTCTTTCTAGTATAGTTTCCCATTGGATATAATAAAATTTTGGGCTTGTAATCTTAATGCTCTATACTTGGATTTATCCATGTTCACTGGGCACCTCAAGAATAACAGATAGTGGATGACATCCTTATACTAGGTAGATGTTTCATATTTGATATGAATTTTTTGGATCGATGTCTTGATCAATAGTTGTTGTGTCCCTTCTTCATCTTCTTCTGTCAACATGTTAATCCCCAAGGCTTGACATTTGAACTCTGATAATATTTTGGCTAATCCCTATCCTTTGATGAATTTAGTGGGCTTGATATCCATGTCACACTCTTTGATTTTTTCAATCCATTTCCCTGTTTTTCCATCACTTCCTCCTTGCAACAGGATGTATTTAGCAACAGTTGTTGGAACATAAGCCACAATGTTAGAGTGTAAAACATAAAATCTGAAGGCCTTCAATGCTTTGACTAGGGCATAAGCTTGTTTTTACAAGATATTATATTTCAATTTAGCCTCTCGCAACACCTATCTAAAGAAGGCTATAGGCTGCTCGTGACCTTCCTTATTCTTCTATAATAACACAATGACTATAGTATGAGGGGAGGAAAAAGAAAAGATGTAAAATAGCATTGAATAATCTAGGCTGACTAGCACAGGAGCTTCTACAAAAGCTCTCTTGATCCTAGAGAAGGATTCCTAAGAATCTGGGCTCCACTTTACTTCGTTCTCCTTCTTCAACATCTTTGTGATGCCTTTCACTATCTCTGCATAATTAGGTATAAATATTCTCAAGAAGTTAATCCTTCCCAAGAACACTTGGACCTCCTTTTTATTTCTTGGTAGGGAAATGTGGCTGATGGATTCCACATTCTTAGGATCAATCTTCACCTCCTCCTGTGCTACTATATGCCCCAACAACTTACCTTCGCTCAGAGCGAACTAGTATTTCTTTGGATTTAAAGACAACCGATACTTCCTACATTTCTCAAAGTGAGTTTCAAATGTGAAATATGATCCTCATCTATTTTAGAGAAAACAGTGATATCATATAGGTAGAACACTATGAATTTATCCTGTTCTCCGATGAAAGCTATATCCATTTGCCCCTTGAAGTTTTCCCCTACATTTATAAGGCCGAATGAAATTATTGGATACATGAATTTCCCCAAGGTGTAGCGAATGCGGTTTTCTTTTGATCATGGGGATGCACTTCCACCAAATTATACTGTAAAAATCCATCCATCATGGACATCCGAGCTTAGCCAACTACCTTCTATAATATATAATCCATTTTCAGCAATGGGTAGTTGTCTTTCAGTGAAGCTCTGTTGAGGTTTCTGAAATCCACACACAATCTTATCTCTCCATTCTTTTTCCTGATGGGAATTAGTTTGCTACCCACTCTGAGTATCTCAATGGTACAATGATCTTGGCCTGAAGCAACTTCCTCACTTCCTTTTACATGGATGGGAGTAAAAGGTGATTGATCTATCTAAATTTCTGCTTACAATGCTTCATTCCATTCTTTAAGGGGATCTTATGTTGAATGAAATTTGTATCAAAAGTCTTTAAATCTTCATATCACCAAGAAAAAACATATTTATTAGTTTTTAAGAGATTTAAGTATCTTTGTTTATATTGTTGGAGGATCCCTTTTGACAACTTGATCATCTAGGGTTCATTCTCTGAGCCGATGTTGCAATCCTCTACCTATTCATCAACTCCCTATTTAGCAGGTTTTGAAGCCATGCCTTTTGATTTGAGTATCCTCTCCAAAGGAAATAGACCATGAGGAATTGTGTTTCCCTTTAGCTGCATGCCCCAAGAGGTTTTCAACCCAATAGTGGGACTTAGGAGCCTCATGGAGGTTTTCACCTGAGTCTCTTATTTTTTCTTATTTTCTTTTTCTTTTTTCTCAGTGACTTGATGGGGCAGGAGCTGAGGCTTGCTCCACCACCATCATTGTTTTATTGAGACCATCAATGAAATCTTGCTTTGACAATGGCCTTTTGTAAACTTTTATTTTGTTCCCATTAACATGTAAAGGAATGGTCTATGCATCTATGGTTATGATCTGCACTGAACCATTATCATGACATCTCTCTATAACATAAGGCCCTAACTTGCCCTTAAAGTTTTTATATCTGGAATCATATAGAAAAGCCCAATCACCTTCTTAAAATTTCTTATCCCTAATGTTCTTATCATGCCAGATATTCCTTTGAATTTGAGTTACCTCTGTGTGTAGGAGGGCATGCATTCTGAACTCATCTAAATCATTCAACTGGAGCAATCTCTCTTTTTGTGCACTATTGAGATCTAGATCTAGTTGGGCTACCATCCTCAATGTATTATACCCAAATCCAATGGACAACCAGGATTTTTTTCCCATAGACCAACTTATAGGGTGTGAATCCAATGGTGGTCTTCCAAGTGGTATTATAGGCCCAGGTGGCCTCAACTAGTCTATCTGCCCAATATTTCCTCCTGCTGCTAACCACTTTGGTCAAGATGACCACCAGTGCTCTGTTGGTCACCTCCACTTGCCAATTAGCTTGTGGGTGATAGGGAGTTGACGCTATATGCTTGATCTTGTGTTGACTTAGCAAGTCTTCAATCATGTTAGAGGTAAATTGGCTGCCTTGATCAATGACCCCTGGCTGTTGTGCATTCATTGAACAAATTTAGGCATTATATTATAGGATATCAAACATTTGTACATATTGACCATGCTGCAATAAAATATTTAATGAATAAACCTGATGTGAATGCCCGAATTATTAGATGGTTACTTTTATTACAACAGTTTGATCTAACTATTTTTGTTAAGCCTGGCAAGGAAAATGTTGTTGCGGATTTTTTGTCCAAATTAACTTTGCCTGCAAGTAAGGAGGGAATGGTTGATGATCAGTTACTAGATGAGCACTTATTCGCCATTTCATTTCTCTCTCCATGATTTTCTAACATAGCAAACTATTTCGTATCTGCACAGTTCCCACCGAATTTTTCTTCCAAAGAGAAAAGCAAGATTGTGAGGAAGAGCGACCCCTTCACTTGGATTGGGGGAAACCTCTTCAAGCTAGGCCTAGATCAAATTCTAAGAAGGTGTGTCATGGAGGAGGAAGTCTTCAACATCCTTCTGACCTGTCATGATGGGCCTTGTGGAGGTCACTTTGCAGCAAACAGGACATAATTTAAAGTGTTACAAGCTGGTTATTATTGGCCCACTCTTCATAAGGATGTGAAAAGATATACTAGTCAGTGTGATTGGTGCGAACGGATGGGAAAGCCTAGTCCAATAGATGAAATGCCTCTGCAACCTCAAGTTACTTTCGAGCCATTTGACAAATGGGGCATGGACTTCATTGGACCTATTGACCCTCCTTCCAAGAAAAAGTAGTATATCATTGTATGAACTGACTATCTAACTAAGTGGGATGAAACCAAGGAAATCATGGCAACAACAAAGGAGAAGGTGGCTGAGTTCTTAAGGGACAAATGTACCAAAATGGACCATGTGGAGTTTTCTTTTACGTGTCTTTTTCAAAATATCTGAACATGAAAAAGGTACCGAGTTACACCTTTGTCGAACTCGTTAAACTATTAAACAACATCAGATTCGTCACCATGATGAACATGAGCTTCTCCTTCGTAGGGCTCGTTAAACTTACTAGCTCGGATTCGTCTAAAGGATGAACTTAGAGTGCAAGAACATGCTAACCCCTTCAAGCTTGCAATAAAAAATAATTGGGGTACTCGCCAGAAATGGTGGGGGAAAAATTTGGAAATCTATCGAGTCATGTCGGAAGCCCACTCTTAAACATGACACTCTTTGCTTCGTGTCAGGTTGGGACATCCTCCCTTACATCATTGAACTTCCTGGGTTTGGGCCGTTAATTTTTTCCTTTCATCTGATCTCTGTTATGTCACCATGACCATTGATCCTATGGATCCAAAAGCTACCAAACTTCCAGTTGTGTCGCCAATATGTTCAAGAGTTGTCATTCTACAGTTACACTTACCTCTGTTTCTCTGGATCATCTAAAATCATTTTGCATCCTCTCGTCTTGCGTCGATGATGTGGGATTCATTATGGCCCTCTTTCGACACGGTCATTTTCCGTCGACATCAGCTCATTATCTGGGAAGTTGATCGACAGACTCCCTTAGAGTAACTTAGAGCTTGCATGCTTCAATGGTAGGTTCTTTGCACTCAATGGCAAGTCACATCATTGGCTTTCAATCGAGTGATTTCATGGATGTTCGACTTCAATTCCTGTATTTACATTCCATGAATTGTGTTGATAGTACCTTGAGGGCCATTGTCATTATTGGTGGTTTCTCTCACACTTGTTAACAGTTTACATCATTAATTGGTAATCAAGTGACTTTCTAGCATGTTCGATGTCAACACATCTATTAACATGTTAGAATTTGTACTTTAATCGGATCATGTTGGAGCGCAAGACCTTGGAATCAAATTACAAAAGTCCAGGTTGCAAAGTGGGGTGACATGGATTATGATGATATGCATGTCTCTTTCAAATGGCTGGCCGTGACCAGACCATGAGTTATCATATGTGATCCTTCTCATTATTGGATGGCTGCGACCATACCTTGGTTTTGTTATGATCCTCTTTGACGGATGGCTGTGCCCATACCTAGATCCATTTAAATGATCATTCTATGGATGGTTGCATCCATGCCACGATTCATGTATCATTTTACAGAGATCTCAGTCTATGTATATGTATCTATGCTTGCTTGCAGGTTTTCCGATGGCAGATCCGTTCCCTGCATTGATTTATAGATCATTTCATCCCTCACTCCAGTTCGGTCTTCACGCTTTAGGGGGCATCTGTTACACAACATTTTGTCATTATCCCTGTACTCCCCATTCCTTGATCCTGGAGGACCTCTATAGTGAATACCGCATGCTTTGCCTTCATGGAGAAACTCCCATTATGTCCCTCTTCATGAGCAGATGATTTCCCTTTTGCACCATTTCCCCTGAAACTTCTGTTTTGCCCAATTTACAAGACCGGCACTAATGGCCTTTATCTCCCCTGCACCGATGTGTAGAGAGTAGCACTATTCCCCACGCCAGTCGGTGCGACTGAGCTGTGTTCCAGTCACGTCGGTCCTGTTATGGAAAGTTTTTTAAATTAGAGATGAAGCTTCCATATCTAGAAGCTCCATAAATGGCTTGGCCGAATGGGGTCGAGGATGATATTTTGGGCTCCTTTCCCCTACAATGATGGAACTACCTCAAGGGATAAGTCCTTCTCCCATGAGAAGAGGATCCATCTCCCATCCATCTTTCCTATATAAACCTCCCTTCTTTCCAAGCACAAACTAGTGGCATAGTTAGAGTTTTGGCTGAGTGTGAGTATGCTATTTTGATTTGACAAGCAAGTTATTACTAGTTGTAGCCATCTAATTGTGTGAGGGAGAAGTGTGTTTGGTTTGGAATGAAGCCTAAAGGGAAGATTCTTTAAACTATTTTTGTTTGAAGCCATCACGAAGTGCTAGCAGAAGTGTGTGGGAACCTGGTCTTTTCAAAAGAAGACAGTGATGTCAAAACGAATGGTTGTAATCTCTCTTTGATATTAATATATGCAACTATTGATTGATTTCCTACATGTTTTGTAAGATTACATATTCATTTCTTGACGCTTCTTGACTCATTAAGTAGGTTAGATTTCAATTTGTCTATTATTATGTTTGTGTGTTGTTGTTGTTTACTTGTTCAGAAGCTTGAAGAAAGAAGCAAGAGATTGCTGGAGCGAGCAGGCGAGGACATCATCAAGCAAGATAAGCGACCAAGAGGTAGGCCCTCTTGATTGATCCTAACCTAAGGAAATCTTCCATAGAATGTAACTGTTGTGGTTAGACCTAGTATCGGGCTAGAGGAATTCGTTCGTGTCCGCACTTATAATTTTACTTCACCACACTTCGCATCTAGTTTCAATATCATTTTCATAACACCTAAATCTCCGATGATCCCTTTTAGGTCTGAAAACTTCATTAGGAACAAATCTTGGTATTAGCGTAGTAGCTCAACTACCTTATCAACCATATCCTCATCCCAATAGTCCCCTATCTTCGCGAACTTAGGTTCTTTTTCAGACCCAATGTCTACTTGTCGGGTTTTCAACGGTTCTAATATATTTGGGTTTGCCACTTTCGGTGCTTCGACCTCACGATATCCTTCTGTTTATGGAGTGGTAATATTTCGTATATCATCCTCTTCTTCTGCAACAGTCACATTATAACATTCCAGCGCATGGCACAGCTATGTATTCCAATCTAGCTGAGACCACTCGACCAATTCCTTCAGCGTTCTGAATATATCCGCTTTTATCTCTTGTATCACCTCATCAATATTATCAAACCCATCCTCAAAGCTTAAATTTAATAGAAAACTCTCCCTTAAAATTTCCCATTCAACAGTCCCATGGTGAAGCTCCATCTCCAAATACCAGTTCATTGGGATCGTATCTAACGTATGACAGAAAATATGCACCCATTCTGGTTGTGGTTATGTCCCCCAGGCCTTAGTCCATCGTGCCAAATGATCACGCGGGTCATCCTTCCCGCTATATTTTTTTGGCATTCTAGTATTAGCACACCCAAACCTTAACTTCATTGTTCTCTTATATTTTTTCCATGCAGTAAAGTTCTCCTTGTGCGTACCCTATGAAACACTTCATTTATTCACCATATTCGAACACTTGCCAGTGTTTCACATTGTTAGGCACTGAGGGTTTGTACCTAACTTCAATTTCATATCTCAGGAGAGGTTTTTGTGGTGGCTTGAAATTACTGGCAGCTATAACCAAGGAATCAAATATTTGATTTCCTTCCCTGAGTAAGAATTGGACATTAAAATCTAAATAGAAGTTTTCAGTTAAATCCAAAACCTCATTTTTGTAATCCCTCAGCCAAGGGTGCTTAGTTTGACATTGGTCTTTAATTTGCTTCACCACCAATTCTGTGTCTCCAAACACAGTAAAAAATTCAATGTTTAAATTCCTTGCTTCTTGCAGGCCTAGTAGTAATGCCTCATACTCTTCCACATTATTTGTTGCCTCAAATTCCAATTTGAATGAGAGGGGAATCAAGCTACCCTCTGGAGATATCAACAATACTCTTGCTCCATTTCCTTCTTTAGAATTTGCACCATCAAAATACAACTTCCAGACTTTGCTATGATCTCTAAGCTACTCATCTAGTCTAGTTACAGGTTGTATATGTGTTTCTTCTAAAATAAAATCATCTTCTTCTAGAATTAAGCAAGAGATATCCCTCTCATTCCCATACACTGGAGTGTTGTTTGGGAAATTAGCTCTCATGATTGTTTTAATGAACCTTGATTCCCTATACAGACACCTTTCTTCTCCACCAAAGATAGGGGTGGTAGCATGAGTAAGATACATTTTGATGGAACCTCCAATATTTGATCCCCAATATCTGGAAAAAATCATACTGAACCTTGCAAGGATATCAAATACTACGATGTCCATCACTACACTTTTTATTGGTATCTAGGCCAAATTCACCACCAAGTCCTTTATCATACCCAAGAATCTTACCCACTTAGAGTCAAAAGAGTAGAGATATTTGTATGGTCTGATTATCTCCTAACTTAGTTTCTCCATTACTAATAGTGGCATCAAATTATGAGAAGTGTATGAGTCCAACATATAGTTATGGAGCAGGAGGTCATGTACCACTAGAGTAACATAGAAAGGTGGTGTGGAGGGATCTTGTACTTTAACATGGGGTCCAAAGACAACCATTGGCCTTTCTTCTTGGAGATTTAAACTATCAGAAGATTGGACTAAAGGATATGGAAACATGAACTAAGAAACTTGGGACTTATAGGTGGGTTGTTTCAAGAGTTCAGATAAAGGGACTAGGATCTTGATTTTCTCAAGCTCTTTTTGAATATTGAAGATGACAGGGCCTTTTTTTGCAGTGCTAGCTTCTACCATCTCCTTTTCTTTTTCATAGATGGGCCTGGAAGGGGGAGGTGCTTTCTCTTCTTGGAGGGCTTCGTGCTTATGGAATTTTGGGTTTGAGGAACCCTTCTTTTTTTGGATAATCGGATCAAAAGGTCCCTTCCACTTGTCAGCTAGCTTAGGAGGCTCTAGGGAGGAAGTACCTTCATTTTGGTCTTTCCCTCTCGATCTCTTTCTAGATGACCACAAATTGTATTTCTTGTGTAGCTGAGACTGAACGAAATCAACGAACTACTTGCAGTAGTCATTGATCTCGTCATTGTTCAATGTTTCATCAAGCTCCTCCTCCTCTTCTTCATATGTTATGAGTTCTTGTTATTCATTGGAGAAAGAGGAATACAAGTTCCCCTGAACTTCATTTGCATCTGGTGTATGTTCCTCCGGATCATCTTCTATATATAGTGGAGGATGAATGTGATCTTGTTTCTCTTTCCTCTCCCTTTGCAATATCTGTAGGGGAGGCTTTCTGTATTGGGGATTGAAACCCCGATTGGTAGCCAGAAAGTTTTGTCATTGAAGGATTTTATTTTCTAGCTCCATTTTTGTCAGTTTATTTGATAATTTATTTATCAACTTATCCATCTCCTATATCCTCTGTTCTTGGGATTCTCTCCCATGACTTGAGGAATCTGCCTCCTCTTTTCCCTTTTTCTTCTCTCCAGAGTCATTTCTTCCCCTTGACTTCCTTGTTGAGGTAAAATTTGCTTCTACCTTGAGAGCATCAGCTTGAATCTGGTCTAAGGAACGGGACTTCCTCTCTTTGAGTGTGAACCCAAACTCTGATTCAAAGGCCCCAACAAAAACTACTCGAGAAATGACCCGTGGAGGTTTAATCTCATCAGGTAGATTATTGTACAATTTATTAAACATTTTCATAAAAGTTGAGATATCCTCGTCAGGTTTCTTCTTCATACCATTGAGCTTAATAATAATGTATCCATGATCTCTCTTCTCTCCCCACTTCTGCAAAAAGGAATTCTACATTTCTTCCCAAGTGGTAATGGAATCATTTGGTAAGGATTTGAACCATTTCCTGACTTCCCCATCCAAAGATTGGATGAAGAGCCTCAACACTACGTCCTGGTGCTCGACATTCAAATTTTCTACAAAGGCACAAAAAATTTCTATGTGTCTCTACGTTGATATGTCAACTTCTTCATTAAACCTGGGCAAGAGCTTGAGATAGTCATGTGGCATAACATTTAAAGGTTAAGGTAGGTCTAAGGGAGCATATTTGTTCAACAAGAAACCTGGGACAACCATATGGATTAGAGGTTGTGGTTCTTGATTTATAGAGGGTCTCTGAGGTATGAACAATTGATAGACAACTGACTAGTTGTGGAATGAGAAATTGTTCACACTGTGGGTAGGGCTACTCTGGAGTCTATCTTTTACCTCCTCAACTTCAGGGAGGAGAGGAAATGAGGAGAAGTGTATTGACTGATACTTCTTCTTATTTTACCTCTAGGGAGGCAATACTCAGTAGCTGATCACTTTCTGAAGGATATACTAGAACTCTAGGAGGAAAACCAAAGCAATGAATTATGGCATTTTGTGAGCTGGATAAGAATGTTTCAGGAAATGAAGAGACAGTAGAACCAATATTTGGGGTTTTTTCCTACCAAATCTTTCTGAATATAATTATTTCTGGGTCAGATATAGGTGGTGTTCTTTATTGAGAGGTATCTGAGCGGGTATGGGGCCTCTTATAATCTAGGATGGTCAGATAAAAATATGGAAAGTTGAGTCACCAAGGTTTTTATGATGAAATTGAGACAGTGGAGTCACCAAGGTGTTTATGTTGAAATTGAGATAGTGGAGTCGCCAAGGTGATAGATCTTCAACCCACACTACCCTTGCTCACCTGGCAGATGGAATGTAAAGATTTGTCGTACCCAGGGGGAGAATTCCCTAATATGTTCCCTGGAAACAACCCCAAAAAGATGTTGTAGCTCTTTTTGTCACCTGTAGCACAAGTGCTTTAGGAAATATAGAAGCCTCCTAGAGACAGCCTCGGGGTTAAAATAAGACTAGTGCCTAGGACATCTTAAGAGAGGAGTGCTTTTGAATATTATGAATAGGGCTTTATGTTGCACTCCAATTGTCACTTAGTTTGAAAAAGATAATAAAGAGGGCTTGGTTAAAAAGTAATTTATCAATTTAGACTCAAGAATATACATGGATTTGAATACACAGGGGTAAGATCTGGTTAATATCAAGAGAAATGTATGATTCTAGTGGTCGACAGACAACAATAGGAAACCTTAATATTGACGTTGTAGTAACATGAAGAGGAGGAAATAAAGAAGGGAATTCAATGCAGAGGGTTGGGTACAATGCAGAATCCCGAGCATCAAGTTCCAACAGAAGTATAAAATAATGAGGAGGTGGAATGGCAGGAAATGTGGAGTGCGAATTAAGGTTTCATACTCTATACCTCATGGACCCACTTGTCACTAATTAGAATAAGTAAATATGTGATCATAAAGGTATTGTAAGCTATCGAATAACATAGGTAAATATTTAATTAACATAAGGAATATTACTACTCAGAAGCATACATATAACCATGAGAGAGTGAAACTCGCAACTTCATTACACAATTTCAGTAGAACAGAAACATACATGAAGTGAAATACAAAGAGAAAAACATACTGCTCATTTCTCTTACAGTAATCAACAAAATAGTTTAATTAATCCTTGAACATAGAGTCCAAATCACCAGTCCATATACATTCAACACTTATCTCTCAAATCCCTTATGAACAACCAAATATAACCAATGTGGAACCACGACATGTGAGCCTCTTTCTTGCAAAATTCGGGAACCTTTCTTAATTGTTTCTTCCTTCTTTTTATAAGGAGAGGGAAAGCTTTGAAAACAATTACAAAAATATCTTGGCCTGAGCTATAGTTGTCTAATTGACTAATTGTGTTGGTGTGCAAAAGCTTTGTCACTCAAATCATTGCAACATAATGATTCCTTCTTTAAAATACATTCATAAGAGAATTAAAAACAACAGAATACAAAACATGGGAAAAAACTAAATGATGAATATAGCCAAAATATCTTTGCGCCACTTCCCTTGATGGCCTCTGATCAAGCCATGTATCTTCCACAATGTCCCTCTTCCATTAATCGTTCGGTCTCCCTGTCATTTTCCACCTTGAACTTAATGAACTTCCTACTTCCTAGAGTTCGTAGCGATTAACAGTGGTGGCCTCTGTGTTGCTCAAGAATCATAGCTGCCGACTCATCCATCCCTCTAGAATTAATGTATAACACCATTAGAGCCTCATATGTTCAATAACACTGCAGTAATGCTATACCAAAGATTCACAATATTGGAACTTTATACTTGAAAACATTACAAAACATGTGAGTTCCAATGTTCCTTCGGTCCCTTATGTTTAGCCCCTTTTAGGATTTCTTCATCATAGGACCAAGGGCTGTGACTTGGGGTTTAGCCTTAAGGTGCTGGGGCCTTTTGTTCATATTCAAGGGCATTTTTCCATTGTAAGTAGCTGAGTTCCCTTTTTCTTTCATTTCTTCTAGCGACCATGTGCTGGCTAAACAGGGAAAATTTTAAGAACCCCTCTTAAATTTATAAATATAATAAATGGGCGAATCTCCATGGTATATAGGAAAAATGGAAGGCGATTTTATCAATAATATAATATGTATATATAATTTTTTGGCGAATCTCTCACCAGGCATGGCGAATATTTTACTCAATTATAAAATCTTGTAAGATCTTTGCGAGTCTTTCACTAAATAATAAAACTTTGTAAAGTCCTAGTGAATCTTAGGATAGGCTACATGCTCATTTAATTCCCCCATTTAAATAGGCTACATTCCAGGTGAATACCCTGGGTCAATACCATGTGCCATTTTGGTGAATACCATGGGTCAATACCATGTGCCATTTTTATTTTTATTAATTCTAATATTAGGGTTAATAATGGTTTTTTGCATGGTATTGATAACAATCTAGTCCATGGTATTTGTCCCATAGTATTTTGGCCATAAGTTTCACCTAAATATAACCCATTTTTTGAGTGTTCGTAAATATAAGGTGACTTATGGAGTAAATATAAAAAAATGTTTTATTTGTTTACCGTACCTCTCGTTTATTTATATTTTTATTAATTTACCATACCTCTTTTACAAATATGGTATTTGGCCCATAGGATTCACTTAAATAAAAACTCTTTCTTGAGCCTTCATAAATAGAACGAGGGTTATGGACTAAATATAAAAAGAGGTTTTATTTATTTACGATACGTCTAGTTTATTTATATTTTTATTTATTTACCATACCTTTTGAGTAAGTATAAAAAGACGTTTTATTTATTTACCATACCTCCACTTTACTTATATTTTTATTTGTTTACGCCCTTACATGTATATAAGGTGACTTATGGAGTAAATATAAAAAATGTTTTGGATTCACTTAAATAAAACCTATTCTTGAAAATGGGCGAATGGAAGGTTGTAAGTCCTAATTTCAAGGGCTAAATTTACCTTTTTTACCCTCTCCCTTAAAATAAGGTGGGCTATTTGAGGTGATTTGTAAAAATGTACTATGATACAAAATATTCGCCCACTAAAAATTTAAAACCCCTTAATTTCGCCAAAGGGTGAACATTCGCCCCTAAAATTATCCTTGTGGCTAAATATCAGAGCCCCTCAATTCAGCGGTTTTCAATCAAGTTTTTTACTCTTGAGTCGTGATAATGCTCATCCTTCGATCACCAATAGCCCTCTTTTCTTTTCCCACCTCCTGTGGTTCTTTGTTCCTCTCGTGACTGTGTGCCAACCCTTATATCGAAGCCCCATTATCGACGTTTTTCAAGTGTGCACAACTTTAAAGTGCCAATGTACATCAACCTCCAATATGCGATCACTGATGTGACATCATCACTACCACATGGCACTTCCTAAGTGGTGACACATGTCACCCAGATTTCCCCCATAACCCCCTCAAAATGCCAAAACAGACTACCATGTGTTGTTCTGTACCGCCACATCATGTTGATGTCATTTTCCATGTGTCCTTATCCGAGCCAATCATGTGCCATCACAAGTCATCATCGGAGCCAATCCTATGCTTCCATGCATCACTTATTGAGACCAACCAGATGCTACCATGCGTCCTGTTGGAGGAGAGAGAAAAGGTCCCATCCGCCCTTGGTTTTGCAGGGAAATCCTTTGTAAACTTATTTTTGGGTCCCTCAATGATTTTACACTATCGACACATGTTAAAGGTTCATGCATTCAAGAGTTGAAATCCTATGATTTTCGATGTGCCAATCTTCTTGATGTTGCAATGTGTCAACTTCCGATCTCTGATACTGCCTGCTCCATTTGCGATCGATGATATTGGACCTCGTCGATCTGCTTGTCCTTTGTTATTCGTACCTTAGATGCTGCAACCACCGATACATCGGACTTTTGATATGTGATACTATGATGTCTTATGTTGCTCTAACTAGGATCGCCTATTTTTGATGTCGCTTTACCTGTGATATGCGATCTCCGATATTTATTTTTTCGTAAGGTTTTAACCCTTGAACTTCAGAAGACCATAAATTTTTATGCAGGAGTCCATTTTTGGACTTCCACATATCATTGGAAAGATTGTTCAGAGGAATTTCCAATGGAGAGGGTCTGATTTAGACTTTGAGTCCCTTTGAGGCTTGGAATGTGACTCCAAACTTTTGTTTGCTTTTGCACTATGTAGTAGGTGACAACAACTCCTTTGTCACCTCCCAATTCCTCCTATAACTCCTATCAGCTCTCCTGTATCACTTGCAGGCCTTCCTGCATCTCTTTCCTGTAGCACTTACAGACAGGGTTTGAAACTCCTCGGTGGCACCCTAGGTTTATTGTTACAATAAATCGTCCTTCCTTTACCTACTTTTTGAATGAGTGATGGTGAAAATGAAGTCAAGCTGATTACATAATATCCTCTTTTGGTTAAACTCTTGGAGCGATATAGTGACTTGGAATTAACACAAGTTTCCTCTTTCAAACCGTTGTCCCCATTAACAATAATCATTTCTCTCTCCTCATGATTATCACCCTACTCTTCGAGGACACCACTTTGTTTTGAGTTGAAATTTCCATGTTGCATGGGTGACTTATTTTAAACTTACGTTTACTAGTCGAGGGTGGCCAAGTTCACTAGCCACCTCTAGCCTATTAAAACACCTCTCTCGCTCAAAACACATTTTAGTCATTTTATGCATAGGGAGGAGGTGAGGGTTTCCATACCTGAGCCTACCTGTGGATCGAACTGTTGTAGATGGTTGCATGTTGGAGCTGGGCCATATATCATTATGATCAAGGGAGTTGACTCTTTGACTTATTTCCTGTGCATGTCTTCATTCTTGATGATACCTTGACTGTTGATTTTATTGTGTGTGTGCAGGTGCCTCTCTGATGTCCAAGGTGGTGTTTCTGCTCGAAATCCTCCCTGAGGATGATGTGTCTCTTCATAGTTGCAGACAAGGCTCTATTATCCCTTCTGGTGGTGGAAACAAATAATATCAATGATTTCTATTGTGGTTGCACAGGCTACTACAGGAGGAGTTTTCCTCCTATAGCAGTCTTTTGATCCCCCCTTGAAGTCTTCAGTTTACATGATGGTGCTGAGGGATATGATGAAAATTCATGAGGACAATGTTAGAGTCATGAAGGAGAAGTGTAAACATTGTAGAAGTACAAAATAGTGGCTTCAGTGCTTTTCTAAGGTAGGACAAAGTGGAAAATTTGAACAATTGTTTGGTGAAATGGAGTGGATGGGTGATGGATGGATGATGGAAAAATAACTAGAGGACCCTCTTTATAATTTCCTAGAGTCATAATAGTCTTTGGGTTGATCTCCTCCTTGGATCTCCCTCCTCTAGCTTCATAGGATCCTCCTGTAGCATTACAGGACCTCCTGTAGCAATATAAGTCCTTCCTATAGCATCACAGAGAGGAGGTGAAATTTGAATTTATTGTTGATGGTATGGTGGAGAGAGATAGTCATATGAATGGAGAGGATGGATATGAGGTGTATGGATGAAAGGATGGATGATAGCTTGTAGTTTTTGGCTTGTATCCATGAAATATGACATTGTGTGCAATCTTGCAAAACAAGAGAAATGTTAGCAAACATGGTATAAGCTTCTTCCTTATGTTCCTATTTTCCTCTTTTTTATTTATTTCTTTTTGTTTTTTGTTGAGACAAATATGCCTGCCCTAGGTGCCTCAGAGGAGATTTTCACCTAGGGATCTTTATTATTTTTTCTCTTTTGTTTTTGCTCTCGAGTTGCCTCAGAGAGGTTTTCAACCCCTGGAGTCGGCCTGAAATGCCTCATAGAGGTTTTCATCCAGAACGTTTTATTTATTTAGCTCAAATTTCTAGGAATGTTGTGGACATGAAGCTATAAAACTCCCAATCACATTTAATTCTTTGCTAATAGAACTGATAAATTATTCCTTGGATTGAGGTCTTTTATATAACTTCAACCTACAACCATTTACAAGTAAGGGAATGCCTTCTTCATCAATGGTTTTGATCTGGATAGATCCATTTTCATTACACTTTTCTACTAGGTATGGACCCAACCATCTTGTCATTAGCTTCCCTTTGAAATATTTGAACCTAGAAGCATATAACAGGGCCCAATCTCCTTCTTGAAAAGTATTTTCCTTGATATGCTTGTCATGCCAGACTTCCTTTGCAGTTGTATGACTTTAGTGTGTCGGAAGCTTTCATCTGAACTCATGTAAGCCATTAAGTTGAAGCATTCTTTCTTGTTGTGTTGTAGTGAAGTCGAAGCCCAACTGTGTTTCCATTCTCAAAGTGTTATATTCAAACTCAATAGAAATCAAAGCCTTATTTCCATAAACCAAGTCATATGGAATGAATCTAGTGGTGGTTTTCCAATTGGTGTTGTAGGCCCAAGTGGCATCTACTAGTCTCTCTGCCCAATATTTCCTAATGTTGCTTACAACCTTGGCGAGGATGCTCTCCAATTCTTTGTTTGTGACCCGTGGTTTCCCATTTGCTTGAGGGTCATAGGCAGTGGATGTCTTGTGCTTGATATGGTGCTTCCTTATGAGATATTGAATAAAACTTGATGTGAATTGTGCTCCTTAATCAGTGAATACCTCCCTTCGATACCCAAACTTGTAGAATCTATTTTATCATCAAAACTCAACCACGTTTTGCTCAGTTGCTGCTTTGATTGTCTTTGTCTTGGCCCACTTTGTCAAGTAATCAATGCACACAATGATGTACTTCTTTTGTGCTAATGATGGATCAATTGGCCCAATGAGATCCATGCCCTAATTGACAAATGAATCTAAGGCCACTTCAGGTTGTAGGGGAATTTCATCCCTGGGTGTGGGTTTTCCCATCCTTTGGCATTGATCACATCTTGTGGTGTATAAACTTACACCTTGATGTAAAGTGGGCCAACAGTAACCATCCTATAAAACTTTAAAGGTTGTATTATTAGTAGTAAAATGGCCTCCACAAGTTCTATTATGACATGCTGAGATGATGTCAAAGACCTCCTCTTCTCTTACACATCTCTTCAAGTTCTGATCTGGTCCCAATCTGAAAAGATTGCCCCCATTCCAAGTGAAAGGAGAGATTTTCCTTACAGTCTTTCTTTATCCCCTAGATGATAGATTAGGAGGGAACCTACCAGCAACCAAGTAGTTGGCTATGTCATAAAATCAAATAGAAAGCACCGAGATGGAAAAGAGGTGTTCATCTGGCAGTTGATCATTCACCATCTCCTCATTACCTATAGGAAAGGTTAACCTAAAAAAAAATCTACAACCACATTTTATTTCCCTGGTTTGTCAATAATAGCCAAATCAAACTGCTGTAACAATAACAACCATCTAATTATCCTAGCAGTGACATCAGGATTATTCATCAAATATTTAATGGTTGCATGATCAGTATGAACAAAATTTTGGTACCGACTGATATAGTGTCTGAATTTGTTTAAAGAATGTACTACAACTAAGAGTTCTTTTTCAGTGACACTATAATTCAACTCAATTTAGAGAAATTATTACTAATGAAATAGATAGCATAAGGCAACTTATCCTCTACTTGTCCTAAGCACCCCCACCCCCCACAACTTTATCAGATGCATCAATATGGATATGGAAAGGAAATGCCTAGTTGGGACCCCTTAGGATGGGTGCATTGGTAAATTTTTCTTTGAACACTTCAAGGGTCTCTTAACAATTTTTGGTCCAACAGAAATTTGAATCTTTGGCCAATAACCTAAACAAATGTGAAGCCACTTTACTAAATTATTTGACGAATTTGCTATAAGTCCCAGCTAGTTCCAAGAAACTCTTGACATCTCTTTTTTTTTTAGGGGTAGGGACCGTTTTGATGATGGAAATCTTATTTGGTTTAACTTGTATCCATTCCTTGAATATGGTATGGCTAAATAAAATCCCCTCATTCATCAAGAACTCACATTTCTTAGGGCTCGAAGAGAGATTCATTTCAATGCATTTATTTAATACCTTGCACAAATTGGAGAGAGTTTCATGGAAGTCACATCAATAACGAGTGAAATTAACCATTATATTTCAATAGGGTCATGAACAAGTTCAACACAAATACTCAAAAATTCCCTCTCGAAAGTAGCATGGTCATTCCAAAAACCGAATGGAGGAACTCTATAATAAAAGGCACCCCATGGACATGTGAATGTGGTCTTATCTTGGTCTTTAGGGTTAATCTGGATTTGGTTGTATCCACTAAATCCATCTAGGAAGGAGAAGATTTTCTTTCGTGCAAGGGCATCTACGAATTGATCAATGAAGGATAAAGGAAAATGGTCTTTCTTTGTAGCCTTGTAAAGTTCCCATTAATTAACATAGATTCTCCACTTCCCACTTCTTGGGAACTAAAACAATAGGTGATATCCACTCAGTATCTGAAATGGGGTATATGGACCCTGCATCTAGTAGCTTTTGCAGTTCTTCTTTCACAATGTCCTTAAGAGCTAGGTTCATCCTTCTCTACGGTTGGCACATAGACTTCAATACCTCCTTGATATAAATATGATCAGTACACACTGAGGGACGCACACCTTTCATTTCCTTATAATCCCAATAAAAAGCATCCAAGTGTTTCCTCAACACTTTGAACAAATTCTCTTCTTGTTTGGCTGAGAGAGAAGGATTTATCTTTAAGGTTATGAATGGGCCAAACTCCATAATCTTGACATGTTCTACACTTGAGTCACTAGGGCATAAGTCAGTCTAAGGATTACTCCCAGATTCTTTCATCAACTCATCAATTGGTATGGGAGTGGGAGGTTGGTTTTGAAGCATATGGTCAATGAGGTCATCTTCATTAGGTTCCCCCCCTCCTGTAATAGTATATAGAGTGAAAATTGGGTAGGGAGTGGTGTGATACATTTCATCTTCTTCTTCCTCTTCTAATCAAAAGGGTAAGTCATGCTTAATAGAAAGTTGAGTAGGAGGATACAATACCAGTTTTTTTGAAAAATGTCCATTCTTAATGGTTATGTTCCCAGCCCTACAACTAATGTAAGCATCAACAGTGGCTAACCACAATCTTCCTAGGATGAGAGGACAACCCTTAAACTTGGTTTTGGGATGGATAACTAGGAAATCAATAGTATACTCCAAATATTTAATGGAGAGCATAACATCTTCAACAACTCCCTCGGGATCTACTGTGGATCTGTCTAGAAGTTGTGACACTGTGGTGTTCTTCCTGAAAGCCCCTTGGAGATTTAGCTTTAGCATGGTTTCCTTATTCACACATTTATTGTAGCCCCAATAGCAAATATCACACTACAAGAAAAAAGGACATTGGTGAGGGGTGAAAAATGTCACCATAAGCTCATTGGTGATGGTCAAAAGAGCCTTCGTCACCAAAAACTAAACATCACAAAAAGTGGCATCGCCAAAAGTATAGGTGTTGTAGTGACATTCAAAGTCTGTCACCAATAATTATTTAAAATGACGGATAGTGACCGTCACCATTTCATATGAGAAATGGTGATGGACCATATCCTCCGTCACAAAAAAATGAACGTCACCAAAGGTGGCGTCGCCAAAAGTATAGGTGTTGTAGTGACATTCAAAGTCTGTCACCAATAATGATTTATAATGACAGATAGCGACCGTCACCATTTCATATGAGAAATGGTGATGGACCATAGCCTCTGTCACAAAAAACTAAATGTCACTAAAGGTGGCATCACCAAAAGTATAGGTGTTATGGTGACATTAAAGGTCCATCATGAATATTGATTATAATGACGGATAGTGACTGTTACCATTTCATATGAACAACAACGATTTTTTGTGATGGATATTTCATGGCCGTCGCTATTGGTGCATATATATGGTGAGTTCGTTGACCCTCACCAAAAGCTGCATTGCCATAAGTATAGGTGTTGTGGTGACATTCAAGGTCCGTCATGAATAATGACTTTAATGACGAACATCATCTGTCACCATTTCATATCAACAACAAAGATTTATGGTTACAGACCTTTGAGGTTCATCACTATTGATGCATAAATATGGTGGTGTTCATTGGCCATCCCCATTTCATATTTTGGTGATGGTTGAAAAATGTCACCAAAGCTCATTGGTGATGGTCAAAAGCTCATTCCATATGGATCATGTCAAGGCACGATGGAATCGAACCACCAACCTCCTGCTTGTAAAGCAGGTGCTCTTCCATTGAGCTAGCACCCTTTAAAGAATTATACTTTTAAAATTAGACCTTGAAACTTCATAAATTGTAAATTCTACAACTTTCAATAAATTAAAGTCTTGATAGTATTTTACTAAACAAGCAAAGCAACATCGAAGATGTAGGTCCCTACCTAATGGTTATGGAAGTTATGAAAAGTGGGTGGAGGGAAAATTAATTATGTATAAGAGAATCAATATGTTCAGTTGAATACTTAATTAGAAATGAAAGTCTGGAGACATTTATAGACTATAAATGACCTATAACTAGAAAATGACCTATAAGGAAATGTCATAAGTTGATAACATATGGAAGAAGAACATTGATGAAGACAGATGCAATATGTTATAGGTTGAGTGAAAGAAAAATATCAATGTTGTTGTTGTTTGGTGTTTAGATATATGAATGATATCTAAACTTCTGTGCAAATGTAACACGAATATCCAGAAACCATGAACGATAAATCTATCTATCTATCTATATATATCTATATATATATATATATATATATATCCCCTTTACATAAACCAACATGCAATTTGGAATTTCACAAGTCCACACTCAAAGCATGGCAACAACCAACAAATAAAAGAAATTGACTTGGATAGAAAGCAATAGCTTCACCTTCATTCTTGAGTTGCTTCTGTTTATTTGAATTTGACTCATGAGATTCTTTATCTGACAAGGAATCAAAATCATCACTAGTATTAAATTCATCCAACACGGACTTTGGATATCCCACTAACATTTGCGTTTTTGTTACCATGCCTGAAAACCATGGAGTTTCCTGTTGATAGTAGAATAAGATGTGTGCCTACTGCTCAAGAACACATTCCTTATTAACCATTGTTACCTGACAAAAACCAAATAGACGACACAATATCAAATTACACAAAATCCCCTACCAAAATATAATCATAACTTAGCAAAGAATTCTAAAAGATGTTCTTAATTAATAAACTTTGCATTTGGAAGTACTGTTTCTTTAGATTTATAAAAGACTATATTTTACAACACTTCTGTCTATTTATCCAAGCAATTATATCATAGCATATGTCACACAGTAGCAATCTACAGTACCTAAAGTAAAAAGACAAATTTGCTCAAGAAAATAGATTTAGAAAAGAGATTTGAAAACTATAAGTTTGTCATCAAAGCTTTACTTAATTTAACAACAAACTAGTTGGAGTTTGAAAATCAAAATCATTCATAGGAAATGAATAGGACAATGGCCAAAGTCATTATTCATACAAATAAAGCTAGAGTCACTATTTCCATTGCAGATAACTGAAATTTGGGTAGTGGTCTAACAATTAGAGCTTATTTTCTGGGAAGACTCGTCAATACCATCATTTTTTTCCACGGTCTGTTGTGTCTCTAGATCCAGATCAGATAGCTTGCCATTCTCAAGTTCTACATTTCAAGTACTGATTTCTGGCTCACACTTTACAACATAATTCTACCACTCCATTTTATTTTGTTTTGTCAAGAGAATTGGCAAGACCTTCCCATCCTCTGTTTTACATAATCAATAACCATCCATCAATGATATAAAGAATAACAGATACACAACAAAGGCCAAAGATGTTCTTGTTGTATACCTATGTTCTAGGATTCATCTGACCTTACTAGTGCAAAAAGGTCAGCCTGAAAAAATAACATCCACGTGGAATTTATAGTTTATTTTTTTTAAATCAAGCTCCAACTAAACTAATCAAAATATGAACATACTTTTAATCAATAAAATATCTAACTTAAAATAAAAGTGGCCTAGAATTGAATGTTATATCAACCATGTCAAGTAACTAACATCGGGTGAGAAAGACAATCCATGCATATTGGATTAGTGAAATAATTGATCTGGTAAAGCTAAAAAAAAGATGAATTAGAGCTAAGAAATGCAAATAAATGACTTAGAACTAAGACATGAGGTTGCCCTTTCAACCTTGTTGTTAAATAACTCTTCTTTCTGTCACTTACCATTAAACTTTTTTTGATACCAGGTGGAAGTGGTATTGTAACATTAACCTCTGATGGTCTGTTTCAACGACTACTTCTCAAGATCCGCTCCATTACCAACATTTGGGGATAGATAAGATACATGCAAAAACCATCAACATGAAAATCAAATCTACATCCTTGTAAAAAAATGGGAGGAAACAAAATATCCACAAATTGAAACAGTCTGTAGGATACCTCATTCCTGCAACATGATTATCTTTTCATGAACAATAAAAAAATAAATCAGGAGAAATGTAATTTTTCCACATTTTGACAATGAAAACTTTTGCATATTCTATGAAAAATTGATGAAAAAAGTTAGCTAAAGCTTGTCAGCATCAGGATTATAGTAAAACATAAAGGAACACATAAAGGAACTGCTCCAACACATATATAATCCTAAACATAATTATCTATACATATAAGAATTTATTGAGGACATTGTATTTTGTGAAAATATGGAAGTCAAATCTTTGAAATAACACAATAATCTTTGAAATAACACAATTTATGATACCACTGCCTTATGAAGTACATTCATTTGAGTATTTACGAAGTCCATTCAGGAATTTATTCAAAGTTCAAAGTTCAAACAATTAACATGTAGCCTAAAAAACTCAGATTTGAAAAGGAGATAACCCAAAGATGTAGAGTATATATCTCACATTTATATATCCTAATTTCAAGACATTGAAATGACCCTTTTTAGCATACTATTGTGAATTCAGCCCAAAATGGTAGAAAAAAATATTGATGGTTATTTTGCTAATATAGAAGTTTTATACATGCATTTATTTAAACAGTTAGATTGCAATGTCAAACATATCTAAGGATGCACACAATACGTTGCATCCTTAGCGCCGGTGTGTGAAATTGAGACAACAAAGTCCAACATTAACAGTTTGCCTACAATATGCACTAACAGAATAGGTGAACAATAGTATTGTAGGTATGTGTTATGAATATATGTATTGTAGGCCAATGAGAGTATGGTTGTAATGTTCATATCCAACCCTTCCAATTTTGCCTATAATTTTCACTGGTCTAATAGGTGAACAATAGAACTGTAGGTGTGCATTCTGTATCACTTACCTAAATCCAACACCTTCAACATAGAAATTTCAAAGAATATGTCCACAACTAGTAGGTAATTTGCAAAATGAAAGACTTGGCTTGATTGTCTATGGAGAAGACTAGATTCTTACATTGTTCAATGTAAATTCATGACACCTTTCCAAGCTTAGATGGAACAAAAAGGAACCAAGCTAGAAGGTTATTTAAAGAATCCTTACTTAGCTAGGGTAAAATGTTAACCCTTTTTTTGTCAAAAAGCATAAACATAAAAACTTTAAGAAATTCAATGAAGAGACTGTAGAAATGTTCTTATCAAACCACTAACGTAAAGAAAGCTAAGAAATATTGCTTTGTAGAGGAGATATTCATGGTCAAATTAACAAGAAAGTGACCTTTTAGCATAGTTAATGCACTAGTGCTCATGTCGTAGTGTGCCAGGTAATGCTAGGGACTACAGGGAGTGCTCATGTACATCTAAAGAAGAGGTGGGGAGACATCGAGCTGTAGTCAGGAGGACTACAAGCAATGAGGGGCAGATACTTGAGGTACCCAACCTCTTGGATTATACCTTGCTACGGAGCCCTGAAGAGAGAGTAGTAGGACTGGCAGATGTGGGTAGAGTCGGATGCAGATGAAGCAACAAAGAATGCTATAGTGCTAGAGTCCCCAAGCAATGCGAGGCTAGCAGGCTGCAATACTACAAGACATAGTTGCAGTCACAAAGGAGCCCTAACTGCAGTCATGAAGGGAGACCTAGACACAATCATGAAGGAGTTCTAGCCACAATAAAAAAGGAAGCCCTAGTTGCAGTAAAAGGTAGCCCTAACTGCAGTCAAAAGAAGGCTTAGCCACAACAAGGGAGAGGCCTAAGACGCAGCCTAGAGAGAGGCCTAAGATGTAGTCAAGAGAGGCATAAAGATGCAATCAAGAAACGCCAGATACATAACAAAAGGAAGGCTCGTATCCACAACGAAGGAGGCCTTAATCTGTAGCAAGAGGGAGGCCCTTATCAACCATCAAGAAGAAGCATATAGTCACAGTCAAGGAAGGTCTAAAGCAACACTCAAAGAGGCCCTAGACACAGTCAAAAGGAGGACCTAGCCACTGCAAGAAGGATCCATAAGACAACAAGAAAGAAGTCCTAGAAGCAACATGGAAGTCTTATGTTTTGTTGTAGGTATAATGTGTGAAAGAGAGGTTGTTTTGAGTGTTGTTCTTGGGTGCTCTTGTAGGGAGAAGGGCCGAAGTTTGAAGTTTAAGATCACAACAAGAAGAGGCATTCAACGTGGGTTAAATAGGGTTGTTCTATAGCTATTCCAGGAAGACTGAAGGGTTGAAAAGAGGTCGAGTATCTTGCTTGAAGCTTCAACTAAAGGATGACTTAGCTTAATAAAGTTCATGATGGCTTTTTACAATCATATACTTATGAGTGAACCCAACTCTTATTATTGGGGCTTATCCTAGCGTCCTCATAGGTGGGATATAGAGGACAAATACGATCTCCTTTTCTCCATTGCATTCCTCCCACCTTGAAAATCAGAAGGGGACACAATGAATTTCATATACACATACTTAATAGATATATATTCCCAATATCTTGCCATCTACTAGTTGCGCTTGCTTGAGCTAGGCTCAAGAAATTAGTCAATCTAGAGCATGCATATCCCTACTTATTCTCCACAAGCCTCTGGGTGGATCTCTCTATCCCTGTAGTGCCAGTAAAAGGGCTTGGGTATGATAAGGGCTGCTAGCTAGTTTCTTGAACCATTGTATTTACATCTATTTTCGCCTAGCCATACCCTACTCTCATCTCTATGTATTCTCAAATTAAAACAAGTACACAATCAGAAACTTTGTTCTTGTGTGGTATCTCAAAATACTTTTCAAACATAAAATTACAACATACTGTCACAAGGAGACTAATTATGGTTTAACATATCAAACTTGACATCTTACATTAACAATTTCCTTTTACGTGATGCCAGTCTTCTGCCTAGGCCTTGGAACCATGCCTAAATGGGTGTACTACATGATCGGGGGTTTGCACTGCCAGTAAACTTAATTATAACTAATTATGAGAACAAGATACATTGTTTATATACCAAATTGCTTAAATTAAATATTGTCTTCCTATATGAATTACAGTGCATTGATAGAAACATAGATAGTTTCCAACAAAAAACACCCAAAAAGGTAGCAAAATTCATAGGAGACACTTATTTCGCTTCTTCGCTGCTAGTCTTTGAAGACCTCCACCACCACCAACACTTCCACATTCATCCTCCTGCACCTCAAGAGTTGCAGGTACCACTCTGCCCCTGTTTCTTGAAATCTCTCTGATAGGAGTCTCTGCAGCCTTCTTAGAACAAGGAACCATAAGTTGATTGGTTCTGTGAGGCATCAAATCCTCACCACTTTCAACAACTTCCATCATCAACTTCTAGTCTTTAAAATCAAACTAAAAAACAAATTGGCTATAAGAAGCTTCTCTAGATGACATTTCTGTAGCTCTAGGAGCATTTTTGGGGACAACAAAATGTTTTCCATTTTCATCGACATTTATTTCAACTCTACCATCCTTTACTAGAAATGATAACGCAAAGATGTTTTCTACCGTCTTGGAAAATTATATTCTATTTAGAACCAAATTCTCTAATCTGGCTTGCTTCTGTTTTGTCAAAATGTTAAATATGCTTGCCATATTCTTTTCTGTTTCTGATTTTTCATCTTCCGAGGATTCTTTCACTGCTTTAGGTCGAGTGCTTTCTGTCGGCTTAGTCTGTTTTCTTTGTACTATAGCTTTCCTTTGCTTGGGTTCATTATCCATTGGTCCAAGCATAGTGAAAATTCCTGCCAGAAGCAGCTAAAAGCCCAATATTTCTCCATGATATTTGGGTTTGATCGTCATTTCCCTACAAAGACCTGCTTCCATATTCCTGGTTACTATAGTTTCTTAGAATATCGCTACTAATAAAATCAACTGGAGTATCACCATCATTGTTTTGTGATCTGTTAACAATAGCGAGGAGTGTGGATGTGAGATCAAAGAGTGTATCAACATCTGTAACTTGCTCACGAGGTCTCTAAACAAAATTGTGCAAGATTTCCACTTTGCTAATTATAGCCTCAAATTTTCCAGATTCTGCTTTTAAAATATTTTCTCTCTCCTCAGCAATTGAAGTCTTGAGGGGATGATAATGGTACCTTAATATACAGTGTTTCACCATACTCTGATTGTTACCACTGCATGCAGTAGCATCTTATTTCTTTCTCGGGGGCTTACTATGGCTTTGTTGTGATCCTTTTACCCCATAAGAGGAATCTTCCAGTGTCTGACTCAATGCTTCTTCCTCTTTAACTCTAGCTTGGGTACTAAGCCTTCTACCCATCCTTTCTATCACCTGCTTTTGGAGTTGATAGAAATGAAAATATTCAACGAAAGCTAGAAGGAAGGGCTTGAGATTGAGATTTTTGATTGAAGAATTGCCGTGAAATGGAAAGGGAGTAAGAAAAGATTTTTGTGTTGCATTGAAATGAGGGAGGGTAGGGAGTTGTGATTTCCCCTACCCTGAGAAGTTGGCTCTGTAATAGAAGAGGGATGAAGGCCCACTACAGTGGATATAAAGTGCCAAGACATACGCATTGTCGAATGAAATCCGTAGGTGTAGTGTACCAATTCAACGTGAGGATTGGGACAAGTGACACATGTGGGAGAGTGGCCATATTATTGAAGAATTGTTTACATTGAGGAAGGACACCATTTGAATATGGTAAGAATGTCAATTCTAATGTGGGGAGTTTCCAACACCACTTTCTCATCTACATGAGGGAGTTTACAATTTTTATATCTTTGTCTCAATCCCATGGTGAATATATTAGTGTGAGGATCCACTGTTTCATGATCCATATGTTGGATGCTTTGTTGAACTTGAGCTTTATAAGGAAATCTCTTTAGATATCCAGAATGTCTCAGAAATTTATTTGGACAATTATTGTCTTGCAACAATGTTTATTGATGATTAATTTCTTGGTAATGTACACATGCATAGAAGAGTGTGACTGATGGCATGTATACTCGGCTTTTCAGGTCAAAATGGCCACCTCTAAAGATAATATTTGGAATATCCTTTGAGCCTTTCTTTGAGATGGCATCCAAGAAGTTGGAGTGAAGACATCAAGGAACTCTATATTTTGACATATTCCAGCTGAATCGCCAAACATGCAAGAGAAACTAAAACCAGGGGTTATATAAGTAATAGCCCCAGTGTATGGGAAATCTAGGCTTTTAGAGGAATATTTCCGCATTTAATAATTGGATGAGGATGAATATTTTGTTACACTATGTGTTGTTATTGATATGTTTGGACATTTTGGGTGAACACTTGGCCCATCTTCAAGAACATCCAATAACGTTCGAGTCCAAGACAGATTTAAAGAGATCATTTATCAAATTAGTTGTCCAGCTATGAAAGACAATCATGTTTTGGAAGAGATGCATCGTAGTAATATCAAAGCAGATTGTGGACCATATTAGAAAATGGATCAAAAAGGTTTTCAAAATGTCTGCTAAAATTTGACATTTAGCATTGTCTTAGCATTTTCTTATCAACTTTCATGGAGGCAAAAAGTGACAGGAGAAACTTGCACAATAATGGCAACCACTAGAATAAGAAACACAGTGAATTATCAAAATGGAATCTGTTGCTATGATGACACATGGGAATATACTTATTACTCTCAACGTGGTTGTACAGGTAGAATAGTTTTTTCCTTTGAGTATATTTGATGTATCGTAATGTAACAGTTGTTTCCCTGCTGCAATAAAACAAATATATATCCATCGCAAGGTGAAAGAATAACACTAGTATATCTTCGTATGATATGAGCTATGTGTTGTGCTCAATAGCTAGGAAAGTCTCTATCGGTCATAGTGCGATGAAGCGATGGGTTCGGGTTTCCATTCCTGTGTTGTCAAAGTATATCGATACAAGTGATGAAAAGACATATGTTCAATTCCCTGGAACATATCTTATTTTCATTACTTGTCTAGGATAAATCCACAGCCATAGTTGAGAAACGTAATCAAAAGAAAATAAATATGTAGTTTATTTAAACAAATGTGGCATGAGCAGAAAACATATGCACCAAATTATAAAATGCGAAAGTTAAAGTTCTGTATAAAAGTTTTAAATTAAAAAAATTTCGAATAGTTGCCAAGAAGTTTAATGAATGCAACTGCATAGCACTCATCCAATGGCCATTCGAGGAGGGTTAAAGCCATCCATCAATATGAAGAGATCTATAAAAGCAAACAGGGTCTTTAAAGAAGGAATCCCTGATTTTTCATACCCAAATGTTACCCGATTATTGAGAAAGGGCCTGACGAGTTAGTGAGGTTTCCCTTTTGTTTTTGTTTCAATCTATTTTCATGCTTAGATTTTTGCTAATGTGATGTCATTGATGGACGTTAATATACCGCGTTGCACCATACTCTGATTGTTACCACTTAATGTGGTAGCATCTTCTTCCTCTCTCGGGGGCTTACTATGGCCTTTTTGTGATCCTTTTACCCCATGAGAGGAATCTTTCAATGTTTATTCCTCTTTAACTCTATCTCGGGTACCAAGATTTCTACCCATCCATTCTATCACCTGCTTTTGGAGTTGAGAGCAATGCAGAAATTCAACCAAAGCTAGAAGGAAGGGCTTGAAATCTATGTTACTAGAAACCAGAAAGGGGAAACGAAATGAGAAACGACAACGAGACGAGAAACAGAGTTTGGAGATTTCACATTCAAGAAATGAGGAGAGAGAAAAACAAGACAAATATGAAACATACAACCAAGCATTTGTTTCACATTCAAGAAACAAGGAGAGAGAAAAAACAAGAAAAATATGAAACATAAAACCAAGCATTCATCATTAACATTCTTGAATACTATGGTTCATAGGTAGTTGCTCATAGGCTTTAGTTGCTCACATTGGCCATTCCTTAATACTTATAGTGATCAACAAAGCTTCCATTTCTCACATAAGCCATTCTTGAATACCCATGTTTGATCCTCTAGGATGGAAAATACAATAGTGAAGAAACACTTGGCACCGAATTCAAGTTTGATTTAGCCTTTGCATTTTCCGGATGAGTAAATGATCCCACATACATTGTATATATTCCTGGATGTGACATGAGTGGACCTCAAATTTGGGACCTATTGTATCATTTTCCACACAATTATTGGGTTATTGTTTTCATGGTTGGGTAACAAGATTGTGGAGATTGAGTTGATCTCCATTGGACATAGAGCCAAAAATAGAGGGTTGTCTTGAACTATTGCCACTTGCAGAACCATAAATACTACAACATGTGTTTGAAGACAAAATCTAAAGAGAAAACTTTCAAAAATTTACCTTTAATCCACTATAATAGAAAACTAATCTTTATAATAATAAAAATAATATATTATAAAAGTATAGTTGAACTAGATATTAAATTGCTAGTTGGTGAGAAAAAAAATTAACTAGATTATTTAACTAATTTATAAAAATATATATAAAATATCTATACACATTACTAATTTATAAAAGAGATTGATCCCTTTAGGGTGTTGGAATATCCGAAATTAAGATGGATCTAGGCTAGTATATATTATTTACCATAATTATTGTTAAAGTGTATAATGACTATCTCATATATGCATTTGCATTGATTAAATGATTATTATATGTAGTCATGTTTTATATTAATTATTTTAATGCATCATATATATGGTTTTGTATATTAAATTTATTTTTATGTTAAATTTTAATAGTTAAATTTAGATATTCTTTCTTGATATTAGTTATTTTTTATTAATTTTCATTTTATTATGTTGGATCCATTAAAATTTGTTATCTGAGTCAATGTTTCCAATTAACAAGTGTGGTTGATCAATATAAATAAGTGAAATAAATTATTAAATTGTGATTTTTTTTTTTTTTAATTTCTACTTAGTTAAATATTATATATAAATATCATGTGTGGTTATAACATACCAAACCATTCATTTTTAGTTGTTAAATATGATTATGTTAAAATAACTTTAAAAAAAATGTTATAGCCCATGGTTAGAACTTACCAAAACCATTCTTTTTTAGTCCCTAGATTTGTTTATGTTAAAATAACTTTTGAAAAAATGTTATGGCCAATAGTTTTGTTATATTCCATGGTTTTGTACTTTATATTCATTTAATTTGCTAGTTTTTGCACATGATTTTGTCAAATTCCATGGTTCTGTATTTAATATTTATTTAATTTATTAGTTTTTTCTCATCAATTTTCTTTCATAAATTAAAACAAGCGAGAGAGACCTTGAAGTCCTGAAAAGAAATGTCATAATGTAGGTATTTTATTCTAAGCCCCTCTTAATATATTTTTGGTTGTTAGATTTTTGTGCTAAGAGACCCTTTCCACCTGGGAATATGTTATAATATTTGGCATTTTAACTCAGTCAAAATAAAACAAAATCAAATCAAATTAAAAAATTAAAAAACATAAAATTCTCGAGTGCATAGTTTTTTCTTGCCCATGATTTTTTCCCATGGTACTCCTAACCCATGGTTTTTGTCCATGGTATTTTTCTGCAATGTAGTATATTCAAAGGCTAATAACTGAAGCAACCTAGATCCATTTTAACTCGAGAGAGAGATTTAATCTCTCTTGATGCTCGAGAGAGATAGATCTACGCTGGTTATTTATAAATGAAGAGGAGTATTTGTTTTGTATTTAAAATTTATTAAATGATGGATTTCTATTTTGTATTTTGATTTTTGAGACTTGTTTATTTTTATAAATTTACAATTATTTCTATCACTATTTTTATGTAATTATGAAACTTTCCATATTTATCATAGTTGAAATTATGTTTGTATTACAGACATATTAATCAATAACTTGTTGCTCTTAAGCTTTATTATTGCAAATTACCTAACATAATCTCTCGTATCACCAATAAAAAAAGAATTTATGGGATAAAACTATTAATGGGATGGATAATAGATAATTATTATTTTTTATATATTAAATTAATGTCTTTGGTTGATAATATTTAATATTATAGATAGTCTAATAGTCGATAAAAGTTTCTATAGGATGGTTTTATCAAAATCCTTTTCCAATCATTTGAGAGGTTATAAACCAAACCAATGCCAAAAAAAATATTGTGTCCCAATGTTTATATAAAATAATTAATTAACTAGAAAAATTAACTAAATTATTTAACTACTAATTTATAAAAATATATATAAAATATCTATATACATTACTAATTTATAAAAATATATAAAAAAAACCTTATACATTTAAATTTATAATTTTATATAAAAATACACATTTTAAATATTAGATACAATCACTAAATCCACTTTTAAATAAAAGCAACACAAAAATAACAAAAACAAAATTGTAAAAACTTAACCATACACTGTTACACATCAATGACTACAATTAAAAAAATAACATAACTTTAACTAATAAAATCCCTAAATAGTCAACGTTGTTAAAGATATATTAAGCACTATTGCAAGGTGTTGTCACTAGGGAGAACACCCAACCTATTTGCAACAAACTTGTTCCCTTAGCACCTAAGCTATATATGGTTGACTTCTAGCCATAGACTATGAAAATTCCTTCAAAAATTATCCAGAAAACCAATGCTTTTTATGATTCATGTCGGTCCAATCGAGAAGAGATCCATATTGCAAATGAACCAGAGCAACGTTCTCCATAAAACAATTTCAAGAAACGAACTGTTTTTGGAAAACGTAGTTTCTTGCATTAAAATATGAAAACAATTCCATTTTTTATAGGTGTTTTTTTTTTTTTTTTCTCAGAAACAAAGACTTCCATTCCGTTTCTGGTAACAAAGCTTGAAATTGAGATTTCTAATTAAGAACTGCTGTGAAATGGAAAGAGAGAAAGCAAATCTTTTCGTGTTGCATTGAAATGAAGGTTTCTGGTAACAGAGCTTGAAATTGAGATTTCTAATTAAGAACTGTTATGAAATGGAAAGAGAGCAAGAAAATATTTTCGTATTGCATTGAAATGATGGAGGAGGGAGTTACCTTGAGAAGTCTACGTTGTTGTTTTTTTGTTGTTTTCCTTGGTATGGTATACTACCAAACTACTATTTTTGTAATTTATGGTGTGGTATACTACCAAACTACTATAAGAGTTCAATGTATATTTAATATAAACTTCAGTTCCAATATAGTAATTGTGAGGGTAGTTCATTTGAAGCTAAATTCTTAAAAAACAAAGCCCAAATAACCTAATTTGTGAAAAAGTTGGTAGATTGTTTGAAGCAATTGAAATCAAGGAAGGAATTAAAGGAGAGAAGGGGTACTTGTGCAAGTATTTTCTTGGGCTCTTGAAATAAGACCAATGCTTCTGATCCTTCCATCGTGGTCCAAATTTTCCTAGCGAAAATAGATCCATGTTTTGTGAGAAAGACATTGAAGAGATCCTCCTCAATATTATTTCTCAACGCATCCAAATTCAACCATGAAACGATCACTGCTAGAGAATTACTTCAACATTTCATGTGAAAATATAAAACAAATTTGCAAATCAATTCTAAGAATGGCCATCCATCTAGAAACCCTAAAAATTGATCCAACGATCTGTACCTGTTTCCATATAGCCACAAATCAGATTGTACCGTGCCCATGGTCTTTCCTTTTTTTTCAACTACTAAACATACATTTCATGTGAAAATATAAAAAAAAATTTCAAATCAATTTTAAGAATGGCCATAGATCTAGAAACCCTAAAGATTGATCCAGCGACCTGTACCTATTTCCATATAGCCACAAATCAGATTGTACTGTGCCCATGGTCTTTTTTTTTTTTCAACTACTCAATATTCATTGGAATACACTAAGGCGGGGAATAAAACTTGTTCTGGTCTTTCCTTCCTTTTCTTTTCAACTACTTAATATTCATTCGAATACACTAAGGAGGGGAAGAAAACATGACATAATGGTCTTTCCTCTTTTCTCAACTACTCAACATTCATTCGAATACATTAATGCACGGAAGAAAACGGGACAAAATGGTCTTTCTTTTTTTTCAACTACTCAACATTCATTCGAATACACTAAGATGAGAAAGAAAACTTTGTAGAAGTTAAATTTTTAATTTGGATGATCGTTAAATTTTTTAATTATAATTATTTATTTATTTTTATAAATTTTAAAAACATTATATTTTATGAATATATCAAAATGTATGGAATGTATATTTTCTTATCTTATTGTATACTCATTTCAAAAAATTATATTTTTTATTTTTCAAAATTACAAAATAATTAACCATGTTGTAAGTTGTAATTTTAAACAAATTCAGATTTGGATTTCATATAATTAAACAAAAAAACTATAAATATTTTTTATTAATGTTTAATTATCTAATACTAATATTATGGGTTTCCATGTTATTTAAACAAATGAGATTTGGTTTTATAATTATTATGTCAAACTTTAAAGCTAAAAATTAACTTTTAACAATGCAATCTTTTATAACCAATTTGGATGTAGTTCATTGTTATGGCAGTAAAAAATGAATCTCATGAGTCAATTTGGTTGTAGTTCATTGTGATGGTAGTAAAAAATGAATCTCATGAGCCTGGTCCCACCCACACATTGGTATAGTTCCACCCAAGGAACCATTGATCTTTCTCCATGAATCGGTAATATTGTACCAAGAAGCACCATAATGTATGGCATTTCTATTTCCCACAATTGAAAAAGCACCATAAATCCTTCTACATGAGCATTTTTCTTCCGTATTGTTGAACTAAACATGACAATACTTTCCTGTGACAACAAGAATTTTCGAAACCCTCATCCCCCCTATCACAATATATCTTAGAATCTGTCATGTTGGAGTGTAGTATCCCTAGTAAGCATATAGGAGTGTAGGGGAACACAACCTCAAAGTCAATGGGAAGCCAAGGGGAAAGGTTTGTGCATCTAAGAGGGATACCTCAATTACACAGATGTGGTTTTCTAAGCTTTTGCATTAATCATTTGTATATTTGAGGGGGAATTCAGCCATAAAAAATGCTTGACTGAATTTCCATACACAAGGGTTGATTCTACTTCGAATTTTGATACTTTGTGTTTACTCACTTTAATGTCATTACATATAACTAATAATTTTCAAGTCCTTGTCTCATTTGATCTCATTTTATTTCAATTGTGAAGTGACTAAGCCTTGAATCCCAAATCCTCATAGATAAGATTTACAAAGTATGCATTGCCTCATTTCCTCTCATTTTACTTCAGTTAAATGGAGCAAATATTCCTTAGCCCCAAACCCACACAACTAATATTTGCACAATACAAAATCCCTGGTATTACACTTCGTTTAGATATACTTTTCTTAGAAGAGAAGCAATGTCTCACTAAATACCTTACATGCTAACTTATCATCTAATCCCATTACATTTTCCAAGCATTGAGGACATTAATAAAATTTCAAAATTCAATTTCACACTCATTTGATGTAATCACCACGTTTCATCAATTTCAGGTAAACTCTACCATGATTTTTTTCATTGATTCTAAATTAGCAAGTGAGAAAACTGTAGATGCATCTTTATTTTTAAAGTACAATCATCCAAAAAAACTCATCAAAGACTAAAGATAGGTTAAAACCTTTATGGAGTGAAAAATATTGTTGGTATCCTCCAGAATAACACTACTTTCAGAAGCTGGGTTCAAATTTTACCACAAATGCAAGAACCAAAGTGAGAAGCTTATTTTAAAGTTTTTATAACATGATATATTATAAATTTTTTTGAAGAAGCACACAATACAAAAAAGTTTTGTATCTAGTATCATTCTAGATAGAGAAAAGTACTCATAGGCTATCTATGACATGAGTAAGAATTGCTACCCACCTACTTTCAAAATCATCATGGACATTTAAATATTAAAAAAGGAATTGATTAGGCTACCTACGACTAAATAAGATTTATTCCCCACCTTTCCAAACTATCATGTACATTTAAGCTATCATATTTTATCAACATCCTTGCTATGATGCAACACGTTACAACTTTCCATTATATTTATGCATTGTATGAGTTGATGTACTTATAAGGTGCATAAATTCCAAAATAATTGTCCAAATACCCATGTTTCCACTAAATTAATTTTTTAAGTAAGAGACACATTCTATTTTAGGAAGCATGCATCACTCAAACACTGCTCTACTCATAGTTTGCAAACCCAACCAATTTTTCATACACAAACACATTCAAGACTAATCCACAATAACAAACAATGCTCAAAACAATATTCTTCATCAAACATCTACCAATGCATAAACAATGAGGAGACAAGAGACACATAGAATATGCGATCAACTAGGGCCAAAACCTCTCCAACATGAGAGGAAAACCCAAACGAGATCTTCTTCTTATATAGACTTCAATTGACGAATACCAAGACCATGGCCTAGACCCTTGACTCAATGAGCTCTCCAAGACCAAGGCACAAGCCTCCATGATTCAACTTCCTTATTTTTCCTTGAGTCAACGATGATCAGGCTTCTTCCTTCAATAACTCGGCTATCCTTCAAATTCCAGTTCCATGGATCAGATCTGTAGTTCTTGGCACTCTTGCATAAACCCTAGAACGTGTGGTTCAACAACCTCTCGAACCTTGATCTTATTCGCTTGGATGGTATGAAATCTTATTATAATTCGGCGTGTACCCTTGCTTATCTTCTTTGTTGAGCCGAATTCTTGGACAACAACAACATCTTCAACCTTTTCTGTAGTAGATAGTTCTTCCTTCCTTCGCACGTGTGGATCTATTAGCCCTAAAACAGACCCATAAACAACACCAAAATCTTCTCTCTTTTTTTCCTTCTCTTCGTTGGTTATATTCTCACTTCTTATTACAGACTTACTTAGCCAAATTTGCATGTCTACAAGTGGAGGTTGAGCCACCCTATATATAGTTTTTTTTCCATCAAAAACACATGCTAGGGAGTGTTAAGGAATGCTAGGGGAACACAAGGGAGAAAGAGGTGAAAATAATGCATGCAAATGAATGATTAAGGTTTTGTGATAGGAAGTGTTAGTGAGTTCCAGGTGTGCTAAGGAGGGAGTGATAATGTATGCTAGGCAGTGTTAAGGCATATTAGAAGCTAGGGAAACATGCCAAGATGTGTCAGGTGCTAGGGTGTGCCAATGGATGCCAAAAACTGTTATGGAGTGCTAGGGAAACTTAAGGGAGCACTAGTTTTAAATGCATGGAAATGAATGACTAAGAGTGTGTGATAAGGAGTATCAGCGAGTTCTATGTGTGCTAAGGAGGGGACGACAAGGTATGTTAGGTGGTGCCAAGAAATGCTAGAGTGTTAGGTCGACATGCCAAGGTCTGCCAATGCATGTCAGGGTGTGCTAATGTGTGTTAGGGAGTGTTAGGGGGTGTGACATAAACACAAAGGAAAACTAGTTCAAAATGCATGGAAATGAACGAATAAGAGTGTATGATAGGGAGTGTCAGTGAATTCCAAGTGTGCTCAGGAGGGAGTGACAAAGTTATATGCTAGGTAGTTCCAAGGCATGCAAGAGTGCCATGACATGTCAAGGAGTGGTACGGTATGATAGGGAGTGCTAAAGCATGCCATGGCATGCAGGGAATGCCAACATGTGTCACATAGTGCAAAGGGATTGTTAGACATGCCAAGTGCTATGCCATGTCAAGATGTAAACTATGTTGCTTAGTTGTTTTATGGCCATGGTTAGATGTGAGCCTTGACTTGGTAACTTCTTAAGTGAGATGAGCTAAGATTGGGCATGAGTAGCCTAAGATGAGTTATAGGCCATTCTTAGGTGAACAAGGGATAGTATAGTTGTAGTAACTGTAACTTGGTCAAGATGTTGTAGTCGAGGTGGGACTTGGTTGGTTCCAAAGTCTTAAAACCAAAAAGGGTAGTTATGAGGGCATGATAGCTAAGGAGTGCCAGGGCATGCCAAGGAATGAAAATGCGTGATAACACATGCCAGACAATGTCAATGCATGTCGAGAAGTGTTGGGGAGTATGAGGGCATCACAAGGGAGAAGTAGGTCAAAGTGCATGGAAACAAACGAATAAGAGTGTCTTCTAGGTGTCCCAAGGACGAAGTGTATTAGGATAATTTCATAATAGGACTTGCAATAAGTAAGCCTACGAATAAGATAAGGGGATGGAAAAAACAATTTTAGACAAAGGGAGACTTTTGTCTAGGGACAACACTATTTTTTCAATGACCTGGTTGGGTTCCAAAGTCACAAAAAAAGTAAGGCTATCTATGAGGGCATGACAACTAGGGAGTGCCAAGGTGTGCAAGGAATGTCAGGAAGTGATAAAACATGCTAAAAAGTTCCAAGGAATGTTAGTCATTCCAAGACATGCCAAGTTTTAAGGCATGCCAAGAAGTGTCAGGTCCTAGGGTGTGGTGCCAATGCATGCTAGGGAGTGCCAGGGAAACACAAGGGAGGACTAGTTTCAATTGCACGTAAATGAATGAATAAGAGTGTGTGATAGGGAGTGTTAACAAGTTCTGGGTGTGCTAAGGAGGAATTGACAAGGTATGTTAGGTAGTGTTAGGGAAACACAAGGAAGGACTAGTTTCAATTGCATGGAAATGAATGAATAATAGTGTATGATAGGGAGTGTTAGCAAGTTCTGGGTGTGCTAAGGAGGCATCTCTGGACAAATTTTGGGAGGGTTTGGAGAAAATTTTGTGTTTTGGTGTAGACTTGCAATTTTTTGGCAATTTTTTGTCTAGCAGCACAACGAGCTCACACTTTGCTTCTTCCTCAGGGCTCCAAATGATGTAAAATCAGCATTTTTGGAAAGCTTATGACCCCATCTCAAACCCCATTTTCCCACTTTCCTGGTTTGGGGCTCAGGTTTTGAGAAATTTGCAAAAAAGAGGCCAAAAATCACCTTTCTGCCCCTCTCTTTCCATTTCATTGCGCACCTGGAGACACCTTGGGAGAATGGCCATATCTCAGCCAAAAATTGGTCATTTTGAGTGAAACAATACTCTAAATACATATAAAATCTCCTAGATTTCCAGAAAAAAGCTTCCAATATGGATTTGGACTTTAGAAAGGCACTCAAAAATGGCCTCCAACAGCTCGCTGTACACCTAGAAATTTCTGAGATTTTTGTAAAATTTTCAATATGTAATTTTTTGTAATTCCTAGTTTGACTACGGTAAAAGTCAAAAGGGTGAAGTAGATGAATGTGAGGGGTAAAAGAAAATGAAAATAATGGGTGGTTAGTATTTATAAGTTGTTTTGATGTAAATTTGACCTCATTTATGAGAGAGGTTGGAGTCAAAGTTAATAATTGTAGAAGTCATTTTTTAACTTAGACATTAGGGTTTGGTTAGAACACCTCTTGGAACAGTTCCTAGAGTCATTGATTCAACCCCTAAGAGTGGGATGTTGTTTTGGTATTTATGTGTCAGTTTCTCAGTGATAGAACAGGTTGGATTTCAGAGGATAGAACTATTGTAACTTGTACTTGGACATTTTCTAGAAATCAAAGGACACAATTTACAACTATTATATAGGAATTCATGTGAAGTAAGTTTGTGATGTTATTTTTTCTCTGTTATAGCTTTATATGAAAGATATTAATCTTCTCTTTCCATTCATCAATTATTCAATGGTTTTTCTTACATTTTATAGACAAAATTCTTTGCATAAAGCTCTGTTTTGATGGAAAAATCATTATGTGTTACTTTATTTCTTGCTTAATGAATTCATGTTTCATGCTCATTAATACCTTTCGCTTCTTCTAAACACTACACTACACCGAAAAACCCTAAGATCCATCACAAAAGTAATGCTACCTTTCTCCTTTTTGTATTTTTTGTTGTAACCCTTTGATCCTCTAACCTAGCTACCTGGTTTTTCTCCCTTATCCAGCAACAAAACCCTAAATTTTCCAAAACCCACTTGAACCTAGCTATCTAGCCTAAAATCCTTTACATTCCAGTCATCTCTTTGTTGTGATTTCATAGAGAGAGCCCTCTCTGGTTTGGTAGGACTAGCTACCAAACTAAAATCTTGGTCTGTGATTACCTCCGTCGATCTCCTCATCAGCCTAGGACATTGTGGAGGATAACAGAGGGCATGAAAACTAGGGAGTGCCAAGGTGTTCTAGTGAATGTAATGTTCCCAAGTCATGGAAAAATGTAATGCTAGTTGTAAGGTCATGACTGCCAAGGTGTGTTAGGGAATGCTAGGGCATGCTAACATGTGCCAGATAGTACGAAGACATGTCAAACAAGATAAGACGTGCCAAGTGCGAAGGCATGCCAAGATGTACAAGGGTGTGACAATGCATGCCAAGGACTGTCAAGGGAACAAAAGGGAGGAGCAAGTTAAACTACAAGTAAATGAGCACATAATAGGGTTAATAAGTCATCAATTTACCTTTTCCATGAGGGTCATGCTAGGAAAACCAACACTAGGTGCCAAGTGCCAAGTGTCAATGCATTCTAAGTGCCAAATATTCCTCCATTTCTTCTCATCTAGTTTCCAATAATTGATCTCAAATAACTTTAATATTAAACCATGCCAAATCATACCAAGTCATCTCAACACATGCCAAACATGCTAATACTTGTCAAGTACCAACACGTGCCAAGTGCCAATGTGTGTCAGGGAGTGTGACACATGCTATGAAGTGGAAGAGCATATTGAAGAGTGCTAAGGTGTGTTAGAGAGTGCCAATGCATGTTGAGGAATGTTAGGGAGTACCAGAACAACACAAGGGAGCACTAGGTCAAAATGCATGGAAGTGAATGAATATAAGGGTGCGTCGAGGAGTGTTAATGAGTGCTAGCTGTCATGCCAAGGAGGGAGTGACAAGGTATGCTAAGCATAGGTAAGGTACGCCAGGTAATATCAGGGAATTTCAAGAAGTGCTAGAGTGTGCTAGGTATTTTTGGGGTGTGCTAGCATGTGCCAAATAGTGCCAAGAAATTCCAGGTGCTAAGACATGCTAGGATGTGCATGGTGCCATAGTATGCCAATATGCGTCAAGGAGTTTCAAGGCAACAAAAGGAATAAACAAGCTAAAATGCAAGGAAATGAAAACATAAGAGGGTTAATAAGTCGGGACTTTATCTTTTTCAAAAGGGGCATGCTAGGCACACTTATAATATGTTCCAATACATGCCAAGTGCCAATGTGTGCCAAGTTCTAATGTTTTTCAATGCAATATTTTGCCAAGGTGTTATTCAATCTTCTTCAATCTCTTCAATCTCTTTAGATGGAGAATGTGGGTGGTTATTTGGAAGCACTCTCCCAGACCGAAGGTTGATCTCTTGGATTTCCATAGCATAAGTAGGATAGGATGTCTCTCCACTGTAGACCTATTATGCTTGCTTGTTGTTCTATTTCATATTCGGTTGAGCATGCATTTGAGGCTGCTTAGGTGGAGTAGGATGAGTGAGATGTGGTTGAGGTTAGCGTGGAGGTAGTAAGGCAGGAGGTTGGTTAACTTGAGGCCTCCACCCTTGTGATGGGTTGTCCCATTCGGAAGAATGGGGTGGATATGGATGAAAATGATGGTTGACAGGGTGAGGAGGATATGGAGGAGAATAAGGACAAGAAGGAGGTGTAGACCAGGATGGATGAGTGGACGAGTACCAAGGTTGCAAAGGTGCATTCTGATTTGGATTATAATAAGGTAGCATGCACCTTGCATTCTTTGTTAATATGGTCGAGGTCCTTGAGGTCTTCTTTGATTAATGAAATAAAGTTTCTTTGACTCACCTTTTTCCCCTTGGTATATAGATTTTAGTCCTGAAAAAGAATGGAATTTGTCTGTTGCATGATTTTCTTCACAAAGTAGGCAGACCTCGATGACATTCGATGGTTATTCATTCCTAAGATGTCCTTTGGTGCATCTAGGGTAGAAAATAGCTAGTGCCTTTTTTTCTTCCTCCTGCTTCCTTTTTATTTGCATGGTATCCATCTATAATGAAAAGGTATGCACCATTTCACTCTTGGAATCCTCCAACATGTTTCCTACCTCATTCTCGATGGATGTTGTAAAGGGAGAGGAACTGACCAAGCCTTGATTAGCCTTACCCTTCTTCCTGGAAGCCCTAGAGTGATTCTTGGATAAAATTTTGATGTCATCATAGGATAACTGATAGATATTTAGTGTTGTTTTATCAACCTTAATTGACTCAGAATGCAACATTAATTATCAACCCAGGGTAGGTCTTGCTATTTGAATGGAGTTTGCACTATCTGTGCCGATACACTTCAGACAAGAATAAGAAATTGCAGAAAAACTATAAAAGGTGTCGTTGATCTAATTTACTAAATCAATCATGTATGCAGATATAGAAAAACATCCACAGAATCAAATCACCACTCGCAGCTATTGGAATAAAGGCGTTCCACACCTAGAGCTAACATCTATTCCAGATGGTTACTATTCCTATGTTGTTTAACTCTGTGTAACAGCATAAGATAAATAAAAGCAGCAGTGAACGTAATCCACGATATGTGCAGTAACAGTGAGAAACTATAAATCAATAAACTGAACTGAAATGTACACTACCTAATCACTGCAATCCCTGCCAAAGAGGAGGGCCCTTCCTCCTCAATGGGGCACAAAAGGACACAAAAAGTGATTAACGGATCAGTTGAGAAGCAATAATAGCATCACTGTGCCAATTGATATTAAAATGAGTTTAGGAGTTACAGAAACAGAGTAACAGTACTCTTCTATGTGCGCATCCCTGATACATAAAAACCCGAGTCTTTTATAACTATTACATCCCGAAAATTAGAAAACAAATCAGCCATGAGAATCTCCAATTCTCATGCTGATCCAAAAATAAAGAAGTTGCAACCTATTGCTAAATAAATATACATTAGTTACAACTTCTTGAGTCTTGTTGCCTCAAAAATAAACAATCTACTGCCGACAACTGTTATGTGGAATAGTACCCACATTTCCAGCTTCGGTGCAACAATATTGAGCAAATGATGGTTCAGGTTGACGTGGCGTAACTGAAGACAACGTTGCTGGTGTAATGTCGGATCCGCACGAGGTGTAACAACACCCGATGTGTAAAAACAACCTGTAACAACACTGTTGTGTTGTAGCAACCTAGTATGTAGCATCGATATGTAACAACATTCAGGGTGTAACAGTGAACTGTTCTACCCTTTCCTGCAGCTAAGTCCTGCTGTTTGTCTGCTTCTGCGAGCCAACACCTGAAAAGGATAAACTTCCTGACATGTTCCTTCAATGCTGGTCCAGTTAGCCTCACAAAGAAATAAAGCCTCGCATTTATTCGGTAAAATACAGTAAAGTAACATGACAGTAAAATGGATGAAAAAGGTAAGAAAATAGGGAATTTGGTCATATAAGGGCATAGGTCTGAAGGACATAAAGGTCAAAACAAGGGAAATAAGGTGTAGAAAATGAGTGGAAAACCACACCGAATAGATATCTCCTCCAGACATCATGTTGAGGGTTTACAACATATCCTCCGTGATCCCTCGAAGAAGAACTAGCTTGAGTGATTCAAGATCAAGGGTATAGTTGTCTCTCCTATAACTGAGTTTAAATCTCTCCTCATATTCTTCAAGTGATTCATCACATCCAAGAGCCATCATAAATATTTCTTCCTTGGTTTCTTTGGACCAATAGTTGTCCCTATACCTTCTATTGAAGGCCTGATGCATTTGAGCCCAAGTAGTGACGCTACCCCTAGGAAACCCCATAAACCAACGCAAGGTTGCATCTTTAAGGGTAGAGAGGAATAACTTCAGCTTCTGCTCATCAAAGGCATAGTCATAGGTCCTAGAAACAACAACAAATTCAAACATGAAGGTGTCAAAATCCTCAGAGGTTAAGGCATGGAATTGTGGAATTCATTCTAGCCTCTCCATTAGTCTCTCTGATAGGGAAAAGCTCACTGTCCTTGTTTTTAGCCATAGTTTGGGTAGGTGAAGCAAGTTGTTCTTCTTCTACAATAGGTTCTTAAAAACTTTCAGGTTGCTCACCTAGAGGGTCTTCTAACTCCCCTGTAGTCAGAGAGGGAAGCTCACTGTCACCGAATAATACTGAAGGTTGATTGTTTGACGGTGTGGGGTTTTTGGGTAAGAATTTTCCTTGATTATCCCTATTCCTACGAGGCATGAAAGAAATATTTTTTTTTTTTTTTTTACCTTTTCAAAAATAGTATGCTAAACAGAAAATAATGCTCAAGCAGAAACAACATCTACTTAGACACCTCCCTGACAACGACACAAAAAAGTGGTGAGCCCCAGTATTGCACCAAGAATGTTGCAACTCCCAAGGGCTCCTCAACTCAAATTATTAACCTGGGTTCATACAAACTTAGAGGTGACAGTGCTATATGCACAAGACATGGGATTCCACTCATGCCACCCTCAGTCATGACATTAGATCAAAAGTGCTCAAAGACCATTCCTCCTACTGAATTAAAATGAAATATTTCTGATGAAGGTATAATTGAAAACTAATTCTAGCTATGAAAGTGTAAATTCCATTGAATGAACTTGTAGATTCTAACTAACCAATTCATGAAAGGACAAAGTCTAATCTACTTATAGAAAGAAAGTTATTTTATCTTGAAAAACCCATGAAAATACAAAATCTACTTGCAGAAAGGAAGCTTTTTTATCTTGCACAATTCATCAAACTATCATTCATAATTTCATGTATCATCTTCGTAGTTCTCACTTGTTTGAAAATTAGTGGCCTACTTGCATCATACTAGTGATAAAAAAAACTAATTATACTATGTTTTGTAGTGAATAAAAGGAGTGGTTGGAGTGGCTTAGGAGCTTCCCCTGATCATCAAATCATAGCTTGGGGACAATATTCATATTAATTAAGTAAAAGCTGCAATGGGGATCAAAACTGATGAAGGAAAGTGGTTCTACAAGCTTGCTACAGGTGACTACTACAAGATTTCATGTACTGCTACATGAGGGATTCCGAGTGGATTTTGAGGGTCAGAATGATGTCTTGAGGGTATGGATAGGTGGATCGAAGTTGAAGAAAATGAAGGTAGGTTGGTTTGAGCCCCTAGCCAAGCTCAGGACCTCTCAGAGGTCTATTTTTCACTGGGATGAGTGCTCATGATATACTTAGGCAAAATGACTTATGGAAATAAAGTTTCGGGAAAGAATTGAAGGTGGAAAGAGAAGATGAAGGAGATTAAGATGTAAGTGGTAAAGTTTCCCTTCTCTATAGAGCAACACATCCATCTAATCAATCACATGCATACATCCATTTATCATTAACAAAATGAGATAACCTATGATGGAAAAGACGAGTTGAATTTAAATAACATCTAGTTTATGCCATAACACTGATATAATCATTAAATTGACTTCTAAGCCACAAAAAGAAAATGTAAAACAAAAAAATAATCCTTAATCTATTTCCAAGAAATCATAAACACAATATTTTTGGAATAATATTGTGAATCCTTCCACTCATTCTCTGACAAGAGAGGCGAGGAAGAGGCTTGCAACATCATGCTTTTATATATTAGTCTCTACTAAAATGAAAGAAACTATGAATTGTTTGGAATCAAGAAGAAACATAAGTACAAAAATAGGGACCAAAGCCTTTCGGTTGGGCCCAAACCCAAGGGTCTCCTCCCTCTGAAACTAACTCAAATTCAGCTTAAAATCCAACTTCTCATTATCAAAAAGTAAAGGTCTTATACATCACAAAAAAGTCCAAAGTGACAATGTCAAGCTTCAAGCTTTATAGCTACACCAAGCTGCACAAAAACTTTGAATGCCAATGATATTTTCTTCTTGTTTATGTATAAAAAATGGAAGTTGATATCAACTCCCTTGAAAGTAGGAGTGATTCCCTCCTTGATCTCGGAAATGGTGGATCTTATCCCTCTTGAGCTTCACTTGGACTAGGAGTCACTCGGATGCCAATGAATTTGAACTGGTGAGAGAGGATGTTGTGATCCCAATCCAAGTTAGGGAGTTAAGGAGGTGGAAAAACCCTTTAGATTCTCTCCTGGTTGTCTCCATAAATCCCCTGCATATTAATTTCCTAAAAAATGCCTCTTTTTCCTAAAATTAAACCACATTATGCCACATACTATGACAAACACATTTTAATCCTCTTACTAAGCATAATATTACAAAAATGTGAATTAATGTCATAGAAGGATAGTTTTAAGGCCGGAGGATGGCATAATGATCTTCAAAATATACCTATTTATGGGACTTATTAGCAAGGACTATGCATGCGTGGTCGTGGATAGATTTTCTAAGATGGCTATATTCGTAGCTTGCAAGAAGAGTATCAAAGCATAAGTACATTTTGGGATCCCGCAAACTACTATATCATATGGGGAGATCAGGTTCCTAAGAAGATTCTAGTTGAGCCTTTAGACATTATTGGACACAAATCTCACCAAGTCAATTGTATTCCATCTCCATATTGATGGCCAAATAGAGGTCATCAACAGGATGATAGTGCACATACTACACATGTACAACTCCAAGCATCCATGAACTTGGGATGAGAGCCTTCCCTATGTGTAGCATAGTAATAACAAATCTCTCCATAGCTCGACTAGTGATAGTCCCTTTCAAGTGGGTTTGGGATTTCAACCATTGTGTTCTATTGATGTTGCCATGCCTCATGTGACCACATGAATAGAATCTATACACATACAGTATGAGGTTGATAAAGTAACCAAGTTTATTGAACGTGTCTAGCACATCCACCAACAAGTGCAAGACATCCTAGATAAGTCCAATGCTAAGTACAATAAGCAACATGATTAGCATTGGGTGCCACATACGTTTCAGGTCGGTGACAAAGTTTGGTTGCATTTGTAGAAAGAATGCCTTGTTGGAGCCCATCGGAAGCTCAAAACACTCCAATATGGGCCTTACACCATCACTAAAGTTGTGGGAGACAATGATTTTGAGCTCAACATTCCCCCATTCCTTTTCTTGCACCTAGTGTTCAATGTGGATTGTCTTCGACCATACTTTCTACCATTACTGGACGCATCAGACATTGCAGAACAACTTACACCAATAAACCTAAACCCATACTTCATTGTTAAAGACATATTTGGGCACTGCAACCCCAATCACATATGTCCATAAAACAAGGGTTTCTAAACCCTTAAAAGTGTTGTTTCATACCCTAAAGGAACAAGGTCAGCTGATTACATCATTTCCTAGAAGTTATCCCTGAAAAACTGCTCAGAACTGGTCAAAACTGGACCATACAGACTGCTCCATGCTGAGGGTGCGATGCATCTCACCTGTCACATGCAAAAATTGTGATGCATACTGAAAATCCCTTCTGTAAGGTGCGATGAGCAAGAGCATACAAATGGCAGAGGAAATTTTCTAGGTGGAAACCCTGAGAATCTTCTAGAAACTGCTCATTTGACACTTGCCTCTCTGAATTCACGCAGGGATGAGTAAGAGATCATGAAATCTCCAAGTGGAACCAAGAACTATCAGTGAAAGGACACGAATCAAAATCCCAGAAGCTGACTCACCCACATGCAAAAATCTATATATGGATCCCTCATCCCAGAGATCCAAACGCCGAAATTTTGTATTTTGTAAGGAAGTGCTGTTGGTTTCTCTGTGAAACATTATATTGTTGGGTGATCTAATCTTTTCATGAGGTGAAGAGGCCTTTCATGCTGGGAGGATGGCGCTGGATCAGACAGCTTGGTTGTAATCCTCTCTTCTACTACTCCTATCAATAAAGCTATTTGAGTTTTCCTCCATATACTTGTATATCTCTGAATCTTGTATTTGTGTATGCATTTGTATGGTTAATATACATCTGATCCTATATTTTTTATGGTTATAGATCTCTATCCTTTGATGGTATTTTGCTACTTTGATTCTACAAGTGTTCTTTGAAGCGGGACAAGTGAGAAAGGAGTGGCGAAAGCTCTATCAAGGGAGGGAGGAAACAAGCAAGGAGACTAGCTACCCGCCTTAGTGGGACTAGCAGCTCTGAATGGACACTAGTTTTCCCGATAACATGAATGGAACATGCCAAAGTTGATCATATCATGGACACATAGCTAAATAACACTCGCTATCAGAAGATCCAACTGTATCAGGTTTTCAAATTTGTCCAACTCTTGCACCAAGGCAAGTGGCTCACTAGGGACCAAGTTCAGCAAAAGTTTCCCATCTCATGGAAGAACTCAATGCAATGGGGACCATTGCTTCCTAAGGGAGGAGGACAAATCCAAGTGGATATTGGTGGCCACCCACCTATTCCACTTGGACCCCCACCATTTTATCTTTTAGTTCCCTTAAATATAGCACAATTTACTATGTTTTGCAGTTTTTCAAGCCCTGAACTTCCAAAGCTGTTTTGAGGCCCTAAACGATTTTTTTTGGAAAATATTCAAACCCTTTGCTTAAGATAGGGGTTTTCATTCTAAATTTGAAGTCCACAAATATATATTTCTGACGAGGTATCATACGCGTCAAATAGAGATTTTATTCCAAAGTTACGACCCCGAGAAGTTGATGTACCAATTTACCCCAACATGACCCACAAACTTTTGGTGCTTCATCTCCTAGGGTTAGGTTTTTGGATGTTCAACATTTTTCATTATTTCTCAATAATAAATAGGCCTTTGGGCCTCATAGTAACTTAGTTCAAAAGGCATGTAGTCACACATCTCTTCTCAGAAATAAGCTACCATTACGCGAGCTAGTCTATTTCAATTCTGCATGTAAACAATTTTCAGTACTTTATTATTAATGAATTAAAGTTCTGCTTTTGTTATAACTCTGTGTTTCTATTTATATCTGTACTTTATTTCGTTCTTTCATAAATATGGATCAAAATCTCTCTCAACATCACCATGTGACCATCCCATCACATTGGAAATATTTTGGTCCAGTCTTCATCGGATTTTGTGCTCTGTCTATACACATGCATCATACTCCAAAGGTACGAAAATTTATGACCTCTTGATCATATGCATCTAGTCTTCTTGTAACAAATTCAACTCGTGAGATGCAACATGCCTCTACAGTAACAAGTCTCCACCTTGCTACATGATACCTCACCAAACTTTCTCCTGAGTTTGGGCTTTTGGCATCTTCCTAGTTCTCTTCTCTAGAACCCTTTGAGCACTCTTTGCTCTAGGTTGCTGCAAATCTCCTCACCTTCCTTTACTATCACACAATTAAACCTAAAAATCTTACCAGATATTTAATCAACTTATACCTTATTCTACTGCTTCTTCTGTGAACTCTGACCTTTACTTATTGTTGAACGGTTCAAAATTGCAAATACATTGCTCAAAAAATTCCTTAGATTCATAGGTTGTCTCTTTATATAACCAACTATACATTCCTTCTTTCCTTTTGTCAATTTCATCTTCTAATTTAGTCCTTAGCTGAAAATTGTTGTCTTTAGGTTGTTGCATACCTTCTCTTTTCACAAAATTTAAACAATCTTCATTTAATTCTGATTTATTTCTTTCCTTCACAACCTATTGGTGGCGGCTTGCAATTTCCTCTTCATTTTAATCCAAGAAATACAATCCTCTCCTTTTCCAATTCTGATTTTGTATTTTGAATATGCAATCCTTGGTACATTATCCTCTCTTCCAAGAATTACAGCTCCTCATATAATTCAGAAAAATCTTCTTGAATCGTATTTATAATCTCTCTGCAATATCCATCATGTGGATATTCTACCAACCATTCCTCCAAAAGCTCTACCTCTTCATTTATGTTTTCTTTCCCTATGGCTTCCTCAAAATTTACATACATATAACATTTATGGTTTTTTAAATCACAAAATTCTGGAATTTTTGTTGCTATCAACATCATCAAATACTTCATGTCGTACTTAATATTTCCATTTTGGCCCTCTACTGAATATTCATTGGTCATTAAAGGTCTCCTGTCATTCTAGTCATTGTAATAAGTTTTATTGTCTTCAAATTTACTTCTTGTGTTAACTTCCCTGTAAAAACACACAAATTGTTAGATTTAAAAACATGAGACTTTTTACTTGATGTCTCAATTATTTCATCTTCTTACTGATCTGAGCTACTCTAGTAGTTCATCAAGCTATCAATGAAACCATCTTCAATTTATCTAATTTCCTCTTCATCAAAGAACAATCCTTCTTCGAATTTAAATATAAAAATATCCATTTCACACTCAGCTACTTTGAGTTCTTCTTCCAATTTGACATACATCTTCTGTCTCAGCTTCCTTTGCAAGGAATGCCATCTCACCTTCTTATTTCTCATTATCCAACCATAACTCTAGTCATCTTGACTTTCTTGTAGCAACTATTTCACATGATTGAGTTCTTCTCTTAACTCAACCATCTCCTTCTCAAATTCTTCATCACTCATTCCTTGAGTCCAACTTCTTTGGCATTTTTCTTCTTCTGCTTGTTACTTTCCTCTAAACCCATGCTATGACTAATAACATTCATCTTCATCTCTTCCTTTGTTGAGCTCTCCATATCTACTAGTGAGTTGCCACAAGCCCTTTTTTCTCTGTAACAAGTATGTTACTTGTCACCCATACCAAGTCATCCTCCTAGTATCTTCTCTTCTCTTAACTGCAGTAGAACCTCTTCTTGAGCATTGTTGCTCCTTCACTTTTAAAGTTGTTGGCTACTGCATATTCAACTTCTCACTCTTCTTGGTTTTCAGATTTTTTTTTTTCTATTGGGTTATGTCACCATTTCTTCATCTAAGAGCTTTTCCTACTCCTTCTCCTTTGACATATGATACTTGATATGGTAGTTGCTACCAATTCAGTCCTAAAAACACAATTCTCTTAAACATCACATTCAATTTTATAAGATCTATAACAAGATATCATCTTCCACAATCTTTCTTGGATCTACTTGTTGAACCAACTCCCTTCCAAACAATAAACGTATTCTTCCTCAAGAGAATATCAATTCTTCACTTCCCTAAAATCATCTCACTTACTTCCTAAGAATTAACCTTGTCCCCCTCTTGCTATAAGGTTCTTCTTCTCTTCAACATATTTTCATTGTCAAGTTCTCTTCAAACCTAGAAATTCCATCTGTAGATGGACCAAATCTTCCTGACATGCAAACATCTCCACTATTAGTTCATTTCAATTTCAGTCGTACTGTAACTCTAAAATCCAATCTATGTTATTCTGACTGCATCACAAAAGAGTGTTCAGGCTCATCACCAAAGAGCATCCATGCTTTGATATTCTCCAAAGAACATAGCTTTCTCATATACCACTTGATGAAAGACAAAGTTACCCTAACTACCAATAACCTCAAGCTACTCCACATATAAATCCGCATTTACATCCAACTCAACAATATTTCATGAAACATTTTACATTTGTAGTGAAAATAATAATATGGATTTACTTGGATAAGTTCCACGAGAGAGATTTATCTCACCTTCCAATATTTTTCCTCACTTCGTTAAATTACATAGGATTCAACTTAGTAAGTGGTGTAACGTGTAGGACAATGGGAATTTGAAAACCAAATATGCAGTCCTAAAAACTTTTGCCTATAAGCGCTATGAAATAATTACGTAGCACAGTAAAAATCCTATAAGCGTTGCAAACTGATTTCGTATTGCCCCAAAAAGACCAAATTTCAAATTTATAGAAAGTGAAATGACTTGGACTTTTTCCCAATAGATTCTACACGTCCTAGACTTTCTTCTTAACACAATAGTCAAATTATTTTACCCTTCTTCACCAGGTTTGTAAACACTAACTCGAATTTACCAAACAAAGAAAAAATCTAAAAGGGTTTTAGACTATATTAAAACAAACCCAAAAACAGAGTGATTTGTTTTTGTTGATCGGATTCACACCGTAGAATCATGCACTTACTAACCCAGAAGGCACATACACCTACCCATGGGGTTTTGAAGCAAAATACAAAATAACCATGAACAAATACACAATAGTTGAGTCCACAATATTTATATTTCATTCAATATGAATTCATCATATAACATACTAGCACATGAAACATATTAATAGTAGGTACTCAACTATCCATGGAAATACAAGGCTCAATAATAGTATACCATCAATACATAACATCTACAACGCAGATATGGGACTCAATCTTTGACCCATACGCCTAGTTGTATAAATGTCTAGCTCCAAATTGTACTTGAACCAAAAATCAACTTGACATGAAGCATACAACCAACACAGTTATTGACACATTCAGATTCTTAATATAAATCAACTCAACAAGTGCAAACCTCAATAAATAGAACCTTCATTAACAATATACAGACAAATAAATTAACAAACACATAGGAATATAAACATGTTACTCATTAACCAAATTCAAATATGCCTTAAACTGGCTAGATATACAAGGTGGACATATGTAGCCCAAGCCACTCGACCTTTGTCTCTTCTCCTCACGCTGGACCTTCTCCTCTCTTCTCCTTTCCTTCTCCACACTTTTCTTCTCAAACACTCTTCCTTTAAAAATAAAACTATCATGGGACAACCAAGAGTCACAAGATGAATCATTTCCCCTTCTCCACAAAATAAGGGAAATTGAAACTATATTTACATTAGGAAATAATTCCTCCAATTTATTCTAAAAACAAAACTCACTTCCTAATGTAAATATTTACAATTTCTTACAAAACATTTAAAATTTTTCCTAGTATCACCATGTGACCATCCCATCACATTGGTAAGCTTTTGGTCTAGTCTTCATCGAATTTTTTGCTCCATCTATGCACCTGCATCAGGCAGAGTATTCCTCGGATTTATGCAACACTTGATAATAGGCAGGTTGATCATCGGACATCTATTATCGAGATGGACGGTAATATTTGTTATCAAGTTGTTTCTATTTCTAGTGATATTGGATCTACCTATAGTTATATCAGTCCTAGCCTGGTGGATAAGTGTTGCTTGAATAATGAAGTGCATGCAAAATATTGGTTGGTTCAGTTGGCTACAGGGACCAAGAAAAGAGTGCATCATTAGGTGAGGAATTGTACATTTGAGTTGAATGGTATGTCTACATCAGCACATCTAAATGCACTTTCTTTGGGTTCATACGGTATGTTGTTGGGCATGGATTGGTTGTACATTCACAAGACTAAGGTAGATTTATATGATAAGGCTATTGAGTGCTTGGATGATGATGGGGAAACATAAATTTTGCAAGGTAAGAAGAAGCCTACATCAGTGAGAATGGTTACAACTATGTAGGCAAAGCGCAATAGTAGGAAAGGATTTGTATTGTATGCAGTTCATATTTCTAGTGACAAAGGGAAGGATATTGATGGGCGCGAAGATTGTAAATGAGTCAGAGGGTTATCTGCCCTCATTTTTATAATGTAATGTGAGCTTGAGAGATCTACCCATGGTCAGCAGACCATGGGATTGTATAAATAGAGAGAGGCTATAAGTTGTAAAAGACATCAATAAGATAGAATGGAAGGAATGACAATGAATCAAGAGTCTCAGTCAAAGTGTAAAGTCGAGGCTTTGGGTCGTAGAGTAGGAGAAGGCTTTGTAGCTGAGTGCATAGAGGCATAGTATTCCACAGCTGAATGCGCAGACTCCTACAGCTGAGTGCGCAAGGCAGGTTGAATCTGTAACTGATTGAAGCTATAAAAAGAGAATTTTTACGTCATTTCTGTGTATTGTTTCATTTTAATTCTTTGAAGTGTATTGGGAATGAATTGTAAGGTTACTGTTTCTTTGTTGCGCGAACTTATATGAATATGTTGAATAAGTGAATATAAGATAAAGTATCTGTTTACGCGAACATAACTAACTATTATAAGAAGATAAGTAAGATCTGCAGTGTAACATCGCGAAAGCTCCACAACCCTTGGTTAGGGATGCGTGAAGGCGAATACAACAAGGTGCGAAGGCCTCGTGGGTTAGAAAGGTGCGCGGAGTAACCTGCATGAAGATATTCACAGTTGGACTAAATTGACCTCTCAGACATCTCAAGGGTGTGGAAACCTGGTTCCAGCATCCCCCCATACTGCTTCGGGTGAGACCTCAGTTCGTGCTCCACGGGTTGTTGCTAAAAGAGCCAATAGTACTGGGATTTGTTTGGTTAAATAACTCTGAACCTAGGTCAGGCCCCATCAAGCCAACAAATGGTTCCATTGCTAGGATAGGAATCTGTATAGAGATGTCTGATGTCGCATCACTGGAATCCAACCTCGAAGGAACAGTGGTTAGACTGCTACATGTACACAAAGGTCCATGAAATTTTCTTCGCATATTTCCCTACTGAGTTGTACAAGTGGATCGCGAAGCTAGCAGATAGCCAAGGAAGGTGCAAGCTCGACAGCCCTATTGGCTGGACCCCAGAGTTGGTGCACAGATTGGAAGCATCATAGGATAAGATCGCACATGTTGTTGATCACTGTCTCAATTTGATTATAGGAGGGTTCATTATTGAGTTCACAATAGACACTACGGTAAGATACAACGAGGCTGAGGGACGCTTTCTCAAAGGACTGTGAGGTAAGTACGTTAAGTCTCTGAGCACTTGGATTAAAATGCTACTATGTGAAACGTGGCTTATACGAATAAATTGATGTTTAGAGCCACGCGAAGTGGGAGAATTTACGGAAACGAAGGTAGCGCAGATCTAGAAACTAGCCCCTTGATCTCACCTCCACGAGGGGACAAGGAAGAGCTCGTGAAGGTCTCACCAAGAAGTGCGATCAATTTGATAAGGCAGAGGATCCCGCGCATACCACCCCCAACCACACCACCACCAACTTCACCTCCTTCACCCCCATCTTCACCTGTACCACCTCTGCCACCCCCGCATTTTGATATGGCGAGATTGATAAAGTTTCCTGTGTTCAAAGGAGTGGGAAATGAAGATCTAGACTAGTTTTGGTTCGTGGTAAAATCTGTATGGGAAGCACAGGGAGTGATGGATGATAATATCAAGAAAGAAACATTGGTTAGTGCTCTGCAGGATCACACGCTGACTTGGTACATTAAGCACTCTAGTGATCATCTGAATGCGAGAATCATAGATATCCAAGCTGCGCTAACTAGGGAGTTTAGCAAACCGAAGTCAGAAGCGTAGGCAATCATTGGGTTCAATGAAATTATAATGCTACCAGGTGAGACTCCTTTGGATTTGGATCAAAGGCTGAAGTGCACAGTTCGCGAAGCTAACATGACCCTGACAAATGGACAGAACCACGAATGGTTTGTAGCATCACTATCGCTGCATTTGAGGAACGCGTTGTCACAACAAAGGTTGACAACTCAGGCTGAAGCCTTAGAGACAGCGATGAGGCTACATGAGACCCCCATATAGGATACTAACTTAGGAGTTCACAAAATCCATGCACAGTTTAAGAACCTATGCCTTGAGATGCAGAGCTTGAAACAGGAAAGGACAGTTCGACCTGAAGTGCGCGAGGAAGTGTGGTTCATAAAATGTAAGGCTCAGGGACATGATAAGAACCACTACCCAGTATTCGTGAATTATCTTGCAGGAGGACGCCCAATTCCGGTAAGGCTAGAAGCACAAGCAGAACCGAGCGCGGCGCCTTCCTTGTGGTGTGTGATTTGTCAAATAGGAGGGAAGCATGCTATGAACAACTGTCATATGTTGCAGAAGTACACATAGGATTCGCAATAATTGTTCTGTAATTTCTGTAGATCAGTGGGACATGATGAGCACACCTGTAGAAGTTATGAGCTAATGATAGATAGAACTCCTACCTACAGGGTTCAGGCCGCAACGCGCGGCCCCTCGACCAGGGTGGAGGGATGGCACGAGTTGGATTCTAGGGGCACAGACGAGGCCGAGGTGGAGGAGGACCTGGGAGAGGTCGCGGACAGCTGATATGCTACAATTGCGGAGAGCCATGACATTATGCTCGTGATTGTACGAATTCAATGCATCCATCATGTCTGTATTGTACCTTGTTTGATCATGAGATGGAGGATTGTCCCACGTTGATAGCCAGTCTGTGCGATAAGGGAGCATTCCAACCTCCTCCGACTCAAAACCGAAAAATGATGAGGTCTCAGCCGCACGAGGAAGATCCAAATGTAAAAATTGTGCTCCGAAGTGTGATTACGACAGGAGAGGATAAAGGAAAACAACTTGAAGATAGTACTTAGGTTTGCAAGGCTCCAATGAAAGAACCAGAGTTTGATTTGGAGTGCGCTAAGGAAACCTTCATGGAAGCTAGGAAGAGCTTTGCTGATGCCTCCACTTCGGAAAGCAAAGATAGATCGGAGCCGGAAATGGACCCATCTATGCTTACAACATTCTTGGAAATAGCTATGAAGTTACTGTGTGATAGTAAGGTGGAAAAGGGACTACAGGAACTCATTAACAGATGCGTTGGGACCGCGCCATGAGAACCGCACGTGGTCTAAAATATTGGAAAACACAAGACAATAACATGAAGAGAAATGAGGCTAACAACGCAGATTGGCGAGTATGAGATGGACCAAGTAATTATGGATCTAGGATCAGACGCAAACGTTCTGCCAAAGAAGACATGGGAGCACATGGGGAGGCCTACGCTGCAGTGGTCTCCTATTCAGCTATGCATGGCAAACCAACAAAAGATAATACCCTTGGGGCGATTGCAGGGAATCACAGTGGATATTGAAGGAGCGAGCATGCTAGCCGACTTTGAGGTGATAGAGATTGTCGATGACAGCAATCCCTACCCCGCGCTCTTAGGAATCGATTGGGCCACTGACATGAATGGGGTGATTAACCTGAAAAAGCACAAGATGATTTTTTGAGAAGAAGTCTCTGCATGTAGTGATTCCTTTGGACCCTGTTGAGGGATCGCGCTACATTGAGCCAGTGTGCGACTATGAAAGTGATGACGACTTAGACTACATCTACAAGATAACCGCGTGAGAGAAAGATTGGGTAAATCCCACCACGGATGGACGAATCTCATGGGAGCGCGAAAGCTCCTGTACGTCGGATTCAGATGAAGAAATAAAGAGATGGTAAAACCGGTTACACAAGGTAACCATGCTGAACTGTAACATGATGACAAGATCGTTGCACTAGGTTTAGACGAAAATGAGAGATTTACCTACTTATGATGGATTAGGTGAGGTAGATTCTTTCTTGGACAGATTTGAGAGAGAGGTGCTGGAGAAATAACGTTTCGAAGCCTTGAACTAGGTACTACGTGCTATGCCCACGAGGTGGTGGGGTATGCACCAAGGAAGCTTTGAGGACTGGCGTGAATGTAGGAGAATGATGTGCATACGTTTTGGGAAGCCTCAAATGCAACTAACAGATAAATACAATGTACAATATGGTTTGCGAGCGCATCTGTCCAAGTGGGTAAAGGCATATGATACGCAACCTACACAGATGCACATGGATTTCGCGTTGGGAGACACGGTCAATAAGCGTGTGTTGGGGAGGCAACTGCATGAATGGTCCCTTGAGTTGGAATGACAGAGGGTGAAAAAAACAAGTGCACAGAAGGTTACACACACAGAAGCATTTAACGAAGTACGCGAAGCACTGAACAGGGTATATAATGTGCAACGAAGTGATTGGGACTTGCGTGTACCAGCAGTTTTGTGGGCTTATAGGACAACGTGCAAGAAGCTGACGGGACAGACGCCTTCTAGGTTGGTCTATGGAGCAAACATTGTAGTCCCAATAGAATATAATATGCCTAGTCTACGCATCGTAGCATCGGTGGATATGACGGTTCGCAAAGCCTTGGAAGAAGGGATCGCACAACTGAATGAAGAAGAACGCTTGGGGCCTGAGGAAGAAATCCAACAGGGTGATCTTAGGCTCCAAGAACTCATGAAAGAAAAAGTGCGGTTAAGTGAGAAAAGCACTCTGGTAGAAGCGGAAGTCAAGAAGCTTGAGGAAGAAATAAATAAGGATTTTCTTGATAAGAAAACCGTGGTGGTAAAACAAGGTGTGCATGATTACCTCAACAAATTTGGGGACTAACACCAAGAGTTTATTAGCTTGATGTTGTGGATTGGACCATATATTACTAAAGGGATCACCCATGGTGGCACAGTGTAGATGGTAAAGTGCGCGATGCAGATAGTCAAAATAAAAGGTGGATTTGTTCCAGGCAAAGTGATGGATAGCCGGTTGGAAGCCTATACAGGTGGCGCGACCACCTAACTATCCGTAGGAAGCACAGTCTTAGCGTTGTAGGCAATTGAAAGGAGGCACGGGACTATAAATTACTCTTCCCGAGAGCTACGTGGTGTCAGGGCCGCACACAAGAGAGAAGTGTCACAGGGTCTGCGACAGCGGAAGGGTAGTTGTGCTGCCATGTGGGTCAGTTGGAAAGTGACCATTATAGTCACTATTCACGATGTGATGCTTGGTTTCAGACCAAATGGAGTAGGCAGTAGGCATTTAAGATGAGTTTTATGGGCAAGATTTGGAAAAATCTGCCGCCAAGGGAGCATTAATGGACCGAATTTGGGGGGAACGGTCGAATTCGAATTCAAAAGACGCTATAAATTACCTAGGACTACCCAGCACATAACACTTGGTCATTTGAGAACTGAGCTATTCCGTGCCCCGAGTATTCTGAACCGAGACCTGTTTGCCCTGTGGAGAGTGTTGTTTAGGCACCTGATTGAACAGTTGAGAGATTTCTAGACGAACAAGATGGTAGCGTTTGAAGAAGCTAGGGAAATTGCAGAAATGACCGCTGAAGAAGCCACGCAGGCCATGACCATAGAAGATGCCCCTGAGAGTGTCGGGATTGTTGCGGACATCCCTAAATCACCGTGCATGCCAAGACCGAAGAAAGATAGACAACCCATGATTCCAGTGTGTGTGTCCCCTCGAAACCCATTGCGAACTAGATTAACAATGGAGGAAAAGGGGAAAGCGTTAACCTGGAAACCGATGAGGAGGAAGAAGACATTGAGGATATCATAATCGAAGAGGACGAGGATGAGGGCATGGAGGAAGCAGCTGAGGGTGCGGTCCCTCTAACCAAGCTGCCCACATATGTCCCTCAGTAGAAGGGGAGGGCAAAGGTTCCCAGGGACTTGGACGATAGTTAAAGCCCTCTACAGACTTTGCTGTTACCTAATGATATCATTTTTGAAGGAGTGCACTTGGGAAGGGTGCCGAGCTTAAAGTTAGAAGAAAGGGATCTCGTTGACCATGAGAAATTCCCTCACTTGGCGAACACACACCTCATGAAGCCAAATAAACACACCGCGGTGGGAGTTATAGAGTTGGAGTCGCGCAAATGGTTGCGTGGGGTTAAAAAGGCAGGGTTGTTGAACCTCCTCTGGGTGCCGCATTACCATCGCGCCCAGTAACTATATTCGTCATCAGACAGCTGCTCTTCCTGGTGCATGATGGGTGTTTTTGGTTGGAGGAGACCATCCCCATCACGGACCACCTTATCCATTGAATTACCTGACTCCTGTGTAAAGGAGAAGATCCTATGGACATTTCAGAGGGTAAAAGTAGTGATTTGGCCATCGCGGAGGCCATGAAAAAGAAATACAAGCTAGAGAAGAAAAAGAGGGGCTACACAATCTCCAGTATCAACAACAAGGCAGTTAGAGTTGTGACTCAGATGCTGGCGGGTAAGGTCATGCGGAAGTTCCGCACGGATGAGGTGCCCACGTTGGTGGTTGCACTTTCCGAACAGTGCACAGAAGGGGTCAAGTTTAACTAGTCCAAATTCTTGTGCAAGGAGTTCCTGGCGAATTTTTGCGAGGTGCAGGAACAAGGGAAAACCTTCCACTATGCATGGCTTCTATTGTCCATAGTGCTGATGGCTGGGGAATTGCTTGAGGATAGCTAGTTCCCCATAATTGTAAGGGATCTCCAGGAGGCCGCGAAGTATGCTTCGATATGGGCTACTAAAGTTACGCACCGCATCCATGACAGTAAAATATTCTAGGTGTTTATGTAGATGAACATCAGGATGGGGATTAACCACAAGCCGCGGTTATCACCCACTATCTACAACAACCTACAAAGTTTCGCAGATTTTAAAGTGGACTTTCATCACATCTACATCCGGGCGTGCAACGACCCTGTAAAGAAGTTGAATGAACTACCATATATGGCCACATATGATGTGATCTTCGACGTACTTGAGGCATGGGTTCCGGAATGGCACGCTCCAGACCTCTCTGCATTGGAAAAGTCTACTGCACAGTAAAGGAGGAGGAGGCAAAACTGCGCGTGGCACAGTTGGCGAAAAATAGAAGAAAAGAAGCAACAACAACAAAGGCACAGGAGGCACAAGACGTTGTACAAATAACAGTAGAACAACAGAAGGCTGAAGCACAAAAGGCAGCAGAAACGACATGTGAGGGCCGGATGTCACCTTCGCATGAGCAGGAGCAAGAGATGGAAACAAAGATAGAGGAGGGTAGCACAAACCCACAGACAGCGTCGACACAATTGATGTGCCAGTGCCCGAGAGAGCAGATTAGGTCATGTAAGAAGGTAAAAGCTTCTAAGATGTCTATCGACCCAATCAACCTTACCAAGGGAGATCTACATGACATAGGAGAGACAGTTCACGACGTCACCAAAGAGGCTCTCCAGAACCTTGTGGTGGAGAATCAGATTGTGTTGGGGGCCCTTCGAGCACAGATTCAGGAGTTTCAGGTGTGCACTCCTCAGGTTGGTACTCTCTCGACCAGCCTCGTAGTAGGAACAACCACAGCTGAGGAAATGTTGCGCGCTCGTACAACTAACACAATAGTGCTGCCAGAGGGGGCACTGGTTACAGCAAATGAGGCTGACAAGCCTATGGTCATTATGTTGAAAGGTATAGGGATCAACATGGCTGCGCTCCCTCGGGAGATGCTCTATGTTCTGCAGGATGGGATTACTGTAGAATTGCAGGCTAGGGAGAGCCGCGTGGTGTAGGTGTTAAGTGAACAAAGGATCAACATGGAGCAATTGATCTTGCAACGTGACGAGGTCGTGTCTCAGAATAGGCAGATGGTATAGGTAATTGAAGAAGCCTACTAGATGGTCCCTGAGCTGGCCATCCCAGCAGAAGCACCAGTAGAGGCATGCATCTAGAGGTTAGCAATAGAGGCGCACGAGGTGCGAGAATAAATGGCTAAGGTTCAGCTGGAGCTGAACCTTTAGATAGCAGAGCTACAATTGAAGGCACAACCTTCAACTCCTCCAGAGATAAAGGAACAACTTTCCAGTGGCATTACATTAGGTATGGAGGAGATCAGCAGTGCATTAAAGGACTGCACCAAAATGTTGGAAGAACCGTTCGAGGTCCTCACCACTCTGCAGGAGGACCCGAACATACAACGCTTAGAAATAGAGGTGCGTGTGCTACAGTAATAGTATGACAATGTCAAAAGGACCGAGTAGATGGTGGCCCTTACACAGAGGCTCACACAGATGCAACAAGCCAAAGTGCTTAAGGAGCATGTAGACATTGTGAGACATAAAGAAGTGGTTCTGAAGGTGCGCATCAAGCCTTGGATTGATGAGGCCTTCGTTATCATAGCAACAATTGAAGGAAAGCTCGCATAGATATAGGGGATGTAGGAGCAGCTATAGGGAAGCAGTTCAAATACCGCAGTCTCCGAACAATGCGTCCAGGAGATACAACAGGCAGCCGCTCAATGCACTGCTGACCTTTTAGTTTTCCTAGCAGAGTTGGGAGGTCTCCACATGAAGATCTCCGCACCGACAGAGTGACTTGAGGGTGATTCATGATGTTTGTGTTTGGGGCCTGTTGGGAACAGGATCCCCCAAGGAAAGTTTTGGGGCTTAGAGCCCAAGTTTTGACTAAGTCTAATGTAAAGACTCTGCAAGGTGTGGGCGCAGAGCATGAAGATTCTAAATGAGTAAGAGGGTTGTCCGCCCTAATTTTTGTAATGTAATGTCAGCTTGAGAGATCTACCCATGGTCCGCAGACCATGGGATTATATAAATAGAGTGAGACTCTAAGTTGTAAAAGACATCAATAAGATAGAATGGAAGGAATGACAATGAATTGAGTCTGAGTCAAAGTGTAAAGTCGAGTCTTTGGGTCGTAGAGTAAGAGAAGGATCTGCAGCTGAGTGCACGGACCCCTGGTTGAGTCTGTAACCGATTGAAGCTATAAGAAAGAGAAGTTTTACATCATTTATGTGTATTGTTTCATGTTTATGCTTTGAAGTGTATTAGGCATGAATTGTAAGGTTGCTGTTTATTTGTTGCGCGAACTTATATGAATATTTTGAATAAGTGAATATAAGATAAAGTATCTGTTTACGCAAAGATGACTAGATATTATAAGAAGATAAGTAGGATTCGCAGTGTAATAGTGTGAAAGCTCCACAACCCTTGGTTAGGGCTGCGCGAAGGCGAATACAACAAGGCGCGAAGGCCTCACAGGTCAGAAAGGTGCGCGGAGTAACCTGCGCAAATGTATTCACAGTTGGACTAAATCGACCCCTTAGACATCTCAAGGGCGTGGAAACCTGGTTCCAGCATCCCCCCATACTGCTTTGGGTGAGACCTTAGTCCGCGCTCCGTGAGCTGTTGCTAAAAGGGCCAGTAGTACAGGGATTTGTTTGGCTAAATAACTCCGAACCTGGGTTAGGTCCCATGAAGCCAACATATACATTAGTAAAAGTGTGTCTCTTTGGGGTGCACCAATGTCATTTGTAAAGAAAAAGGATGGTACTATCAGGTTGTGTATTGATTACAGGAAGTTGAACCAGGTGACTATCAAGAATATGTGACCAATTGAAGGGAGTAGCAATGCTCTCAAATATTGACTTGAGATCAAGATATCATCAAGTGTGCATGAAGGAAGAATATATTTACAAGACCACATTCCATACCAGGTATAGGCATTATGAGTTTGTGGTGGTTACTTGTTGGCCTTACTAATGCTCCAACTACTTTCATGTGTTTGGTGAATAGTGTGTTATGTCCTTATTTGGACAAGTTTGTGATAGTGTTCATTGATGAGATATTGATATATTCTAAGAATGAGGAAGAGCATGCAGAGCACCTGGCAGTGGTGTTGAGATTATTGAGAGGGCATAAATTGTGTGCCAAGCTCAACAAGTGTAGTTTCTTTCAGACTAAAGTTAATTACTTGGGACATGCTATTTCCAAGGAGGGGATAACAGTAGACCCAGAAAATATTAAAGCTATCATGGAGTGGCCAAGTCCTAGGAATGTGGATGAGGTCATATCATTCATGGGACTAGTAGGTTATTATAGGAGTTTTATCAGGAACTTCTCACATATTTTCTATCATATTAGATCTTTGTAGCAAAAAGGAAAGAAGTTTGAATGGACTAAGGAGTGTGCACCTAGTTTTGAGTAGTTGAAGCATTTGTTTACAAATGGTCCAGTCTTGAAGATTGTAGATCTTGACAAAGAGTTTGTGGTCTGTATATATGCTTGCAAGAGAGGACTTGTTGGATTCATGATGCAAGAAGGACATGTGGTATGCTATGAGTTGAGGAAGTTGAATGAGCATGAGAAAAACTATGTGACTCATGATCTTGAGTTGGCAACTACCATTCATGCATTGAAGATGTGGAGACATTATCTCCTTGGTAGGAGGTTCATTTTGATGAGTGATCATATTGGAATGAGGTACTTGTTTGACCAGCCCAATATAAATTCCAGGGAAGGTAGATGGTTGGCTACCCTTAGTGAGTTTGACTTCGAGATCAGATACATCCACGGAAAGGAGAACAAAGTTGCAGATGCTCTCAGTAGGACAGTGTAGCTGAATCACATTACAACAGTGAGTTCTTATGGGACAAAATTATAGGAGCAGATCTTGTAGGCATCAAACCACGATGATAGGTACCAACAACTGAAGTAGAGATTGCAACAGCAGGGTGAAGGTGATAGGGATGAGTATCACCTCATGGAATATGGCTTGGTGAGATTCAAGAAAAGGATTTGTGTGCTAGATAGGAGTGATCTCAAGAACCTTATCATGAGATAGTTTCATGTCAAGTCATATTCAGGTCACCTAAATATCATAAGAATTTGACAATGTAACACCCTCCTCCCACATCTACCCAATGAACTCGCTAGATAGGGTAAATATGTGACAAGAGGTCACTATGATATGATTCGACCTCCTAAGTCACGTTAAGGAAGTGGAACCGATGGAAGCACACCATACACACATTCAACATTAGCTAGAAGACCCTCAAGAATCATTCTGATACTTTAGACATCTTGCCCTTGGGTCCCACTAAACTTTTGGACAACTTAAGCCTCATTCGTTCTCATGCTATAGGAATGAAATCGTCCATAAACCCAAATTCGCTCTCATAGCCTTGGTTTCCAACATCCAGAGACTAAATTTGTCAGTGATATGCCAGTGTCCCTAGGATTTGAGCCACTTTTTCAGGCCTAGATCCGAGGTCATTGCCCAAAAGTGAACCATCACTTCATAATAGTAACATAACATGGAAATGATAGTACTAAAGAAAATGCTTGAATGAAACCTTGACTAGACCCCTACTAGACATGATAGGCATTTCGTCAAACATATCCTGAATATGTAATCTACAGGTGTAAATAATGGTTCTGAGCATAGGGGTCTCATACATAGTTGAGAATTTCTAAGAACCATTGATGCCTCAATACATCAACTGCCATTCCATCTATTAGGTCATAGATACTTTGATCATTCACTTACAAGTAAAAAAATGGTGAAATCCATACATGGTTTCTATCATAAAACACATACATAAACAACATAATAGCTGTAGAAATACTCATGAAAGTATAGCCATATAGACCACATATAATCCATCAAAATGCTCATAGAAGTACAAGGAGAAAGAAACTTTCATTAATGATGCAAAATCCAAACCCGGGATGGGACTTCCACATTCCACCTGACCGTTGAATGGCTAAGCCAAATCTCTCTTCAGTGATTCACCCTCGTACCATATTCCAAACATGAATGTAGGATCTCATAGAACACATCAATCAAAACACATCCAGGGATTCCAGAGATCATCCACCTCAACCCATCAAACAATTATTCCACCACCCGATTGGACATCACCAAAACTATCATCAGATTAGTCTCATCCAATCCTTCCAGGGCTTCTAGAGCATTTTTCCAACCAAGGCTTGCAAGACTAGTAACTTAACCTACAATATATAAAAGGCTTCTAGAGCATTTTTTCCAACCAAGGCTTCGAGGACTAGAAACTCAACCCACCAAGGGCTTCCAGAGCATTTATCCAACCAAGGCTTCCAAGACTAATAACTCAACCCAAGTTGTTATAGGGCTTCTAGAATACTTGTCCAACCCATGCTTCCAGGACTAGTAACTCAACCTAAGATAAGGAAACATGAGAACCAACCAAAACAAAACAATGAAAGTAAACACAAAATCACCATGGTTATCCAGGAAATGGAAAGGCTAGGCAATCCACTGTCAATCCTGACCATCCTCCATGCCAATGACAAATCACAACCAAAAATCCACATGCATATGCCATGCATGCTAAAACTAGTGAAGGAAACATACATGCAACTCAGTACCCGCAAGAAAATCTAATGTAGTTGCTGATCTCGATGCCCTCTTGCACTTTCATGCTCTTCCTTTTCCTTTTTGCTCCAAGAATCCAAGTATGCCACACCCTCCAAGAGTGCTCCAAGAAACATCTAAGTCTCCAAGAGTATGAGAGAGAGAGATAATAATGAGAGAGCTCCATAACTAAACTAACAAAAGGTTACCAACTGATCATCATAAGCCTTTTTATGAATGAGGCCTATATTTTCTTCATTTTCCATTATTTTCCTTCAATTTCCTCCTCACTTGCAAGTTGTGACCTTTCACCTCCCTTTTCTCCTAATTTCCATTATTTTCATAAATAATTTTGCCAAAATTCCATTTTTTCTTTCCAAAGCCTTAGTCATTTCATTTACCAATTTCCTTAGCCATAAACAATCACAAGTGATCCCCATCACTAGGATTTTGCCAACATTTAGCTTGGAATGAGTGTCCCATCATTCATGGTTATTATTTTGCCTTCATTTACTTTTATTACATGGAATTTTCAAGAGGGTTGTTACAGAAACCTCCCCCTTAGGGGAACACCTTCCTTTATGTTCAACACCTATAACCACAAAACTATTGTAAGAAATATATATTGTCGATGGAGCTTTATAACTTAGTTCGATGCAGTAATTACAATGATAAACCTGCTGAGAAGCAAACCAACATGAAACATAACAACATAACATCATAAGAACATGACACCCATACCACTTATTGGAGCTTTATAACATAGCTCATGGTGGTATTTATATCCATATACACATGTACATAAACCAACATCACAAAACATATGTCAAAACATATACCAAATCATATACCCAAATCACACCAAAATATCAAGCCAAAACTGCTTTTCCTCAACTGAAAAACAAGGAAGGATACAAAGCCCGCATTTGATCCGCCATCTCCCATGTAGCTTCATCAGGCCCAAAATGCTTCCACTGCACCTTAACCTACTTGATTGCTCAGTTCCATAGCACGAGCACATTTTTCTGCAATATACACTAAGGCTCCAGCTGGAATTCTCCATCTGGTTCCACCTACAATACATACCAATCAATCACATGATCCACATCTTTAACATACTTTTTAAGTAATGACATATGGAAAACATAATGGAATTTCACTGTGTTGTCCTCTGAGATAATTCTAGGTTAATTAATCATGCTAAAGCATCTAAAATGTTTTGTTGTTTTAAGGTTTTTTGAATTATCAATGTTATGAACAGTTAAAGACAGGTGCTTAAACCTTAACAATGTTGAATATAATGAAAGGGTTGATTCTTTGTCTCTAAATAGTAAATTGATTTATAATTACATGAACAGAAGAATTGAAAAAGTTATAACTCACTAAATATTCAAACTGAGTATTTAGCTAATTATAAGACAGAATGCAGGTAAACGATGTTTACAGCCCAAACAAAATGTATTTAATTCTATGAAGATGGGTGTGACAATTTATAAATGTAGAGGAGTTTATAATAATAGACAGTCTTATAAACTAATCTCTAATATTTATTATAACTTTACAGGGGATTTAATATAGACTCATATTCAGTTTAATCTTAACCATAGTTCTGCATTAAAACTTAAATACATGAAGAATAACATAATGAAATTAAAAAATGAGAAATACTGACAAGGACACAAACTATTTGAGGAAAATACAGAATCCTTTCATTAATTATAAGCAAATCTCCAGTTTGATTACAGTTCTGCTTTAAAAAGATCATCCAAGGGTTCAACCCTTAATAAATTGAATGAGTTATTTATACAAAAACACTTGCTTTCTAGAAACATCTTTAACAAATTACAAAAATAGTACAAAAATATAGGAATCCAAAAAAAATGCTGAGCTATTGGCACTGTCTTCAAGGAAGTTATTGACGATCTTGCACCAAAATGTGCTTCCTCGCTGTCTTTCTGTTGGTTTTGAAATTTACTCAATGATTTCACATAAGTGATCCCATATTTCTTCACTTGTAATAGAAAGATTAATTAATTTTCTATAAACTTCATCCACCTCAGTATACATTACAAAAGTAGGCTTATTGACAAAGATATGTTTAATTCCATGCTTGATCATTAAATCAAAGATTAAAGCCTCGAAGAAAGCCTTCCCTGTAAGATGACCTTTGATACTTGCAAATTTGGCTTTGTCGGGGAAAATTTTATAAATCCTTTTGCAATATTCCTCCAAACTGATCAATGTGTCATTTGGTGCTACTAGAGCTGGCAATCCTCTTTGATTAAGTAAGTTGAACTTAAAATGAAATCTCTGGATAACAGTTCTCAGAGTCTGGCATTTTGTCTCCAACTGAGTCATAAGATTCTTCTTCTGCAAAACTTTCTTAATCTCTAAAATGGTTTTTGTTATGTCTACAATCTGAATCTCTTCTAATTCATCTCTAGTTTTTGAATTCAGCACTTTAATAACATATGTGGCTCCATCTAGTTTTTGTTTAAGTGCTTATCTGACTTCTTCAATAATTGTCTAGCATTTAGTAATAAGCTCTTCCTATTCAAAAATAATTTGTATGGAGGGCCAAACTTCAGTTATAGCTTGAATTATATCTGCCCAAATGTTTTCCTTGGCTTGGGCCAAGGTCTGAGCCATTAGTGACTCATTTTCCAACTCTTCAATCTTCCTGGTCAGTCTATGGGTCTTCTGCATCTCTTCTACATAAAGAGTGTCATTCTTTATTTTCTGTGCCTCCATATTTTTGAATTTCTTCTGAAGTTTTTCATTTTCCTGTCTCTGGAGAGACAATTCCTGTATGAATTTATTTAGATCACTTGTTGTTGATGTAGACTCTATTGTTGCTGATGTTGATTCTCTTGTTGTCCCTGCAACTATGATGGGTATAGCTGTGATTGGAGCTATGGCCACTTGTGTAGACTCTTCATTTTCCTTGAGAAATCTTTCTATCTGCTCCTCCATCTTCTTTATTTGTATATTCTGCTCAATGATTAGCTTGAGCATTTCTTCTTTATGTTGCTCACTTTCTTCTATCTCCTTGGTTTGAGGATCCCCTATAGAAGGTAACTTGAGCTGCTTCCTAAGTTTTGTAATGTCTGCATTATTTTTCTTAATGATGTTCTCTACATCTTTAACATTAGTGGGATCATACCCCATCTTGATCACTAACTCTTCTAATGATTTGACCCTATTATCCTTTTCCAAGGAAGATATCTTCTATATTTTCAATTGTGACTACACATTTGAAAGAGTTGTTCTTAACTTTGACAGTTTCATGGTAGTGTTAGTCATGGTGGAGAAAAGCATCTCTCCAGACTGTTTATGCATGTCCATTTGGTCGATAGGATGTATTTGTTTTGCATCAATAGAAAATATGGTTGTCTTATAATCTGAAAAAGTCTTTGGGAAAGGAACTTGGGCCTCTAAGAATGTCGTTTTCATCCTTCCCTTTTCACTTCCAAATGTTGTCAACAATCTATATTGTGAAGTGGATGTCTACTTCCAGAATTGAGCATAGACATTGGCCTTAAGAATTTCATTCTTTTGCTTAATTTCCAAAATATTAGTGAAAATATTGGGTTCATCTCATTCACTCAATCATGTTGACTGTGCAATCTCCAATAGATTCTGTGAAGATGAAGAGGAGGATGGAGTATTAAGGATGTTTTCCTCTAATCCCATAGAAACCCGTGAATCATCGAAATTAATAATTATTTTCTCTTTCTGATGCTGAACAATGGTAACTTTACGATCTATCTTATGTTTCTTGTGATAGATGATAAACTCTTTTGCACTCTTTTGTTGAGTATGATGATTCTTCTCTTGGCCTCTTTTCCTGTTTGTTTTGAGAAATGGGAGTTTGGAGGTTAGAAGCAGGTAGAATGTTCTCTTCTTATTCTTGGAGTTTGTTCTCCTCCCACTATTCTTGATTCATGTATTTCTCAATCGTCGGTTCGGGAGTGTGATTATAAGACATGGTATTGAGTTCCACTGTTAAATTAGATATTATTTTGAATGGGTCATATGACCAAGTAAAGCTTGGTTGGAATCCCATCTGCTTGATAATTTAATCTGCCTCAATTCCTGCTTCTCTGGTACTACATATAAAAGGTCCCACTTGGGACTTGATCTTAAACTGAGACTTCCTCTTGCCTGAAACAAAATGAAGCTCATCCTTGTTTAACATTTGCCTTATATATATTCCAGAGAGAAAATTATCATTGGAACATATTTAGGCAGCTTATAAGGAGCTAGCTCACAACCATATACCCTTATCTCTGTATAATTTTGGTAAACATACTAGTCTCCAGTTTTGGCTTGGTCACTCAGGTGCATGACCATTTTTATCTCTAAACTGATTCTAGGTTAATCCTGACTATTAAGAAGTTGTGCAACTGGATGAATGAAACAGTAAAGAAAATTTGTAAATTTAAACTCAATTAAGTTTCTTCTAACCAATGAGGTCCACTTTATAACTGATTGATTTATTTGTTGATCATCTTGCTTATGTAAATTTATTGGCAGCATGTCTCCTTGTTGAAAAAGGAACATATGAACCAGTACAAAAGAGTATTTGAACCTACCCCATGTAGTCATCTTCATCATCTGTTCATGCATATTATCAGACAGAAATTGACTGTAATTATACATGAATGTTGGCTTGTGCTCTTTGGAGAAGATGGATAGATAACCTAGAATAGGTTCATCTACCCATTGGTCTGTCTCGTAACCTAACAAGAAAGAAATTAGGGAGATGATTAGTTTGGCTCTCTCTGGGAACATAGAGGCCAGATATGGAGTATTATTTTTGGGAAGCTCAGCATCTTCTGGAAGAAAGATTTGCGAAAATTTGAGCTCTTTGGGGGAAAGTGCTTTTATGATATAAATCCATGAGGACAACAGTAGAAAAATGGTTAAGGGAGTCATTATTGAGAATTAAAAGCATTTTGTTTATGGTTTTAGGTGTAATAGAGATCAGAATGTCTCCATTCTGGGCCACAACAGTTCTCTGGAGGGGATTATACCTAGCCTGACACCACATGACCAAATAAGGGAATAAGTGGGTTTGAGGGAACATAAACATGGGTAACATGGATTCCCACAGATTAATCTCATCCTATGAATCATGGTAAGTTTGTTTTAGCCAGTGGTGTAATTCAAACAAGTCAAATTCACGCTGTATATCAATGATTTTGAAGAACAGATCTGCTAAGGGCATATGGGCAAGGGCTAGGGTAGCAGAAGTTTTAGGATTTTCATGAGTCAGGGTTTTTCTGCCAGAGGGCTGGTCATTTCTCTTTGGTGACATATTCTGATAAAATAAAGAGGAAGAGTAGCATGATGTTGATAGAATAGATACTTGAACAAATAATAGTCTATGTAGACAATGGCAAGCCTGGTCTCTACTTCAAAAAGTAAGCACAATGGATAACATAGTTTTACCGGAGCCGAGCTTTAAAACCTATAATTTCAAACATTGATGATGAAGTCAGGGGAATTGCATGAAAGTAATGGAGGGTTTATTTATAACTGCAACTGAATTACCATTAGGATTAAACCGTTACAAAACAAGATTTAGGAGCAATAATGGACAACGGGAGCCTGGTAACGGACAAGAGTGCAACGAAAAAATGACAATGGGAATGTAGCAACGAGTATGGACAAGTGGCAGAATATGATTAGCAAAAGGAATGCATGGGTAGTGATGTGATAACTATTGGCGGGATGACCTGTTAACGTGAGCATGATGATCAGTTTTGGATGGGGGGATAGTGGTAAGCGGTATTGGGCGGGGGCGAGGTGAGAAGCTATGAGGGGATGACACGTCAGAAGGGGTCCACCAAAAGGATACCACTTTTCGCACACCCCCTTGGCATTAACGTGAAACAAGGGAAGGGGGTGCGAAATGACTTCCCTGCTATTGATGTGGGCGGGGAAAAGGATCATGTTGAAAATAAGCCGCTTAATAGTGCTTGGCGACAATGAAATTTTGTTGTTTTGTAACTTTGGAATAAAATCATTTCATAACTTCATTACATATAATTAATCACCCTTCAGAAAATGATTAACTTCTAATTAAAGCAGAATTAATTTATTGAATAGGCGCATTTGATCTAACGACCATTTTATTTTTCCTAATTCTATCCTAACCCTACTCTAGTATATATTTTGCATTTGGCCAAGTTTTGAGTATATTTGGTCAATTTTTCTTCCTATTTTATCCTATCTAATTAATGTTCAACCAAGATTAAATAATTTGGTGAACTTATTCTTTAATCTAGAGACAAAAATTTAAATGATTTTATCATGGTTAAACTATATGATTCAAACCAAAATATTAGGTTGTGGCATTTAAACAAGTTGCACACAAAAACCCTAATTTATTTCTAATGCAAATATTATCCTTTTCTAGTGGCATTTAAATTTTCTCACTTATACAATTGTTTTTTTTCTGTTCATTGGGTTTCTTTTCATCATTTTTTATTCCATTTTCATTCTTTCATTCTATTTTTTGTTTTTTACCCTCTCTTTGTAAAAAAAACCCAACTTATCAAAACCAAATATGTTACAACATCGGCTCTAACTGGGGACTGCTTAATCTTACAGGATGCAGAGAACTTGCAGATCCATGTGCCTTCTCCTTGGGCTAATGGGGTCTCTGTTGAAAACAATTAGACACTGCATGTAAAATAAAACAATCCGGTGATGTACAAATGACGAATGTATGAAGCAATCTCAATATTGGATATAATGCTTCAAATATTTCTCACTGATAGGAAATGAGGAATAGTGTCCTTCCAAGTTCTACAAGATAAAAGTATTGTTGCCTTTAACCTCCGCAATGCTAAAAGGTCCAAACCAGAGATTATCAAACTTTCCATGTTTTCCTTTATCTTCCCTTCTCGTATCCCATATTAATACTAAATCACCTTCTTTAAATATCTTTCTCTAGCCTTTCTATCAAAAAGAATTTTCATTTTGTTCTGATATTTTCGAAGCTTGTAATGAACCTCATCTTTATTTTCATTAAGTTCTATAATCTGATTGATTCTTCTAGAAAAATCGTCAGGTTCTTCATTTTCTTCCTGTAAAAACCTCATGAAAGGAAATGCTAGATGTGTATGAAATATGGCTTCCTTACCATAAACAAGCTGAAATGGAGATTCACCTTTTGATCTCTTTGGAGAGATTCTATTTTCCCAAACTGGATATATGAGATGGTTGTCCTAACTCCTTTTGTGGTCCTCCATTGTTTTCTTAATGACTTTAACTAAACTCTTGTTTGAGGACTTTGCCAGTCCATTTCCTTGTGGATAGTAAGGGGTAGAATGATGCAACAAAATTTGGTATTTCTGACAAAATTCAATCATCTTGACACTACTGAATTATATTGCATTGTCTGTAAATATCTATTGGGGGAATCTAAACCTAGATAGTATAATCTCTTCAATAAATTTAATAACTACAATGTCAATTACATTTCTAACTGGAATTGCATCTACGCATTTGGTACAGTAATTTATGGAAGTAAATATCCATCTATTCTGGCTACTTGATGGTGGATGAATTTCACTAATGAAATCCAATCCCCATTGTAGCAAACGTTCTTGAACTAGTACTAGAACTAGATGAAGTATTGTTAATATCTACTTTCCAACAAACATTTGGAATTGGGTACAGCTTCTAACCTTTTCTCCTACTTGTGCAAACAATGTGCGCCAATAAAATCCTACTCTTAAGATCTTATATGTTGTAGCCCTCCAAGCATAATGTCCTCCACGAATACCTACATGAAATTAATCAATGATTCCTTCTGTCTCACTTTCTGTTAAGAAAAGTAAAAGGATGTTGAGTGGGTCCTTCCAATACATATTTGCATTGATGATACAATATTTTATGGCTTTCAAATTCAGTTTTTTACATTGATTCTTTGTAAATTCAAATGGACACTCAAAATCTCAAAAGCTCAATGTACCATTCAGATAACAAAAGTTTCTCATCAATATGAATAGGAGTCGATTGGATTGAAGATGAAGGTTCTTGTGGATTCTTCTCTCCTACAATCTGAGAAGGTTCTTGTGGATTCTTCTATGCTAAAATCTGAGAAGGTTCTTGTGGATTCTTCTCTGCTGAAATTTCCAAAACATAATGTATTCCCAAGACTTTACAATTTTACTCAGCTAAGAGTTTAGCCAAGCCTTGACCCTTTACTAACTTTGTAGTTTTTATGACGAGATCAAATTCCAATATCTTAGTAATCCATATTCCTCTTCTTCCATCAATATCAGGTTGTGTTAACACAGTTTTAACAACACTATTGGGGACATAGGCAATAATGGAAGAGTGAAGGACATAGACTTTAAAAGCTTTCAGTGCTTGAACTAAGGAATAGGCCCGCTTTTAAATAATATCATATTTAAGTTCAGCATCTATCATAACTTTACTGAAAAAAGGAAATAGGCTGGTCATCTCCATCCTAATTCTTTTGCAAAAGAACAACAACTAAGGTAGTTTCAAAGGCAAAGGAAAATATGCTAAATGGTTCAAAATAGTTTGGACTGGCCAGTATTGGGGCTTCTGAAATGGATTTTTTAATTTGTTCAAAAGCATATCTTGCTGGAATTGTCCATTTAACTTCATGATATTTTCTCAACATATCAGTGATATTCTTAACTATTTCAACATAATTAGGTATAATTCTTCTTAAAAAATCGATTTTTTCCTTCTTATTCCTTGGTAATGAAAGTGCTTGGATATATGAAACTCTTTTAGGATCAATGAACACCCCTTACTTAGAAATTATATGGCCAAGAAATTTTCCTTCTTTGATTGCAAACAAAGACTTTTTTGGATTACGGGAAATCCCAAACTTCCTACACCTGTAAAAAAATTTCCTCAAGTGCTTTAAATGTTTTTTTATCAGAATCAGAAAAAACAGTCAAATCATCAAGATAAATGACAACAAATTTATTTGCCTTACCCACAAATGCTAAATCCATAGCTCTTTGAAATGTATCTCCAGCGTTGGTTAATTCGAAAGGCATCCCTGCATACATAAATGTACCCCAAGGAGTTGTGAATGTTGTATTTTATGTATCTTCTGAGCTCATCATGATATGATTGTATCCAGAAAAACCATCTAACATAGAAATTTTATTAGCAAATGAAACTTTTTGAAGCAATTGGCCCATCTTGGGCAATGGATAATTATCTTTCAAAGATGATTTATTCAAGTTCCTGAAATCTACACAGTCTAATTTCACCATTTTTCTTTCTTACTAGAACTAAATTAGCTACCCAATCAGAATATCTCAACGGAACTATGATCTTGGCATCAAGTAGTTTTTTAAGTTCTTTTTTCAATGGTAGCAAGAAGGACATGATTAATTCTCCTTAACTTTTTCTTAAAAGGTTTGGCTTCTAGTTTTAAAGGGATTTTATGCTCAATGAGAGTTGTATCATATGTATCCAACTTACTATAAGACCAAGAAAAAACATCTTTATAAGCTTTAAGGAGAGCTAAATATTTATCTTTCACTTCCATTAGCAAGGATGCAGAGATTTTAATATTTCTGATTTCTTCTGAAGTTCCAATATTACATTCTTCTATAACTTCTTCAGGTGAATTTGATAATGGATTTTTAGGAACAACATTATCGTCCAACAACTTTTCAAGAGGAACCGAGCCCTTAGGAATGAAATTGTTAGATAACTGAATAATACTATGATCAACAATGCTTGAGTCAAATTGTGAAGTTTGATCTTCCTTATTCGACTCATTATTACCTAGTTGTTCTTAAATTTGTAAGGTTGACACTAGGGGAGTTTTGAGGTCTAAAATGAGCCTCCTAAGGAAATTATAAAATAATAGTGAACATAAAAAAATATATTTTTTCAACTCGTATTTTCAACTTATCTCCCTATGGGTTTACTCAAATTTCGAGTGGAAATACTCATTGGATGTAGAATTTGATACCTCATCCAAGGAGTACCCATGTTGCATACTTTCGATGGACATTGCTACATGAAAAATTAGAAATACATGAAAAACGTGATTGCAATCACGCTTTTTCATGTATTTCTCATTTTTCTTGTAGCAGGGTCCATCGAAAGTATGCAACATGGGTACTCCTTGGATGAGGAATTAAATTTTTCATCCAATGAGTACTCCTGCTTGAAATTTTAGTAAATACTTAGGGAGATAAGTTGAAAATATGAGTTGACAAAGTGGTTTTATTATTTTATTATTTTTTAATCTTTTAATTTTTTACTCCAAAAATGGTGAATCATCCCCCATGGTTGATATCATCAGCTTGAATCATATTGGTTGTTATAAATTTTAATTTTTTTGTACATTTTTCTTAGGAGGCCCATTTTAGACCTCAAAAATCCCCTAATAAAATTCATCAATTACTTGCAAAAAGGATTTCAATTGCTCATCATCATCAAATATTTTCCAAAGTTTAAGATTTTCAGGAATTGATGGCCTATACTTAACTTGAATTTGATATTGGACAAGAATTTGATCAGGAATTTTAAAAGAACTAGCTGGAACAACTAAAGAATCTGCATGAATATTTTCATCTCTTGGAATAACAGTGATGTTAAATGCCTCAAAGAAATTATCCATTGAATCCCATACCTCATTTCTATAAGATCTAATTCTAGGATGGTTGGTTTGACAAAGATTCGTTACTTGTTTGACAATGAGTTCTGAGCCACTGCATACACTTATATTTTTCACTTTAAGGCTTTTGGCTAATTCCAATCTAGAAGGAAGGCTTCATACTCTACTACATTGTTTGTCACATCAAATTCAAGCTTATAGTATTGAGTTATATTTTCTTTGTCTCATGAAACTAGTACAATACTCGATGCATCTCCTTCCTTTGAGAAAGAACCATCAAAATATAACCTCTAAATATTAGTCTTAATGGTATTTGTTTTTTCTACAATGCTTTCAATACTAAGCTAAGTGTTTTGTAAGATATTTGATGATAATTCAAAACATCCAAAATCTTGATCTATTGCATAAATGGGATGGTTCCTTGCTTGATCTGTTTTGCAAACAGTATTCATGAAACTTACTTTTCCATATAATCGGAGATGCTCACCTCCATATACAAGAATGGTAGCATAGGACATGTCCATTTGAAGACTCCCTCCTAATTTGGAACAGCAGGATCTTGATAATAACATGCCAAATTTAGGAGGGATATCAGTGACTACAATGTCTAATACCACACTCTTAACATGGATTTGAGCTAAAGTGACCACTAGATCCTTTATAAGTCCAAGACAGAGTACTTTCTTGGAGTCAAAAGTACATAAATCATGATAAGTTTGGGTAGCTATAATTGAAGCTGGTCCATGATTACCTTTGGAATCATATTATGGGAGGCCCTAGAATCTAACATGCAGTTATATAATAAGAAATCATGAGCTTTTAGAGTTACATAGAAAAGTGGTACATTTTCATCAATCATATCTGAGCTAGGACCAAAGACTACTGAAGGTTTTTCATATTGCAAACTTATTACATCTCCTTCAGCATCAACATTGGATGACCAGATCCATTTAGAAACTTGATTTTTATATCCTCGATTCTTTGAATGTTCTGATAAAGTAATGTGTATTTTGACTCTTTCTAATTCTTTTTCAACACTGAAAGTGATTAAAATAGTTTTATCAGTTGAAGTTGTTTCATTTGATTGATTCAATGGTTGAATTGTGAGATTCAATAGATTTGATTTGTGGTTCATTTACAATGGTAATTTTTTGGAGGTCTACCAGGCCCTGACCTAGGTCTTAAGTCATATCTCCTATTCAGTTTTGTAATAAAAAAATCAGAAAAGGCCTGATACTTCGAAACTTGTGAGTCTTCTTGATCTTGTTGAGAACACTGATTTAAAGGAACAGAGACAATAGCATTTTGTATAGATGAATGATCAAGATTATTTATATCCTCAGTAATCAAAGGGCTAGTGTCTTCAGGTTGTTGATCATCAATCATCAATGGAGGTTGAATTTGTTGATCAATATTTGGTCTTTGTAAGATTTGGGTTTGGGGAGCTCTCCTAAATTGAGTTTGAGGTCTAGTAGCAGTTTGTTGAATTGTTCTAGGTTGAGTTTCTATTTTTGAAATTGTATTTGAAATGTTTCTAAGTAATGAAGTGATTTCATCTATATTTTGATCTTTATTTTTATTTTTTGAGGAATAACATTCTTCCCTGGCTTTCATTTTCCTCTCAACTTTTTCTTCCTTAGCTTTAAGTTTAGTTGATGCTGACCTATTGGCTTCAACTTTTATAGAATTTTCTTGCATGTCTTCTAGGGTATGAGATATCCTTTCCCTAAGAATAACTACAAAATCATCTTCAAATGCTTTATAAAATCTAACTTTGGCTACTGCTACTGGTGATTTACAGTGAGGTGGCATATTATGATAAAGTTTATTGAATCTTTTTATGAAATCTGCCACTGGCTCACCATGTTTTCTTTTCAATTCTTAAAATTTTGTGAGAAAGTAAACTTGATGCTTCTTAACCCCCCCACTGATTCTTAAATATGGTAGTTAATTCATTCCAAGATAGAATAGAATCAACTCTTAGTTATCTAAACCAAATCCTAACATTCCCTTATATTGATTGAACAAACAGTCTCATATATACATATTCATGTTCTACGTTCATGTTATCAACAAAATCCAAGAAGGCAGCTAAATGATCTTCAACAGACAAATCGGTTTCTCCATTAAACCTTGGTAGGTGTTTTAAATACCCATCAGGAAAATTATTGAGTATATTAGGAAGTTGTAAAGAAGCATACCTAGCTGGAGTAATAGGTAAAAAAGCGGCCATATTTGAAGATGAAGATGAACCAGTAGAAGATGTGGTAGATGATGATGAAGTTGTAGGTGAAGATGGAGGTGTAAAAGTAGGTGGAGGATATCTTAAAGTTTTAAAAGGTGTTTTGATAACTAACTTCTAGACCTTTGTTTCAATTTATTCATTGTTTTCAAACAAAGGATTTGAATATATAGAAAAAGTTTCCTCAGGTTGGGCAGAAGTAGATGGAAAAGTATAATGAGTGGGGGATATAAAATTAGTAGGTTTTAACTCAAGTAAATGTACATCCAATTCTTCTTCTAACTTGGGTGAATTTAAAAGTATTTCAGAAATTTTATATGATTCCAATGAACGGACTAAAAGAGATGACTGCAAATCAACTCCTTTGGATAGTAGTTCTAAAACCCTAGGAGTTAAGTTAGCCAAATCTAATGGTGATGGTACAGACCTAAAGGGATCAGAGGTTGAAACATCCTCAGGTTGTAAAGGTACAGAAGAAGAGGTAGAAGCCTCAAGTCTCCTTCTCAAAGAGGTTTCTCTTACCAGTGTCTCTAGATTAGATAATGGAGAAACAATTTCAGAGTTAGAATGAGACCTAATGTGTCTTGAAGGAGCCAGTTTGGGCTTGTGAAGTCGCGAGGTGAAAGATTTTAACCTACTATTCCTTTATTCACCTTAAAGGAAAAGTTTTATCATTGTCCCAGGGAAAAATAATTCAATTTTCATTCCCCGGCAACGATGCCAGTCTAATGTTGTCCTCTGAGATAATTCTAGGTTAATTAATCATGCCAGAGAATCTAAAATGTTTTGTTGTTTTAAGGTTTTTTGGATGACCAATGTTATGAATAGTTAAAGACAGGTGCTTAAACCTTAACAATGTTGAATATAATGAAAGGGTTGATTCTTTGTCTCTAAACAGTAAATTGATTTATAATTGCATGAATAGCAAAGTTGAAAAAGTTATAACTCACTAAATATTCAAACTGAGTATTTAGCTAATTATAAGACAAAATGCAGGTAAATGATGTTTACAACCCAAACAAAATGTATTTAATTCTATGAATATGGGTGTCACAATTTATAAATGTAGAGGAGTTTATAATAATAGACAGTCTTATAAACTAATCTCTAATATTGATTATAACTTCACAGGGGATTTAAGATAGACTGATATTCAATTTAATCTTACCCATAGTTCTTCATTAAAACTTAAATACATGAAGAATAACATAATGAAATGAAAACATGAGAAAGACTCACAAGGAGACAAACTATTTGAGGCAAATCCAGAATCCTTTCATTAATTTGAAGCAAATCTCCAGTTTGATTACAATTATACTTTGAAAAGCTCATCCAAGTGTTCAACCCTTAATAACTCGAATGAGGAGTTATTTATACAAAAACACTTGATTTTCTAGAAACATCTTTAACAAATTACAAAAATAGTACAAAAATATAGGAATCCAAAAAAACTGTTGAGTTGTTGGCACTGTCTTCAAGGAAGTTATTGATGATTTGGCCCCAAAATGTGTTGCCTCGCTGTTTGCCAGTTGGTGGTGAAATTTACTCAATGATTTCACACAAGTGATCACACCTTTCTTCACTTGGTATAAAAAGATTAATTAATTTTCTATAAACTTCATCCACCTCGGTATACTTTTCAAAGGTAGGCTTATTAGCAAATATATGTTTAATTTCATGCTTGATCATTAAATCAAAGTTTAAAGCCTCTAAGAAATCCTTCGATGTAAGATGACCTTTGATACCTGCAAATTTGGCTTTGTCAGCTGCAATTTTATAAAGCTTTTTGCAATATTCCTCCAAATTGATCAATCTATCATTTGGTGCTACTAGTCCTGGGATTCCTCTTTGATTAAGGAAGTTGAAATTAAAATGAAATCTCTGGATTGCAGTTCTGAAAGTCTGGACTTTTGTCTCCTATTGAGTCATAAGACTCCTCTTCTGCAAATTTTTCTTAATCTCTAAAATGGTTTCTGTTCTATCCGCAATCTGAATCTCTTCTAATTCAGCTCTGGTTTTTGAATTCATCACCTTCATAATATCTGTGACTTCATCTCGTTTTTGTTTAAGAGGTGATCTTAATTCTTCAATAGTTATCTGGCATTTAGTAATAAGCCTTTCGTGTTAAAAAAAAATGTATGGAGGGTCAAACTTCAGTTATAGCTTGACTTATATATGCCCAAATGTTTTCCTTGGCTTGGGCCAAGGTCTGAGCCATCAGTGACTCATTTTCCAACTCTTCAATCTTCTTGGTCAGTCTATGGGTCTTCTACATCTCTTCTACATAAAGAGTATCATTTTTTATTTTTTGTGCCTCTAGTTTTTTTGAATTTCTATTGAAGTTTTTCATTTTCCTGTCTCTAGAGAGACAATTCATGTATGACTTTACTTAGGTCACCTGTTGTTGATGTAGACTCTATTGTTGTAGATGCTTATTCTCCTGTTGTCCCTGCAGTTGTGATGGGTATAGGTGTGATTGGAGCTATGGCCACTTGTGTAGACACCTCCTTTTCCTTGAGCAAGCTTTCTATCTGCTCCTCCATCTTCTTTATTTGTATATACTACTCAATGATTAGTTTGAACATTTATTCTTTATCTTGCTCGCTTCCATCTATCTCCTTGGTTTGAGGATCCTCTGTAGAAGGTAACTTGAGAAGCTTCTAAGTGTTGTAATGTCTACATTATTTTTCTTGATGAAGTCCTCTATAGCTTTAACATTAGTGGGATCATACCCCATCTTGATCACTAAATATTCTAATTATTTGACCCTATTATCCTTTGCCAAGGAAGATATCTTCTCTATTTTCAAATGTGATTGCACATTTGAAAGAGTTGTTCTTAACTTTGACAGTTCCATGGTAGTGTTAGTCACGGTGGATAAAATCATCTCTCCGGGCTGGCCATGCATGTCCATTTGGTCGATAGGATGTATTTGTTTTGCATCAAAATAAAATATGGTTTTCTTATAATCTGAAAAAGTCTTTGGAAAAGGCACTTGGGCTTGTAATAATGCCATTTGTATACTTCCCTTTTCACTGTCAAATGCTATCAACAATCTATGATGCGAAGTAGATGTCTGCTTCTAGAATTGAGCATAGACTTTGTCCTTAAGAGTTTCATTCTTTTTCTTAATTTCCAAAAAAATAATGAAAATATTGGGTTCATCTTGTTCACTCAGTCCTGTTGATTGTGTAATATCCAATAGATTCTTTGAAGCTGAAGAGGAGGATGGAGTATTAAGGACATTTTCCTTTGATCGTGTAGAAATCTGTGAATCATCCAAATTAATAATTATTGGCTCTTCCTAACCCTGAACAATGGTAACTTTAGGATTTATATTTTATTTCTTCTAATGGATGATAAACTCTTTTTCACTCTTTGTTGAAGATTATGATTCTTCTCTTGGGCTCTTTTCCTATTTGTTTTGAGAAATGGGAGTCTGGAGGGTAGAAGCAGGTAGATTTTTCTCTTCTGCTTCATGGAGTGTGTTCTCCTCCCATTTTTCTTGATTCATGTATTTCTCAATCTCTGGTCTGGGAGTGTGATTATAATGAGTGGTTTTGAGTTCCACCCTTAAATTAGAGATTATTTTGAATGGATCATATCACCAGGTAAAGCTTGGTTGGAATCCCATTTGCTTGAGAATTGAATCTGCTTCAATTCAATGATGCTCTGGTATTACATATAAAAGTTCCCACTTGGGAATTTATCTTAAACTGAGACTTCCTCTTGCCTGAAACAAAATGAAGTTCGTCCATGCTAATCATTTGCCTTATATATTACAGAGAGAAAATTCTCATTGCAACATATTTAGGCAGCTTATAAGGAGCTAGCTCACAACCATTTATCCTTATCTCTGTATAATCCTGGTAAATATACCAGTCTCCAGTTTTGGCTTGGTCACTCAGGTGCGAGACCCTTTTTATCTCTGAACTGATTCTAGGTTCATTATGGATATTAAGAAGTTGTGCAACTAGATGAATGAAAAAGTAAATAAAATCTGTAAATTTAAAATTAGCTGAGTTTATTCTGACCAATGTGGTCCACTATATAGCTTATTGATTGATTTGTTGATCATCCTTCTTATACAAATTTATTGGCAGCATGTCTCCTTGTTGAAAAAGGAACATATGAACTAATACAAAAGAGTATTTGAACATACCCTCTGTATTCATCTTCATCATTTGTTCATGCATATTATCATCCATAAATTGATTATAATTATACATTAATGTTGACTTGTGCTCTTTGGAGAAGATGGATAGATAACCTAGAGCAAGTTCATCTACCCATTGGTCTGTCTAGTAACCTAACATGCAAGAAATTAGGGAGATTATTTGTTTGGTTCTCTCTGGGAACATAGAGGCCGGATATGAAGGATTATTTTTGGGAAGCTCAGCATCTTCTGGAAGAAATATTTTGAAAATTTGAGCTCTTTGGGGGAAAGCGAGTTTATGATATAAATCCATGAGGAGAGCAACAACAAAAATGGCTAAGGGAGTCATTCTCGAGAATTAACAACATTTTGTTTATGGTTTCAGGTGTAATAGAGATTAGAATGTCTCCATTCTGGGCCACAACGGTTCTTTGAAGGGGATTATACCTAGACTGACACCACATGACCAAACCAAGGAATGAATGTGTTTGAGGGAACATAAACATGGGCAACAATGATTCCCACAGATTAATCTCATCCTCTGAATCTTGGTAAGTTTGTTTTAGCCAGTCGTGTAATTCGAACAAGTCTAATTCACACTCTGTATCAGTTATTTTGAAGAACTGGTCTACTAAGGGGATATGGTCAAGGTCTAGGGTAGCAGAAGTTTTAGGATTTTCCTGAGTCAGGGTTTTGCTGCCAGAGGGCTGGTCATTTCCCTTTGGTGCCATATTATGATAAAACAAAGAGGAAGAGTAACAAGATGTTGATAGGATAGATACCGTAACAGAGCACAATATCAGTAGACATTAGTGATCCTGGTAGCTGCTTGAAAAATTAAGTGCAATCAGTAACAACATTTTACCAAATCTGAGCTTTAAAACTTGTAATTTCAAACAATGGCGATGAAGTCAGGGGAATCATGCGAAAGGAATGGAGGGTTTATTTATAACTGCAAATGAATTATCGTTAGGATTAAACTGTTACCAAATGGGATTTAGGAGCATTAATGGACAACGGGAGCCTGGTAACAGACATGAGTGTAACGGGAAAATGATAATGGGAATGTAGCAACGGGTATGGACAAGTGGAAGAATATGATTAGTGGAGGGAATGTGTGGGAAGTGATGTGATAACCTTTGGCAGAATGATGTGAACAGGATGAGTGATTTCGGGGGGGGGGCTCATGGTAAGCGGTATTGAGTGTTGGGGGTGTGAAGCTATGAGGGGATGACACATTACAAAGGGCCTGCCGAAAGGATACCACTTTTCGGACCCCCGCCCTCCTTGCCATTAATGTGAAACGGGGGAAGGGGGTGTGAAATGACTTCCCCGCCGTTGATCTGGGCAGGGAAAAGGATCACCGTTGAAAATAAGCCGCTCAATAGCGCTTGGCGACAATGAAATTTTGTTGTTTTGTGAATTTGGAATAAAATCATTTCATAAATTTATTACATATAATTAATCACCCTTCAAAACACGATTAACTTCTAATTAAAGAAAAATTAATTTATTGAATATGCGCATTTGATCTAGCGGTCATTTTATTTTTCCTAATTCTATCCTAACCCTACTCTATTATATGTTTTGCATTTGGCCAAGGTTTGAGTATATTTGGTCAATTTTTTCTTTCTATTCTATCCTATCTAATTCATGTTTAATCAATATTAAACAATTTGGTGAACTTATTCTTTAATCTAGAGACAAAAATTTAAATGATTTGATCATGGTCAAACTATATGATTCAAACCAGAATATTAGGTTGTTGCATTTAAACAAGCTGCACACAAAAACCCAAATTTATTTTTAATGAAAATATAATCCTTTTCTAGTGGCATTTAAATTTGCTCACTTATACAATTGTTTTTTTCTTTTCATGGGGTTTCTTTTCATTACTTTTTATTAAATTTTCTTTCTTTTATTTTATTTTTTTTACCCTCTTTTTGTAAAAAAACTAACTTATCAAAACCAAATATGTTACAACACACTTTCAGAGGCAATGCAAGTTGATAGGCTACCGGCCCGATCCTCTCAATTATACTAAAGGGTCCACAAAACTGCGGTGCTAGCTTAGAACATGGTCCAATCCACATGGAGCTCTTCTTCAGTTTGATGCGCAAGTACACCTATTCCCCAACCTAGAACTCCTTGAATGGCCTAATCTGATTTGCATAGCTCTTCGAGATATCCTATGTCGCCTTTAGATTTTTCTTGATCACTTGCATTTCCTATTCCATGTCTGCCGACATATTTGGTCCAATAAATACCCTATTAACCATATCACTTCAACTAATAGGAGTATTGCAACTCCACTCATACAATGCCTCAAACGAACTCATCCTCAAATATTCCATATACCCATTATTGTATGCGAACTCTATCAGTGGAAGATACTCTTCACGCTTTTGTTGTTGATGCATCACATACATCCTCAATATGTCCTTCAATATCCTATTGAGCCTCTCTGTCTATCCATATTTCTGCGGATGATAAGCTGTACTGAAGGCCAACTCTGTGCCCAAACTTGAAAATAACTCCTTCCAAAACTTGGAAGTGAACTTTTCATCCTTGTCTGACACAATCTTCTTTGGAACACCATGTAATCTGACAACATCTTGGATGAATACATGTGCTACATCACTATCTAAAAATGTAGGCTTTACCGAGATGAAATGTGCAACCTTTGTCAAGCTATCCATAATGACTATGATGGAACCATGTTGTCTCACTGTCCTTGGAAACCCTATGATGAATTCCATGGAAATGACTTCCCATTTCCACTATGGAATCACAATCAGCTGTAGCAGTCCACCTCGATGTTTACATTTTTCTTTCACTCATTGAAAATCAAAACATCCAGCCACGAACTCTGTTACATCCCTCTTTAAATTCGACCAATAGTAAAATATCTTCACTATTATCAATGTCTTTTGGTAGCCGGGGTGATCTGAATAAGGTTTTACATGAAACTCTCTCAGGATCATCTTCTTGAGCTCATTTCTATTGAGCACATTTATCCTATCTCTGAATCATACCAATCCATCTACCATACGAAAATAATCCATATCCTGTGCACCTGCACCTACACCTATACCTGTACCTGTACCACTACATGTACCTGTACCTGTAATATCACCTATATCGGTACCTGTACCTATTCCCTTCTACAACATGTGCACAATATCCATATATCTGACATCCTTCTGACCTACCTGCAAGATCTTATCCTGTAGATTTGTCCCATAGGAACCCATAGATGCTAAGTGATTTACCTATACCCACTTGCTAAGAGAATCTTCCACTATGTTCTCTTTACCATTAATATATCAGATCTCAAAATAAATCTAACTTATCGTAGCCAACCACCGAGCATGCCTACCATTCAGATTCAGTTGGTCAAATAGATATCAGAAACCATTGTGATCACTCATCAATGTGAACCTCTTTCCCAGAAGATAGTGTCTCCACATCTTCAATGCATGTATAATTGCTACTAACTCAAGAACATGTGCAAGATAGTTCTGATTGTGCTCATTTAGTTTCCATGACTCATAGCATACCAAATATCCATAGTACATAAGGACGCCACCAAGTCCTTTCTTGCAAGCGTCTGTGCATACTACAAACTCTTTGTTTGGATCTACAATCTTTAGCATTAGTTCATGTGTCAACAAATTTTTGAGCTGCTCAAAACTAACCTTACACTCCTTTGTCCATTCTAACTTCTTACCTTTCCTCTGCAATGACGTGATAGGATAAGCGATCTGTGAGACGTTCCTGATGAACCTCCTGTAATAGCCTCCCAAACCCATGAAAAATCTCACCTCATCCACATTCTTAGGAGCTACCCACTCCATGGTGGCTCTTACCTTGGAAACCACATGCCCCAAGTAATGTACCTCAGTCTGAAAGAAACTACACTTGCTGAGCTTAGCATACAACTGATGCTCTCTCAACAACCTCAACACTGCTACTAAATGCTCGACATGCTCTTCCTCATTTTTAGAATATACCAATATATCATCAATGAACACAATCACAAACACACTATTAATCAAGCACATAAACGTAGCTCAAGCATTAGTTAAGCCAAATGGAACTACAACAAACTCATAATGTCCATACCTGGTTCGAAATGTTGTCTTGTAAATGCCCTCCTCTTTGATGCATACCTGATGGTATCTGGACCCCAGATCAATCTTTGAGAACACGGTTTCCCCCTTGAGCTGATCGAACAAGTCATCAATCCTTGGTAAATGTTACCTATTCTTGATAGTCACTTTGTTCAACTTCCTGTAGTCAATGCATAATCTAAGAGTACCATCTTTCTTCTTCACAAACAATACCGGTGTGGCCCATGGTGATATACTTGGCCCAATGTATCCCTTTTCCAACATTTCCTTCAACTATAGCTTCAAATCAACCAACTTAGGTGTGTTCATCCTGTAAGGTTATTTTCATGATGGAGCTTCCACTGGAACTAACACAATAGAAAAGTCTACCTCCTTGATTCTGTGAACAATCTCTCCTGCGATGACCCTTGCCACAAATCCAATACTTTATGGGCTTCCATCCTATCTCCTTGTTCTATTCTCCTTATCAAAATCCCTATCCTCTATCTAATGCATTAAACTTCTTAGATGGTGCAAAATTCTCCTTGTTAGTTGTATCATGTGGTCTTACTCACTTCTTGTCCCATTTGCCTTTTCTTTGTTCATTACTTCTCCAGTCTGGCTTAATCTCGGTTCTGCGCTTTGATTATTCATAGCAATTCTTCAGCTTTTGGATGGCCTCTTCCAATGATCTAGGCTCATCAAGCTTGATCCTATCTTTGAATTCCATTAGTAATCCACTAATGAATATCTAAATCTTAGCGTTCTCCTCCTTGATGTAAGGCACATACCTCAACAACTCCAACAATCTTCTAGTGTACTCATCATATGTCATTGACCCCATCTTTAAATCATAGAATTCCTTTGCTATGTCATCAAAGTATCTCTTTGATAGGTACTTCCTCTTGAATATCCACTCAAACTCACTCCAAGTCAAGTCTTCCTCATTTATACCTCTGACATTCTTCACATCTTCCCACCAAATGTTTTCTTTTCCTTTGAGACTGAATGTAGCCACTCTAGCTTTCATGTTCTCTGAATAGTCATGCAATCTGAATAGCTTCTTCATGCCTAGCAACCATGCCTCTGGATATTGTGATTTCTTTAGCTCTCTATCAAAAGTATGCGGCTTTGATTTCTTAAACTCATCTGGGAAATACCCTTTATCACTCCTCCTATAAGGATGATACTGATGACGATCATAGTGCTTATTTGAATCAGAACTAGAATCATACATGTGTTTATCCCCTCTCCTATCCAGAGTGTCAAAAAATCTGCCATATCTGATTGTGTCTTCTCTATCTAATTTGTGACCACCATGTGATCCACTACCACATGCCCATTAGTTCTGTCCTGTTGCTCGTGGCTGATCCAAAGCAGTCCCTGTCACTGCAAATCTGACAAGCTTTGAAGTAGGATGACATTTACCTCTACCAACTTTTCCTATGCTTGTATCATTCTGTTATTATCTGCCTTACAACTCCTTATTTCTTCCTTTAAACTTCTCAATGTAATTTCCAAATCAGAAGAGTTCCCAACATCGTACTTCTCTTCTGATTCATAGGGAGAGTCTTTGTAGTCAACCATCTTGCTAGCCATTTGATATTTCTTCCTACAAGGTATATCATGCTAGTTAAACCAAATCACCATAAACCAATTACCTTAGTATAGCTCAGGGAGGATACCTTGTCTGCAAGATGTCTGCAAGATCCGAAAATCAGCATGATGCATGTATAACATATTCATGATAGCATATAGAATCTTAATACATAAGCATTTGACCATGCAACTGTCATTCTAACTAGGCTCCAGTCATCAATGCATGACCTCAACAACTGTTGGGTGTGGAGCCTGATTATCTTATTTATTCAGAGGTATCACCACATTAGACCCTAGTTCATAATGTGGCAGAAAAGCCGCCCATAATATTTTCTCTGCAAGGGGGGTCTAGGGGGGCAGCGCCCCCAAAGCTAAAAATAGATGTAAAATTGCCTTGTAAAATGTTGTGATTTCGTAGTCAATCTTGGTTGTTCATTAGGCAAAGATCTGAGGGTAGCAGTTATGTTTAATTTAGGTGTTTTTGCCCTAGAAGGCAACCCCTCGCTATATATGAGGGAATTATATTGCATCTATGTACTTCTGCATTCTGAGTGAGAAAGAGAGAGGAGATTGTGTGAGAGTGAAGAGGGAGTTACAAAAGATATGTTGTAGGTTGTATCTCTTCAGTTTGTTGGATAATATAAAAGGAAGGATTGGTTGTTTCCCGTGGACGTAGCCCAAACTGGGTGAACCACGTATATCTATGACTCTCTTGTTTTATGTGTTTATATTTCTGTAATATATTTCATGTGTTCCATTGCTCTGTAGTATATCATTTTCTAACAACTGGTATCAGAGGCAAAGTTCTATTTGGCTGATAAACTCGCAAGAGAGAAGGGTTCCTGGTTCGAGTGGGAGCAATGGCAGAAGATGGTAGGTTTAGGATTGTTATATGGAATTTTGCATATACGGATAAACACAACTTCCCTAAGTGGGTAGCTACACTTAGAAAAACATAATTAAAGAGTTTAAACTTTTCCTATAGAAGATAAATAAGACAAGGAACCTACTTGTTATCTTTGCTTCCCTTTGTCTCCTTTGAATATCTCCCGCCACTCCTTCTCAAACTGAATCCACTCGATCAATACCTGCAATCATAAATATAGAACAAAAACCAATCAAAGCAAGATATCTATCTACTAGAAGCAAATGGAATCGAAATCATTTACACATATAATCATCATACATAAAGACAAGAATATGGGAAAAGGTGTAAACAACTTTATTAAATAGAAGGAAGAGTTACAACCAAATAAGTCTGATCCCATGTCACTCATCCATCTTGAGTTCCATCCTTCATCACATCAAAATCACAACACTCTGACAACATAACAATACTTGCTTATAATATCAAACCTCAAACCAACAGTATCTCCTTACAAATTCTTCAAAGTCCAGCCCCTGATCACTATGATGAGTGCTCAATTTATAGGGAAATGGAGGTGGTTTTGTCATAAATTGGGCATTGAATGGCTTTCCAATTTGGGAGTTAGCTTCCATGGAGGAAGGGATGAGAGCATAGGAGGTTATTTGATTAATTCCCTAGCCAATTTCGAGCTCATAGGAGAGGATAAGAGGTGGGAATCTTCTAGAATGATATAGAATGAAAGAATATTCCCGGAACCCTATGAATATTTCACTCAATCTCGCCCGGCGCAGGTCAAAGTGGGCCTAGGTGCTCTGCAGAGCAGGCTTGAATGGGCCTAAGTGCTCTGCAGCGTTGTTACCCCTGACCAAGGCTATGTTGGTCCCTCAAGGAGTCATTTTAGGATGTCTTCAGGCCAAGAAAATCTCAGGAATGATTGCATTCAATGTGATGACTTTTCTAGGGCATGTAGCAACTAAATTAGTGTTTGATGAGCCCTAAGAGTACTGATCTGAATGATGGGATTGATGTGCCCAAATAGACCTGTAACAGTTGCCCCCTAAAGCATGAAGTCGAAAATGACAATGTCGAGTGATATGCTTTACGATGTGATGAGGAGGTTTTGAAGTGGATGGTGACCTGCATCAATTACAATACATAATATCATGTTATTTTGGATTTTTCATGAATCATTGAGGGAAGGCATACCCATGCTCAACATATAAACTTTCATTACATGTACATAAATAGTCGTCTACAGATGTAGACCAATGATGGGATGACCATCAATGTAAAGCCATTGTACAGATGATTTAGTACTCTCCTGAAATCATAGCCCAAATGGTTGAAACTAGATCTAGGGTCTTCTATATCGTCTAATCATTCGCTCAAGTACGAGTCTAACCATGTGAATATGTGATCCGGAGTCGAACATGGGAAGACACCATCTGATTACCAGCCAATGATGTAAGCTATTAATAGACACGAGAGAGATCACCGATAATGATAATGATTCTCAAGGTACTGCAGTACATTCTACATGGTGTGAATAGATGTTTTGATGTCGAACACCATAAAAAGTCTTTCGATTAAAGGCCAGTGATGTCAACCTATTACCGGAAGCAAGAAACTTTCCATTGATGTATGTAAGCCCCAAGGTACTAGAAGGGTGTTTCTAAGTCAACTTCTTGGATAATGTGCTCATGTCGACAAGAAGTGACTCATCGCAGGAGGGCCTTGATGTATCCCACATCAACGACACAAAACGAGTGTAATGATTTTTGGAGACAGAATGTGACTAACTACACAAGGTTCAGGAATGGCAATCATGAAAATAAAGGTTTATGAGTATTGTAAAGGATGAATTTAACTGAGTGACTTCTCTTGAACATGCGGCGACACTGAATGAATTGGCAGCATTGACCAAAAACCAAAGTGATGGATGGTGTGATAGACCATAGGTATGATAACCATCAAGCAGATAACCCAACCCAAATAGTCACGAAGATGAAGTGAAAGTGTCATGTTTAAGAGCGACCTACTACCATAAATTGGTTTACCCCTTTTCCCATTTTCCCTAGTCATTGCTAACCAGTACCTCTTTATTTTTTATCAAGATTGAGGAGGATAAAATATGTTTGTTGTATAATTCCACCCTTCGGGTGAATCCATCGCTACATGATGTTTTAACAAGTCTAGCGAAGGTGGAACTCGGTCTTGTCATGATGGACAAGTTTGTCACTATTTGATGTTTTAATGAGTTTAACGACAATGAGAACTCGGTCCTTTTCATGTTTAGAGAGTCTGAAAAGGGACAAAAATAAACTCCACAAGTTATTTTTTGTAAATTTATCTCTCAAGTCCGAAAAAGCGTAAAATAATACAAGAGAGAACCTATTGACCATGTTCAATCAACGTATTCCTTTTTCGTAAGTAATCTATCTCAGTCCGGAAAAGGGTTAAACTTATATTGAGTATGTTATGCCCCTATACCAATAGGTGGTGTCATATATCATGATTGACTTGGTTTAGCTTTGTAATATGTTCATCATACCTTTACTTCTTGTAAAGGTTTTCCATATTTGTAAAAAATCAAAAAATTTAAAAAATGTAAAGAGGGTATACCATAAAAGAAAAATCAAAGGGTGAAAAGAAATAAAAGAGGTAAAAAAAATGGAATAAAATGAACCCCAACAAAAAGAAAAGACCAGGAAAGTGTGCAAGTCTAAATGCCACTACTTTTTACTTTTGTATAATAAAAATTGTGTGCAACTTATCACCTATGCCACAATGCATGAATGGTCAAACAGTTTAAGCTTGGCTAGTTCATATTTTCAATTTCATGTTGCAGAAATAGAGAATAAAGATCTGACCAAAGAATTTAATCTTGGCAGATAACTAGATAGGTAGAGTGAAAAAGGAGCTCAACAATTTAATCTGAGCCCTTGGATGTAATAAGTGTAGACTTAGATAGGCATCACCATGTAAAAGAAAAGAAAGTTTGATAAGGGTTTTCCAGTCTAAGTGCACAGTAATAAAGAAGTGAAAATGCTAGGTTAAAGTAGGTAGTGTAAGTAGATAATGGTTGCAGAATAATATGTGGTGAATGATAAGTCTAAATGTGTAAATCTTTTACTTTCATCACAAGGCAAAGGCATGTATCACATGGAAGGCACATCAAGCAAGAAAAGTAAAAAATAATTAACTTCCCTACTCATTTCCCCTAAATTTTCACTAATTTCCCTTAAGTGCCAAGGTATCTATCAAATTAGAGGGGCTCAGAGCATTTCTCTGACTTTTGGAGGGACCGGACCCTCGGCCCAATAATTTATAATACCTTAAACACTTAAGCCCCTTCACCAATAATCACACCCCTTCATAAGTTATTCATTTCCCTAATAAATCTTTTCCTAAGTAAAATCCTATTTTACTTAGGGAAAATAAAACACTTTCCATAAAAACCCTCATGTTCACTTAGCCTAAGTTTTAAATATATATATGTTTTAAACTTAGCGTGCATTTCATAAAGTCATATTAATGTATTATATAATTCCCCTATATAAAAGTTACCCACTCCCGTATTATTATAAATATGCAAATTCCCCAAATTTTTATATATCCCGCCCCTCGGTTAAATATAACCATAATACAGTCAATAAACAGGATTAATTAACTAATCCATAGTTAATTAAGAGCCCGACCCCCGCCATGCTAATAAAAGAATTAATTAATCCTCACGATTAATTAATAACTTCAACCAATCACGTTGCCCCCGATGTAATTAAAAGCCTTTAATTATATTGGGCCCACCCTCCATTAACCTTCCACCACTTCACCTCCCCGACAGCCGTCCGATCGAATCCCACAGATCTGACGGTTGTTGCGCATATCGCATGGGCCTCCATGGTCAACCTTTAACGCGCGATGGTGAGCGGTTTTGTAAATAGTACCTGTGCTACGTGTCAAACATTGTATGGAATCACGCAGTCTCGCCCAAATACCACCTCCCCTCCACTAGCGGTGCGATGAAAACCGCTTACCACCTCCCGCTACCGACAAAACATCAAATCATTTTCCCGCTGACGCCATCTATCCAAATCCCGAACCCACCAAAAGCTTTGACTTTGCATAAAAAACAAAGTTAATCAGTTTTTCGTTCTTATTTCTGAAAAGCGCATGCATGCAACCTGAACGTTGAAGTCGACCAGCTCATACACCCAACTGTTAGCCACCCTCAAACTTGCAGTTCGACGCCGCTCCAAGTCTGCCATTTGCACCCAGTGAACCTGCATTCCATTGCCCGTCACTAAAAACAAGTATTTACCAGTTTCCATCCAGAAACCCTGTAAATACTTGCTTTCCTCTGTAATTAATTGGAAAACCCAAATTTCATCATAATTCAGTTGCTGAATTTAGAATTGAAGACTCCCCGGACCCTCTGTTTTCACCAATTCCACTTAAAAACCCCAGTTTCCTATCTGAATCCACAAGAACCAGAATGGAAACCCCCGTAGCCCTCAATGTAGCACCTATCACTACCCCTCACTGTGATTTGGATTATCTGCCCCTAGCAGATAAAGATTTTCAAATAAAAGACCTGGATACCGACAAAGACCACCTGAAAGTATTTTGCCAATGTCGGGACAATTACATGAATGGCTATGATACCATAGGACTTTGGGAATCAAATCTCCCAATGTACATTCTCCCCTCTGTGCACATTTTCCCTGACATTATCCATCAGTGTCACGCCAATTATGATCCCAACCTCAGAGCAGTAATGTCCCCCAATCAAACTGTTCTCTTCACAATTACTGCAGACTCAATCAATGAGATGCTTCAGTTTCAGCCCAGTCAAGACCTCACCCCCATTTCCCTTGGAGATTTGCTAGAGAAATCATCTAAATTGTCCCAGTCTAAACTCAGTCACCTTTGCCAGACTTTTATGGATAAGCAGCATCAACCCAAAAATCCCCCTCCCTATTTGTCAGTTTTCTTCACACAGACAGGTAAAAATATAATTGATATGATAGCTGCAGTCATGGGATTCAATACTAGTGAGTATGTGGATGAATTGACCCTAGTTTTAATGTCCATTTTTACCCCTGGTCAGCCTCCTGCTGTCAAGTATAACTATGCTGCATTCATTGCTGAGAAAATCCATGACTAGTTCATGAGGCTGGAAAATGAAAAAGTATTCAAGTATTCCACATTCATATATCACCTTTTCCTTTACTATCAGTCTGACAAGTTCCCATTCTCTGTAAATAAACTTGATACAAAGGGTAATCCCAGATCAGTCATTTTTTGGACTTCTATCTTCCACCATTCATTTTCTTGTCCTTATTCATACAATGAATTCATTGACCAGTTTGTCCACCCAGTGACCACCATGCTGACAGGAAATCCTCCTCCTAGGATTAGTGATGAAATCAAAAGAATCCTTCAGCTATCCAAGCAGTACAAAATAGGTGACTGGTACTTGTACCAGAATCACACAGAGATCAGAATATATGGTTGTGAACTTCCTCCATTCAAACTACCAAAATATGTTCCTATGAGGTTGTTTGCATTGGAATATTATAGGCAAATGATAAACTCTGATCAGATTCACTTTACCAGGGCCAAGAAGAAAGCACAGTTGAGAATTAAAGATCACTTAGGCCCATTTGTCTGCAACAATAGAGAAGTAGGCAAAGAAGCAGAAGAAATCCTAGAACACATGAAATTAAATAAAATTTTTGGTTGGAGATATGACCCACACAGTTTCATTTGTGATAGGAGAATGAAACATAAGTTATCACCATATTTTCATCACAAAATCCCTGAAATAGAGCAATATGCAAATATGGATGAATGGAGGGAAGGAACTCTAGTTGAGATGGATAGTGATCAGGTCAATGTAGAGAATGTGATGAAAGATCTAGAGAAGAGATTTGACTTGGACTCTTGTGAACATGTACTGTTGGAACTGCTCAGAAGCCAACACCAGGAACTAGTGCCTCTACAGCAGAGACTTCTCAAAGGCACTCCCAGGAAACTAGTGCACCCCTTGCAAAACCACCACAGGGAAAAGAACAGGGAACCAATACTCCAGCATCAGGACAATCAGACATGTCAAAGTAGCCTGAAATCTCTGAAGAACAGGCTCCACCACAGTCCCATCCAACTCAGGTTAATATGGGAGACCCCCCAGTTTTGCAGACTCCTCTGAATGAGGAAAAAAACTTAAAAAGAGACAGGGAAGTAGCTACCCCTGCTAGTGGTCCTTTAGACCAGCCTGGTGCTAAGAGGCACAGGCTAAATCCACATTCAGAAGAAGAATTTTTTGAAGAAACAATAGGGAGTTTGAGGAAAGAAGGTGGAGATAGTCTACATACATCCCCAATAGGTGGGACACCTTCTAGTTCACAAAGACAGGAGCTTGAAAGACAGCAAAGTACTGAAGTTTCATCTTTCAGGTCTTCATCTAACAAGACCTTAGACATCAAAGGAAAATTTAAGGAGATAAAGGCCAAAAATGAACAGCTGAAGGCCCAAGCCTACACGCAATACTTGAAAATGGCCCCTACTAATCAAACCAAGTTGATGTCAGCTTATGACATCAAAGAAGGAAAAATGCAGATGAGCTTTCTAAAGCCTACAGTACAACAGCCCAAATCACTTGCAGATTACCTCAAAACTGATTTTGAGGTCTTGGCCAAAGATATTCACCCCATAGATCAAATAGAATTGCATAAGAAAACAGGGGAAATGGTTTATTCCACATTGACAAGCAAGGCCATGATGGCACACAGATTGGAGAATTCACTGAACAACACCACTACTCAATTACAGTTAGAAAGAGCCTCCTCACAGGCAAAGGACAACATAATCAAATCATTGGAGGATTTGATTATTGGATTGGGTCATAACCCAAAAGATGTCAAAGCTGCAAAGGCCCTAATAAAGAAAAAGAATGAAGATATAGCTGCCCTGAGAAAGCAGTTGAAATTTCCACCACTTATGCATCCACAGACTACTAAAGTAATTGAAAAGAAGAATGAAGAAGAGCTTATGGACTTGGTCCTCAAGCTAAATGCGCAATTAAAGGAGACAGGAATTAGAAAAAACACTACAAAGCAGGTAGAGTGAGTCGACCTCTCAGCCTCAAAATGTAGTACCAGTGGTTTCTACAATAGTCCCTTCTACATTGGCAACTGCTCTAGCACCAAATATCCCTTTAGCAACAGCTGAAACTATTGGACTTACAGGTATTTCACAGGTAGGAACCTCAAGTCAGAGCACTAAAGAATTGATCAATTCCATGGAGGAAATGAAGCTCTAGGTCATTGAACTCCAAAAGGTAAAGGAGAAATTCATTACCTTGGAACAAAAGTATGATGTGTCAAAAATTAATTTTTCTGAAGAAGTGAGAAAAAACAAAGGCTTGACTCAACAAGTCAAAACACTGGAAAAAGATCTTACATTTGAAAAGCCTTTAACAAATATCAGAAAAATATTATGGACCAACATCACTCAATCCATCAATGATGTTTGGTCATCAATTCAAATCATTTTTGAACAAATTGACTTAGTCAAAGTTGCTCTTCAAGAGATTGAAAAAACCAAGGAAGAGCTAGGAGGGAAGCCTGAAGAAGCTATCAGGTTAATAAACTTTCTAAATAGCAGAAATAGGCATCAATTGGAATAGCTAAATATTGAGGATAGGACTAGAACCATCCTCGAAATCAAGAAAGTCTTAACCAAAAGGACTCTAATGCAAAACTTGGAACGAAAATGTCAGAATATGCAAGAAGACATAGATGAATTTATGGAAAAATTTGGCCTCTTACAGAGTAAAGGACTTCCAAGTCCTTTAGTCATCAATGATAAGTTAATGAGGTAGGATGATTATGTCAACAAATTACATCAGTATGCAAATAACCAAGCTAGTTCATCTCCTAGTTCATTTGCACCTAAAGCATTGCCCACAGGGAGAGTTCTCTACGATAGTTTGGAGAACCTTTTTTATGTTGAGCATGAATTGAAACACTTGTTTCTAGTACAACCAAATTTTGTAAAATACACAGAAGTTGATGAAATCTTCAAAAAACTAACAAGGACCAGGATACCAAGGGATGAATTGTGGACCGATATGACATACATCTTATGATTTACCTTGGTAAAAAAGTAAATTGAAGTATTTACCATAGTAAATTTTGGTAAAAGAAGATGAATGATGGTAAAACAGGTAAAGAGTATGAGTCATAGGTAGAAGAGTATCAGTGAAAAGATGAAAACAATCTGCTAGCACAGAATTACGAGCAAGACAGTAAGATGCACAATCATAGGGCCTGCCTCCAACTCCTTCAACAAATACAGGGACAACAACCCAGTAGTATTACCTTATATATATTAAAAGTAAGGTATTCCATATAACTAAATCCCATTTAGATTAAAATAACTTATAATTTTTAATTATTAAAAGATTCCTTTTTAACTATTAATACCAATTAAAATTATATATATATATATATATATATATATATCTATATATATATATATCTATATATATATATATATATATATATATATATATATATAAGGTATGGTCACCGAATATAACTAACTTCCTTAAATTATCAAAATGACTTTTTGACCCTGGTCCCTAAGTCAAAATTAGCCGTTGGTCAAGATAGCCGTTGGAGGCTCTGCTCAGACTATATAACATGCAATTGCTGGATCTGTTTCTTCAACTTGTCCTGATGATGAACCACACTGGTTGGTTCGAAACGCGTCGACAAAGGTCTTTCTATATGTGATTTACGCCGAAGTTCTACTTATAACTATTATGGATCACAGAAGCCTCAATTCAACAGTTCTCATTCAGTTTCTACTTTCGAGACCATCTGTCTCTACATTCATGTAAAACATATTTAGTTTTCCTAGAATATATCTCTCTCAGTTAGGAGATATTTTGTTGTAAATTTTGTATAAGTACTTCCCCATTCAGAGTATTGGGGGTGGATTCTTAGACATTTCTATAGACCTTTTTATTTTGGAATAGAAGTGTTGTTGAACAACTATCGTATGGCTGGCTGGGCAAAATAATAAATCAAAGGAATTTTATAGGATTCCTGTGTCAAACGAGAAACAAATAAGTATTCTATATCTTATGTTTTTACTGTTTTCTGGTTTAAATATTTCACATGTGTTTCATATCTGAATGATAAACAAAAAAGTATATTTCAGAAAGAGCTTTACTGCATTCTGTCTTTAAAATCGTTTATATTCTCAATGTTTTCTTCCAAGCTATCATAGGTAGGGAATTCTTAATTGCTCCCTGCTTCTTAGTTTATCATTGTGGCCATTTAACAAAAAATTCTTAATTGCTTTTTGTTAATGATCACCCACCTTCCCTCATCTTGAACTTTGTTGAAGGATTCTTAATTGCCCTTCCTCCCTTTCAAGACCATTTCACCCTTTCAAGTTATCATTTGTCTCTTGTTTAGCTATCTTGCCCTGTGAAACCCTCCTTTGTTGAATCAACCTGATCTAGTTAAGCCATCTTCAGTTGACTCCATAGCCCAATGGCCTGAAATACCTTGTTCTATCCATCTGCTCCTGAATTCCACCACCAAACAAAATCAAAACCCCCAAGCTTTCATAACTAGCCTAATATCCCATAAACAAAGCTAAATCATAAAGAGAGAGCCCTCTCTGAGTACAGATTGGCTAGATTCTGTACTTAAAAGTTGGTTTGTGGTTACCTCGGACCCCTTTCCTTCTTCTGACAACTTCAAGGAAAATCTAAGTGATAACAGAGTAGATGTCGTTTCCAATAAGTTAACGAGATGAAAAGGACAAGCGCTTGGCAATCTTTTCATATTTTGGGAGTCTAAAAAGAGCTTAAAGAGGACTCCACTTTGAGGAAAGAGTGGTGTCTAGGATAACAAATGGTTCCGGTCATGTTCGAACTTCTCAGAACATGTTGATTTATGTGAAGAGGCTGGTTAATAATACCACTCATTGCAACTGTTCCTCAAAAAGGGTAAAACAACCAAGTGAAAGCATATATTCGACTATGTAGATAGTGTCGATGGAAGGAGAAAAAACAAGGCTCATCTGATAGAAGAGGCTGATAGAATGGAAATCACAAGGGTTAAAATGGAGATGGGTTCATTTTTACACAAGGTTGAACCATAGGGAATTATGCTTGGATTCAGTTTCATGTTTACACAAGCTTGAAACGAAAAACTATGCTTGGATTCAGTTTCATTTTTACAAAAGTTTGAAACAAAAAAATATGCTTGAGATTGGTTTACATGCCCCCAGCATGATGACTCGATTCTAGGTGCATGCCCCCCAAGCTTCATTGCATTCACCTAAGTAGACTACTCGTGGCTATCAGGTGGATGGAATGAAGGTTCATTTACGAGATCAAGTGAAAGACTCGACTGGGATTTTACGATATCTAATCAAAGACTCGAATTGGAACTTTTCTCCAGGGGACCTTGTTTCATTTTTTAATGAGCTTGACACAAGATAAGGAACTCTGCTCAGATTCCTTGTTTCATTTTTTAACGAGCTTGACACAAGATAAGGAACTATGATCTGGGACTTGTTTCATTTTTTTTAATGAGGTTGACACAGTAAGAGAACTATCCTCATATTCCTTGTTTCATTTTTTAACGAGCTTGACACATAGGGAACTATGCTCATACCCTTTGTTTCATTTTTTAACAAGGTTGACACAAGCTCAAGAACTATCCTCATATTCCTTGTTTCATTTTTTAACGAGCTTGACACAAGACGAGGAACTATGCTCATATTCCTTAATTCATGATGCATAAGAGGTCATGATTTCTAGGAGGTTCTCATCATATGGGAGAACAATGCTTTGGAAGGGATCTGTAGCAAGGAATCCATTTGAGAGATTTGGTTCCAATGACCCCAGTACATAATGTATAACATCACAAAATTGATCGTCAATTGATGTAGGCATGGAATGGTTTGCCACATAATTGACCCATGGTGGGGAAGATACCTTTGGGACAAAAGGACCATTTAGGGAAGATGGTTGACTGGAAGCCATATTTGGACCGGGAAATGAAAGCTGGTCAACGGTGACAATTCTACCTTCATGCGGGAAACACATCACTTGAAATAGTGTTGAAACAATAGCTCCCATGTCAAAAACATAGTCACACCCAAGAAGTAAATTGTAATCTAAAGGGACTGGGACTACCATCAAATTGAGATAAACATTTTTTCCTACCAAAGTAATAGGAAACTAAAGAAGGATCCCTAATGGTTGACTGGTTCCTCTGTTAAAAGCCAACGGATTCTGGTAATAGGCACAAGTGGCAGCGAATCGAGTGCTTGCCAAGTAGTGGAGGAAAGGATACTCACAGATGCACCTTCATCTATAATAGTGCCAGGTACAATCATATTACAAACCTAGACTATGATCTAGAAAGGGACATACGAAAGGAGACAACATCCTACTAGTCGTTTCCAATCAAAGGAAGTGACTAGACTACTTGGAGGGGGTACCGTAAGAATGGAAGAATTACCACCTTGAGTTACGAGAATGGGAGGATTTTCCTCCTGTCTTGATGCAATAGGAGGGTTGCCTCCAAGCTCATTAGAATCTGAAGAAATGAAAAGAACCTGAGTGGTATCATACTCACTCTCTACGTGAAAGGTACGATTAACTGAAGGTGAAATTGGGTCAACTATTTCCTCAACCTGTGATTGGTCAGGTACAGAATCATGGGATTCACATTCAGAAAGAGTGGGTTTGACTGGCAGTTGATTTGGGTCAGTCATCTCATCAACTAGTGAAGGATTAAGGGAGAGTCTCCTGTAACCAAATGGAAGTCACTGCAGAGAAGGAAAGTTATCCAACACTTTTTGGGCTTCGTCTAGATAGGGAAAAAGGTGAAGGAGGTGATTCCCTTAATCCTACAGGGAAACTTAACTTTACCCTTCTTTCCATGAACTTTATTACCACTAGTTGATGGTGTGTCACTAGCATGATCTCTAGAAGTTGATGACACAGGATGATGTGAACGAGAAGACCATTCTTCTAAGATCTGAGGAATACTAGAACAATTTCGAAGAAGATGGTCTCCCGCACAAAGTTTGCATGGATATCGAACTTTGTGAGGCTTATCGGACGATTTCTCATCAGAAGTTGTATTCAAAGCAATGGTTGTTTGGTTTCCCCTATTGACTTTTCTTCTTCTTCTTCTTCTTCTTAGCGACCTGGTTACTAGTGTCAATGCTTTCACCAGGCGAAGAGGAAGAAGGGGAGGAACAAAAAACTGAGGAAGAAGGCAAAGGGTCAATTTTAGGATAAACTGGGGGTTGATTTTGTCCAGTTGGAGGAGTACTCGATTGCGGATAATTCACGACATTTTGAACCAAGGAGGTTGAAAACAACCATACTGGCAAGCCAATGGTAAATCCCAGATGGGACAATGTAACCATATAAGGAGCACCAATATTTCCAAAAGGAGGAAAAGGACTAGGATTCCCATCAAAAGGAATTCCTTGATCGGTGGACTCCAGAGTTGTTGCCATATGTCTCAACCTAAGATCAACTAAGGAGTGAGCATGGAGGATGTTATCCGTGGTCAATTAATTTTATTTTAATAAAAATAACATAACAAAACAAAAGAGGGATAATCTAGGCAAAAGGATTACCAAGCAACTATGAATTGCAAAATACCTCCCGGCGAACTGAGAAGTACGGCCAGTCAATCTCCTCGAATGTTGTGTTAAGTATATCACAGTGTACAAGGCGGCCGACTCGGTTACCTAAGGATGGATAGCAACCTAATGTAGTCCTCCCATATATACCCGAAAGTATGTGGAGGCCCAATCTGTGTTAGTGCTGTCTAATGTGAAACCGCACAGTGAGAGCATTCCTTTATAATTTACGTATTGTAACACCACCCTTTATACCTGAAGGTACGTGGACGAGCTACGATATACTTACGTATGTGGAATGAGGTATCACACTCGAAATGTATTGCAGACAAGTTAGTGACAGCTGCTATGTTTAAAGACGCCGGAACACGTCTCTAGCCTAGACCTCTAAATGTTATGTGTTAAGTTACAATGCTCCATTAGGTTAATTGAGATAACTTTTAAGTTGATCTTCTTAAGAATTTGCCTTTCAAGGTTCACCACGTGATTTATGTTTGGAATTCCTAGAATGCAACTAACATGAGAAACATTCTTTCATTCAATTAACAATGAAAACCATAACTAGTAAGGGATAGAGCAGTCAAATCTTTGACAAAAAGAAAAGAGCACACCCAATGCAATTTCCCTAGCTATTCCTATCAAGCATTCACAAACTACAATATGAAAAATGCAATTTTTTTTTTCAATTCCCTTAATGTTGAGATGAAAAAAAGGAAACTAATGCACATACAATCAATCAATATTTTTGCAAGAACAAAGACTTTACGACAGTTCCTTTTCGAAAGAAATGAAGACTTTTACGACACTTTCTTTTCAGCAAAGATTAATCGACTATAAGCTAACTTTGACAATGAATTGATAATGATAAAGAAATCATTTAAGAAACACTAAACAATCAAGGCCAAAGTAGGGCTAGGAAAGGAAATACAAGTTGATTTCAGAGACACAATTGATCTTTCAGCTAGAAAAAACAGAAGGAAATTTGGAAAACACCAAGCCAAAGGTGGGATATTTTACCTAAGGAGGATCAACGCAGCCCTAAATGGGAGACAGTGCACTTCAAAGCACTGTCATCAAGCCAAGGGTGCTCTGCAGTGCATTGTGTCTAGACCAAGCCTACATTGGTGCTAGAGAGGCCATTTAAGGGACATTCAAGCACAATTTTTACCAAAAGACACTTCAAAAATGCTGAAATAAGATCAATGGAGGCAAGTAAAGTCTACTAGGGTGTACTAGGATGAAGATAAACTACCCGGAATGATGATCGTTCCCAAGCAGAGTCGCCAATTTGTTATATGGAATTTTGCATCTATGGATAAACACAACTTCCCTAAGTGGGTAGCTACACTTAGAACAACAAAATTAAAGAGTTTAACCTTTTCCTATAGAAGATAAATAAGAAAAGGGACCTACTTGTTATCTTTTGCTTCCCTTTTTCTCCTTTGAATAGCTCCCGTAACTCCTTCTCGAACTGAATTTGCTCAATCATTACCTACAATCATAAACAGAGGGCAAAAACTAATCAAATTAAGAGATCTATCTACTATAAGAAAATGGAATCGAAATCATTTACACATATAATCATCATACATAAAGACAAGAATATGGGAAAAGGTGTAAACAACTTTATTAAATAGAAGGAAGAGTTACAACCAAAGAAGTGCGATGCCATGTCACTCATCCAGCTTGAGTTCCATCCTTCATCACATCAAAAGCACAACACTCCAGCATCATAACAATACTTGCTTATAATCTCAAATCTCAAACCAACAGTATCTCCTTACAAATTCTTCAAAGTCCAGCCCCTGTCTATGATGAGTGCTCAATTTATAGGGAAATGGATGTGGTTTTGTCATAAATTGGGCATTGAATGGCTTTCCAATTTGGGAGTTAGTTTCCATGGAGGAAGGGATGAGAGGATAGGAGATTATTTGATTCATTACCTATCCAATTTCAAGCTCATAGGAGAGGATAAGAGGTGGGAGTCTTCTAGAATAATCTAGAATGAAAGAATATACCCATAACCCTATGAAGATTTTGATCAATCTTGCCCAGTGCAGGTCAAAGTGGGCCTAGGTGCTCTGCAGAGTAGGCTTGAATGGGCCTAAGTGCTCTACAGCGCAGTTACCCTTGACCAAGGTTGCGTTGGTCCCTCAAGGAATCATTTCAGGATGTCTTCAGGCCAAGAAAATCTCAAGAATGATGGCATTCAATGTGATGAATTTTCTAGAGCATGTAGCAACTGAATTAGGGTTTGATGAGCCCTAAAAGTATTGATCTGAATGAGGGGAGTGATGTGCCCAAATAGACCTGTAATAAGGGTCGAAACATTTAACAACCAAAACTATCAGCTATGGAAGATGCAGATGGAAGATTATTTGTACCAAAAAGATCTGTACCAACCATTGAGCGGAAAGACAAAGAAACCGACAAGTATGACAGACATAGAATGGGTTATTCTCGATAGAAAGGCACTTGGAACAATACGGATGTGCCTAGCGGCGTCGGTAGCCTTTAATATTTCAAAGGAAATGACAATAGAGGGTTTAATGTCAGCATTGGCCAAACTATATGAAAATCCCTCGCCCTCAAATAAGTTATTTCTTATGAAGCGTTTATTTAATATGAACATGTCAGAAGGTGGATCCGTTGTTGATCATTTAAATGAATTTAATACAGTTACCAGTCAGTTAAGTTCTGCAGGGGTAACTTTTGATGATGAAGTTAGGGCTTTGTTATTTCTGTGCTCATTGATAGAAAGTTGTAATGGTTTAGTTATGGCCATTAGTAACTTTGTCTTTGGATCTAGTACTTTAAAGTTTGATGATGTTGTTGGTGTAATCCTTAGCGAGGAAATGCAACAGAAAAGCTTTGGTGAGACATCAGGTAATGCTTTGACTGCAGAGACTAGGGGAAGAAAAATGGAAAGAGGAAAGAGCCCAGGATATCGCAGTAAGTCAAGGAAAGGCATATCCAAGTCCAGGTCGGGGATAGTGTGTTGGAAATGCGGGAAGAAAGGACACCTGAAGAAATACTGCAAGTATTGGAAGGGAAAAGAAGGAGATGCACTGCAAGAAAACAATCATGAAGCGAATGTGACAGGTGATGTGTTGCAAGATGTTTTGATTCTTTCATTAGAAAATATTATTGATGCATGGGTGGTAGATTCAGGGGCCTCATTCCATGCCACACCTGATAGGAAACATTGTCATGATTATGTTCAAGGAGATTTTGGACAGGTTCGATTGGGTGATGATAATCCCTATAAAATCATTGGAATGGGTACAATTTTCGTAAAATAACAAAATGGAAATCAATGGCTATTGAAGGAGGTAAGGCATGTTCTAGATCTGAAGAAAAATCTAATTTCAATAGGGAAGTTGGGAGGTGAAGGTTGTGTAACTACTTTTATAGGTAAAACCTGGAAGGTCACTAAAGGATCCCTCACAATAGCAAAAGGAGAAAAGGTTGTTACATTGTATTTATGCAATGGTATTTCTAATTTTGTTAATGTTTTAACCTCTACAGGAGAAGATACGACATTGTGGCATCATAGGCTCGGGCACATGAGTGAGAAGGGGATGCAGATTCTTCACTCCAAAAAAATTTTGCCAGGTTTGAAGCATGTTGATTTAAAATTCTGTGAGAATTGTGTTCATGGAAAACATAAGAGAGTCAAATTCCTCAGAGTTGGGAAAGAAAAGGAGAGCGAAAAATTAGAGCTTGTGCATACAAATGTATGGGGACCTACTCAGGTATCATCTCTCAGTGGATCTCATTATTATGTTACTTTTATTGATGATGCAACAAGAAAAACATGGATTTATTGTATTCGAAATAAATCTGATGTATTTGATACTTTCAAGAAATTGAAAGCTTTGGTTGAAAATGAGACAGGAAAAAGGTTGAAGTGTCTCAGATTAGAAAATGGAGGTGAATATTGCAGCAAAGAGTTTGATAGGTATTTTTCAGAGATTGGAATTCGTAGAGAGAAGACAGTTCCAAGAACACCACAAGAAAATGGTGTGTCAGAAAGGATGAACAAGACAATCATGGAGCGTGCAAGGTGCATGAGATTGCATGCAGGACTTCCTTTACAATTTTGGGAAGATGTTGTAGATATTGTTGTTTATCTAATAAACAGAGGGCCTTCAAGTTCCTTGGATGGTGGTATTCCAGAGGAGTCATGGACAGGGAAAAAGGTAAACTACTCATTTTTAAAGACTTTTGGTTGTGAAGCCTTTGTCCACATTAATAAAGAAAATAGAACAAATGTTGAGGAAAAATCAAAGAAATGTACTTTATTGGATATGGTGTTAATGATTTTGGTTATTGCTTTTATGATTATGAAAAAACACAAAATCATTAGAAGCAGAGATGTCATTTTCAATGAAAAGGTTTTGTATAAGGATCGGCTGCAAGAAAAGAAACACCAAAAATAAAACAAAGAATACACAATGCTTGATATCATAGAAAAAGTGAAGGTGCCTGAAAATCATAATGACCAACAGCAAGAACAAATACAACAACCACAACATCAAAAAGCACCTCAAACACCTGAAAGTGGTGTTAGAATATCTACGAGGATAAGTAGACCCCTGAATGATACTCTCCTTCATTATATTATGTATTGTTGATTGATTCTAAGGAACCAGAATGATATGAAGAAGCAGTGTAGGTAGGTACTAGGACGAATTGACAGCAAGTCATGAAAGAAGAGATGGACTCCTTAGCACATAACCAGACTTGGGACTTAATCAGGTTGCCTGCAGGTAAAACAACATTGCAGAATAAATGGGTTTACAGGTTGAAGGAAGAATATGGAGGTAGAAAAAGGTATAAAGCTAGAATTGTGATGAAGGGGTTTGCACAGAAAAGGGTATAGAATTTGATGAGATATTTTCTCCTGTTGTTAAAATGACTTCAGTCAGAACTATTTTAAGTCTAGTAGCAGCTGAAGATTTGCATCTTGAACAGCTAGATGTAAAGACAACCTTTCTCCATGGTGATTTGGAGGAAGAGATATATATGCAACAACCACAAGGATATGAGGTAAAAGGGAAGGAGAAACTAGTGTGTAGGTTGAAGAAGAGCTTGTATGGCTTAAAACAGGCTCCAAGGCAGTGGTATCTAAAATTTGACAAGTTTATGTCTGAACAAGGTTATACTAGATTCCACACTGATCATTGTGTTTATCTCAAAAGACAAAATGATGGCAGCTATATTATATTGTTATTGTATGTAGATGACATGCTTGTTGTAGGTTCTAACATGTAGGAAATAAATGTGCTCAAAAGAAAATTGGCGAACTCATTTGCAATGAAGGATTTGGGTGTTGCAAAAAAAATCCTTGGTATGAGAATAACTAGAGATAGGAAGAATTTAAAATTAACATTGTCTCAGAGTGAGTACATAGAAAAGGTGTTGAAAATATTTAATATGCAAAATTCAAAACCAGTTAGCATACCTTTGGCTAGCCATTTCAAACTAAGTAAGGAGGTGTGTCCCAAGACTTAGGAAGAAATTACTTATATGTCTAAAGTTCCATATGCATCAGCAGTTGGAAGCTTAATGTATGCAATGGTCTGCACAAGACCTGATATTGCACATGCAGTGGGAGTTGTAAGTAGGTACATGAACAACCCAGGAAAAGGACATTGGATGGAGGTGAAGTGGATTCTCAGGTATTTGAGAGGTACCACGAATCAAGAATTATGCTTTGGTGGTTCAAACATTGCTCTACAGGGATATGTTGATGCAGATATGGCGGGTGATAGAGATAACATGAGGAGCACAATAGGGTATGTGTTTACTATAGGTGGAACAATTGTCAGTTGGGTTCCAAAACTACAAAGTGTTGTTGCACTCTCAACAACAGAAGCAGAGTATGTTGCTGCTACAGAGGCTAGTAAATAAATGAGTTGGTCACAAAGGTTTCTGGATGAATTGGGTAAGAAGCAGGAGTTGGACAGGTTATACAGTGACAACTAGAGTGCAATACATATTGCACAGAACTCTACATTTCATTCCAAGGCTAAACATACACAGCTCGAGTACCATTTGATACGGTCAGTGTTGGAAGATGGACAGTTGAAGCTGGAAAAGATACACACTAGCCAAAATCCTGCAGATATGTTAACAAAAGTTGTAACTAGGGAGAAAATGAGATTTTGCTCAGTTTAAATTTGTCTTCAAGTATGATGAAGAAGATGAGAAACATTCAGGTCCAAAGTGGAGTCATTGTCTAGCAAATGAAGCAGCGATGGAGTTTCTATAATCAATGTCTAAGTGGGAGATTGTTGGGTGTGGAGCCTGATTATCTTCTTTATTCAAAGGTATCATTGCATTGGACCCTAGTTCATAATGTGGTGGAAACACCGCCTGTAATATTTGCGCTGCAAGGGGGGGTCCAAGGGGGCGGCGACATTATAAAATGTTGTAATTTCGTAGTCAATTTGGGACGTTCATTAGGCGGAGATATGATGGTAGAAATTATGTTTAATTTAGGTTTTTTGGTCCTAGAAGACAACCCCTCACTATATATGGGGGAATTGTATTGCGTCTATATAGATTTGCATTCTGAGTGAGAAAGAGGGAGGAGATTGTGTGAGAGAGAAGAGGGAATTACAACGGATCTGCTATAGGTTGTATCTCTTTAGTTTGCTGGATAATATAAAAGGAAGGACTGGTTGTTTCCTGTGGACATAGCCCAAACTGGGTGAACCACGTATATATGTGTCTCTCTTGTTTTATGTGTTTTCTGTGTTTATATTTCTGCAATATATTTTATGTGTTCCATTGCTTTGTAATATATAATTTTCTAACAACAACAACACACACCATGACCTCATGCATGAAAACCACCATCATTACGTCATTATACACTTGACCACATGCAAACATGAACACACATAAGTGATGCATCGCCATCCACACGTATGCATAAACACATATGGTCAAGCATGGATGAACAATACTTGAAATCAAACCTGCAAGAATGATACATGTAACCAAGCATACAAGAATGTAACCAACAAGAAAGATTACATCCAAACATACTACAACAATATATGTAAGTGACATAAGTTGACATGTAACCAGTCATACACTCACAGTGATGCATCCCACAGTAAAACACATCGACTCCATATGACGACATCACTACAACAATGATCAATATCATGCAAATGCAACAAACACATGGAATGCAAGTGTGAGGGACACACATGAAACTGACATGCATGCATGACCAACACATAGCCCATCTAGTCTGAGGGGTGAACCATGCTTTGAAACCACTATGTAACACCCTCCTCCCACAGTTGTCCAAGAAATTGTCCAGACGGGTTAAATATGCGATGACATGCCACTATGATATGATTCAACCTCCTAAGTCACGTTAAGGAAGTGGAACTGATGGAAACACACCGTAAAGACATTAAACATCAGCTACAGGACCCTTAGGAACCAATCCAACCTTTAGACAACTTTCCCTTGGGCCTCACTGAATTTTTGGACAACTTAATCCTCAGTCGCTCTCATGCTATAGGCATGACAACGTCCAGAAACCCAAAGTTTCTCTCACGAGCTTGCCTGCCAGTGTCCAGATACTAAATTTGTCAGTGCTATGCTACCTTCCATGGGATTTGAGCCACTTTTTTAGGGTAAGAGTCCAGACCACTGCCCAGAATTGAATCATCTCTTCAGAACATGGAAATGATGGTACTAAAGCAAATGCTTGAATGAAACCTTGATTGGACCCCTACTAGCCATGACATACACTTCATCAAAGATATCACGAATATGTAATATACAGGTGTAAATAACGGTTATGAGCATAGGAGTATCATACTTAGCTGAGAATCGCTAAGAACCATTGATGCCTCAATACACCAATTGCCATTCCATCCATTAGGTCATAGATACATTGATCATTCAATTACAAGTAAAAACATGGTGAAATCCATACATGGATGTTGTCATAAAACACATAAATAACCAGCATAATAGCAACATAAATAATCATGAAAGTACAACCACATAGTCCACATATAATCCATCAAAATACTCATAGAAATACAAGGAGAAATAACATTTAATTAATGATGCAAAATAGAAACCTCAGATGGGACTTCCACGCTCCAACCAACTGCAGAATGGCTGAGCCAAATCTATCTTCAGTCATTCACCCCCTTACCATATTCGAGCATGAATGTGGGATCTCATAGAACACAAATAAAAACTCATCCAAGGCTTCTAGAGGCCATCCACCTCAACCCATCAAGCAATGATTCCAACTTGGTCAGACATCACCAAAACCATCATCAGAGTGGTCTCCATCCAGGTCTTCTAGGGCTTCTGGAGCATTTTTCCAGCCAAGGCTTCCAAGACTAGTAACTCAAACCAAAGCTTATACAAGGCTTCCAGAGCGTTTTTCCAACCAAGGCTTCTAGGACTAGTAAGTCAACCCAATAAAGGCTTCCATAGATTTTTTCCAACCAAGTCTTCCAAGACTAATAACTCAACCCAAGATGATACAAGGCTTCTAGAGCGTTTGTCCAACCAAGGCTTCTAGGACTAGTAACTCAACCCAAGCCAAGGAAACATGAGAACCAACAAAAAAAAACAATGAAAGTAAACCCACAATCACCATGGCTATCTAGGAAATGGAAAGGCTAGGAAATCCACTATTAATCCCGACTATCCTCCATGCCAATGACAAATCACAACAAAAAATCCACATGCATATGCCATGCATGCCAAAAATAGTGAAGGAAACATACATCCAACTCGGTACCTACAAGCAAATCTGATGTAGTTGCTGATATCGATGCCCTCTTGCACTTTCCTACTCTTCCTTTGCCTTCTTGCTCTAAGAATCTAAGTATGCCACACCCTCCAAGAGTGCTCCAAGAAAAACTCTAAGTCTCCAAGAGTATGAGAGAGAGAGTGAAAAATGAGAGAGTTCCAAAATTGAACTGACAAAAGGTTACCAACTGATCCTCATAAGCCTTTTTTTATGAATGAGGCCTTTATTTTCTTCATTTTCCATTATTTTCCTTAAATTTCCTCATCACATGCAACCTATGACCTTTCACCTCCCTTTTCTCCTAATTTCCATTATTTTCATAAATAATTGTGCCAAAATTCCATTTTGCCTTTCCAAATCCTTAGCCATTGCCTTTGCTAATTTTCTTATCTATAAACAATCACAAGTGATCCCCATTGCTAGGATTTTTCCCAAAATTAAACTTGGAATAAGTGTCCCATCATTTGTGGTTATCATTTTGCCTTTATTTACTTTTATTTTCACAGGGTTGTTACATACAAGAGTTAAGAAGTTCTATCATTGGCCGAATTTCAAGAAACAAGTGGCTAAGTTTGTCGTGATATGTTCAGACCGTCAGCAGGTAAAAGCAGGGTACAAGTATCCAAGTGGTTTATTATAGTTGATTCTGATTCCATAATGGAAATAGGAGGTCATTTCCATGGACTTCATTACAGGTTTACCAAGGACATCAAGACAGCATGATTCCATCATGGTTATGGTTGACATGTTAAGTAAGGTAGGTCACTTCATTGCAATTAAGTCTACAAATTTAGCTACTGAGGTAGCTTAGATTTTCATTACGGAGATAGTGAGATTGTATGGTGTTCCCAAGAAGATTATATGAGGTAGAGATGCCAAGTTCACTTCAAGGTTTGAGGAGTCGTTTGCAAGTTTAGGGATAGAGTTGGCTTTCAATATAGCTTATCATTTGCAGACAAATGGACAGATAGAGAGGGTTGATAGGATACTTGAGGACATGTTGAGGATGTAAGTCATGCACCAGTAGAGGAAGTGGGAGGAATATCTTCCACTAGTATATTTTACATATAATAATGAGTATTAGGAATCCTTGAGGATGAGTCCATTTGAGGCTCTTTATGGGTGGCGTTGTAATACTCCTATCAGCTGGAGTGATCTAATAAACATTATGTTGATTGGACTAGACATGTTGGCTTAAATGGAATAGGAAATGCAGGTTATTAAGAGGAATTTGAAGGCAACATAGGATAGGCATAAGAGTTATGCAGATCAACATAGGTTATTCAAGGAGTTTCATGTTGGGGAGCATGTGTACTTGCACATCAATCTCAAGAGGAGCTCCTTGAGGATCAGATCATGTGCCAAACTGGCACCTTAGTAATGTTGGCCTTTTGAGTGTAGGAATTTACAGGGTAAGTTCCTCAGACAGAACACCAAAGGACACCGCTCACAAACAGATCACAGATCAATACACCAGTAATTTTGACGTGGTTAAAACCCTCAAAGAGGGAAACAGTCCATGGCTTGAGCCAACACGGCCACTTCAGGCAATTTATTAATAAAAGAATGAAAATTTACATAAGCTTCTCTCATGAATGGTTAACCTACAAATGACCCTCCATGCTCTTTAAATAGAGATCAAGGACCAATCCGGTGTTAAGCCACGGATCAAGTGTCGGTAATACCGAGGAGAGAATGAACCATCGGATCACTACATACCGTGACCATCAGATTGTAAGTTACAAAATGTACATAGTAAAGAAACACACTTTACCTAACTCTATACTATACCAAGTTATACTTAACTATTTCCTATGTGTCGGAATAACCTAACATCCCCCCTTAAGAACAACTTGGGATAGGATTGAAGGATTTACAAATATGACACAATAAGAGAAGGAAGGAGGCACTAGAGCCTATCCCCCCTTAGTGACAACTTCCTGAACTCCAACCATAAATCGAGGTTTAGTGAACTTCGCTTCTGTGAGAGCCTTTGTAAAGATGTCTGCAACTTGATCATCGGTTGAACAATATTTCACTTCAAGAACATGGTCGTGAATGAGCTTTCTGATGAAGTGCATGTGCAGTTCAATGTGTTTGTTGCACTGATGTTGGACTGGATCTTTGCATAGTTGAATGGCACTTTGATTATCACACAAAAGTGTAGTCGGATGTTGCTGCTGAAAGCCAAACTCTGATAGGATCTGACGAAGCCACAAGGCTTCCTTACTAGCTTCTACGACACCACGATACTCTGCTTCTGCTGAAGAAAGAGAAATGGCACCTTGTTTCTTGCAAGCCCATGTAATAGGTCCTGAACCAAGAGTGAACACATAACCTGCAGTAGACTTCCGATCATCAGGGTCACCAGCCCAATTAGAATCAATGAAACCAACCAATAGAGGAGATGCTTCGACACTGTAATGAATCCCAAACTGAATTGTACCTCGAACATAATGAAGTATTCTTTTAGCTACTTTCTAATGACTTTCACGTGGGTTTTGCATAAACCGTGCAACAAGGCCAACAACAAAGGAAAGGTCAGGACGAGTATGGGTTAGATACAAAATTTTTCCTACAAGTTGACGATATAAGGTAGCATCAACTTCAGGAGAAGTACAAGTGACTGAAAGTTTGACTCCAGAATGAAAAGGAGAAGGGGTTGGCTTACAGTCTTCCATGTGAAAATGGCGTAGAATATCACAGGCATACTTGGACTGGGAAAGGGAAATGCCTTCCTTGGATTGCAAGACTTGAAGACCAAGAAAATAATGTAAGTGTCCTAAGTCTGTCATTTCAAACTTCCTTTTAAGGCTAGACTTCACATGGTTTATAAGGTTGGGATCACTACCAGTCAGGATAAGATCATCAACATAAAGAACAATAATGATAAGAGACTTGCCCACTTTCTTGGTGTAGACAGTATTGTCAGAATGACACCTAGAAAAGCCATTTTCTAAAAGAAAGTTATCCATTTTGGCATACCAAGCTTGAGGAGCTTGCTTGAGACCATAAAGGGATTTCTTAAGCCGACATACAAGGCTGGAGTCTGTTTGTATAAAGCCAATAGGTTGTTAAATATAGATTTCTTCATGCAAGTCCCCATGCAAGAAGGCAGATTTAACATCCATCTGATGGACTTCCCATTTGAAAGAGGCAGCAAGGGAAAGAACAAGGCGGATAGAGTTCATTTTGGCAACAGGGGAGAAGGTTTCAGTATAGTTAATGCCTTCAACTTGTGAAAAACCCTTAGCAACAAGACGAGCTTTATGTTTATCAAATTTCCCATCTGGTCCATACTTGGTTCTGTAAACCCATTTGCATCTAACAAGTTTTCGTCCCTTTGGTAGAGGAACAAGATCCCATGTATCATTTGCCAATAATGAATGATATTCTTAATTCATAGCTGCTTCCCAATCTGGATGGCCTAAAGCTTCTGCAAAGGTGTCAGGATCATAATTCACTGAAGCTTGAGCCAGTAAAGAAGAGGCTCTATCAAACTGAGAACGTGTACGTCGCTGATCTGTAGGATCACCGGCAAGATCACCTGCTGCATCTCGAGTAGCACAGACCCATTTTGGAAGCTGAGGAGCTGAAGGAGGATCCAGAGAAGGTGGGGGAGGATTTTCATCCTCGCTTTCATCATCTGAAGAAGAAATATTTTCAAAAGTAGAAGAGATAGGAAGAGGTGGCACATCTGCCGAACTAGGCTTGCAGGCCGATATATTTTCAACAAACTTTACATCTCTTCTAATGATAACATTTTTGAACTTAAGTGGAATAAGTCTATACCCTTTGACATCTTCAGAATATCCAACAAAAATACATTTTTCACTCTTAGGTTCTAAAACTTTATGTTTCTCATCTGGAATATGGGCCCATGCTTCACTTCCAAAAACACGAAAGTGACTTACATCTGGTTTAATTGAGCTCCATGCTTCTTTTGGAGTGATATTCTTTAAAACATTAGTAGGAGTGTGATTTATTATGTAATTTGAACAGTTAATTGCTTCTTCCCAATAATTAAGACCAAGTCCTTTAGATTGAAGCATACAATTAGCCATTTCCTTTAAGGTGTGATTCTTCCTTTCAGCTACACCATTTTGTTGTGGAGTATATGGAACAGTACGTTGCATTTGAATTCCATTCTCATTACAAAAGTTGATGAATTTGTTGTTAACATATTCTCCGCCATTATCAGATCTTAGCTTAAGAATTTGATGTCCAGATTGTTTTTCAACAAAGGCCTTAAAGGCCAAGAACATGTTAAATACTTCACTCTGAGTTTTAAGAAGTATACCCAAGTGCGTCTGGAGAAATCATCAATGAAAGTTAAGAAATACTTGCAGCCAGAGAATGAAACAATTGGAAGTGGACCACATAAATCACTATGCACGAGCTGTAAAGGGACTGAGGCATGCCAAGAGGCACGTTTTTCAAAACTATCCTGATGATGTTTTCTGAGTACACATCCGGAACAAACACCATCTCTGCAAGATACCATTGGAAGACCTGTCACCATATTTTCTTTACATAGATTCCGAAGAGAGCGATAGTTTAAGTGACCAAATCGCTCATGCCAAAGTTTGCTCACTTCATCATTATGAGCAACAAATACTGAGGGAAGATTTGATGACCCAAAGTTGTGAAACTTATACAACCTTGTAGAATCAGCAGCAATGCCAGTAGCTAAAATTTGTCTAGGATCTCTTAGGTCCTTAATTACAACATCGTGAGGTGAAAATTCAATGATTTTACCTTCACCTGAATGAGTTATCTGATATACAGATAGAAGGTTGCAGGATAAGGTTGGAACACATAATACATCATTAAACTGACCATTGTCTATATGAACAGTTCCAGTCCCTACAACACTAAGAGATCTATCATCACCAACATATATATTTTTGGTGTTACAATCATTTAAAGAAGAAAACATGGCTTTGTTTTTGGCCATGTGATAAGAAGCTCCAGAATCAATGAGCCACTCATGAGAATGAGAAGAAGAAGATACATTTAGTGCATAGCCAGACCGAGATGCTTGACAACCACATGCAGAAAGTTCCATGCCTGAAGATGAAGTTGAAGTTGAAGAGTGCTCCAAATGGAAGTTATGCTTCTTCATTGCTGCTTCCAAGGCTTCCATCTTCTTAAAGCATTTGGATTCTAAGTGGCCATCTCGATTACAAAAGTTGCAATGTCTATCAGTCTTCTTCCCTTTGTTTTTATTTGTCTTATCATTTTGTTGAAATGATTTTTCATTTTGAGGCTGAGATTGCTTAGTACCCTTGTTTGGTTTAGGACCATTCCTTTTAGGATACAAATTCTTAGGATTCTTAGGATTTGGTTGATGCTGGGCGGCTAACGCTTTCTTAGAAGAGTTTCCAAGATTAAGAAGACCAAGGTGTAAGAGTTTTTCTTGTTCTCTTATTAAAGAATCACAAAAAGAATCAAAGGAAGGGGACTTGAAGTCTTGTCCTTGAGAAATGAAGGCTTCTCTTGTAGAATGGAAGGTGGAAACAAACACAGAGTAGGCTGGTCCCAACTTAGTAAGAATGGAATAGATAAGGTTACTATCTTCTTTCTTAACCTTAACACCTTCCAAGAGAAGTCTAAGGGTCTTGAACTTGGACAAAAAATATTCAATGCAAGAAAAATTATTGGGGTCCAATGTAAGCAACTCATTTTCAAGTTGATGGGCTCTAAGTTCATTTTTTATTCCAAAAACTTTAGTAATTTGTTTCAATGCTTCATCAGGAGCATCAAGTTCTGCAATATGGAATCTAAGATCTGGAGAAATAGACATCCCTATCAACCCACGTGCTTGATCTTGCATATTTTCCCATTTAGCTGCCTTTATCTTCATCTTTTGGTTTGGTTTCTTGGCCTGTGGCTATTCTGTAGAGACCTTTACTTCTAAGTAAATCCACAATGTAGGACCACCATTGGAAGTAGTTGGTGCTGTCAAGAATAACTTGGCATGGACTTTCCATTTTAACAGAAACTGATGCTATAGATGCTGAAACTAAGTGTTCCAATGGAAAGATCTCGAAAAATTAGGCTGTTTCAAAAAAAAGGTTCTAAAAACGGATTCCGGATGAAGAAGTTATGGCTTTTTGAAGAAAATTTGATGAAGTCGCTGACGAAGTGCGGGAATGTGCAGAAATGAAAAATCCGCCCCCACAAAAAGGAGACTTGAACTCAAGACCTCTACTCTCATAAATTAGCTTTGGACCAAGTGAGCTATACAAAAAGTTTGAGAGAGAGACCAAGTGAGCTATACAAAAAGTTTGAGAGAGAGAGAGAGAGAGAGAGAGAGAGAGCGAGCGAGCGAGCAAGAGGGGGGGGGGGCGTGCTTGCTTTGAGAAAGTTCTTTTTCCCTACAAAACAAAAAACACAAAACCCAACACGGACATACAAAAAAAAAACCGGAAACTAAATATTTTCCTCAATGTTTTTGATTTTCTGAGATCACACTAAGGCGCAGCGGAAAAGAGCATACGCATGAGAAAAATCCTTCCTTTCTGTTTCTGATTTTCCCAGATCGCATAGAGTCGCGGCAATGTTTTTGATTTTCTGAGATCACACTAAGGCACAGCGAAAAAGAGCATACGCATGAGAAAAATCCTTCCTTTCTGTTTCTGATTTGCCCAGATCGCACAGAGTCGCAGGGTAAAGAGAATATGCAGAAATGAAAGGTATAGATCCAGTAATAAAAAAAGTTAAATAAACCGAAACCAAAATAAACAGAGAGAAAATAACTGTAAACTGCAAATAAACACTATACCTCCAGATCTTAAAAATGATGCAGCTAGGGCTACCGGAAACCTTTTCGCGTGAAACGAAAGGGGTTCCTCACTGGAACAGATGCTCCCAACACAAAAGAGTAGTCCTCTCGGGCCGAAAGCAGTCAGAAACAGTAGATCAAGGAAATGGTAGTCAGATGTAGTTCTACCAGCTTCAGATTTGGATCACCAACGGACACGGCCCTCAAATAGCTCTGATACCATGTAGGAATTTATAGGGTAAGTTCCTCAGACAGAACACCAAAGGACACCACTCACAAACAGATCACAGATCAATACACCAATACTTTTGACGTGGTTAAAACCCTCAAAGAGGGAAACAGTCCACGGCCTGAGCCAACGCGACCACTTCAGGCAATTTATTAATAAAAGAATGAAAATTTACATAAGCTTCTCTCATGAACGGTTAACCTACAAATGACCCTCCATGCTCTTTAAATAGAGATCAAGGACCAATCGGGTGTTAAGCCACGGATCAAGTGTCGGTAATACCGAGGAGAGAATGAACCGTCGGATCACTACATATCATGACCATCGGATTGTACGTTGCAAAATGTACATAGTAAAGAAACACACTTTACCTAACTCTATACTAGACCAAGTTATACTTAACTACTTCCTATGTGTTGGAATATCCTAACGATTGTCGAGAGGATTGGACTAGTGGCCTACAAACTTGCACTACCTCCAATAATGAAATTCCACGATGTTTCCATGTTTCATTTCTTAAGAGATATGTTCAAGATGTTGATAACGTGATTTACTAGTTTGTATTGTAGGTGGAACCAGAGGAAGAATTCCAACCATAACCATAATGCATATTGCAACGAAAATAACTCATGCTCCAGAACAGAGCAATCGATAAAGTTAAAGTGTAGTGGAAGCACTTTTGTCCCTATGAAGTGACATGGGATATGGCTGATCAGATGTGGGATTTATATCCTTCATTATATGTTGGTTCAAGAAAATAAGTTTTTGATATATGTATATGTATTTGGATGTTGTTGTAAATATTGCAATGAGTTATGTTATAAAGCTCCAATAAGCAGTATGGTGTTCATGGTTTCATCAGTTTGGCATGATGTAAATGTTTCATCGAGTTGTGTTATAAAGCTCCATGGGTAGCATGTTTTGCTAGTTACAAGCATCATTGAACATCGAGGATGGTGTTCCCCCAAGGGGGAGGGGTTTTTAATAAATAAAATAAGACCAAGGCCATGGGACATGTATTCCAAGTTGAATGTTTGGAAAAACAATTTAGTGGGCATCACTTGTGGTTAAATAATGGCTATGGAAATTGGCAAAGGCATTGGAAAACACAAAGAGGCAATAATTGGTGTTTAATTATGGAAATAAAGGAAAATAGGACAAAACGAAGGTGAAGAGGCACATATTTGGATGCAAGGGAAATTAGAGGAAAAATAAAGGAAAATGAAGAAAATAGAAGCATCAATGATAAAAAGGCTTATGAGGATTAGTTCACAACTTTTGGTTAGTTGAGCTTTTGTTAGTTCAATTTTGGCTCTCTCATTTCCTTTTCTTGTTCTCTCATACTCTTGTACACTTAGAGTATTCTTGGAGCATTCTTGGAGCACTTTGGCATTCACTTGGATTTGGAGGAAAAAGGCAAAGGAAAGCAGGAAACACAAGAAAATAGTTGGATCAAAAACTATGGCTGGATTGCATTCCAAGTAACATGTTGCATGTGTGATTTCCTTGCTGATTTTTGGATGCATGATATATCCATGTGATTCTCTAGTTATGTGTTGTCACTGGCATGGAGATTTTCTTGGATTGTCAGTGGTTTAGTCTTGCCTTGCCATTTCCTGGATAACCATGGTGTTGTGGGTTTTTCCACTTGTTTTTTGATTGGTTCTCAAGTTCCTTATGGTTGTGGGTTGGAACAAATGCTATAGAATCCTTGGAACAACTTGGGTCGGGTTACTAGTTCCTAGAGCCGTAGGTTGGGATCAACACTCTAGAGCCTTTGGTGGGTTGGGTTACTAGTCCTTGGAACCACAGTTGGAACAAATTATCTAGAAGCAATGGGAGGTTGTGAGTTGGGTTACGAGTTCTTGAATCCCTGGAGAACTTGGGTAGAGACTAATCTAGTTGATGTTAGTGATTTCCGAATGTGGAGGTGAAATCATTGTGGTTAAGGGTTGAGGTGGTTTGGCCTCTCAAAGCCTTGATTTGTTTTTGTTTTGGTTTATTCCATGAGATCCCACATTTGTACGTGGAATATGGCGTGAGGGTGATTGGTTGAAAAATAGATTTGGTTCAACCCAATCTATGGTTGAGTGGTACGTGGGAGTCCCTGACTTGGTTTGTAATTTTATATATTAATAAGAGTTATTTTCCTACTGTAATTTATGAATACTTGTAGCGATTATGTTGGTGATATTATAATTGAGTTGCCATGGTTTATATGTTGGTTATTTGTTGGTTATATGTTGTTTATATGATGTAATCTATCTATGGCTCTTGACATGTTTTGATACATTATTGATTGGTGGATGAATGCATGGACTAACAAGTGCTATTGCAACTATCTAGAGCAGGCTTAGAGCCTTCCTGGTGATTCTTGGATGAAGAATATCAGTTTATGATCAGATATGCATTCATGACTTGTAGTTTACATGTTTTCCATATGCTTGACGAAATGTTTATTATGGATTAGTCTCGGTCAAGTTATTGCTTCAAGTTTGAATGTTTGGTATTGTCATCATGTAAATTATGATTTTGAAAAGTTATAGCTAATTATGGGCAGTGGTCTAGAAGCTTGCTTGAAAAGGTGGTACATATCATGGAACCGCATGCTAAAAACTGAAGGATTTAAGCCATAACCACATGGAACGAGGCCTATGCGTGCAGTTGGAGGACTGTAACCACAACCTTGCCTTGTTGTGCATGTAGTTAGGGTGATAGGTTAGAGAAAAAGGGTTCGAACTTAGGGACTTATCACTTGGGGTGTTTGTGCAACTCTTGAGTGATCTGTAGTCCATGTGGGATGTCCGTAAGTTGTCGGTGTGTCGGACCCACCTCCATAACTAGAACTTGGAGGTTGGGTCATGTCATGTCATAGTGAGACTGTGAAATTGGGTAAATGTGGGATGAGGTTGTTACAAAATTTTTAATAAATGAACATGCTATACATACCTCAAGGTTACATACCTTTGACTTACATGATTGAAAGATTGATGTTCTAATAATATTTTGAACTGAAGACACATTGTTAAATGACTAAAAATTAAAGAGTAGTAATATTACTTACTTGAGTTTGATGAGGACTTCAAGTTGGTCCCAAAATGCTTGAAGTTTTATTTTGGTTGTAGTAAGGATGAGTTTTTTCAGGTCTCCAAATAAACTTCTTCTCATATTGATATAGATTGCTTCCTTCCTTGAGATGAAGATACTAGGTTTATTCAACGAGTTCTTCCTTTATTTAATGATTATGCATTGCAATAGTAGCCTGCTTAAAATTCCTTGCATAGCAGAGATTCTCTTGTCGGCTTCTCTATCACTTATAGGTCTCTGTCTACATATATGTATACACAGATCTCCTTAGATACTCCTTTCACTCGTTTATGGAGCTATACCTTTATCTAAATGTATACAAGTTTCCTTTTAATGATCACTGTAATCCTTGAGGTGATTGTAGCTTCTAATGAGCTTAGGTCATTTCTTATTCAACAAGTGATCTTTTCGTTGGTTACTCCAATCTAGAGATTCATTCACATTCTTATAAATTTGATGACACATAAAAATTTTCGGATTTACGAAATGATATATAGAATTTTGGATTTCTTATCTGAATTTAGATTCTATATTCTATTAATATGTGCAGTCTTATTTCCAAAGATATTGGTTTTGTCTAGGCTAGTAATTTAGCTTTCGGATCTCTAAAATTACTACTCAACCCCTTTTATTGTTGTGGCTTTTCAAGTTTAGGTTTGTGGCCTTAATCACCCAGGTTTGCAGCCTAATTGATGAAGACTAGACTTGTAATCATGCTTAGAAAAGTGTTATTTTTTAATTCGATTTTCCTCCTAGGAACCCGGCCTTGAGGACTAATGCTTGTAGTCTTATTGTGATCCTCTAGCTTATGTTTTTATACTCCTATCCTTAGCTTTGATACCATGTTGAGAAATCTATTAGGGAAACAAGTTAGAGTTTTCTTAACTTGATTTCTCTTACTTTGACATTTCCTTGTGATGTTTTTCTTATTATTTCTTCTTTTAATTATTGTCTTCTTATCATCAAGAAAAATTCCAACCAATGAAGATCACAAACACAAAAGAGAACACAAGATGTAGGCACTCATCCAAGGCAAAACCATTCTTCTAGGGGAAAACCCAGAAATTCTTCTTCTCTTCTTTAGAATCAAATCAAATGAGACAACCTAGACCTTTTGACCAAAAACATAGACTCCCTCCATCCACCAAGTCAGTCAACATGTAACCAAGTCAAACTTCTAGCCCCTTCCTTCACAAGTCAACATAGGTCTGCCCTGGGGGCTTCACTCAATGAACCTCTAATATATCACATGCATTTGTGGCATACTAAACAATACCCTTAATTTGACTACATATTGGAAAATACCTCTAAAAATCATATTATTTAACCCTCTACCAATATGAACCCAATACAATTTTCCAATTAAAAAAACCCTACTTTCACTAAATATTGTGGGTATCCATTTTTTCATTAACACTTTTTATACCCCTTCATATTTTTTCATTAACACTGAGCTCCATTTTTTTATATCTTCCAATATAAAAACCCTTTACCCCCTATTATATGCTCAATATATATGTCATTTTTTTCTCAATGAATATCCCCCAAAATGAATGCACGTGGTATGGTATTTCTCCCCCAATGAAGCCCCCATGAGGTCTTCTCCTCCAAAACGAGTCAAGAAGAATTTCACTCTGCTATGCGCTTTTGAGGTTCAGCCTGCACTTTTGGCCTTGCAATATGTCTTAATTTCCTTCACAAGTATGGCAGAATCTCGGCTTCAAAATATATCTTCCTTTGCTATGACAATTCCTTCCTTGTGATGATAAAATACTTCTATCTTAGACACCCTCACACTTTCTTCTTCACTTGAAAATTGCAAATCGACTTCATATTTGTGTGTGCTCCTCAATAGGTTGAATGCATCATTAATATATATAGTCTTTTGGAAGTCGAATCATCTTCTCAAGGCTGACTTGATGTGCTTGACGCCAACTTGTAGGAGAATGCAAGCCGACTTGATGGATGAGGGATAAGACACATAAAATAATCTTGTTCTTGGTTTAAGGAGCCCAAGAATGGTCTAATACATAATGATAATGACTTAAACTCTAGACATACACCCTAGAAGCCTTCAATGGAAGCTTTGACCTAGAGACAAAATAAAAAAGGCATGAAACCCATGCTTAATAATATTTTTTCATTTGACAATAATTTTTTTCTTTCTTTCGTTTTCACAAATACATTACACCATGATTCAAATATAATTATGAAGACCGATACTAGTTACAATCTTCAACATATTTGGCGGCTAAAAAAGGTAAAAACATGTTAACATGTGTCAATTTAAAAAATTAGTCACATCAACCCAAATCACCCCAGTGTATCAATGCATAGATCCTTTGTACATTTGATGCATATGCACCAAGTTGGCCTTGTGCACAAAACACTGACGAAAACATATGGTTGTCAAAGCACCTCTTAAATGGGCAAGCAATTTGCATTACGCAAGAGACTCATTATTGATCAAATTGACACCTTGGTAGTCAAGGCCTACTATTCATATTGTTTAGTAGAATGGGTCTGATATCTACAAATCAAAATGTCTTGGAAACCACATTTGGTGTTGGAAAAATCTACAAGGAATCAACCGCGTAGTCTAATTGGTTGGAGGAATTGCCCAGAAAGTTATGGAAATTCCAGGCATATTTAGAGAAAATCCGGTAAGGATTTTTGTAAGTTATAGTTGTTAAACTTCAAAATTGTAGGTGTCCCAATCGTTTTTGATGGTGTTGAATCCATTTCCACCATCAAAAACAAGATTCAAACACTGCCTCTACAAGATTTTTTGAATTTTTTTTGCCCGGATTCCGGCCACTTTTGGCCATCCAGGCAATTCCTCTGCCTCGTGGACGACTCCGAAATCAACACCTTCCTTGCCAGTGATGACCCATTTCGAAGTGTTGTTGTTGTCCCTTTAATGCCATTACACAATAATCTATATCACTAGTTAATCATTACCTAATAAGATAACAAATATATGAAAAACAAAACAAAATTATTTTGAAAAAGAAACTAATTTCATTTTCTAATAAATGATAAAGCATAATGTTGATTGACTGCGAGCTGGTATAATAAGTTCAATAATATATAATATTTTAAATAAATTATACCGATTGTTAAAAAATAAATCAAAATTGATATAGGGAAAAATGTAATTTTTTATATTTTAGTTCATAAAACATAAAGGCAAATTTGTCTATCATTTAATAAATTTCAATTTTCATTAATTACCGCGTTTCGAGTGCGGATTGTGAACTGTTTAGAAATTTAAAATACCATTTTAAAATTCCAAAAAAACATGTTTTAAAAATATTTTACACCACTACTTTATTGCCTCGAACGTTGCGTAAACATAGGGTACTGTTGAGGAGTAATAACAACCACATGGAGAAAGACAACGTGGCTTGAATTTTTGAACGTGGATTTAAATCTTATTAATAGTCAACGGACGAATTTCAATGTCTATCATAATTTTAAATTTCGGTACGGAGAGTATTAAAGAAAATTTTCATTTAATATATATTAACTGGGTTGACAGACGAAGTAATGATTCCAGCTATAAAAAATTAATGTTGAAAGCAACGGAAAAGTTAATTGATAAAATATCTGGCCACATGATGTTTATGGAAATTCATACCAAGTTTCCATGTTTAAGGAGGTTTCAAATTTGTTCCATGTTTAAGGAGGTTTTAAATTTGTTGAGAAAATTATGGAATTTTAGGTATGGTAAAACTTGGACAGAAATTGTAAATTTAGTTTTAGTTATTAAATTTAATATAGTAGTTAATTTATTTCCACAGTTTAAAAATTATTTTTTTGTCTTGAATGTTATGGAAATTTTGGTCATATTTTTAAAAACTCTGGCTTGTAAATCCAAGTAAAAGCTGTTAAAATTCAAAATTTTAGGTGCTATAAACATTGTTGATGGCGCTGAATCCATTTCCACCATCAAAAACATGATTCAAACACTGCATTTACAAGATTTTTTGAATTTTTTTAACCCAAATTCAGGCCACTTTTGACAATCCCGACAATTCCTCCGCCTCCATACACAACTCCATTTCCACTCTTTAAAAAAAAAATATTTTACAATATTCCGACAAATTTTAAATATCCGATGATATACCCTACCGTAAACCTCTCATGTACATATTCAGTTAGAGTTTGTCTTTTAGCTGCAAATGCATCTGCAAATGACAGAGTTCTAGAGGATCAGATTTTTGTGATGTTGAAACTTGGCGACTCCTATTTCAGACTCTATAGCAATATAAATGCTATCTGGCATGCTAGGGGAATAGCCATGGAGTGCCCTCTCCGCACTCGCCCTCTCTCTCCACGGGCTGTCACTCAAACGGCGATGGCTATTCCACTAGCATGTCAGTTAGTATTTATATTGCTATAGGGCTATAAATGCTATCTGGCATGCGAGGGGAATAGCCATGGAGTGCCCTCTCCGCACTCGCCCTCTGGCTCCACCCGCTGTCACTCAAAATACGATGGCTATTCCACTCGCATATCAGATAGTATTATAGGGTTGGAAATAAGAATAACCCTGAAACTTATTGAACTTATTGATGTACATAATATTGTGAGACCAGATCAAACAGAACTTTCCATTTTCATTCAGAGCAGTCATGTCCGTAGCTTTAGAAAGACGCATCACCATTTCCCTAAACCGAACGACTAAGATGTTGGTCTTTCACATCACTACACATGAATGAGATAATTATATAAAATTGTTTTACATATCCCCTCGTAGCAGTTAGAGTTTGTCTTTTAGCTGCAAACCCATCTGCAAATGGCAGAGTTTTAGAGGATCAGATTTTTGTGATGCTGAAACTTATTGATGTACATAATGTTGTGAGACCAGATCAAACAGAACTTTCCATTTTCATTCAAAGCAGTATGTCCGTAGCTTAGAAAGACACGCATCACCATTTACCTAAACCAAACGACTGAGATGTTCATCTTTCACATCACTACACATGAATGAGATAATTATATAAAATTGTTTACTTTAATTATTTTATGTATCACTTTAAGTATATGTTTAATTTCATTTTGGTACAAATGAACAAGAATATATACAAATATTTTAATTTAATTATTTGAATTTTTTTACAATTTTGGGTTTCTAGTTGAATAAGAATTTCTTCAATTTAGAGTTATTAAATTTGCAATTATAAGGTTAATAATTTTATTAAAAAAATTTAATTTAATTACTTTTTATTTGGTTTTTTTTTGTCTGTTCAGAGTTTAATAAGTATTTTTTGAATTCAGAATTTTTTGCATAAATTTTTTGTTTGTCAAGTTGTTTATGTCTTTTTTTGTCAAGTTGTTTATGTCTTTTAAAAAGATGATTCCAGGTTAATTTCTGGTTTGAGAAATAAAATCACTACTTTTTAATGTGATTAGATTTTTTTCCACTAAATTTCTAACTAGTGACCTTCACATGAAAGAATGACTTAACATCATACCCTATCACCGGGTATTGCATAATTTTAAGATAACATACAATTTTAATAAACTAAATTTATTTATATATTAAAAACTCGTTTAAAAATTTATTATTCAAAATTATCAAAATATAGAATAATTAAATTTAGACTATAAGGTTTTTCCATTCATTAATTTGTGATAAGTTTCAATTTAATAACTGTGAAGACTATAACCACAATTAAAACAGACAGATACCATATTGAATATATTTACACTGACAAAAAAGGTGGTGTAACTAATATTGCATTTGAAAGAATCATATATAATTAGCTGAATTTAACTAGATTGTAAATTTAGAGAATATATTGAAATATGATTAATAAGACTTAAAATTAAGTTCTTATTTCTCAAATTTTTATATAATCAATTGAATTTAACTAGATTGTAAATTCAAAAAATGTTTTGAAATATGATTGATAAGAGGCAAGTCAATTAAACTTTTATTCTTCAAATTCTAGAATATTTTAAAAATTTGCAATTTAAATAAAGATGATTTGTGTAATTCTGCTGAGCCCTATGGACTATATAATCTTGCTATGCAATGTGGACATGGCTCCATTCTAACCATTCTTATCAGGATAGCAGATTCACTGTTTTTATAGAGATGGCAGATTTTGACAATATCTGATAAATATCAATAAAGTCAATTGTTTCACTTAACTACTCCTATCTAATTTCAAAATGTTCCCAAAATCTATAATAAAAATAGACTTCAATAACAACTCTTAAATTCTCCTACGCATGAATCCAATAATGCTAATACAAAATGCTGCCCAACTTTTTTAACTTTAATATGAAACTTGGACAAAGTCAGAGAACAAATTATAAACAAATATATTTAATTCAACCCTGTAATAAAATCTATTCAGTTTTGTGCGTGCTCGGCGACCAGCTGACTTCCCTGGTTGCCTGTCGAATATGGATGGCCCGCTTGTCAGATTGCATAATCTGGTCAAGGATGTCCGCCACTTACCAGTTCTTCCCCTATCTAAACCCCAAGGCCAAAGCAATCTCATAGACTAAGTCATAGGCTTCTCCATATAAATCTATGGGCATATCAAGCACATCCATTGCTGTATACCTTACTGAAGAATATTAAACAAATCCATTGCCGGATTTTACTCTGTTTTCTACACACAGTGGGGCTTTACCATGGCGACTGCTCTCAGATTTTGCTTTGTTCTAGCGTTGATGACTGTATGGGTAAGCACGAGTGCGAACCCTGATGGAGCATTACAGCCTGATTACTATCAGTGGACATGTCCACAGGCGGCAGCCATTATTTCCGCTGGAGTTCAGAGAGCCGCAGCTCAGGAGGCTCGCATGGCTGCCTCTCTTCTTCGTCTGCATTTTCATGACTGCTTTGTTAATGTAAGTAACTGTGCAGATTTTCATGAGTTATATGCGGAGTTAGACTGATTTTCTTCCAAGTTTTTCGAAAAATCATGTTTAAATTTTTACTTTTGAAACAAATTCATATTCATATCATAGCATATCCATCAAATTTTCTCGACCGTTGTATAGTTGCTGATGTATATTTATTGATAAACATAATTTTAGACTTATTTTTCCCTTTTCGTGGTAGCTTCTCATATTATTATATATCTATATATCAGATTCACTCCATCAACATAGAGGTTGCCCATTCCCTGGTTTTCACTTAAAGTTCTCTGTAGCATCATGTTGGGCTAGCTACTTCACATATGGGTTTTGTTTAATACGCGTGGGTTTTGTTTAATACGTGTCTTTTTAATTGAAGAAATTGTTTCTGGAGTAACTCTTAAGTGTATATAGTTTTATTTGGGATAAGACTACAAGACCTATGGAAACTAAAGTCCCTGCCTAACAATTACCTCACATCCCTGAAACTAAATTTTGCTTAAACTTTATATTCAGCTAAGTTCATTGTCATCCATTTTTAGTAGAACAGATGTTCTTAAAAACGATAACGATTATAATCCAGAGCTTTTTCCTTACATCAATTTCACTTGTTTAGTGTTTATTGGGGATCTTACAAATGGGTTTTGATTAATCTCTATATGCAACAAGGTTCATTGTCATCCATTTTTAATAGAACGGAAGTTCTTAGTAGTGATTATGATCCAGAACTTCTTCTTTACATCAACTTCCCCTTATAGTGTTTACTGGGATCTTAGGTCTTATTTGAAGAATACGTACTCAGGGTTTTGTATGCCAAGTTTGGTTTCCTAGTAATGTAAAAGAGAGTTTGGTTATTAGATGGTATATTCAGAAATTAAAAGGAATCCATATAATACTTATGTTTTTTGGTCGGAGAAAGAAAAACAACCTAGAAGTTCACATATCAAGTCCTTTTAAATTTTGTTGGAACATTTATTTGTGGTTAGACTGGATTATAGTGGGCTTTATTCATTATTATGGAAGGTTTTTCTTTCAATCCAGGTTGAGTTTATATTAGAGCTAATTCTAATATAATATGGGGAAATTAGACCTATAAATTAGTTGTGTAAATGTAGGATAACAATTGTTATCAGGATTGTAATTAGTTGTCTAAATGTACGATAATAATTGTTATCAGGATTGTAATGTAAGATGTTGTCATTAAAATTGTATACTTTTGATGATGTTGATTGTAGATTCTTAAATATTTAGAAAACCAAAGGGGTATAGTTTGATTTCGTTCATGTCTAAATTGATTTCTGGAATATTCAGGAATTTGCCATAGACATAAAGATGGCTTTATTGTTTGTTTCAGCTGTTTATCACAGATTTTGATTTGTATACAGAACTTTATATTTCCTGAAGATAATATATTATGATTTTTCTTCTGAAAAAAAAAGACGGCCTTATTGTATAAACTAGGTCTATTCAGGAATTTGCCATAAACATAAAGATGGCTTTATTGTATAAACTAGGTGCAATCTGGTCAAACTTAAATGTTCCTTATTTTTTATCTCCACAATTAGCTTTCACTCTCAACCCCTCTCATCAAAATTTAAACTTCAAACAAAATAATAAACTAAACCCATACAAACCCAACTAATCTACTACTCATAATATGGATAAGAAGAGACAATTAGTTAATTTACCAAATTCAGTAAACTGTTACAGAAATTTCTCCGCATATGAAAACTATTTGTTCATTACATATTAATCAGGGCTAAATAAGCCTTAAATCTAGTGTTTTATGACACATTGAGACGTGCAAAGATTATCATTATAAAGAGACTTCAGTTTTCAGTCATATTTCATTAAATTCTAATGGATATTTGACAAAGAAATGGAAGTTATGTGCAGGGATGTGATGGTTCAGTGCTCCTGGATGACACACCGACTTTTGAGGGAGAGAAGACAGCAGCTCCCAACAACAATTCTATCCGTGGTTTCGAAGTCATAGATGCCATCAAAGAAGAACTTGAATCTGCATGCCCTGGAAAGGTTTCCTGTGCTGATATACTTGCAGTGGTAGCCCGGGATTCTGTGGTGTTGGTAAAATTTTATTGCCGTATTGCTCAAAATTTTATATTTCATAAGCTTGCATTTATCAAATTGGATATCTATTAAGATTATAGAATGACATCGAAGAGTTGTTTTCTGGTATGGGCAGACAGGAGGGCCATCATGGGAGGTGCTGTTGGGGAGGAGGGATAGCCTAACAGCAAGCAAAGCAGCGGCAAATAACAGCATTCCGCCCCCCACATCGGATATTACAGCACTCGTTGAAAGTTTTAAGGCTGTAGGCCTCACACAAAAAGATTTGGTCGTGCTCTCAGGTAAACCCATCTATTTATCTATCCATTTATCTGTACAAGAGATGCAGGAACACTATAAAGGATGGAGAGAAAAAAGATAATTAAATTAAATGGTTGGTACCATATTAGCACAAAAGATTATAGTGTAGAGTTTTAGTTGTTAAGCACTTTTTTAATGGGAGGTTACAGGGCGAAGCTTTTCGATATTTTGGGATTAGATTATGTTAATAAGCAAGATGTGATTTTTTCCAGTGGATTTTATTGAGATATTTCTTAAAAACAGAAAAACCATACTTGCTTTATCTATATCAAAACATTTATTGTTATTCCTCTAATCAGTATACCAGCAAAGGATCTAGAAACTGAGACCATTGATAAATTTAGAAGCTGGGAGCACTGCTAATTTTTTAAAAAATGGGTGTTTTTGATAAAACCATCGAAGAACTTGTTTTGAATAATTTTAAATATTAACCGACTCATATTTTTTGCAGGTGCCCATACAATAGGAAATGCACGCTGCCAAACATTCAGCTCTAGGCTCATGGGAGTCCAACCAGATGGAACTCTTCAAACAGAGTACCTAATATCTCTCCAACAACTTTGCACTCAGGGTTTTGTTATTAATAACAACACTCTAGCTTCATTAGATTTGGAGACCCCGGTAACTTTTGACAACCAGTATTATGTGAATCTACGTTCTGGTGAAGGTTTACTGAAAACGGACCAGCTGCTCTTTTCCAATGGAACAGAATACACGAGGGATTTGGTGCAACTTTACATCAAAGGCCAGAAGGAATTTTTTGAACAATTCAAAAAGTCCATGGTCAAGATGGGAAATATTAAACCCCTGACTGGGACAAATGGTGAGATTCGTAGCAATTGCAGGTCCATTAATTCACGTTCATCGGCATGAGCTATACCCATAACAAGTTTTATATAGACCGTATACAATATATCTGTATACGCAATATATAATGTGACAGAAATGTATGAAGTATTGTAATATTCTTTGAAGCACATTATTAAGCAGGTCATAGAGGAATTGTGGCAGACCGTATTTTGATTTTTGATATTGAATATGTTTTTTATTTTGAATATAAAAGGGTTTTTCGAAATATAAAAAATAAATGTTTTAAGATATATGAAATAAATGTGAATTTTATTTTTATACGTCAAAATGTAAAGTTAGTTTTGGGGTGGTTTAATTGGTAATGTTTGTAAAAATGAAGTGTAAAGTTAGTTTTGGGTGGTTTAATTGGTAATGTTTGTAAAAATGAAGTGTAATGTATCAAGAGCTTTAAGGTTTGAATTTCCTTATTCATCTGTGTATATGGAGGCATTGGTAGGATCTATGACCAAGTCATGCAAGTATTGTTGATGATTGTTTATTTTTTTAGACTTTTATAAACCAACTCCTCCAATCTCGTTATGACATCTAGATAATGAGACATTGTGCTTGGAATTTATAGGTTTATATTTTTGTTTTTGTGTTTTTTTTTAGTTTATAAAGCATAAAATAAAAGAGAAAATTTATTATATGCATTATAAATCATTTACAACAGCTACATGATAAGGAAGTATATATATATATATCTCAGATTCACTTGAAGCAACCAGCTAGTCATAATTTGGGCTTGGAGACCCTGAATTATGTAGAGCATAAGTTGCAATTAATAACATGGAACATAGAGAAATTTCTAAATTAAAATATGTAGCAAAACGTAGATATGCAAAATCACAAAATTGTAGAAAATGATGGCTCATTTTATTAATTCTAAAGAGTACAACCAAATCCTGAAAAGGCAAGCTTGCGACAGCTTTTGACTAGTCCTATCACAAACTACTACAAAGCAAATTAAATCATAAACAATAGCTCAAGAAACAAGCAAAAGTGGCAGGAGATTGAAATCCTTTGTAATATGAGTAGCTTGTTTTTTACAAAAACATAGCTGTTAGCACTCGTAAAAAATAACCAAACCTTCAAACAACAATAAATCAATACGAAAGACACAAGATAAATGAAAATCTCCTTAAAAATATTAATGGAGTCACCTAGCTTGTCTCCCCTTGGTGAGATAACTCTGTTGTCGCCATCAATATTAGTCTCTAACTGATAAGAAATTAAAAGTAGATGAGGAATGACAACCAAAAATTGTATAACATACCTCTCTTCCTAGTTTTCTTTCAATGTCTTCATAGATCCTTCCTCCTTATAAAGGGTTCCAAAATAGTTTGTGAAGTTCCCTTGTTTTAAAGATGGTATTTAGTTTGATTTCTAATCTAATTGATTAGTAAATATGAGGGACGCTCTAAAAGAAATAGTTAATAAACTACTTTATGAAATTTACTTTTTAGTTTTAAATTTTGACTCTAGTAGATGGGAACCTAACCCTTTATTTGATTCGATTGGGTTTAATAATTTTTGTCTTCAAATATATAAGTAAAGAGGTTATGTGGAGCCTCATATAATCCAAATAAAAACCATAACAATATAATTATATAAAAAGTATATCCATACTAGGTGTGCAACCAATCAAAAAACATGCTACATCACTAAACCTTCCCACATATAATGTCAATCACAAATTAGCATATGACTACCTTTGTTCCTATTCATGAAGCTCATGCTCAAAAAAAATTCACAAAATTACTTGTTTGTAATCAAAGATATGGAATCTATCATTAGAAAATGAACAATAATATGAGTTTTCAACACCGTAATAGGAAACAAAATTGAATAATGAAAATGGATAACATTGATACAAATTAATAGCCTATTGTGAGCCCACATAGAACTGACAAGGAGCCATTCAAAACCAAAATTGAAAAGGGGGTAGACAAAGAAAATATAGTTGCTCGACTAGTCAATCGAAATATTAGTATATATACAAGACACCATTGTAGAGAAGGAGTTTAAATGACAATGTTCATATAATCCCATTGTGACAGAAACACTAAAGACTCATAGAATGAGCTTGTTTATTACATTACAAAGAACATACATTTATACAAAATCCACTACAGTGATTCACCTACTGTTATTTATTATTTATCTAAATCCGCCGACTATAGCCATTCTACGTTGACTGACATTGATGACTCGTCGGCTATTTCCATCATACGATCAGACGTGATTAATGGTCTAACACGTCCCCTTAATCACGGCGACCTAAACTTTAACTTGCCTGCTGGTTTAAGTCTCAGCTAGGCTTACAACAAAACATTTCATTTTTGCCTTCTTATTAAAGGGTCCATGCTTGTTCCTTTTCCTTTGCTAGTGCAGTTTCATCTTCACCTTTATTGTCATAAGATAGTGATTGAGTTTCTCCTTTCTTGATTGCAGGGTAACATTCTTTGTGTTCAACATTGCTTCTGGTTCTTGGGACTTATACTTGTCCTTAATGTTTGCAATTTTTTCAAGTTTTGTTGCTTCTTTCTGATTGTCAATATCTGCACACTCAAAAACAATGTTAGATTCATAAAAAAAACCATATTGATTTTTGTCATCATGCTCTTTGGAAAGAGCTTTGCTTCCTTCATTTTTCTTTGCTGACATAGTTGATTGATTCATGTCTTCAACCTCTTTCGTCAATTCTGTTGCTGCAAACATGTTGTCCTGCATTTGATTTGTGTATGGAGGTAGGCAACTCCTCTCACCAAACAACAACTCATCAATAAGATGTTCTTCATGCATCATATTCAACCACTCATCATAGGACACATAATTGTCATCAAATTTGACTTCATAAATCTCTGCATCATAGAGAGTTTCCTTAATATCCTATATTACTCTATTGTCAACTAAAGACATACTTTTAGCCTTAATTCCAGCTATGATGCTTTCAACACAATCACCTTTAGAGACAACTCCTACATCAACTTCAGCTTTCTCACTACCCTCCATATTGTATTTCATTTCAAGAATATCCCCAAATATTTTTGCATCACATATTTCACCAAATTCATACAAAAGACTAGACAAAATATTTTCATCTAAAGTTGATATGATGAGAAACAATGCTACTGCATCTCTACTTTTATCAATGGCATTTATGGAAATTCCTTGAACAAATTGCCATAAATTTACTGAACCAAACAATCCCTCCATTTTTATTGCCCAAAGTTTAAAACTTTTACCTAAGAAAATTGGTAGAATTGGCATTAATCATTTTAGTATTGCATTAATGTCTTCAAATTCTTCTATCTGATTCAGATTTACTTTTGGTTGAAGCATTTCATATTCTTATGCAACTATTTCCTTTTCATTCTTTCTCCTCACCTGTTTCAATTCTCTCTGACACTGTCTCCTCTGTTGATCCATCACTCTACCATAGAGTCAAATTCAAAATAATTTGCAACTGAGGCTTCGCTACAGGCTCTTTCACAGTAGAAATATTTTATTCGTTGATTTTTGAAAAAGGTTCAAGGTACCATGCTTCTGAATATCCTCCGACAATCCTTCATAGGCTAGCTAACAACTCACTGGCAAGTCAATTGCAGTGACTTATAAAACTCCATTACCTTCTACAGGTAGCTCCTCATCACTGCAGCACTTAACACAATCTTCTCACACACAGTCTTTCAACAACAATAGCTGTTCACAGCATCTATAGCCCTCGGTGCCCCTCTACGCTCTTCCTTAGCTCTCCTCGGCCCTCCAGGCTCCTCCACGCTAGGGTCTTTCAACACTCACATATTGGATCCACGCAGACAGCAAATCCACACTTAGCCCACTAGCAATGCAACGTCCTCCAAACACTTGTTGATGAGCAGCAAATTTTGCAGGCCACTTCTCCTCACAGCCTTTGCTTGCTGCTTCTCAAGGCAGCTCCTCCTCTGATCCAGGTGGATATTGGTGGCCACCTGCTAAGTCCACCTGGACCCCCACCATTGTTCCTCTTAGCATTTTCAGTTTCCTTAATTATAGCGCAGTTTACTATTTTTAGCAATTTTTTGGGTCCTAAACTTCCGGAGCCGTTTTGAGGCCCTAAACGACATTTTTTGGGAAATCTATCGCCAGCAATTTTCTGTCAAAAAATCGTCTTTTCCGTCGTAGTCCTCGGAGAGATCTTTCCAATGGGCTATCATGCATGTCAAACAGAGATAATACGACCAATTCGCGACCCCGGGAAGTTGGCTATCCAACTCACCCCAAAACGAGGCCCACAATTTGGTGTTTCATCTTCTAGGGTTAGGTTTTGGGATGTGAAGGGATTTCCATTGTTTCTCAATAATAAATAGGCCTTCGAGCCTCATTGTAACACAGTTCAGAACAGTTCAGAGGCATGTAGCCACCACATCTCTTCTCAGAGATAAGCTACCATCGCCCTAGCTGGATTATTTCCATTACTGTTTGTAAGCATATTTCAGTGTTTTATATTAATGAAATGAAGTATTATTTCCGCTGCATATCTGTGTTTATGGTTATCTCTGTAATTTGTTGCGTTCCTGTTTAAATCCAGATCAGTGGTATCAGAGCGGTCTGCTTTTTCTCTGTTTTTCTTTACATGTCCCCAACGAGGTCGGGATATAAGGAGTTAGGGCTTGAACTGGTCGAACCTTTGCAAGACCAGCCTCGCAAATCCCGACGGCCTCCCATGGTGGATGAGAAGAAAGATGAGGGGGCAGGAGATCCTATCAAAATCTTGCTCGAAGAAGCCCTCGAGCGACAACGGAACGCGATGATGGACAGCTTTGCCCAGATCCTTCAGCGGCTACCCAGAAGCGACACGTCGGCTTCCAGTAGCTACTCTGGAAATGCCACACCCTTTAAGGTACAAGTTAATTTTGAAATCCCCATATTCGAGGGTCAGATAGACGCAGGTGCCGTAGATAAATGGTTAAATTTGCTAGAGGGTTATTTCTCTGTTCATGAATTTTCGAGTTGGGAAAAGATTGTTTTCGCTCTTCTCAAAGCAGCCCCCCATGTCAAGGACTAGTGGGAAACCTACTACGAGTAGAAGGATGAAAATACCAGCTCACTATTCTCGGCTGCACCCACCTGGAATTCATTCCGGGATGCCATCAAGGAGCAGTACTACCCTGTCGGAAGCTATGAGGATGAATACATAAAGTGGACCACGCTGCGACAGGGAAGGGACCAAGATGTGTCGGAGTTCACCAATCTTTTCCATACCCTTCGCACAAAGTTGGGTATCAAGGATATGGAGCAGCATTTGATACTCAAATACCGTGGTTGCCTGCATAAGTACATCCAGGAAGAAATAGAATTCCTGAACATCTCCTCGCTAGGCACAGCATACCGATATGCTGTCAAGGTCGAGCAGAAGTTTAAACAAAAGAGGCCAGACTTTGGATCTGCGAATCCGAAGCAAGGGAAAGGTGCCCCTAAACCACAAAACAAAGGACAAAGCCAAGGCGGAACAACGCAAGACAACCCGCAAAAGATGCAAGTAAAGAATAACGCTACAAAGCCGAAAAATGACACAGGGAAATGGTGTGAGTTCCATAAGAGCTCCACTCACAACACAAGTGAGTGTCGGGCCAAGCAGTCACTGGTGGCTGAGCTAAAGGTTTCAGAATCAGATGCATGTTCTGACTCTGAGTCAGAACCCGACAAAGGGAATGACAAAGGGAAGAAGATCATTGATGCAGATCCCAACACCACTGTTGCTACCGCCAAGATCCACAAAAATGAACCTGAAGATCCAGAGGAGGAGGAGCGTCTCTTCCACTCCTAGATGTGGGTAAAAGGCTCCCCACTACAGTTCATTGTCGATAGAAGGAGCCAAAAGAACCTCATTTTGGCAGAGGTCGTGAAGCGGTTGGGCTTACCGACCACAGCACATCCACAACCCTACACCATCAGGTGGCTTCACCAAGGACGGGATCTTCGCATGAGCTAGCAGTGTCACCTTCCATACAACATCAAACCCTTCACGGATGAGGTATTGTGTGACATTGCTCCCCTTGAAGTTTGTGATGTATTATTAGGACAACCATACTTGTGGAAGCGACATGCTATGTATGAATCAAGGCCCCATGTTGTTATCATTACATTGGGAAATAAGTTGTACAGGATACCAGAGGTAGCACCACCTACCGCCATCTCTTTGATTACTGCAAAACGATGCAGTAAGCTCATTTCCAAAACTGGGAAATTTGTCTTCCTGATGATACGCCCTCAAGGAAATAAGAAGACGGTGGCCACAACCTCCAGACAGGGCCCCTTTGCACGACAATTACAGATGGACAAAGTCATGGAGGAGTGTGAGGACATCTTCACCTCCCCTACAGGGGTTCCTCTGCACTGTCAGGTCAAGCACTCCATCGATCTGACCCCAGGTGCGCCGCTACCCAATGGACCAATTTATCGGTGCTCCGTTCTAGAGAATGATGAAATCAAGAGGCAGATTCAAGAGCTTCTGTAGAAAGGTCACATTCGTCCAAGTTCATGTCCTTGTGGGAGCCCGATCATGTTGGTACAGAAGAAGGATGGGACTTGGAGACTCTGTATTGACTATCAGGCGTTGAACAAGATCACTATCCGTAACAGGTACCCGATCCTGCGGATTGATGACCTCCTGGACCAACTAAAGGGGGAAAAATATTTCAGCAAGATCGATCTGAAGTTAGGATATCACCAAGTACCAATCGAATCCTCTGATGTGTGGAAGACTGCCTTCAAAGCCAAGGAGGGCCTTTTTGAATGGTTGGTGATGCCTTTTGGATTGACGAATGCTCCTGAAACCTTCATGAGGCTAATGGATGACATCTTGCGACCATTCACCAACTCATTTGTAGTGGTATACTTGGATGACATTCTGATCTTCAGCCAGAGTTGGGAAGAGCACCTCCACCACATACGACAGGTACTCCAAACACTGCGGCAACACAAGCTATGTGCCAATTTGGAGAAATGCACTTTTGGCATGACCCAGGTTCAATATTTGGGATACATTATTGATGAACAGGGGGTGCATGTGGATCCATCCAAAATCCAAGTCATTCGGGATTGGCCATCTCCAACCACTCTGACAGAGCTCTACAGCTTTCTAGGTCTTGCCAACTTCTACCATAGGTTCATGTTGGGGTTTTCTCATATCATTTGGCCCGTGAGTCAAGTCACCAAGGGAGGAGCGAAAGCAATTTTTTTTTGGTCTGAATCTCAACAGAAGGCATTCACAGAGCTGAAAGATCGCCTTTGTACAGCACCAGTGCTCGCATTACCAGATTTACAACAACCATTTGAGGTCGAGACAGATGCCTCTGACTATTCTATTGGGGCAGTCCTTACTCAACACGGGCATCCAGTGGCATATCACAGTGAAACACTTTCAGACACAGTCCGGAAGTATCCCACTTATGATAAAGAGATGTATTCCATTGTGTAGGCCTGTCGACAATGGAAGCATTACATTTTGGGGAAGGAAACGGTCATCCACACAGACCACCGACCCCTGCAGTTCATACAGACCCAAGGGAAATTGCAGAATGATCGCCATCAGAAGTGGTCTACATACCTGCAACAGTTCCATTTGAATATCAAGTATAAGAAGGGCAACACCAATAATGTTTCAGATTGCCTCAGTCGGCCACCGATCATGGCATTAACCACTGTGCTCAACTCTTGTGGGCACGAGACTTCTAATTGGTCACATCTCTACAAAAGCGACCTAGAATTTGGCCACACATACCAGACACTCTTGGAGGGTCGGCATGTTCCAGATTTTCACCTCCAGGATGCCCTGTTATGCCATCTGGGTCACCTTTGTGTTCCTTCAAGCGAGCGTGCCAAGATGATTTGGGAAGCACACTACAGTCGAGCTGCTGGGCATTTTGGGGTCGAGAAAACGGTGGCAGTACTACAAAAGTATTTCTATTGGCCGAATCTTCGACAGGATGTTGGGAAGTACATCAGATCATGTACTGCCTATGCCATTGCCAAACCGACCATCAAGAAGCAAGGCCTCTATACCCCGCTGCCTACCCCTAGTCAACCTTGGGAATCCATCTCCATGGATTACATGTTAGGCCTTCCTTCCACTAAGCATGGAAATGACTGTGTTTTTGTGGTTGTCAACAAGTTCTCGAAGATGGCCATTATGGCGGCCTGCAAGAAGAACATCACAGCAGAAGCCACTGCTAAACTCTTCTTTGAACGAGTGTGGGTGCACTTTGGGATCCCACAGTCTATCATCTCAGATCAGGACAGTCAGTTCCTCAGTACATTTTGGTCCAGTCTCTGGTCAATGCTCGACACCAAACTCACTAAGTCCACAGCCTTCCATCCTCAAACTGATGGCCAGACAGAGGTTGTCAATAGGATGATTGTACACATTCTGCGCATGTACAACTCAAAGCATCCACGCACATGGGACGAGAGCCTCACCTATGTTCATCACAGCTACAACCGAGCTCTTCACAGCTCCACTGGCCACAGCCCTTTTCAGGTGGGCTTGGGATTCCAGCCACTATGCCCCATTGATGTGGCCATGCCATTTGCAGCTACTCACACAGATTCAGCTCATGTCCAGTTCGAAACAAACAAGGAAACCAGCTTCATTGAGCACATCCAACATATTCGCCAACAGGTCCATGACATTCTGGAGAAATCAAATGCCAAGTTCAAGCAGCGACATGATCAACATCAAGTGCCACACAAGTTTCAGGTGGGTGACAAAGTCTGGTTGCATTTGCAAAAGGAACGCCTTACTGGAGCCTATTGGAAACTGAGACCACTCCGATATGGTCCCTACACCATTACTAAGGCTGTGGGAGACAATGCATTTGAACTCAACATTCCCCCATTCCTTGGCTTGCACCCAGTGTTCAATGTGGACCACCTTCGGCCATACTTTCCACCATTGCTAGACACATCCGACATTGCAGAACAACTCACACCCACAGAATTAAATCCAGATTGCATGGAACAAGCTGCAACTGATCGAATCATGGACACACAGATCAAGAATACTCGCCAACAGAATATTCAACTGTATCAAGTTGTCAAAGTAGGCCAACTCCTTCACAATGGCAAGTGGCTCACCAGGGACCAAGTTCAGCAAAAGTTTCCTCATCTCATGGAGGAACTCAATGCAATGGGGACCATTGCTTCCTAAGGGGGGAGGAATGATCCAGGTGGATATTGGTGGCCACCTGCCAAGTCCACCTGGACCCCCACCATTGTTCCTCAGCATTTTCAGTTTCTTTAATTATAGCGCAGTTTACTATTTTTAGCAGTTTTTTGGGTCCTAAACTTCCGGAGCCGTTTTGAGGCCCTAAACGACATTTTTTGGGAAATCTACCACTAGCGATTTTTTTTCTAAAAATCGCCTTTTTCGTCGTAGTCCTCGGAGAGATCTTTCCAACCGGCTATCATGCATGTCAAATGTAGATAATACGACCAATTCGCGACCCCGGGAAGTTGGCTGTCCAACTCACCCCAAAACGGGGCCCACAATTTGGCGTTTCATGTTCTAGGGTTAGGTTTTGGGATGTGAAGGGTTTTCCATTGTTTCTCAATAATAAATAGGCCTTCGAGCCTCATTGTAACACAGTTCAGAACAGTTTAGAGGCATGTAGCCACCACATCTCTTCTCAGAGATAAGCTACCATCGCCTTAGCTAGATTATTTCCATTACTGTTTGTAAGCATATTTCAGTGTTTTATATTAATGAAATGAAGTATTATTTCCGATGCATATCTGTGTTTATGGTTATCTCTATAATTTGTTGCGTTCCTGTTTAAATCCGGATCATCCTCGCCACTGCTCCTCCACTTACTAAATTTGCGGTGGCTGGTTCAAAACAGTCCATTAAACACAACTCGGTGCAAACACATCTTAGAAGCTTCACTTAGCAGATTCCTACTAAATCCTAGCAGCCACACCATCATACCACATCTTTTTCTCACACAGTTTCTAGCTGAATCTGGGGTTACCCAAATACCAAAAACCGAGTATGAACAACGCCCCTCACGGCTCCAATCTTCACATAGCAAAGCTACCACACTTCTGACTCGGGCATACCAGTAATATGCACCTCCTCCACATGAAGGCCCAAATGGGTTGTGAGCTCAATTCTCTTCACACAACAGCAACATTCACATGCCAATGCTCCTCAGGCCCATACTCTTAATTCTCTTCACACACAGCTTCTTTCACGTCCTCAAGCTTACATACAACTCAACCGCATTCTTTTTCTCAACTCAGCCACACTCTTTTTCTCTAGACTGTGAGACTCTCCAAACACAATGGCACATGACAAGAACTTTTCACTAAGAAGTTTTCCCATGGCAGCAAGAGCTCATGCTCTCTACACAGTAAGCAACTTCATGTTACAAGCAGCTTCAGTCAATAAGGAACACAATTTACTCTCACAGAACACAACTTTCATGCACAACAAGAGCCACACTGCTCCGCCTCACCTCACAGCCAGCTCTGTGACCTCACAGCTCACCTGAGCTCTGATACCATGACAGAAACATTGAAGACTCATAGAATGAGCTTGTTTATTACATTACAAAGAACATACATTTATATAAAACCCACTACAACAATTAACCTACTGTTATTTATTATTTATCTAAATTCGCTGACTATAGTCGTTCTACGCCCACTAACATTGATGACTCACCGACTATTGCCATCATATGATCAAATGTGATTAATGGTCTAACACATTGTTCATGAACAATTCGTATGAGATAATATTTAAAAATGTGGTATTTTGAATCAGTTACGAATGCAAATAGTAGAGAACATGTTATGAACAAAGAACCAATATAATCATAGCAAGGAAGTAGTTAAAAATGACCATACAATTGGAAACAACATTGTCAAATATGCACCTAATAATTTGAGAAATAGAATGGGGATTTAACATTTTTTTTTTTTTTTTTTTTTTGTATGATGAAGGGAAAAGGAACAAAAATATATCCACACAACCTTCTCTATGTTTTTTTCCCCAAGGCTTCATGGCCTCAAGGGCTCCCACGAGTGGTAGTATAAATTAGTTTTGAATTAATTTAGGTTTTTAACAAATTTATAAAAAAATACAATAACCATGGTCATACAGTGTTTGGAACGAAGATAAAAACTTAATTAACTCTTTTTCGAACATAATTGTAATGGTTACCAAAACCATATATCACACGGTTAAGATTAATCATGAGTGCCCAAAAGAATATATCAATAACATCAATGCAATCTAGGTTTTCACTGAAATAAAAGCAAGGCAAAGATGCTTAGCTTGACGTGGTAAACTATAAAAAGTATAATTTTAAAACGAGTTAGTGCTCGGTGATGTATCCCAATGGTTTTCTTCAAGGGAATTGGACCATTGTGTGCAGGGAAATTGACCAAAATGAAGAAAATAAATCTTAAAACCATACGCAAAGATTTCACAAAGTAACGAAAATATGTCGATATATGAACAGAGTAAAGTCTTCTCTTTTAAATGCATAAAAATACTAAAACATTGACAACTAAATTCTAGGTTGTAAACAACCATACCAACGCAAATCACATGAGCAGGAATAGGGTTTGCATAGGGAAGAAACTCAGAAAAATCTCAATTTGTCGATGAAAGAAAACGAGTGAAAGGCATACCTAGCAAGTAACAATGCTTGAAAATGAAAATTCAGTTGTTGGGTTACAAAATTGTGCTTTGTTTATCATCATCCACGTCTTGAACATGATTTTTTTCCGAATTACAATTACAGGGAGTTTGCATTTGAGGACTAGAACAAGAGAAAACCTTTTGAATGCTCGAGAAAGAAAAAGAAAATAGGTGCATGGCTCAAAGTGATAGAAATGATAATGGGTAAATGAAACTACAAAGATAAAAATTGGTCTATTAACGAGCTCAAAACCTAGTTTAAGGCTTCATATTTCAAGTCATTTGACTGACAGAACATGAACCAGATTAAGCAATCCAACGAGATAAGATGTGATGACAAGGAGATGCGACACAAAGGCTACAAAATCAAAGTCTTCAAATTCCATTGAAAATAAGACGAGAGCATAGAGCTCGTCTTCCTAATTCTAATAGGGTAAACAACACTTCAATTCGAGTTCATATTTGAAAGTTATGTTCAGTCAACATTTCAGTAAAACTACAAAAAAGTTAAAGTCAAAAGTCAACTAAAGGGTGCCACGTGGCACTCCCACAAGTTGCCACATGGAAGCCCAATCAACAGACTAGTTGGACCATAACAGGTGATGTGGCAATATCATAAGTCAACACATGGCATGTAGGTGATAGAAGTGGCATATGATGTGGACCAATGAGAGCCTACCACATGACACCTCAAATTAGGCTTATGTGGCCTTGATGTGGTGCAACCTCCATTTTTGTCTTATTCTAATGGTTTTTGGAGTCGACATATGTTTACCATATATTATATGGTTTGAAAATTATATTAGAACCAAAATTGGAAGTCCATGGGTTTTGAACCCACAATCTCCCCAACAACAAGTAACTTATATGACTATGCCAACCATTATGTGAACCACACACTTTGTCTTATTCACCCTCACACTTTGTTATAAAATGTCATTCAAATGATTCAAAGGGAACCATGGAGAATAATGGAGAATACATGAGAGATGAGGGTGCAAGCATGGCAATGAAGTCATGAATCTCAAGAAGATTCTAGGAATACGGTTAGAGTATATGTTAGAGAATATTTCAAAGAATATTCTCTATGAGGAATCTTTGAGATTCCCAGGGAGCTCAAATTTGACCGAGTCCAAAAGGGGTCAAGTTTACAATCATATTTCACGAATTTCCACCAGGAATTCAACCGTGTAGTCTATTTCTTTAGCAAATGTATGCATTTTCAAGCCATTCCTTAAAATGGAGGTATAAAATGCATTGATACCATGTCTTGTTTTGATTTTTACTAAGCTAATGATTTTATGTTGAGATCCTTGTTTTCCATTTTATTGGAGTATGTTTGTATGCCACTTCATGTGAGAGTTTGTTATTTTGTCATGTTGAAGGAGAGCTTTTATGAATGAGAGTTCTTATAGAAGAACATCTCGTGGAGAGACATGACACTCTAGATAAGGGAGTTATTCCTTGTATTCACAAAGAATACATCATGTACTCATCATCATTTTGCAACATTTAATGAAGCGGCCTCCCCACTCTTGACATTGGCCCTGAAGACATAATCCACACTAGGTGAACTCCTTTATCAACTTGTCTGTGTTATTTGATTTGATGGTTGTCTTTTTTATTCTTCTTCTTTAAGTATGCACATGTGGTTTTTCATAGTCTTTCACATGCAATTCTCCTAACATCACATAAGTAAAAGATCTTGGTTAATTCAAGTAGCTAAGAGAATCTAAATCAAGTTTGATATCAAAGTGGTCTTCTTGTTGATGAGAATTGTGAGCATCAATAATAACCAAAGGTTGAAGGTGAAACAAGAAAGAAAATGGAGGATTACAAAGATCTCTATGAGACCTTCTATAGGATGGAAAACATGGTAGATATAATGTATGCAGATTATGAGGAGAAAATGGAAAAAGAGGAACATGAGAAATAGAAAGCAGAGGATGATGCCCCATCTCCATATTCAAGAGTATTATTTTTCTTCATCTTCTTCTCATCATTCAAATGAAGAGATCAACGAAAGCCTTCAAACAAACAATGCTAAATTGAGGAGACTTTTACAAGAAGCAGAGATTGTAGCTTCAATTACAACCACGGAAGAGGCCTTGGAAAAGATGAAGTGCAACAAAGGCTTAGTGAAGCCATCATTACTTGCTTCAGAATCAACAACTGAGGTAAACAATGTTGATAGTTATTCAGTTTAATTTTCACGTAATGTTATTTCTGTTGGAAGACTTGAGGTACCCATTTCAGGATTGGGGTACACTAAAGTATAATTCTCAAAGGCAGCAAAAGCAAGGGGTTCTTTAGACAAAGAATCCAAGGCATTTTCGAAATAATTAAGGAAATATAATCATGGGAATACATCACAACCTTCCCATGACAATGCACATTACAAAGGAAAAGCTAAGGCAAGCTCTCATTACCAAGATTGCACCAGAGACAACCAATGAGGTATAAGAAGTCTCAATATGATACTATTCCTTTTGATTATAGGCAGATTGTTAATGATGAGAAGAAATTGTGGCATAGACAACCATGTAGTTTTTGTGGCTTGTATAACCATGTGGTTACAGAGTGTTGGAAGAGAATGGCAACAAGGAAAAAGATAGGACATGAAAGGCCGTCTCCACGTCTAAGAAGGAAGAAGGTTAAATAGGTATGGAGGAAGACAAATATTTGTAGTCATAGTGGACATCAAAGAATGACATGTTAGGAGATCCATCCAAAGCAACGTCCTAAGAAGGAAAAAGCACCTGCAAAGGAACTACCTGGTAAAGTTGTTCAACAAGCGAATCAACTCCATAATCATGACCCATTCACTTTGTTAAGTGAAATATGGTTTTATTAGATATAGTAGCTTTTTATGGCCGCATTTTTGTAAATCATGTGTTATGAAATGATTATAAAAGTGATGATGTTTTTTCCATCACTTATGAAAGAATCATGATGATGATTTTGGCATTTTTGTTGATAGAAGGGGTATTGCTTTCTATTATGATTATGATGTAAACTTGACCAAAGAGTGTGTTATAAACTCTTGGCAAGTATGAGGTTTTCTTCTGTTATGTTTAGTCTTTTAAGGGAACATGTATTTTGCAAAGATGTACTATAGGTTTGCATAGAGTACAGGTGTCGGTTCATCACTTATGGTTGCAAAATACAAAGGTGGATGAAAAGGAAGTGTGGCCTATTGGGGAACTTGTTGTGCAGATGAGGGAGTAGAACAAATTATAGATTGTGTTCATGCTCTTGGAGGACCAAAATATCCTAAGTGGGGAGGAATGATCTAGGTGGTTCGAGAAAGGCCCAAAACTCAAAGTATTTGGATTTTGTTGAAAATAAGATGAGAGCGTAGAGATTGTCTTCCCGATTCAGATGATGCAAACGATGCCTCAATCCAAGTTTGTATGTTAAAGTTATTATGTGTAAAAGTTTCAGTCAAAGTGGTAAAAAGTCAAAGTCAAAAGTCAACTAGAGGGTACCACGTGGAACTCTCACAAGATGGCACATGGAATCTAATCAACAGACCAGGTGGACGAAAACAGGTGATGTAGCAATATCACAATTTGACAGATGGCATGTAGGTGATAGAAGTGGCATAAGATGTGGACTAATGAGAGCCTACCCCATAGCCCAATCACATGGTGCTACATGGCACCTCAAATTAGGCCTAAGTGGCCTTGGAATGGTGCAACCTCCATTTTTTTCTTATTCTCGTGGTTTTTGGAGTTGTTACAATATGGACATACGTTTACCATATATTATATGGTTTGAAAACTATATTAAAACCAAAATTGCGAGTGCATGGATTTCGAATCGAAAACCTCCCCAACAAAAAGTAACTTAATATGACTATGCCAACCATTATTCCAACCACACACTTTGTCTTATTCACCCTCACACTTTGTTATAAAATTCCATTCAAATGGTTTAAACGGAACCATGGAGAATGATGGAGAGTACATGAGAGATGTAGGTGCAAGCAGGCCAATGAAGTCATGAATCTCAAGACTATTCTAGGAATATTGTTAGAGCATATGTTGGGGGATATTTTAAACAATATTCTCTATGTGGAATCTTTAAGATTCCTTGAGGGCATAATTTTAAAGGTGTCAGAAATATGTCAAATTTATACTCATTTTTTCATTTTTTCACAAGGAATGTGATGGTGTGATTACTTTCTTCATTTTAGCATTTGAATATCAACCAGCCCACATAAGATAATGTTTGACAAATCTTTTAGATTCCTGGGGAGCCCCAATTTTACCAAGTCAGAAAGGGGTCAAGTTTACAATCAGATTTCACAAATTTTTGCCAGAAATTCAATTGTGCACTCTGTTATTTAGCAGAGGTGCACATTTTTAGGGCATTCTCGAAAGTGGAGGTATAAGATGCATTGATGACATGTCTTCTTTTGATTTTTTCCGAGCTGATGATTTGATGTTTAGATCCTTCTTTGCCATTTTTTTGGAGGATCCTTGTATACCACTTCATGTAAGAGTTTTTTATTTTATCATGTTGAAGGAGAACTTTTATGAGTGAGAGTTCTTATAGAAGAACATCTCGTGGAGAGAAATTCCACTCTATATAAGGGAGTCCTTATATTGATAAAGAATACATCATCTTGCAACATTTAATGAAGCAACCTTCCCACTCTTGACACTAGGTCCGCAGACGTAACTCACATCAGGTCAACTCCATTAAAAACTTGTATGTGTTATTTGATTTGATGGTTGTATTTATGTTTCCTCTTTTTTAAAGTATTCACATGTGATTTTTCATACTCATTCACATGAAATTATTCTAACATCACATAAGTAAAAGATCTTATTTAATTATGATAGCTAAGAGAATCCAGATCAGTCATAATGGAGCATCGCCTAGGGGAAAAGAAAGTATTAAATATTCCTTCGAAGTCACAATTATACATCATACGTGAGGAGATGAGTCAATGTAAAATGATGTAATAATAACTTAATTGAGCTAGCAAGATTGTAGATAGGAGGGAATGTAAACTTCCAGATCATCGTTGGTTCATTAACTAGCACTTTTACCTTATTAAACATTTCTTTCAATGATGAAAACAATATATTACGCTGCATGCCAAATCCCACGAAGATCACTAGTCATTTATTATCCATAATCCCAAATATAATCCCAATCAAAATAATGTCAATCGATTTCTGACAACTATCAAGTCACTTCTATGTGATGACAGGATAGATATAACATTACAATATTAATCTTCAAATATTATATCATATACAATGCATTATATCTATATATATATATATATATATATATATATATATATATATATATATAAACAATTTAAAAGTTGTTCTCTCTCCATGCCCATTCAAGCTTTGATATTTAATTTATATCACATGCCCAGTGTTGTAGCAACAAATTAAAAAGTTCGATCATTACACAGATATATATCACATGTACACCATATATAACCAACCTTTAAAACCATGATATGAGCCTTTGCATGTTATGAATACCCTCTTTTAACATACATATATATTATGCATGAGATAGAGTAAACAAATTATAATCTAGCGCATGAAACATTTGGCTAACTATACAGATATAGAGTCATGTGTGTAAAAATCCTCTAGGTACTATCATTTCTGTAACTCATGTATATAATACATGTATATTTAAGGCTCAAATGGTTGTAGCATATAGAGACCTCCAACTCTTAGATAATATATAAATCTTCTATATAGTCATGGCAACATATTTTGATATCTTGTTTAGGCCATCCAAGAAAATTATTTTCTTCAAAATATCAATGGATTCTCTTTAGGAGAGGGTCCCACCTATTAGGTTAATATTATTAATATTTTAGTGGCAAGGTAATTATTAGTTATGGATAACTATAATGGTTTGTATAAGTTAACTAACATTGACAACCGTCAATATTGGTGACTCTACAGAGAGACTTGCTGGAAGCAAGTCATAACAAAGTATCTCTGGTTGAAATAAACATGACTTTATTGTAGAAGAGTAGGATGCAGGTTGTCATGGGGATAGGAATCAAGATTTGTAAGATTCATTATGTAGAGAGCATACCTTGAGGTGTATTATGCAGTTAATGATAAGGTTTGAACATAACCAAAATGAACCAATTGAAGATAAGCATCATAGATTTCTAGCATACTGTAAGAGATTATTACTATAGAGGGGTTAATGATGCGAGTTTATAATTTTTAGAAAACAACAACCTTGAAATAATATGTTTGCGTAATGATTTGTTGCCAATAGTTCCTTGCTATTGTATAGAAGAAAAAAGTAGTAAAAAGTAGTGGAAAAATAGATATCAGTCAAAAGAAAAACATCAATTTGTAATAAAGAAAATGTAAATGCATAAATAAGACGAACGAATAAGAAACATAAAGGAAGCATAAACTACATGAAGTAACAGAAGAACAAAACATGTAATAAAGCAAGACTAAATCTAGAGGAAAGAAATCTCAAAATTGTGGCTTAAAAGTAATCCACGTAACATTAAAGTAAAGCAGAGCATGACATGATGTTGCAAGCAAAAATAAGCAAGAAAGAAAGTATTTTTTTATGTGTTCTTATATGTGTACATATTTGAGATTTTAGGACTGACTAATGGTCATAAAGGATGAAATTGAGCATATAAAAATGTGTCTTAAATTCTACATCCAAGATTAAGGGCTTGTTGGGTGGCATTCAAGTAAAAATGATCACCATACCAATCAACGAGTGTGAGTGGAAAATACTTTGGCTTAACAAGAAGCCAAAAGAATTGTTGGCTGTAACGCATAACTTGCTAACCTACAAGTGTGCATTTTCATATGCAAATAATACTAGAATAATAGTAAGACTCATGCAAAAAAAGATTAGGGCTCATGTCAAGGGGAGTATTGATGCAATATTAATCATACCTTTCGTCCCAAATACAAGGGAGCATGAATGCATGGCATGTTTCAACTGAAAGAACTAAAGGAGTGTCTTCAGAGTGAAGAACATAATATTCCTTCTCATCTTCATTAAATAATATTTCATCATCTATATCATAAGTGTGGGAATCATTATCATTATTTAAAGAGGACATTTCTCCTTCAAGCTCATGAAATAACATTACATCATTCTCTATGTGATGACATGGGTTTGATAATTGAGACTCGACTCTTTATAAGAAAGGACATCATCATGGAGGGGTTCATTAAAGGGTGCATTACCTTCCATGTCATGGAAACACTTATTAGAATCAAATTTTGACTCACTTTCATCATACTCATCACATTTAAAACTGCGACTAGGATAAAGAAGGTCAAAAATACCTTAGGACCAAGCTAATCATTGCATATGGGATATTCATTAAATAATGAATCTTCAAGCATATCATTGCATCATTAGTAAATACTAAAGTTAGAGCAATATTCATCATAATAGTGAAAAATAACCTTATCATTGGGATGAAGAGGGGATATGCAAGGTTTAGGATTGAGGTTATCATCGCTTATGTGAGGTTCAAGATCTTCTTGAAAGAGAAAGTCATCAAATGGATAGACATGAAATAGGGTTTTGGATCAGTCAAACAGGGATCAGTAACAACCTCCTCACATGGATTAGGAGCCACTATTTCAAAACCCGTATACTCCCATCCATCAAAAGAAACATGATTTTCCTTCTCTAGCCTATACTACCTCTTTGCTTCACAGAGTGTTACACAAGTTGTAGGGTCATGGGTAATCTCACAAAAACTAAACCAATGTTCAAAATTTGCAAATAAAGGAAAATCACTGATGAATTTATTGAAGATAGCAGACCTAAGAAGATCAGGGTTCCAATATTCTACCTCTCTAAAGAGCATAAGGGTGAATGCATGAATATGGGTTACAATTTTTGGCAAGCATATGGGTTGGGATGGAGAAAAAAAGGAACTTGATTAAGAAATAGTTTACCCCCGATTAAGCTATAGCTCAATCGAGACCTTCGAACCATAAACTCCCCATTTTGTTTTCGACAGGAATTAAAAAAAAAAAATAGCTCGATTGAGGGTTTATTTTTAATCCCGTGCAATCGACAATTTGTTAAACCCTCACTTGAGATATTTAAAATTTTAACTTAAGAGCTTCATCGAGCTTTTTAAGTGCTCGATCAAGCTGTTGAGGGAAAAAAAATAGTGTTTACCTCCCCTTCTACATATTTATCTACAACACCATTTTATACCCTAACAAAATCTAGGAAATTGTTTTCATTAAGTAGTGGAGTTGATCATGTTTGATTCATGAAGGAATCCTCTATCATATGGCATACGAATCTGAGAATTTTGAATTCATATGACATTTTTCATCTAATTTCTTTTAAACATAATGTTTGAATTTTTTTTGGACAATTTCAAAGGAGTTGAATTTAAAACCAATAACATAAAATATACAAAATTTCAAAAATTTCAAAAAATATAAATATCTTTTTTTACAAGTCATCTTCAAAAGGGTACCTTTTTTTTCTTTTTTTTTTTAAATTTAATCAATAGATAAATATATTACGTGAACATGTGTTTGCAAAAAATCTATTGAAATATTTCTTTGCCAACTTTGAAAAATAATAAAAACTATAGTTTTGCATAAAAAAACAAATTTTAATATGCATAACTTATCACTCTTTGTGAACACTAAGTTATGCTATGTGAACACACACAGACCTCTTAAGATGTGCAGAAACTTGCAAGGATGAGCATTTCATTTAATGGAAAATTGACAGATTATATGGCACTATTTGTTTTTGCAAAAAATATTATTAAGACAAAAAAATAATTTTCCACAAATTATCATTTTACTCTGAATCAAAATTCACAATGCTTATATGAATTGTGTGGGCTTCAATTCGATAATAGAGTAAAATATTGGAATTGTATCGCCACATTTGACCCAAAAGTGTAACTCATCTTCATGAATTCACCCATAAGGTGAAACAAATCGGAGGTAGTATGAAGTTCATAAATTCTTGTTGATCGAAATAAATTAAGGATTTTGTTAAAATGATCTTGGGAAGGCTTAGAATGAAAGCTAGAAAAGATGAAGCAAAGATGCCAAGTCAAACATATGACAAAGGCTTGCAAAGAGTTGTGCATGCTTTATAAGTGTTATCACTCAGGTTGTCCCTTGGCTCCCTAAGGGATACGGCCGAGGTAACCACAGACCAATCTTTGGACTGCAGGTTCTAGCCCACCTGTAGTCAGAGAGGGCTCTCTCTTTAGGATTTAGCTTTCTTGATGATGATTTTAGGCTAGTTATTGGGTTCAAAGGGGTTTTGTTTGTGTTTGGTGGGAAGGTGGAAGGAGGATGCTTTCAAGTAGAGAGGCAATGCATAGTGTGGTAAGTTTCAAACCATTAGGCGTGGAGTCGTGGAGCAGGATTGCTGGTGCATTTTCTTGGTCACAAGAGGAATGAGGAGCAAGATAGCTGCTTAGGAAACAACATTTAAACTAGATGGAGATGGATTGAATGCTAAGGAATGAGAGGCAACAGGGAATCTCTCAATCAGGCTAGCAGAGGGAAGATGAAACGAGCCCTATTTAGGAGCAGCTAATAATTCCTAAATAACAGTCGTTCATATGTGAATTAAAGCAAATATGAGCCATAAGGAATCCATATTTATGCCTAAATCAAGAGGAAAACATTAAGAAGCCACAGAAACTAAGCATAGAGTGCAGCTAGGCAAATTCTAAACTAGTCTTTCATTCTGTGACTTGAGCATATATGAAATTGAAATAACAGAGGGAAGAAACACTTATTGATTCATATGGTAGCACAAGAATTCCACCATTCACTCTTTACAACCATTAACAACACATTAACAGTCCATTCTCCAAGCTTTCAGCAATCTTTGGTTAAGTAAAACAATATCAGTTACAGAGCGAGTCTCTTCTCAAGTAAGTTTCATCCACCAACCAACAACCAACAACCCACCCTTGAATAATGAATTAGGGTCGTTTATATAGAGACAGATATCAAAAAATATCTATTACATCTGACCTAAACAAGTCCGCGGGAAAAAGTTTCTTTTAACCTAAACTTGTGTTGAAATTAAATGCAAGAAAGTAACTTGAGTTGCGCCGGATGCAGTTGCGCAAAAATGAATTGATTTGGTGCCTTTGGTGGCTCGATGCAATGCTTCTACAATAACTGTGCTTTGGGACTTAATCCACTAATCTCATATGACTTTGATGTGCATTAACTGTGATTTGAGAGCCTTTAAATGGCCTTTACTGTTTTGTTGACTTTGCTGGGGGCTCTTTAATGTTCAATCTGCTTCGAGCCACTGAACAAATCTCCACTGATACTCTCTGCCGCATCCTGATACTCTTTGACGTGAAACTGGGGTTCGTCTACTCCTCTGGTACTCAAAACTGCTAAATAGCTCCTTTTCGACCTTTTCGAGCAAAAATAGCTGCTGCGAGCCTGCACTGGACAGAGGCTTTCCAATTTAGCCCTTTTTTCTTAGCGCGCGATTAGCGCTAGGTGCTAATCGCGCATCAAAAACTGCCTCAGAATCTGATTCCGGGCTTCCTAAGTCGCGATTTCGCCCTTTCGCGCCCTTTTGGCAGTGACGTCAGCATGACCCAGGCATGTGGGACCCAGTACGGTGGATGACGTGGCAGGGTGACGTGGCAGGGTGACGTCACACAAGGGGGCGGTTTCTGGTTTCATGGCGCACCGCTTTTGTGCGCAGGCGGTTTGGGAGGAGGGGGCTCCACCACAGTCGAGAGGGTGACGCGTGGCGGGAGTACGACGGGAAAACCGCCCATCTCCCGGACGTTAACCATTGACCTGTTTCGGAGGGGAAAGGACCCGACCACCATAGATCTAGGGCGCGGACAATCAAACGACTAGCGGAACAGGTAAGGCGTCGGAGGGATAAGGGATGGGGCCCGCGGCACATTTAATGGTTTATTCATACGTCGTGGGGGGGGGGGGGTTAGACTTTAGAAAAGTGGGTTTTCTGGGATTATATGCGAGCGGGTCAAATATTCATAGGTAAAACTTTAGGATGAGGGCGAAATATGGGTGCTGTGGGGTTAGGGTTAAGGGGAAATGGTTGTTAGTGTGACCAGATGTCAGACTAACTCCAATTAGGACACGGATGGGTTAGTAGGAGCCCCAGATGGACTACTGCTTCTCAGACTTAATAAATATGGCTATAGTGCCAAAGGGAGGGGATACTTAATATTTTTGGGATTTTACATAGTTTTTTGCATAATAGGGGATAAGGAGATGATTTAGGGAGTTAGATAATAGAGTTAGGAGTTAATATGAATTTGTGAGATGAAGTGAAGGGGAGAAGTTAAGCTTTGTGAACTGAAACTTTGACACAGAAAGTGAATGGACTGTGGAAAGATGACTGTTACAGAAGAAATGTGGCTTTCTCTTGACTGAAGAAAGTCAAAACCTGACTTAGCATTTTTACAACAAATGAAGTGAAAATAGGACTGGTTGGGCAGATCCCAAGGTCCTCCAGGGGATGTTAGTGAGTGATTTGGGGAATAAGAAGAAGGGGGAAATTAGACATGCCTCGCTTGATCTAATCCAGTTGAAAAAGTACCTCAAAACTGTGATCTGAATAAATATGACACTTGAAAACATGAAATGGATCACATAGCTTGATTCTGTAACCACAAAACTACCTACCCAGCCTACTTTACCTAGCATTTTTTCTTCTTTTTGTTCGAGTGCACTTGGACTAGCAAACCCAGCTTTTTCAACTTTTTCTTTTCACTGTTCTCCTATCTACATCTACACTTATTTCATCCAGGGGCTCAGATTAAGATGTTGAGCACCCTTGCTTCTCTACCTATCTACAAATCTGCCAAGATTAAGCTGTTTGGACAGATAATGATTCTCTATATTCTACAACAAGAAATTGAAACCTAGGAAGGCCAAGATTAAGCTGTTTGGCCTTCCTTTACCTGAAAATTCTTCAAAAATGGATAGCTCATCAAAATTGGGATACAACAGTGGCATTTAGACTAGCACACTTTCATGGCCTCTTCTTTGGACTTTTCTGGAAATATGGAGCATTGCAGCATGCAAAGAATGACATATTTGGCATGTAAAAATGTCAATCATGAAATATGAACACCTGTTGCAACAGGAGGCTAACAGTGGCTCCACTTGGGGATGGCTTTGCCTGGAAAGCCAAGAATAGTAGGTCAGACTGCCTTGATCTTCTATTGTTGCTGTGGACTAGAAACACCTCTTTGTGCTGACTGTTAGATAATTGAAACTTTGGAATAAGAACAACACTTCCCTCAACTGAATTGCCTGCTGAAAATAGTACAATGACATAGATCTGATATGGCGGATTTGGCTTGTCTCTGTCTTCAAAAACTTTGATGTTGCTCTTCTAACAATCGGACTGCTTATACAAAAATGACAAAGGACTGATACATACAAACATTTATGTACAAATAATAACCCAGCTGGGCTGTTTTCAACAAAAGGGATCATGATAATGCTTCAACATTCGGCCATTCACAGGGCCTTCTTCAGCTGTGCTGCCATCCGTAGACTTGAGAAAATATGTGTTATTGCCTTGAACAACGCTGATAACAAATGGGCCTCTCCATAAAAAATCAAATTTTGCATGCTTGCCCTTGTCTTCTCTTCTTGAGTCCCACCTTAGAACTTTGTTGCCAGTACAGAAATATTCAGCCTTAGCTCTCTTATCAAACATCTTTTTGAGCTTCTCTTGCAAAATTTGAGCTTTGTCATACACTTTCTCTCTAGTTTGCTGAAGATGGATGGTCTGGTTGATTCTTCTTTGAATGTCATTTGGTTCAGCCTGAATCTCTTGTAACAGCTTGATAGTGGGAATGCCCAAAGATGAAGGAAATCTGGCTTCCATGCCATATACTAGCTCATAAGGGCTCATCCCAATGGATCTCTTGGATGAAAGTCTGTCTGCCCACAGGGCATTTGTAAGCTTTTTGTGCCAGTTCTTTTTGTTTTCTTCTAGCACTTTCTTTATGATGTTGATGAGGCTTTTGTTGGATGATTCAGCCAAACCATTGCCTTAAGGGTAATAAGCTGTAGAGTGGCCCAGGGTAATGTGGAATTTATGGCAAAAATTGATCATATTTTTGGATTTGAAGGCCGCGGCATTGTCAGTGATGATTTTCTCAGGGCAGCCGAATCTAGAAAGGATATTGCATTCAAGGAATTGGATAATGGTGGTGTCATTGGCTTGCCTACATGGGATGGCTTCAATCCACTTGGTGAAATAGTCGGTGGCTGTTAAAATCCACTTGTGTTGGCCTGAAGAAGAGGGATGGATTTCTCCAATGAAGTCAAGACCCCATTGTTGAAAAGGCTTTTCGGTTGAGATGGGCTTAAGGGGCAAAGGCAATAGCTTTCTTTTTCCTTCAAAGATTTGGCATTTGTGACATGAAACAACAAATTTCTTGACATCTGCAAATAGAGAGGGCCAATAGTAACCAGCCCTTAAAATCTTGTCAGCAGTGGACTTCCAATATAAATGCCCTCCACAGTCTCCTGCATGAAATTCTTTCATGATATTGTTAGTTTCATTCATAGTCAAGCAATTAAGTAATATGCCTTCATGATTTTTCCAAAATAAGGCACCGTCTAAGACACAAAACTTTAAAGCTTTCATTTTCAAAAATCTTTTCTTGGTTCTGGACAATCCTGGGGGAGCACACAGGTTTAACAATACAAAGCAAATATCAACATACCATGGGGATTGTAAAAAGGTTTCACTGATCTGTGGAGTCGCCAGCTCTGGTTCATTGTCCAGTTGGTTAATGTCTAAGGCCTGAAATTTTTTTTCGGACATCAGTTTGGCTAAACCTTGTCCCTTTATCAGTTTGGTAGGTTTTATTTCAATGTCATATTCAAGAATGTTGGCAATCCATTTTCCTCTTTTGCCTTCAAGTCCCTCTTGAGTTAATATGTCTTTTACAACAGAGTTTGGGACATAGGCAATCACATGGGAGTATAAAATATAAACTCTGAAGTCTTTAATGGCCTTAACAAGGGCATATGCCTGCTTCTCCATGATTTGGTACTTCAATGGTGCATCTCTTAAGGCTCGGCTGAAAAATGCAATTGGCTTTTCATTTCCTTGATCATCCTTTTGCAAAAGGACAGCAGCTATGGTGTGTTCAGATGCAAAAGAAAAAATGATAAAATCTTTGTCAAATTGTGGGCTTGTGAGGACAGGCGTTTGAGTCAAGGCAGTTTTGATACTCTCAAAAGCCTATTTGGTTTCAAGCGACCATTTTACCTTGGCATCCTTTTTTAACATGTTGCTTAACAACCTTATCAGTTTGGCTAGATTTGGGATAAATCTCCTTAGGAAATTGATCTTTCCAAGGAATGCTTGCAACTCTTTTATGTTTCTTGGATAGGGTATTTGGAGAATGGCTTGGATCCTTTCTGGATCAATTCTGATACCATCTTTTGAAATGATGTGGCCTAGTAATTTACCTTCCTCAAGGCCAAACAGAGACTTCTTAGGATTTAAGGAAATGCCGTATTTCCTATATGTCATGAATATTTGCCTTAAGTGTTTGAGGTGCTCTTGATCAGATTTTGAGAAAGGGGTGAGGTCATCGAGGTAGACAACTAGGAAATCATGTATTTCCTTGGCAAATGCAATATCCATTGCCCTTTGAAAGGTAGCCCCTGCATTCTTTAGTCCGAAAGGCATTTTGACATACTTAAATGTTCCCCACGGTGTGGTAAAGGCTGTCTTGTCTTGGTCATCCGGGTGAACAAGTATTTGATTGAAACCTAAAAATCCATCTAGCAAAGAAATTTTAGATGACCCTACTACTCTTTGTAGGATGTGATCCATCTTGGGCAAATGATAGTGGTCTTTAAGGGAGACTTGGTTTAAATTTCTTAAGTCTACACACAATCTGATCTCACCTGATTTTTTCCTTGTAGGAACCAGAATGGATACCCACTCAGAAAATCTGATGGGTGCTATGATACCTGCTTCAAACATTTTCTTTACTTCCTTCTCAATCATGGGAAGAAGCATAGGGTTAATTCTTCTAAGTTTCTGCTTGAATGGTTTTTGATTTGGTTTTAAGGGAATGGTATGTTGAATTACTGAAGTGTCATAGGACTTTAGGTCCTAATAACTCCATGCAAATACATCTTGAAACTCTTTGAACAGATCAATATACTTTGGTTTTTTTTCAGGTGGCAGATTTTTGGACAGTTTAATCATTTTGGGTTTCTCTGCTGTCCCTATGTTGCATTCTTCTATAGCAGCATTTAAAGGCTCCATTTTAGGCTTTTTAGGGACATCATTGGCATCAAACATATCCTCTAATGGAGTTAGGCCAGCAGGGAGAAAGTTATCCTTCAGGCCAATGATCTCAGCCTTTGTTTTGGCTGTTTCCTCCAAATGCATTTGTTTCAGCTCTTCTATGTTTTCATTGTCAAAAATAGTTGGGTTTAGCATTTGTTTGGCTGTTATAGCTGTTACAAATTGCTGATTTTCACTTATTTGCTGTTGGGTATGGTTCATTCCATGTCAATGTTTATATTTGAAAACTCACGCTCAAGAGTTAGGAAATTTTTAATCTGGTCATCATCTTCGAACACTTGCCAATCTTTAACATTATTTGGGACAGCAAGCCTATGTTTTATCTCAGCAGTGAAATGGTGATTTGGCTCAAAGGGAAGCTTGCATGTACTGGCGAAAGTGGCTAGGCTGTGTGCATGAATATTATGATCTCTTGAAATCTTGGCAAGATTGGATTCAGTGAATGCATTGAGTATGTTAGTGGCAGCAGTCCTATAGGCCCTCATTCTATTGTCATTAGTAACAAAGTTACCTTTCATTTGTTGTATGACTAAATCAGAGTCACCTAGGATGGACACTTTTGTAGCTCCTAGAACTTTGAGCAGTTTGAGGCCTAAGAGGAGAGCCTCATACTCTGCCATGTTGTTGGTGCATCTGAAATTTAGTCTGTAGGCACGACCTTCTGCATGATTGTTATGTGTATTGTGAATCCATATCCCTGCCCCTGCTCCTAACTTGTTAATAGAACCATCAAACTCTAAATACCATGTGATTTCTTGCTTGTGGTTGGTATTAAGAGTTTCAGTCATTTTGGGATTGGGCAGATTTGAATTTTCTATTAGGGGAAATGTTTCTCGTATGCTGGTTGTATTGGTTGTTTTGACAGTTTCATGGGTATGGGTAACCGATCCTTCATTTATACATGTTTCTTGTTTTAAAGCCAACGACTTCTCATTAGTTGGGTAACAACTATCATCATTAAACAGAATGAACGAATCCATATCAGAATGGATTCAGTAGATAGGGAAGTTTTGGGGCTTTTCCTCACTACTTACCACGTATTTCATCAGTGTTTCTCTGTACAGTCTCTTTGGTTGCCCAAAGACATATATGGTGGCATAAGAGAGGTCTAATTGGAGAGATCCTTGGAGCTTTGCTCCCCATGATCTTGATAGGAGCATGCCATACTTTGTTGGAATGTCAGCAACTACTATGTCCATTAGGATTGTCTTGTTGGGATATTGGACTAAAGACACACAAAGGTCTTTGATTAAGACTAAACACTTGACCTGAATTGAGTCGAAGGAGAATAGATCTTTATAGGGTCTTGTTATATCAAGGTTTAGCTTTTCCATTACAGCTTTGGGCATAAGGTTGTGGGAGGCACCTGAGTCAAGCATAGAATTATGCAAGATTTTGTCATGTATGTGCAGACTGATATAAAAGGGTAGAACAGATCCATATGTTGTTTTTCCATTAACTTCTGGACCAAACAGCAGCTCAGGGGTATCATCTAAAACATTTACACTGTCTTTGACCTCTGGCATTTGAAGTGATTTTTGAATTTGCTACCTATAAACATCATGCTTTGCCAGTTCTGAGAGGGGGATGGATATCTTAAGTTTTGCAATCTCTGCCTCTAAGTTAAATGGTTTCTCCAGTGGAGTCTTTGCGTTAGCAGTAGCAGATTTCTCCTTTTCAAGTGTATTTTCTGTGTTTTCCTTTTGATTATCAGCATTATGTTGAATAATAGTTTGTGGTATTTCTGTTTTGGGAAGGTTTTTAGGAATACTCTTCAGATTTTCTTCTGAGGAAGAAGGAGGCAGTGGCTGATCAGTAGAAGGCTGCCTGTCTGTTATGTCCTCTACAGTCACTTGATGTGGGTTTGGGATAGTTATATCAGCTGGTTCTGTTATAATAGCCTTGCCTTCAATCTTTTTGGGCTGTTTGCTCTCTTTTGATTTGCTAGGTACAGGGATATCAATGGTTCTAGTTCTCAGCTTGTATTGTTTATGGACCTCATACACAGCAGAATCATAAACTTGCTTAAAATCAAAAGACTCTCCAGACTTAGTCTGAAATTGATTTATCTCAAGGTCATCTTGGTCTTCTTGAGTTAGAAAGATTTGTTGCTCGTCCTTCAACTCTAACAAGTTCATGTGAGTCTCTTCTGTTGGCTCACTAGATGTAGATGCTTCTGTGTAATTTTCTTGGAAAGGAGGCCTAATATCGTGGTCAGGACTAGCCCTTCCAACATTTGGGTTTTGATTCTTTCTGAAATTTTGGTTCCTTATGGTATTTGGCTGCTGTCCTTCCCATGATGATTTCCTCTCAACACTCTCTACTCTGTCTCCCAGCCTATGCATGCCATTGATAATAGCATCTAGCTTTTTCTCTAAGGCTGAGGGTTCTTCCTTGAAGGTGGTTCTTCTCTCATTTCTAGCTCTGTTTCTTTTGGCAATTAAATTTGCCTCCACATTAACAGCCAAATTTTGCATTTCAGCAAGGCTGTTAGGGGCTCTTTCCTTTAACTGGTAGGCCATATCTTGGTCAAATCCATCAGGGAACTTATACAAGGCTAGGTCAGGCGGAGGTCTTAAGTTCTGTGGTATTGCATTATAGACATTATTGAATCTTGCACAATAGTCCAAAATAGTTTCTCGAGGGCCTCTTTTAATTGTATCATATTCAACTAGTATGTGCAAGGGGTCTTTCTTTTTCTCTCATCTGTTGATAAATGACTGGTATAAAGCTTCTGGGTTTGCTATGGAATTGGCCGGTAGTGCTCTAAACCAAGTCCTGACATCACCTGTCAAACTTTGGACAAAAATTTTCATTCTGACACTATCATCATCAATCACATAGCTTTCAAAGTAATCCTGCATTTTCTTTGTATGCTGAAGGGCTGTGCAGGCACTTGTGCCATCAAAATAGGTTATCTTAGTTTGGTAATCTTGAGGCATAGCCCCGGGATTAGCAGGCAATTGTAACGGTGCATATCTGTTAGCCATATTTGTGGGGACAGGTGGAGCAACAGGGATAAATGGAACAACTGGAACAACTGGGATAATAGGAGTAGTAGTGGTGGTAGTAAATGAAGGTGTGGAAATGGTACTTGGAGAAGTAGGTGATGAACAAGGGGAAGTAGGGGTTGAATGAAACAAAACTTTAACAGGGGTTGGAAAAGAGCTGGGCTGAATTGTTTCAGGACTAGAAGCAGTACAATCTTGTTGTTTTTGCTTGCTAAGGTTTCTAGGGATTAAATTGGGATTTTCGAAAGCAGCTGGAGGATGAGGGTCTGGATTTGATCTTGTATAACGTGAATTCTTCTTGGGAGCCAGCTTCAGCTTGTTTTTTAGGGATTTTTCACGAATATAAGGGTAACGGTTAGAAAGAAACTTCCCAGAGGATCTCCCCAGTGGAGTCGCCATTATGTTATCACTCAGGTTGTCCCTTGGCTCCCTAAGGGATACGACTGAGGTAACCACATACCAATCTTTGGACTGCAGGTTCTAGCCCACCTGCAATCAGAGAGGGCTCTCTCTTTAGGATTTAGCTTTGTTGATGATGATTTTAGGCTAGTTATTGGGTTCAAAGGGGTTTTGTTTGTGTTTGGTGGGAAGGTGGAAGGAGGATGCTTTCAAGTAGAGAGGCAATGCATAGTGTGGTAAGTTTCAAACCATTGGGCGTGGAGTCGTGGAGCAGGATTGCTGGTGCATTTTCTTGGTCACAAGAGGAATGAGGAGCAAGATAGTTTCTTAGAAAACAACATTTAAACTAGATGGAGATGGATTGAATGCTAAGGAATGAGAGGCAACAGAGAATCTCTCAATCAGGTTAGCAGAGGGAAGATGAAACGAGCCCTATTTAGGAGCAGCTAAGAATTCCTAAATAACAGTCGTTCATATGTGAATTAGAGAAAATATGAGCCATAAGGAATCCATATTTATGCCTAAATCAAGAGGAAAACATTAAGAAGCCACAGAAACTGAGCATAGAGTGCAGCTAGGCAAATTCTAAACTAGTCTTTCATTCTGTGACTTGAGCATATATGAAATTGAAATAACAGAGGGAAGAAACACTTATTGATTCATATGGCAGCACAAGAATTCCACCATTCACTCTTTACAACCATTAACAACACATTAACAGTCCATTCTCCAAGCTTTCAGCAATCTTTGGTTAAGTAAAACAATATCAGTTACAGAGCAAGTCTCTTCTCAAGTAAGTTTCATCCACCAACCAACAACCAACAAACCACCCTTGAATAATGAATTAGGGTCGTTTATATAGAGACAGATATCAAAAAATATCTATTACAGCTGACCTAAACAGGTCCGCGGGAAAAAGTTTCTTTTAACCTAAACTTGTGCTGAAATTAAATGCAAGAAAGTAACTTGAGCTATGCCGGATGCAGCTGCGCAAAAGTGAATTGATTTGGTGCCTTTGGTGGCTCGATGCAATGCTTCTGCAATAACTGTGCTTTGGGACTTGATCCATTGATCTCATATGACTTTGATGTGCATTAACTGTGATTTGAGAGCCTTTAAATGACCTTTACTGTTTTGTTGACTTTGCTGGGGGCTCTTTAATGTTCAATCTGCTTCGAGCCGCTGAAAAAATCTCCACTGATACTCTTTGCCGCATCCTGATACTCTTTGACGTGAAACTGGGGTTCGTCTGCTCCTTTGGTACTCAAAACTGCTAAATAGCTCCTTTTCGGCCTTTTCGAGCAAAAACAGCTGCTGCGAACCTGCACTGGACAGAGGCTTTCCAATTTAGCCCTTTTTTCTTAGCGCTAAGCGCTAATCGCGCATCAAAAACTGCCTTAGAATCTGATTCCGGGCTTCCTAATTCGCGATTTCGCCCTTTCGCGCCCTTTCGGCGGTGACATCAGCATGACGCAGGCATGTGGGACCCAGTACGGCAAATGACGTGGCAGGGTGACGTCACACAAGGGGGCGGTTTCTGGTTTCATGGCGCACCGCTTTTGTGCACAGGCGGTTTGGGAGGAGGGGGCTCCGCCACAGTCTAGAGGGTGACACGTGGGGGGAGTACGACAGGAAAACCGCCCATCTCTCGGACGCTAACCATCGACCTGTTTCGGAGGGGAAAGGACCCGCCCACCGTAGATCTAGAGTGCGGACAATCGGATGGCTGACGGAACAGCTAGGGCGGCGGAGGGATAAGGGACGGGGCCCACGGCGCATTTAATGATTTATTCATACGTCGGGGGGGTTAGACTTTAGAAAAGTGGGTTTTCTGGGATTATATGCGAGCGGGTCAAATATTCATAGGTAAAACTTTAGGACGAGGGTGCAATATGGGTGCTGTGGGGTTAGGGTTAAGGGGAAATGGTTGTTAGTGTGACCAGATGTCAGACTAACTCCAGTTAGGACACAGATGGGTTAGTAGGAGCCCCAGATGGACTACTGCTTCCCAGACTTAATAAATATGGCTATAGTGCCAAAGGGAGGGGATACTTAATATTTTTGGGATTTTACATAGTTTTTTGCATAATAGGGGATAAGGAGATGATTTGGGAAGTTAGATAATAGAGTTAGGAGTTAATATGAATTGTGAGATGAAGTGAAGGGGAGAAGTTAAGCTTTGTGAACTGAAACTTTGACACATAAAGTGAATGGACTGTGGAAAGAGGACTATTACAGAAGAAATGTGGCTTTCTCTTGACTGAAGAAAGTCAAAACCTGACTTAGCATTTTTACAACAAATGAAGTGAAAACAGGACTGGTTGGGCAGATCCCAAGGTCCTCCAGGGGATGTTAGTGAGTGATTTGGGGAATAAGAAGGAGGGGGAAATTAGACATGCCTCGCTTGATCTGATCCAGCTGAAAAAGTACTTCAAAACTGTGATCTGAATAAATATGACACTTGAAAACATGAAATGGATCACATAGCTTGATTCTGCAACCACAAAACTACCTACCTAGCCTACTTACCTAGCATTTTTTCTTCTTTTTGTTTGGGTGCACTTGGACTAGCAAACCCAGCTTTTTCAACTTTTTCTTTTTACTGTTCTCCTATCTACATCTACACTTATTTCATCCAGGGGCTCAGATTAAGCTGTTGAGCACCCTTGCTTCTCTACCTATCTACAAATCTGCCAAGATTAAGCTGTTTGGACAGATAATGATTCTCTATATTCTACAACAAGAAATTGAAACCTAGGGAGGCCAAGATTAAGCTGTTTGGCCTTCCTTTACCTGAAAATTCTTCAAAAATGGATAGTTCATCAAAATTGGGATACAGCAGTGGCATTTATACTAGCACACTTTCATGGCCTCTTCTTTGGCCTTTTCTGGAAATATGGAGCATTGCAGCATGCAAATAATGACATATTTGGCATGTAAAAGTGTCAATCATGAAATATGAACACCTGTTGCAACATGAGGCTAACAATAAGATGAAAAAATATGGAGAGCAAACTTTAACTCGCTCCCTAGTATGGCTGCCAAAATATGTTTATGGCTATTTAAGTTTATTAAAATTTAAAAACAAACTCCTCGAATCTTGTTATTACAACGAGATAATGAGTGCATTTTTTGTGTTTTATAATGTACACTGTAAAAGGGAGAATTTACATTAGAAGAGAAATACAAATATATGCATCATAAATACATCATTTACAACAAGCACATGATAAATAAGCAGAAGGAGAAATAGAAAATATAAATTAGATTCATTTGAAGCAGTGAGCTAGTTAGAATTGGGGCTTGGACCCCCTAAATTTTGTAGAGCATAAGTTAAACTTAATAACAAGGATAAAAGAGAAAGTGTTGAATTAAAATATATAGTAAAATAGGGATATGCAAAATAGTGAAGATGTATAAAATGATGGTTGTTTTTATTAATGAGGAAGAGTACAACTAAATCCTAAAAAGGAAACATTATATGAAAGCTTTTGATTAGTCCTGTCACAAACTACCACAATGAAAATTAAATCAAATACAATAGATCAAGAAACAAGTAAGAAAGGAAGCAGTTCGAAATCCTTTGTACAAGTGTAAATATGGGAAAAAACAATTCTTCAAAAAGGTAGTTGTTAGCATTGGTAAAAAGTAACCAAACCTTCAAACAACAATAAATGAATAAAAAAAACACAAGATACCTGAAAATTCCCTTGGAAATATTAATGGAGTGACCTTTTTTTCTTCCATTGGTGAAATAACATTGTTGTCACCATTAGGATTAGCCTCTAACTTATAAGAAATTAAAATCAGAGGAGAAATAACAACTAGATATTCTATAACATACCTTTCTTCCTAGATTTATCTCACTGCATTCATAGATCCTTCTTCCTTATAAAGGGCTATGAAACAATTTGGGAAGTTCCCTTGTTTTAAATATTGTATTTAGTTTGATTTTTCATCCAATTGATTAGAAAATAAAAGAAGGGATGTTCTAAAGGAAATCATTAATAAACTAGTTTATGAAATCTCCTTTTTAGTTTTAAATTTTGACTCTAGTAGGTGGGACCCTTGCCCTTTAATAATTTGGGTTTAATAATTTCTTTTCTTCAAATATATAAGTAAATAAGTTATGTGGCTAGACATTTTGCCGCATATAATCCCAATCAAAATCATGATAATATAACACATTATATAAAAAGTATATCCACAATAGGTATGCAACCAATTAAAAAACATGCCACATCACTAAACTTTTCCCCAGATATAATATCAATAAAAAATCAGCACATGTCTAACTTTGTTCCTATTGAAGAAGCTCATACTGAAACAAATTCAAGAAATTACTTGTAGGTAATAAAAAATAAGGAATGTATCATCAACAGGCAAACAATAATCTAAGTTTGAAACACCATAATAGGAAACAAATTTGAATAGGGAAAAAAGGATAGCGTTGATAAAAATTAACAACCTATTGTGAGCCCACAGAGAATTGAAAAAGATCCATTTTGAACTAAAATTGAAAAGGAGCCTGACAAAGTGAATACATGGGCTGGACTAGTGACTTGAAATATAGGTATATATACAAAATGATGTTGTAGAGAAAGAGTTTAATTGAAAATGTTCATATAATCCCATCATTTCTGAACAATCTGTATGATATAATACCTACAAATGTGGTATTTTGAAATATTTATGAATGTGAATATTAGAGAACATGTTCTGAATAGAGAACCAATATAATCATAGTGAGGGAGCAATTGAAAACAACAATACAATTTGAAACAATAGTGTTAAATATGTGCACAATCATTTGAGGAACGAAATGTGAGTTTAACATAATATTTTTTTTTGTATGATGCAGGGAAAAGGAACAATAATCCATATGCATGACGTTTGTTGTGTTTTTTCCCCAATGCTTCATGGACTCAATGGTTCCCACAAGGGGTAGTATAAATTAGTTCATAATTAACTTAGTGTTTTAATGAATTTATCAAAAATACGATAACCATGGTCATTTACCAGTGTTTGAATGAATATAGCATTCTTAATTAACTCTTGTTTCCAACAAATTCGTAATGATTACCAAAACCATATATCACACAATCAAGCTTAATCATGAGTGCCTAAAACAATATATCAGTAACAACCATTCCATTTAGGTTTACATTAAAATAAAAATGAGGCAAAGATGTCTGACTCGAAGTGGTATACAATAATATGTATGAGTTTAAAATGAATAAGTGCTTGTTGTTGTATGCCCAAGGTTTTCTGTTAGAAAATTATATATTACAGAGCAATGAAACACATAAAATATTGTAGAAATATAAACACAGAAAACACATAAAACAATAGAGACACAGATATAAATGGTTTACCTAGTTTGGGCTATGTCCATGGAGAAACAACCAGTCCTTCCTTTTATATTATCCAACAAATTGAAGAGATACATCCTACAATATATCCACTGTAATTCTCCCTTCGATCTTAATCTTCTCTTTATTCCTCACTCAGAATACCAATCTACATAGACGCATTAAAATTCCCTCATATATAGTGAGGGGTTGCCATCTATGGCAAAAAACCCTAAATTAAACATAGCTTCTACCATCAGATCTCTACCTAATGAACAGACCAGATTGACTATGAAATTACAACATTTTACAAGGAAATTTTACATCTATTTTTAGCTTCGGGGGTGATGTCCCCGATCCCCCTGCCAAGGGGGGGAGGGCGCTCCCAAAGGTCACAGCCACCCCCCCTGGACCCCCCTTGCGGAGAATATTTTACGGGCGGTGTTGCCACCCCATTTCGAACTAGGGTCCAATGTGGTGATACCTTTGAATAGAGAAGATAATCAGGCTCCACACCCAACAATCTCCCACTTGAGACTAATTATAGCAACTCCACCGCTGCTTCATTTGCTAGACAATGACTCCACTTTGGACCTAGCTGTTTCTCATCTTCTTCATCATACTTGAAGACCAATTGAAATTGAGCAGATTCTCAGTTTCTCCCTGGTTACAACTTTTGTTAACATATCTACAGTATTTTGGCTAGTGTGTATCTTTTCCATCTTCAACTGTCCATCTTCCAATGCTAACTATATGAAATGGTACTTGAGCTGTATATGTTTAGTCTTGGAATGAACTGTAGAGTTCTTTGCAAGATGCATGGCACTTTAGCTATCACTGTATATCTTGCAAAACTCATGCTTCTTACCCAATTCATCCAGAAATCCTTGTAACCAAATCATTTCTTTACTAGCCTCTATAGCAGCAACATACTCTGCTTCTGTTGTTGAGAGTGCAACAACACTTTGCAGTTTTGAGACCCAACTGACAGTCATTCCACCTACAGTAAACACATACCCTGTTGTGCTCCTCCTGTTAACTCTCTCACCTGCCATATCTACATCAGCATATCCTTGTAGAGGAATGTTTGAACCACCAAAGCATAATGCTTGATTTGTGGTACCTCTCAAATACCTGAGAATCCACTTCACTGCCATCCAATGTTCTTTTCCTGGATTATTCATGTACTTTCTTACAACTCCCATTGCATGTGTAATATCAGGCCTTGTGCAGACCATTTCATACATTAAACTTCCAATTGTTGATGCATATGGAACTTTACACATATGAGCCATTTCTTCCTGAGTCTTGGGACACTCCTCCTTACTTAATTTGAAATGGCTAGCCAAAGGTATACTAACTGGTTTTCCATTTTGCATATTAAACATTTTCAACACATTTTCTATATACTCACTTTGAGACAATGTTAATTTGTGATTCTTCTTGTCTCTAGTTATTCTCATACCAAGGATTTGTTTTGTAGCACCCAAATCCTTCATTGCAAATGAGTTCGCCAATTTTCTTTTGAGCACATTTATTTCATGCATATTAGAACCTACAACAAACATGTCATCTACATAAAATAACAATATTATATAGCTTCCATCAGTTTTCCTTTTGAGATAAACACAATGATCATAGTGACATCCAGTATAACCTTGTTCAGACATAAACCTATCAATTTTAGATACCACTGCCTTGGAGCCTGTTTTGAGCCATACAAGCTCTTCTTCAACCTGCACACTACTTTCTCCTTCCCTTTTACCTCATATCCTTGTGGGTGCTGCATATATATCTCTTCCTCCAAATCCCCATGTAGAAAGACTTTCTTTACATCTAACTAGTCAAGATGCAAATCTTTAGCTACTACTAGACTTAAAATAGTTCTGATCGAAGTCATTTTAACAACAGGAGAAAATATCTCGTCAAAGCCTAAACCCTTTTTCTGTGCAAACCCTTTCACCACAAGTCTAGCTTTATACCTTTTTCTACCTCCATCTTCTTCCTTCAACTTGTAAACCAATTTATTCTGCAATGTTGTTTTACCTGCAGGAAACCTGACTAAGTCCCAAGTCTGGTTATGTGCTAAGGAGTCCATCTCTTCTTTCATGGCTTGCTCTCACTTCTTCTTGGTTTCTACATGCACTGCTTCTTCATAACATTCTAGTTCCCTAGAATAAGTCAATAGTACATTATATAATGAAGGAGAGTATCGTTTTGGGGGTCTGCTTATCCGGGTAGATATTCTAACACCACTTTCAGGTGTTTGAGGTGCTTGTTGTTATTGTGGTTGTTGTTCTAGCCGTTGATCATTATGATTTTCAGGCACCATCACTTTTTCTGTGATCTCATCAAGCATTGTGTATTCTTTGTTTTCTTTTTCTTGTTTCTTTTCCTACAGCTTCTCCTTATACAAAACCTTTTCATTGAATATGACATCTTTGCTCCTAATGATTTTGTGTTTTTCATAGTCATAAAAACGATAAAAAAAATCATTAACATCATATCCAATAAAATTACATTTCTTTGATTTTGCCTCAAGCTTTGTTCTATTTTATTTATTAATGTGGACAAAAGCTTCACAACCAAAAGTTTTTAAAAATGAGTAGTTTACCTTTTTACTTGTCCATGCCTCCTATGGAATACCACCATCCAAGGAACTTGAAGGCCCTCTATTTATTAGATAAACAACAGTATCTACAACATCTGCCCAAAATTGTAAAGGAAATCTTGCATGCAATCTCATGCACCTTGCACGCTCCATGATTGTCTTGTTCATCCTTTCTGACACACCATTTTCTTATGGTGTTCCTGGAACTGTCTTCTCTCTACAAATTCCATTCTCTGAACAGTACCTATCAAAATCTTTGTTGTAATATTCACCTGCATTGTCTGATCTGAGACACTTCAACATTTTCTTGTCTCATTTTCAACCAAAGTTTTCCATTGCTTGAAAGTATCAAATACATCAGATTTATTTTGAATACAATAAATCCAAGTTTTTTGGATTGCATCATCAATAAAAGTAACATAATAACGAGAACCACCAAGAGATGATACCTAAGCACGTCCCCATAGGTATGCACAAGCTCTAATTTTTCTCTCTTCTTTTCTTTCCCAACTCTAATGAATTTGACTCTCTTCTATTTTCCATAAACACAATTCTCATATAATTTTAAATCAACATGCTTCAAACTTGGCAACAAATTTCTTGAGTGAAGAATCTACATCCCCTTCTCACTCATGTGCCTAAGCCTATGATCCCACAATGATTTATCTTCTCCTATATAGGTTAAAGAATTAACAGAATTAGAAATACCATTCCATAAATACAATGTACCAACCTTTTCTCCTTTTGCTATTACAAGGGATCCTTTAGTGACCTTACATGTTTTATCTGTGAAAGTAGTTACATAGCCTTCACCTCCCAACTGCCCTGTTGAAATTAGATTTTTCTTTAGATCTGGAACATGCCTTACCTCCTTCAATAGCCATTGATTTCTGTTTTGCTATTTTATGAAAATTGTATCCTTCAATAGCCATTGATTTCCAATTATTTTACAGGGTTTATCATCACCTAATCGAACCTGTCCAAAATCTCCTTGAACATAATCATGAAAATGTTTCCTATCAGGTGTGGCACAGAATGATGCCCTTGAATCTACCACCCAGGCATCAATAATATTTTCTAATGAAAGAATCAAAACATCTTGCAACACATCACCTATCACATTCTCTTCATGATTGTTTTCTTGTTGCACATCTCCTTCTTTTCCCTTCAGAGACTTGCAGTCTTTCTTCAAGTGTCCTTTCTTCCCTCATTTCCAGCACACTATCCCCAATTTGGATTTGGATCTTCCTTTTCTTGACTTACTGTGATATCCAGGGCTCTTTCCTCTTTCCATTTTTCTTCCCTAGTCTCTGCAATCAAAGCATTACCTGATGTCTCACCGGAGCTTTTTCGTCACATTTCCTTGCTAAGGATTGCATTGACAACATCATCAAACTTTAAAGTACTAGATCAAGAGATAGAGTTACTAATGGCCATAACTAAACCATTCCAACTTTCTAGCAATGAGCACAGAAATAACATATCCCTAACTTCATCATCAAAAGTTACCCCTATAGAACTTAACTAACCAGTAACTGTATTAAATTCATTTAAATGATCAGCAACAGATCCACCTTCTGACATTTTCATACTAAATAAATGCTTCATAAGAAATACCTTATTTGAGGCCGAGGGTTTTTCATATAGTTTGTCCAATTTCGACATTAAACCCTTTGTTGTCGTTTCCTTTGAAATATTAAACGCTACCGACGCTGCTAGGCACAGTTGTATTGTTCCAAGTGCCTTTCTGTCGAGAATATCCCATTCTATGTCTGTCATACTCATCAGCTTATTTTCCTCTCCATTCAATGGTTGGTACAGATCTCTCTGATATAGATAATCTTCCACCTACATCTTCCACAAATGGTAGTTTTGGCCGTTAAATTTTTTGACCCTAAACCTACCATATTCCACCATTGCTCCCAGTCAAACTAGGAACTCTTCTCTCCTACAAGTTTATCAACCAAATAGACCTTTGGCTCTGATACCAGTTGTTAGAAAATTATATATTTCAGAGCAATGGAACACATAAAATATTGTAGAAATATAAACACATAAAACAAGAGAGACACATACATACGTGGTTCACCCAGTTTGGGCTACATCCATGGAGAAAAAGCCACTCCTTCCTTTTATATTATCTAACAAACTAAAGAGATACAACCTACAATAGATCCATTGTAATTCCCTCTTCGCTCTCAATCTCCTCTCTCTTCCTCACTCAAAATACCAATCTACATAGACACAATACAATTCCCTCATATATAGTGAGGGGTTGCCTTCTAGGGAAAAAAACCATAAATTAAACATAACTTCTACCATTCGATCCCTACAGAGAATATTTTATGGGTGACATGACGAACTAGGGTCCAATGTGGCGATACCTTTGATTATAGAAGATAATCAGGCTCCATACCCAACATTTTCCTCAATGTCATTGCAACATTGTGTGTAGGGAAACTGCCACAAAACGAAGAAAATGAATCTTGAAACCATCATATAAAACAGAGTAAAGTATTATAAAAAGACTGAAAATTACTTTTTAAATGTATAGAAAGACTGAAACATTGAAAAATAAATTCTAGGTTGTAAACAACCATATCAATGCAAAATCACACAAGAGTAGGTATATGGTTCACATACGAAGGAAACTCATGAAAAGTTCAATTCATCGATGAAAGAAAAGAAGTGAAGGTCATATCTAGCAAGTAGCAATGCTTCAAATGAAAAATTTGTTGTTGGGTTTCCAAACTGTGCTCTAATTATCATCCTCCAGATCTTGGACACATTTTTTCGTTAAATTCCAATTACATGGAGTTTTCATTTGAGGGTTGGAAGAGGTGAAAATATTCTGAAGGCTCAAGAAAGACAAGAAAAGAGGTGCATGGCTCAAGGTGATGGTAATGACAATGTTGAATTTGGAAAGTATGCCAAATATAATAAAGCACAAGACTAACAGAGCTAAAGTAGACATGAATGGGGCTAGCTGAATAATTCAATAAAATGGATAGTTAAAAAGGTAGTTTTATTAGAAATGATAAATTTGGAGATTTGCCAAAATTTAAAGGCCCAACTAAATTATGATAAAAATTCCACAATAACAAAAATTAGCAGTTTAACTTAGTTTTTCAAGTAGAAACAATGGGGAATAGGCTGATAACTTGGAGAGCACAATCATAATACTTAGTGAAGTAAAACACAGACAAAAAATAAATATTCATGCAAAGAATAAAAGAGCAAGTTAACTAAAGTCTCATTCCAAAAATATTAGTCAAAATTCTTTATAAGCATAATTGATTGAGCAAGTTTGTTGGCAGTGTGCGAGTTGAGATGGATTGATGTTTTTGGTGTGTTCAATAATGAAATATTGTTGAAGATGTTGGTGATGGTGGACAATTTTTTTTTTCTTGTAAAAGGGAAGGCTTCATTGTTTGAGTGTGAAAATTGCATGAAAGATGAATCATTGAGGTCAAGCAAATTGTAGTTTGTAGATTAGGGGTTGTAGCTCCTTGTAGCTGTCACTGGTAAAAATTTAGGGTTTGGAGCTACTTTCAATTGTAACTAGTAAATCAAGGAGTAGTAGCTTCCTATTCCTTGTAGCTAGAAAACTTTGTAACAACATGTAGTAGCTTTCCTTTGTGAAGAAATTGTAGAAAAGTTGAAGAATTTGTGTGCTCCTTTGTGTTACTTATATTACTTCTTGTCATGCTCATACGAATTAATTGTTGAAGTATTTCCTTGTTTCCTAGTATTTTACACAAGTAAAAGGAATTTTTAAAATACCTACAATACTCATTCACCCCTCATCTCATTATTGTCTTAGTTTTTAAAAATTGGTATCAGAGCATGGTTGTTTGAAATTATTTTAACAGTTGGAAGAAAGATCGAGGACCATGGCAAACTAGGAAGGAGGATTTACCAATAGGGAACTAATGTTAAATGGAACAAACTATGTATTTTGGAAAGTAAGGATGAATTACTATATTCAATCACTTGGAGTTGATGTATGGGATGTTGTAGAAGAAAAATATCAAAATCCTCTAGCAGTGATTACTAAAGATCAAAAGATGGAGTTAACATACCATGTTAAAGCCATGAATTCCCTACTTGCTGGCCTACCTGAATTAGAACTTGTCAAAGTAATGGGCTACACATCTGGGACAATATGAGTAGTTGTTATGAAGGTGAAAAAAAGGTATAGAAAGCTAAAATTCAAGGTTTTATAATGAAATTTATGTCTTTGAAGACGCATGATGATGAATATATTGAAAAGTACTTCTCAATATTTGATGAGGTTGTGAACACCATAATAGGCCTTGATGAGAAATTAAAAGAGTTTGTAGTAGTTTAGAAGGTGTTCAAATATCTTCCTAAGAGATTTAATCCCAAGGTTTTAGCCATTGAAGAGATGACCAATCTGAATATTGTCACTCTAGATCATCTACTAGGCATACTTATTACTTATGAAATGATAATTTCCAATTGCAAGCCTACAACGAAAGAGTCAACCTTCAAATCATATAAGAATCTCAAGGACGAGAATGATGATTCAAATTGTGAATTAGATGAAGAAGAAGCCAAGTTTGTGAGGAAGCTCAATCGAGTCTTAGGAAAATATAAAGGTAATTTACCTTTTAAGTGATTTAATTGTGGCAAAGTTGGTCGCTATGATTGAAAGTGTCCCAAAACAAAGAAGAAGGGCTATGATCCTAGAGAAAAAAAATAGGAGAGTACAAAAATATCAAAAGAGGCTAAGAAGAGAAGCCTCTATATCCAAGAAGCCAACTCCTTTGAAAGTGAAGTGAGTGAATCCTCAAATGAGGACAAAGATGATGAAAGTCCAAAAGAATTCATGCTTATGGCTATAGACAATTTGGAAGTGGAAGCTATTAATTCTAATGAAGAAGATGCTGAAGTGGATTTAGGAGAGTTTGTAAGTGCATTTGAAGAGATTGAAAGGATGAGAAAGAAAAATAAATCCCAGAAGGAGTTACTGATCAAGGAAAATGATGAATTTGTTGAACCATTTCTCCTGCAAATTGAAGAAGGTAAGAAGATTCAAGAATCTTTAAATCAACAATTGAGTGAGAAGAATCAAGCTTGTGAAAGACTAGAGGGTGAAATTGTTTTGCTGAGAAAATAATTAGAAAAGGAAAAAACTCAATCGAGATTCAATCAGAAGTTTGGAAAAGGGACTGATAATTTAAATGAGATTTTGGAAGCACAAAGAGTCTCCAAAGATTGAACTAATCTTAGATTTGAGGTCGAATCTAGCTCAACAACAAAATTAAAATGTAAAAAGTCAATCACCTTTGTACTAGCATGATCTGAATGGGAAAGTTAGTGTTTTTTGTGCTAAATTCCAATTCAAATTATAAACAAAGTGCTTGAGGATTATGATGTAAATTGCAAGTTTACCATGAGTTTTTATATCTTTATATGTATTTCATGAGCTTAAAACATGAATTAAAAACACTGAACAACTACGTAACAATAAAAAAAACATCACCATGACAATAATGCACTCAGCAATTAATGAAGGAGTTCACCCCTCCTGGGTTACGTCTCCTTGGTCTAGATTCCAATGGCTTGACCCTATATCATTATGATCAAAATAGTAATTACATACATTTACAATGCTCCAATGGCTCTAAAACCTATTCCATTGGTTTCAGAAGACCCAAAAATGCATGTCTAGCCTCTTTTTGATCCCAAATTGGACAAAAACTCATCAAGTTCTTATTTCCCCAAGTCTTCTTGCTAATCACACCACAAACTCCCCAAATTTCGGCACCAGTCCTAGAATATCTCCTAGGAATCTGCTAATTGTGTGTTGATTTGGCCGATTTCTATGGGGATTTGTTAGCATGCTTAAATGGCCTCTAAGGCCTTAACCTGAAAAATCAGGGTTGTGTGGAGGGCCACGCACTTGGGGGCTAAGGACAACGGCCCGGCCCCCGGTGGGCGACCCACCACTTTGCACCTGCTGGTCGCATTGATGTCATGTAACTAGGCGTTGAGACCTTAACTCCCGCCCCCACTCCTTCGTATTAAACTTTACCGTTGAACGAACTTCCGGTCATTGAGGTTCAGTTCACATGGGTCGTTGGGTTAAAATTGGCGGTTATGATTGGGGGGTGCTGGGGCTAGCCTAGCCCTTAGTCCTGCCCCTCGTCTACTTGGGCACAGAGACTGGGGCTAGGGCTAGCCCTGGCCCCCCTTTTCCCCAAACCTTCCACAAATTTACTTTAAATAAAACTTTTGGGCCATGGTTTAATAAGAACCATGATGGTAGAATGATATTGGATGGTGTTAATTGGATGAAGTTCTCATGTTTGGCCCTTGCCCGGTCCACTCAAACCTTAACAAAATTTTGGTGGCCCTCGGGTTGCCACGTGGCAGCCTGTGGTTGGCCAACAACCAACCAACCAAATCATGCCACCTCATCTTTGTACCCTGTGACATGTGGTAGACCTTGTTTGGATGCAGAAAAACATAGTCAGCCACCACATCACTTGCCATGTCAGCCTATCACATCAGCCTGCAACGTCAACAATACGAACTGTTGACTGGGTTGTCACAATTTTTCCAAATTCGTCTGTTTTGGAAAAAAAACAAAACATGTTTCTAGGAGCATACATAGTCTGTTTCATGTGAGACAAGTTATGACGGATTCAAGCTAATGAGAACTACGTGATTGTTTAGGTTGCACACCAATCCAGGAACTTTGAATTTTGAGCAAATTTTTGAGCACCTGATCACTCCTCCCCACTAGAAGCTTTTGGACACCAAAATATCACTTTCAGATGTTCAACAGATGAGGGTGTAGTTCCCTCACCTTTCCAATCTTGATCCACTTGGCCTTGGAAGGATTTGTTCCTTTGAACCCCACTCGAAGATAGTCCACACACCCTCATTTTTAAGACCTTGTTCTTCTATCAAGAATGGTGTCTTGTTGTAGTTCATCTAGGTAGTTAGGAGAGAAATCTTCAATGGAATGAATTTGAACATTCTCTCCTTGATGTTCAATCAAAGGAGGCTCATACAACCTTAAATTTTCCACATTAACAACAACATAAATTTGCATATATGAAGGAAAGTCCAACCTGAAGGCATTGTAACCAATCTTTTCCAGAATTATGAATGGACCATATCGAATTGGTTTAAGATTTTTACCTTCTCCTTGGAGCGTCTCTTTTCTAATGTGAAGCCAAAATTCATCACTGACTTGGAACTTGTGATCTACCTTATGCTTTTCGTGCCTTGACTTGTACTTGCCTTCGCTCTTTTCCAACTATTCTTGAACTCTTTGGTGTACCATTATGGCTTTTTTCATATATGCTAGAGGGTAAAATTGTCTTTTAATTGCAACAATAAAATCAGACCAAGAGATTGAAATCTTACCATGTTTTTTCATCTCATCTTGTGTCTTGGATTCCCACCATTTTAATATTACACCCTCCAGTATCAAGGAAGGTAGATGAATCTTTGTGTCATCATCTTAAAGGTTTTGAATCTTGTGGTAGACCTCAAGTTGATGAACCCAATTGCCAATATTTTTTTCATTCACTTCATCATTATACATTGGAAATTCAAATTTTACATCTAGTTTCAATAAGGGAGTTTTACCATGTCCCTTTGAGGTATGTGCATGAGTTTGAGTAAAGGTTGTAGTAGTGGGAGAGGATGAAGATGAAGGTGAAGATGGTGATGAGGATGATGGTGGTTTATCACCATTTCCATTACCTCCTCCTGAAGAACATTCTCCTTTTAGAGGCTTGGAGCTTTCACCCTGCAGTCTTGTGTTCCTCTCTTCATAGAGGACTTTCACCATTTTTGACATGTCAAAGAAAGCCTTCCAAAAAACCTTCTCATCCTCTATCATGTTATCAGTTCCTCCTTCATGAGCCATTCTTACTAAAGCCTCAGGTACAACGAGATGTGAAACTTGTGGTGGAGATCGTGGTAACTGTGCCCTCCTTCTCCTTGCTCCAATTTGAGAACATGCACCCATAGGATTGCCTTCTCCTCTCTTGAGCTTCAACCTTGTAAGAATTTAAACACTTGCAAAATAATTAAGGCCTCCTTTCACATATAAATCAATAACACTGATACTAAACTTCATATGAATGAGAAAATTAGTGTTTGTTGTGCTAAATTCCAATTCAATTTATGAACAAAGTTCCTAAGGATTATGAAGTAAATTGCAAGTTTATCATGAGTTTCTATGTCTTTATATGTATTTCATGAGCTTAAAACATGAATTAAAAACATTGAACAACAACATAACAATAGACAAAACATCACCATAACAATAATACACTCAGCGATTGATGAAGGAGTTCACCCCTCCTAGGCTATGTCTCCATGGTCAAACTTCCAATGGCTTGGCCCTATATCATTATGCTCAAAATAGTGATTACATACATTTACAATGCTCCAATGACTTTGAAACCTATTCTAATGGCTTTAGGAGACCCAAAAATGCTTGTCTAGCCTCTTTCTGCTCCCAAATTGGACAAAAACTCATCAAGTTCTGATTTCCCCAAGCTTTCCTGCTAATCAAACCACAAACTCCCCAAATTTTGCAATTGGTCCTACAATTTCACCTAGGAATCCGCTAACTGGGTGTCGATTTGGCTTTTTTCCTGGCGGATTTGTTAGTGTGCTTAACTGGTCTCTAAGGCCTTAATCTGAAAAATTAGGGTCGTTTGGAGGGCCATGCACCCGAGGGCTAAGGTGAACGGCCTACCACCCACAGGCTTGGCCCCCACTCCATACCCCTTGGTTGCATTGATGTCATGTAACCTGGGGTCAGGACCTTAACTCCCACCCCCACTCCTCCGCATTAAACTTTACCACTAGTCATCAGGGTTCCATTCACATGGGTCGTCAGGTTAACACTTGGTGGTTATGATTAGGGGATGTCAGTGCTAGCCTAGCCCCTGGTCCCGCCCCTTGTCCACTTGGGTGCAAAGATCGAGGGTTGGGGCTAGTCCTAGCCCCCATTTTCCCCAAACCTTTTGTAACTTCACTTTAAATAAAACTTTTGGGCCATGATTTAATAAGAACCACGATGGTACAATGATATTTAGCACTGTTAGTTGGACGGAGGTCTCGTGTTCGACCCTCACCCAGTCAACTCAACCCTTAACAAAATTTTGGTGGCCCTCGGGTTGCCACATGGCGGCCTCTGGTTGGGCCACGTGGCAGCCTATGGTTGGCCACCAACCAACCAACCAAATCATGCCACCTCAGCTCTGTACCTTGTTACACGAGGCAGACTACGATTGGATACATAAAACATAGTTAGTTGTCAGAACAACCTACCATGTCAGCCTAACACATCAACCTACCACATCAACAATATGGATTGTTGACTAGGCTGTAACAATTTTGTCAAATTCCCCTATTTTGAAAAAAAAAACAAAACATGGTTCTAGGAGCATACGGAGTCTATTTCACGTGAAACGAGTTGTGTTGGATTCAGGACGACGAGCACTACACGGTCTTTTAGATTCCACACTGATCTGAAAATTTTGAATTTTAAGCAAATTTTTGAGCACCTTATCACTACAGCAAAATATGGATTGCATGGAAACAAAAAGACAAAGATAACACACAACCCAATACCCATTTACAAAATGATAAAAAACAACAAATTAAAGGGATAATTTTTTCACAGCAAAAGAAGAATATTGGAAAGGCAAATCAAAATACACAGAAATTAACCTAGCCAATTGTTAGAAGACAATTTTCTAAGTATGTTGATATATTTCTAAGTTATTGCTTCACCTACACTAATTATGGACATAAAGAAACATAATGCGAAGTGAATTTAACCTACGAGAATCTCAAAGAAAGAAGAAGAAATGAAGAACAGAATAAATTAATTAGTTAGAAGAATAGCAGAGCCAGGTACAAAAAATATTTTTCTCCTTTGAACAATCCGATTCAATGTTTTAAATGTCAAAATATTGGGCATCGGGAAGTTGATTTCAAACTTAAGAATAAGAGGTCTAAACTAGTTATTGAGAAAATTAGACAAGAGCCCAAAATCTGGAAGAAAAGGAGAACATAGAGTAATGTGATATTGTCTTGTATGCGCATAATGAAGGAAATCATATGTATGTCAATAGTGATTGTTCCAGGGACATATCAAGAGACAAAAGAAAGTTCTTGACATGGAAACCAGTTGAAAATGACATTGTAACCTTTGGTAACAATGCACCTGGTAAGATTGTTGGTAAAGGAGTTGTCAGTCTGTCCAATGGCAGAGGTAAAGCTAAGAATGTATTATATGTTGATGGGTTGAAGCATAATCTTCTTAGTGTGTCTCAGATGTGTGATCAAGGCTATGATGTGATTTTTAAGGCTAAAAATTGTCAAATCAAGTCTATAGGCATAGGTGAAATAATGGTTGAGGTTGTGAGAATAGATAGTAATATTTATGTCCCGAAAGAGGAAACATAGAGGTGTTTCTTATCAAAGATTAATGAGAGTTGGTTGTGGCATATGACACTTGGACATCTAAATTTTGATCAGATTTTCAAATTAAGCAAGAAGAATGTTGTCAAGGATTTAGCGAAGTGATAAAACCTGAGAATATGATTTTCAAGTCTTGTCAATTGGGTAAGAAAACTTGAGTACCATTCAAGTCGAAGGGAGCTTGTCATCAAAGCCACTTCATATAGTACACATAGACTTGTGTGTACCATCGAGAACACAAAAAATCATAGGTAAATTGTACTTATCTCTTGTTATTAATGTTTTCAGTAGGATGATGTGGGTTGCTTTTCAGAGAAAAATATGAAGCTTTTGAGAAGTTCAAAGATTTCAAAGCGATGGCTAAAAATGAAACTGATTGTAAAATCAAGAGCATATGCTCTGATGATGGAGATGAATTTACTTCAAAAGAGTTCGATGACTATTATAAGAAGCATGTAATTAAGACAATTTACAATAACTGAGACTCCATAGAAAAATGGTGTAGCAGAAAGTGAAAGAAAATTTTAGTAGAGATTTTGATCTGAAGCCATTGAGACAACAATGGTGATACTCAACAAATCTAATTTGAGACCAAATAGTGAAAACTCCCTATGTGCTTTGGTATGGAAAACCTCCAAAAATCAAGCATTTTAGAGTTTTTGGTAGAAAGTGTTACATTAAGAGGAATGATGACAAGCTTGGCAAGTTCGATGCAATGGCTGATGAAGGTGCTTCTATTATATTCTCATAACAACAAAGGGTATAGATGCTACAATAAAAATACAAAGAAGATTCTTGATTATATTGATGTCGAAGTGGATGAATATATTGAACTTGAATTCAGTCAACCAACAAATACAAGCTTCCATGATCCAATCAATTATGATGAAAAACTTGAAGAGCCACTCTCAGAGGAAGACAATGAAGAGCCCAATAGTCATCAAGCCAAAGATCCTTTAAGGTATGTGAAAAAATACCACCCATCTGATCAAATTGTTGGTGATTTAAATATAGGTGTGCAAACAAGAAGGAAGTTACTCAATACCCATACACAGACACATTAAGCTCTATTATCCATGGAGTAACCTAGGGATGACGCACAAGCTAGTCAAGATGAAAATTGGTTAAAAGATATCCATGAAGAGTTGGAACAAATAAAAAAAAATTAGACATGGGAACTATTTCTTAGACTAGAAAACAAAAATGTTATTAGCATTAAGTGGGTCTTCAAGAATAAGTTAAATGACCATGGCAAAGTGGAAAGAAATAAGGCAAGCTTGGTATGCAAAGGTTATGTTCAAATTGAAGGTTTTGATTTTGATGAAACTTTTTCTCTTGTTTCTTGATTAGAGGAAATTATAATGTTTTTGGCATTTTCTTATTTTAAGAAATTTAAGATATATCAAATGGATGTTAAATCTTCCTTTCTAAATGGAGAGTTACAGAAAGAAGATTACGTAGAAAAACCAAATGGTTTTCAGTTGAAACATAATCCTGTTATGTTTGAAAGCTTAAGAAGGCCTTGCATGGTCTTAAGCAAGCCCCTCTGGCTTGGTATTTCACGTTAGACAATTATTTGTTCAAGTATGGTTTCAAAAGGTTTGCAACTGATAGCAATTTATATGTTAAATCTAATGATGGAAAATTATAGTGGTGGTTGTTTATGTTGATGGCATTATTTTTTCCAATGATTCAGATTCATTAACATGCCAATTTGCAGCTGATATGAAGATTGAGTTTGAGATTTCTATGCTTGGAGAAATTTCTTATTTCCTTGGATTGTAGATTGTACAAAGTCCCAAAGGGATTTTTATTTCACAAAGAAAGTATCTCAAGGAAGTATTGCATAAATTTGGCATGGAGGAAATATCTTTGGTGAGTACACCAATGGTTACAAGTTGCAAGCTTAGAACATCTATGAATCACCAAAAGTGGACCATGGTTAAGATAGACCTATCATTGTAAGCCTATTATATTTGACAACTGCTTCAAGACTAGACATTATGTAGGTAGTAGGTATTGTTGGAATATTTCAAGAAACCCCCAAACATAGCCATCTTCTAGGAGCTAAGAGGATTCTCAGATATCTTATAGCCACAATCGACTATGGACTGTGTTACCCAAGAAGTAAATATTTTTTACTAACTGTTTATACTGAAGTTGATTGGGAATGTGATGTATATGATCGAAAGAGCACTAGTGGTGGTGCTTTATTTCTTGGAGAATGTTTATTTTCATGGTTGAGCAAGAAGAAAGCTTCAATCTCTTTGTCTACATCAGAAGTAAAATATATTGCAACAACTTCTTGTTGCACTCAACTATTATGGATGATGCATACTTTGCAAGATGTACAAGTGTTTTATGATTTTCATATTCCTATTGTTTATGACAATACAAGTTCCATCATCATGTCTAAGAATATTATTTTTCTCTCCAATTTAAAGCATATTCCAATCAATTACCATTTCTCGAGAGAGCAAGATGTGAATCTATTGATGGTGCTAGATACTGCCAACATGCAAGGGGTATACCTGATGTGAAGTCCCAAGTAGATATCACACCATTTGGAGTAGGAGCCCCAGCCAGAGTGTCAGCCCGATCAACATAACTATACGTTTTGCCTTGGTTTTAGTGGATAACATAAGTGATTATATATATATATGCCTTGAACAAGCAAGTAAGTTGACATTGTGAAACAGTGATTACAATTTGTAAAAGGAAAATTTCATGTGGGGGAGACAAACATGAGTCTTTGGAAGGACTTAATAGTTCTAACCTAAGAGAGACACACAAACAAAGAAATATCCATTACTTTTCTAGTGAAATAGTTCACATATAAACAACGATCATTAAATAAAATACAACACAAATTCAACAAGGTAAATACCAAATCCATCAAAGTATTTCAAATTCCTTAGTACATATGAACAAAACATATATAGTGAACATCTAAAGAATAGTCCTATGAAATTCACAATACATGCATGAAAATGTGTTGGCTCGTCCAACTTCAATTATAAGGTGAAAGATCCGAGTACATTAGTTACAATGGTGAGCCAATATCTCTAGTAGTAGAACATTGATTCACTTATTGATTCTCAAAAGAATAGTTTTTCTCTCCTATTCCAAGTTAGAGAAGCCAAGGCTAACTTGAGATGACACTTGCACAAGTTACAACTTGACAATGATGACATGGAGGTCATGATGAGGTGGCAATGCCAAGTTGTTGTTCTTGCTGCTTTGTCTTAAATATTCATGAAATATATGATCGAAACTTCATATTTATGAAATATCTTCTATGTTACTTATCTTCACCCTCCAATGGGTCTTGGAATACTGTTGGAATATTTTGAGTGATAATGCAATGCCTTCTTTTTGTCATGACTTAGGATATGCTTCATGTCTTCATGAGTGTTCTTCTTTGTGCTTCTTCTTTGCACATGTTCTTTGTTTATTATCTTTACTATATTCCTTTAGCATCACCTTGTCATGTTGAGAAAGTAATCCTACTAATGAATATAATTCATGGCAAGGAAACATTAATTTTAAAATAATATGCTCTATCATTATCTAGCTCATGGAATCTACTACTTATGATAGGCTCGTGGAAGGGTTGGAGGAAGGAGGCTTGATAAGGAAATTGTATTTGAACTCATCAATGGCCTAAGAAGATTCCAATGTTCACTATTAATATGTTATGCATTGCAAATAGGGTCTCTCCTTAGTCCAACACAATGGGGAAACCCAAGGGACAACATGAAGAGCTTGTTCCTTAAGACTGCACCATGCACCAAGAAGGAAAGAGGAAGATTAAGAAAGCATAGTTTGACTAGTCAAGGGCTAAAAAGATGCATATTTGATCCTTTTTACTGTGCCATGTGCTAAAAGAGGGAGGCTTGACAAGTGTTCAACGCGAAGGGGAAGAGGAAGGAACAAAGGTGAAGACTTAAGGCTTGATACTATGCTATGTGCTAAAAGGAAGAGAAGGCCTTAAGGAAAGCATAGTTTGACTAAACAAGGGTTCATTGTCCCTTGATACTACACCATGCACTAAGGGAGACTTAATAGGACAATGTTTTTGCAAAGAGAGGGACAACAATGATAAAGGGAAGCAATATTTTTCCTTGTTACTATGCCATGCGCCAAGAGGAAGGAAAGGCTTGAAAGATAGTGTAAGTTTCCTCAACAAGGGGTCACTATTGGTTTGGAATGTAGTTTTCCTCCTATGATAGCATATGTTGACCCAACAGTGGCTCATTTTTTATCTGGATTGTGATTTTCACTGAGGGAATCCATAGGGGGTCAGTCACATTGGCTAGGATGTTTTTCACTACACTGTGAGGGTAGGAGGGCCTTTGCATTCAATAGTTTGCTTTTGTAAGTGGATAGAAGTGGTCCTTGCTATCAAATAGGAGTGCCTTGCATGACATGCAAGGAATTTTTCATCAAACATAGTGCACTAAGTCAATATGAACAACAAGGGTTAAGTGAATGTCCTTGGAATGATTCTTAATGTGCATTGATTTGAGATGACCTTGAGGAGAACTTAATGCTCAAGTCTTGGTGAGAAAATTTTCATCATTGAGGCTCATGAATAAGCTAAGTTCATCACTTGATAAGAGAATTCATTCCTTCACAACTAGAACTCAGGATGAGGACGAAGAAGATCTCCCAAATGGCTAAGTGTGGGGCTAGTAGAGTAAGAGAGGGAAATACATCCAAATATGACTCAAAATTGGATCACACATATGAAAACCATGAATAGAAGATAGAAGGATACATAGGACTCATGGATAGAAATTAAACCTCGAAACGACATCCAAGAGGTACTTATTTCTAATTACGATAGTTGAAATGACACAGTATGACACTTAGAACACAAGTTACAATGGAAGTGTTAACTAAGACAAAAATGTGCACTAAGTTGTAGGAATGTGTCTATAGAATATTCTAATGATATATAGGATTGTGTAATGTAGAAGAGTGTTCCAGAAATAACTCTAGTGATGTGAACAGGTGCAACATATGAAGGAGTGAAAATAACAAAAGTGGCACATGTGACAAGAGGAAAACATGAAGATGACACTTGCAAAATGCGAACGAAATTGAAAGAGACACATGCTAGAACGAAGATAACATGAAAATGACACTTAATAAAGTGAAAACAAGCAAAAGTGACAAGCATGAACATGAAAGTGACATTTGTGAAAGCAAAGGTGTACCAAAAACGACAGTTTGAAAAACTCACCATAATATAAGTATGATAGCGACCAAAATGAGGAAAACTACAAATATAAGAGCATAGTGACTATTGCCATGGGTTGAAAATTGCATCGAAACTAGCTCGATGGATTGTGTTATGCTTGTTTAGGCTTGCATAAAAGAAGCACACTTATAGATTAAAAAAGGACTAAGCATGTGTGAGCATGTGACTTTTACCATTATAATCCAAGAAAAACACTTAAACATCAATCAAAAATGAAGTGACCATGGGTGAACAATCGTAAGATCCTTAGTAGGCTCCAAAATTCAAGTGTAGGCAAAATTTTGGAGGGTGTTGATCACAATGTCAACACTTGGTGACAAACTGGTAGAAATATAGGTTCTCTATTTAGGTTTACCCTTTAAGTGAAAGGTATCAATCTATCAAGAAGTATTGATTTTCCATGTGGATCCCCTTGGATTCCTTACTTATCCTAGTTAAAGATATAGTGTCTTTTATTCCTTCCTCAACCTAAAACACATAAACATACACTAGTCATACCTTAATTGTTTTGATTAGGAAAAATGATAATAATTATACCAAGGTTTTAAACACATTCCATGATGTTGCTCTATTGCTAGTGAGCTTGAACAATACCCTGACAGAGTCACCTCAAGGAACCAAAAGAATTTATTCGCTGCTAGTAGGTCTGGACAATACCCCAACGAATTTGCTTAATTCAACACTTTGCACTGGAATCCTTTCTATTCTTCATCTATTTACTTGGTTACTAATCTAATGTGCAAAGGCACTTATTTTTTTTAGCTGTGGAATAGGGTTCCTAACTTATTGAGGGTGGGAGAGGTGTGTTCCTTATTTAATGGATTTGAAAGATAACTGAAGGTATATGCTCATTTAAAGTTTTTCTCCTTTCCCTTCTACTTAGTTGAGTCGACAAATAAGAACACCATTCAATAAAAGGTTGAGTTAGGAGTGAAGATCCTAATAAGGATACATGCTTCATAGTTCGACCAAAGGATTTCTATCTAGAACAAATTGTATTTTCCGTTCAAACATCATTGGCTTTAAAGATATATAAATCCAAGATAGAGAAGAAGTAATAGTTTGGCCAAAAGTTGTTTTTCTTGACAACTACACTTTTGAGTTTTTCCACATCTTTTGAGCCAAAAGGAGAATCTTTTACGTAGAGTCTTATCAAGGAAAAAATAAAAAACATGACAAAATGACAAACAAAAACCAAAGCACAAAGAAAATGGAGGTGGAACATAAAACAACATGCAGGATATACAATAAGAAAACAAACAAATGCAGAGACTCGATGTAGAGCAAGATTGATGGTAGATGCAATGCAAAGGAAACTAAATAAAACTAAGCCTACCCCTAACCTAATTAGCTAGAAGATCAAGGCTAAGTGTAATGATATTTCCAATGTAGCCATGGTCGTTCCTGATCTACAATAAAAAAAGATACGAGAAACTAAGATAAATATAAAACCATGTGAAAAAATAAAGATAACAACTTGAGAAACTTGCACAATGAACTAAAGGTCTTTCTCATTAGCAAAATAATATGTCATACTAATCAATTTTAACCAACTTTGAGCTTTACCATGTTGATGAAAATATCAAGCATATAAACCTTGTAGGCTACTTGCAAATACACATTCATTTGTGTTTTTAGTTATTACAAACATAAGAAAAGATCAAAACTTGTTATTTGCGACATAGCTTGTCATGTAATATTTCTATAAACATTCAACAACTGGATCATGATATTCACAGAAACCAATTTCAAGACCTTGAGACTGATGAAAAGATAAATTATTAGTTAAAAATTCAAATCACAAAGAGAATCTATGGTATAATGATCGGATTGGTCGACTAACATATAAGGTTCTCAAGTCTCTATCGATTCCCTTTGTATCCAATTACGTGCAAAATCAACAATATGAAAACTTAGGGCACTCAAAATAATTGTTGACATTGTGAATCTAGGAAACCAATTAAGATGCTCAGTTGATAAGAGATTAGAAACATGTGTCAAATCAAACCCATTATTTGTATTAAAAAAAGGTTTTTGTTAGCTCAATGATTGGAGAATTTGTAAACACTCTGTAAGAGGAAATGTACTAAGAATATGATTAAATTCATGATATGCACAAAAGAGATAAAAACATGATCGGATTTGGAAGAGTTTAAAAGAGAAAAATAATTCAACCCAAAATAACCTTTATCTTTATCATAAAAAAGATATAGTTTGAAACTAGAAGGCTTCATGCAAGATGTAATTTCTAGCCCTTTGTCTAACATGAGGGATCCACTTGAAAATGGACTATCCAAACAAGAATCCTTCATTTGATCGAAAATCGTATCTTGAAGATCATGAAGATCATCTTGAAAAAGTTGAAAGTCCTTTAAGAATGAACTCACAATCAGTGGATAGATGCTAAGGCAAGAATTATGCATGAAAATATGGATCCATCTTAGTTCATATGTTCCTGTAGATTTTCCTATAGATTAACAAGCTCATGTAATGTACTAAATCATAGGACAAGAATCTGCTTCTAGTTTCAACTAGTGAAAGCCAATAGGCTAATGAAAACAATATGAACAAGAATAAGATAAATCAATGGCACATAACACAGTAAGTTTATCTGGGGAAATCCACTACTCGAAACCCCACCTATCTGTATTGCATTAATAAGAAATATGAGTGAAGATACAAAGCTTGTTCTCATAAGAACAATTCACACAAGTATGCTCAACTCTCTGCCTCACAAGCCTGCTCTTGGCCAACAATTAGCCAATTTCCACTACCTTCCAAGCCCCTATTTTCCTGCATAATTCCTTGGATGAATAACCCGTATTTAAAGAGAATTCATGCTTCTAAAACTGCACAATCCTAATGTAGGTCCTCTTCCAGATTACATGCATGATATTTAAAACTCAGTAAATCATACAACTGATAGTACACTGTTCCTGCACTCTAGTCTCAACTGGGTCTTTCTCAGAACTGACATGCATGAGTTTCTCATGAGGGAATGATCTGGAATTGATCCAAGACAAACAATTAAGGTATTACAGACTCATGTGCATGGATGTTCTTATGTTATTTTGTGCAACGGATCGATAAGATTGCAAAATACACATGCACTGAAGTAGTTAGAGAAAACATATCAGGTAAACATATAAACACAACCAGTTTAATAAGGAGTTCACCTAGTACACTTGGGTTACGTCTCCTGGTCCAGCCTTCAATGGTGGCCTCTCGATTATGTTTTGAAAGTAAAGTTTTTAGAACAGTGAGCTCAATTTGAGTCTCACTCAACAAATATAAATCAGCAAGCCTATACTTGGATTCCCCAAGTCTCTGGAGTACACAAACTCTCCTCACTGAATCTTGCCCTCTATTGGTCACAATATTATGAGTGCAAGCTAAGACTCAATACATGACAGGCATATATAGAGGAGTGTGCTTGAACCTTTCAAGCCCTTCCTGGAGTACACAGATTCTTTGACTCTCTTTGTCTCTGTCTCGATGCTGCCTTTGCTTCCACAGGTCAGCTCGACTTCTTCTCTCTTCTCTTAGCTTTCCGCTCCTAACTTACTTGCTTCTCTCTCTATCAGTTTGTGGCTTTAAATCCAATCTGATTTCTGACTATTCCTTTCTTCTTCCCGGATTTCTGGTTTCCCTGCTTCTGTCCGCCTAAATCTCTCTGTTCTGCGTAATCATCACTGTATAACGCCTCACAGGGAGGTGGCCACCTATTTCATAATGAACTGAGTGTCAATTCTCTTGGACGTCTTTGAAACCATTGTTTTTACCGTTACCTCCAAGAATGTCCATGAATACGATCCTCTACCAATGCATCGTCCACGTCAGACTTCAAATCCTATATAACTTTGCCTGTTTACCTCGTCAAATCCGGTCACCCATCGGAATGCATCTCCATCGTTGATTTGGAGCCTCCAGATCCTACAGTCATTGTTCATATAGGGCGGATAGGTAACATGACGTTTACCCATTCGATGTGAGCAGTTTTCTCTCACTTCTGCCAGACGTGTGGCACCCATTGTGTGGCATCAGGTGGGACTTAGTTAAAACCGCTTACCGCTCGAAGCCCTTTCGATATTCTACTAGTCTTTTGTGGGACCCTGCCTCTGATAGAATCGGCGCGATATCCATTACATTTTATAACTTGTTGGTCCCAGTTGCTCGGGGATTTTCCTTCTTTGAGGGCTTTGTCGCTAATCACACATCAGAAACTACCCTTGTTTCTTGAAATGACCTCCCGTTCTACTGATTCGTGACAACGCATATTACCATGGGCTGACGGTCTGCGCGCTTGACCGAGGGTCCTCGTTGCTCCACGTTGATCACAAATTGCAACTACTACAAGGATATCTCTGATAAGCTTGATCTTTATAAGACTTGGAAAATTTGGCATGAATTTTATAGAGTTCATGAAAACTTAGAGAGTGTTTTAGGATCCAATTTGGATCACGACCTTCCCATTGAAAAATATTTTGGACCACCAAAAGTTGGCTTTTAAGCATTAATCAAGTGAGGGTATAGATTCCTCACTTGCCCAATTTCTATCCATTTTGCACTGCTTGGTTTTGAACCTTTGAGCCCAATCCTAAGGTACTCAACATCCCCTCGGCGTGTAGTTCTCACCTTCCTATCTAGAACTGTATCTTCCTGCAACTCATTAAGATATTCAAGCAACAGATCATCGATAGAAGGCAATTGACTCCGCTCTTTGGGATCTTCAATAAATGAAGGTTCAAATAGTCTTAAGCTATCTGCATTAACAACTGAGTAGATGTGCATTTAAGCTGGTAAATTAAGGTGAAAAGCATTCTCACCAATTTTCTCAAATATCTTGAAAGGTCCATACCTTATTGGCTTTAGCTTCTTACCTTCACTTTGCATTCTGTCTTTGTTGATATACAACCAGACTTGATCACCAACTTGGAAACTATGCTCAATTTGATGCTTATCATGCCTTGCCTTGTACTTGGCTTGGCTCTTTTCCAGTTGTTCCTGTACTGCTTGGTGAATCTCTTGGATTTGTTCAATGAACTTGGCTGCCTTGTCCACATCACTATGTCCATCAACTGTTATGTCTTTACCAAAGACAAAATCCAAGGGAGACCTTGGTGTGAATTCAAAATAGGTCTCAAAAGGAGATCTTTGTGTAGAAGAATGTTTAGCACGGTTGTAAGCATGCTACACATAACATAAATGTTCGTCCCAAAGCTTTGGATGCTTGCTGCAATAGCCTTTGAGCAACTATATCACTGTCCTGTTGACCACTTCTGTTTGGCCATCTGTTTGCGGATGAAAAGTTGTGCTCTTCTTTAGTCTGGTGTCCATCAATTCCCACAGACTAGACCAAAATTTCCCAACAAATCGAGAGTCTCGATCAGATATAATGGAAGTGGGTAGTCCAAAATGAACCCATACATGCTGAAAGAACAACTTTGCAGTTTGTTCAGCTGTAATTTTCTTGTTACAAGGTATTAAAATACACATTTTGCTGAACCTATCCACAATAACATATAAATAGTCATGACCTTTCTTAGATTTAGGCAGTCCCCCAACAAAGTCCATGGAAACACTTTCCCAAGGATGAGAAGGAACTGGTAGTGGAGTGTACCAACCTAGTTTTCTATTGTTGGGCTTGCTTTTAGCACACATGGTGTGCCCTGTTATATATCTAGAAACGATTTCATTCATTTTTTCCCAATAACAAAATCTTTGCAGCTGTGCAACTGTTTTACCTACACGAAAGTGACCTAATATTAGAAAAGTGTGTGCTTCTCGAATTATCTTTACTCTTTCAGTTTGTGGAATGCATAACTTTCCAAAATGACAGAAGAGTTGATCCTTAACATGATAATTCAATTCTTCTACTTGTTTTCCATGACTTAATGTTGCATATACATCTTTAAAATATATATCTTGAGCATACTATTCAATGTAGATTTCATGCAATACTAAATTATGCTTAAGTATAGTAGATGCATTTATGATTGGTCTCGACAACATATTTACAACTTTATTGTGTATGCCCTTTGTATATCTGATGACAAGGTGAAACTGTTGTAAGAAACCCATCCACCTATAGTGTCTTGATTGCTGCAACTTAGTTTGTGAGTGTAAATATTGAAGTGGTTGATGATCAATATGTATAACTATCTCTTTGCCCATTAAATAATGTTTCCACTTTTCACACTTTGTACTAATGCATACAATTCTTTATCATATGTGGGATAATTGATTACTGCAAAACTAAATGTTTCAAAATGATAACATATGGGTTTACCATGCTGCATCAACACTGCTCCCATGGCATAGTCACTGGCATCTGTTTCAATCTCAAATGGTCTTTGAAGATCGAGCAATGCTATTACTGGTGCTATACTAATCTTTTCTTTTAAGGTGTCGAAGGCTTTCTGCTATTTGCCTCCCCATTGAAACACCTTTTTCAATCCTGTTAAAGCATGTAGGGGCACTGCAATTAAGGAAAAGTTAACAATGAACTTTCTCCAATACTGTGATACTCCTAAGAAGCTTCTAACTTCTGTAGCAGATGTGGGTTTAGGTTAGTTTACAATGACTGCAACCTTAGAGGGATTTATCTTCAATTCACCACCCCCTACAATATGGCCCAAATAATTCAAAGATGTTTTGCCAAATTCACATTTTGAGAGCTTAACATAAAGATTTTCTCTTTTCAAAACATCTAGAGTCTGTTTGACATGCTTCAAATGTTCTTCCCATGTTTTACTAAGTATAAGAATGTCATCTAAATATACAATGACAAAATCATCAATAAAATATCTGAGTACATCATTCATTACTCTCATGAAAGTAACAGGTGCATTAGTTAAGCCAAAAGACATAACTAACCACTCATACAATCCCTTCTTTGTTTTGAAAGTAGTCTTCCATGCATCTTGCTCTGTAACTTTGACCTAATGGTAGCCACTATGCAAGTCTAATTTGGGAAAGTAAACAATTTCTTTCAACTGATTTAGTAGATCATCTATGCGAGGAAGGGGATAACGATTTTTTATCGTTATTTTATTCAGTGCTTAGTAATAAATGCACATTCTCGATGAGCCATCTTTCTTTCTCACCAAGATAATTGGAGACCCACATGGTGATGTGCTAGGTCTTATGAATCCTTTCTCGAGCAGCTCCTGTACCTTCTTCTTGATTTTTGCATTCTCTAAAGCGGACAACCTGTACATTCTGATGTTAGGCAATGGAGCATCTTGCTGCAAATTAATATCATGTACTATTTCCTTTTGCGGTGGTAGACTTTTAGGTTCTTGAAATAGTATATCATATTCTATAACAACTTTTTCTAAATCAGTGTGTTGTTTAGCATTACAACCCTCAAATATATTGGTTTTATCAGGTTTCTTTTCCTTTACAACCATTAGTAAAAATTGTTTGCATAAATTTACAATTCTTTTCATCTACCCTGAGTTTATGAGAGTATAATTATTCTTTTTGTGAGCTCTTACAATATATTCGATTCTATCTTTAATGAGTTGATACTTGTTTTCAGCTCTATAGAAAATAGCTTTTCTATCATACAAGTAAGGACTTCCTAAAACAATTTCACATATATCCAAAGGAACTATATCTAACTCAACCTCATTTACAAATGCTGACCCAAAAGAAAACTTAAGTTTACATTGTTTAGTCACTTGTAGCGTTGCTTTATCACATAACCAACCTAATGGATATGGCTTCTTGTGAGGTGTGGTTAGTAATCTCGAATTCTTTATAATTGCTTCAGAAATTAAATTTACTTGTGAGCCACTATCAAACAAAGTATCAATCTTTTGATGCTTGGAAACAACTCTAATATGAAAAATCTCACGTCTTTTCCTTTCATTTTCTTCATTTTCAGTAGATTGTGCAAAATTACTAGTAGATGCTTCAGAATTTTTACCTTTTATACCTGTCACTGTGATTTTTGTTTCATCCCCTAAGTCTGACCCCAAATCTTTCTGAATAGCTGCAACAATCTTCTTCTTTTTGCCATTGAATTTCTTAGGTCTCAGCTCTGAATGCAGAATCTAACAGTTTTCATCATCATGGCCATCCTTCTTGTAGTGAGTGCATGACGGCTTGGTCTTTTATACAACATTTGTCTTCCTCTCTTTCCATTTCTGTTTTCTCTTTTCCTTGTTCTTGTTTGCAGTGGGTTTTGATGATCCCCTAACTTCTAAGTTCACATTCTTGCCTCTAGCCTCTAGATGTGTAGCCTGGACAGATACCTCATCTATGCTAGAGGGATTAAACATGAGAATTGTGTGCTTTAAATAGCTATGTAGACCGCATATATACTTCAATAGAGTTTCAGGTAAGTCTAAAGAAACTCCTAGAATCAAATATCTTTTTCTAAATTCTTGAGTGTAGCCTTGTACACTTTGCCCTTTTAATTGTCAAAGAGTTTGCCAACTCATCATGGCTTGTTACATATAAGCTAGTGGATAGAATTGTTTTTTAATTGCAGAAACAAATTCACTCCAAACAAAAAGAATTTTACCATGCTTCTTGATGTCAGCTTTTGTCCTGCCTTCCCACCTATTGTGGTAAAAACACAACCCCCCATTATTGATGTGTTCACTTCAAATAATGGGGATCCTTTCTATAAAAATTTTGGCTAAACACCTTTTAGGATTTTTATTTAGTTGATTATCCTATGCTTTTGTTAATTATTCATTTTCTTTGGATTCCTTTTTTGATTGCTTTGTTAAAATCGATTTTTTATAGGCTTTCCATTGAAGATTGTTTCGTCTCATTTGGTCAACTGGTTTGAAAATGGTACTTCTTTAAAATCTCATCATTTATCTAGCCTGGGTTAAAAATGCATAAAATATACAATATTACATTTTGTAAATAAATTAGTTCAATAACACATTTATTTTAAATTTTAATTTCTGGTTAGTTTTTACTAACATTTTTCATTTTTTTACTTTTACAGCCAAATTATGGAGCAACGAGTTTTTAGTAATTTACTCCAATATTTCAAATAAACTACTAATCTCGAAAAATCAAAATGTCAAAGTGGTTGTAGTTTAGATAGGCAAATTAGACCTCAGAAAATTTCATAACTTAAATAAATCACATCAAAATAAAACCAAAAAAATAAAAAGTTGATATTTAATATTAAATTTTAAATTAATTATTATATCAAATATAATTAATTTAATTAAAATAAAATTTAACACAAAATGAAATATATATATATATATATATATATATATATATAAGTTATATCGCATCGCATATTTCTTATAGCAATATTTTAACAAAACCCTGAACACCATCCTTCCCTGATCACCGATATTCGATGACTCTTCAAGCATTAATCAAAGTTTAAAATACCATGTGTTTAATTTTCAATGTGATCGCTCCATCGCATCGGGAATCCTCAACTTATACAAGCTTATGAACCTGACTCAACGTTACTCCGATGCGATGAGTCAAAGTTTATTTCGCTTTGGGCTCATCCATTAATCCATTGTTTTGAATAAATACATTACCATATGAGTCAAGTAAAGTAGGCTAGTTTATTTTTATTAGTTTTAATGTTATTATTTAAATAATTAATTTTGCATTAATTAATTTAAATATAACATTTAATTAATTAATTAAATTAAATGAAGATTTAAATAATAAATTTTATATTAATTAATTTAATTAAAATAAAATTTAAATATTATTTAGATTAATATTAATTAGTTTATAAATAGTTAATTATATTTTAAATAGTTAGATTTATATTAATTAATGATAGTTTATTAAAAAATTAGTTTAATTTATAATTAACAATTAAATTAGAATTTTAATTTAGGATTAGATTTTTAATTAAAATTTTCATTTTTCGCTTAGCAACAGAATTTTCAAATTTATGCCAGATTTGACTCATTAATTTTGGAAGCTCATAGAATGAGTTTTACTTGGCCAAATGAAGTCGAGGACGGCTCATTGGAAAGATAAAATCAAGGAGAACATTTGAGGTTTCACTAATAGATTTGGTCATTAATTGAGTTAAAAATCATGCAGAAGATCAAGCTCCGGATTTCTAAAACAAAATCAATTTTCTGAATTATTTTTTTCATTTTCATTTGTCCAAACCTCTTTTAATTGCAGATTCATTCGTCAATAATATCTTTGGCCAGTTAAACCATCCCAGACATCAATAGAGAGCTTACATTTTATTTTCAATTATTTATTTAATTAAATTTGATTGGATTTGTTTTAAATCCTGAAAACAGTATTTTAATTTTATTTGTCGCATCTTAATTTATTTTGATTTCTTTTTGCAGGAAAACAGTAGAAGAGATATGGAGAAAATATCTTAATCAATGAGAATGCTCCAGCAATTAAAAGATTGGAATTTTGAGCAAATAAAAGTGATTGGGTAGATTTTCTTCAACAAACTTTCATCTCAAGAATTCCTTTGCAAATATTATAAATAGCAAATTGCAGAATGTAATAGGGGCTGCTCTCTTCTACAATTCTGGAATTCTAAAAACACTTTTGTAATAGGGATTTAGAGTTGTAGGTGGGAGGAGTGAAATCTCAGATCTGGGGATTATTGAGGTTTTTCTTATACATTCTAAGTTATGTATAATAAACAGAGTTTGCACTATTGTAGCTCTAGTTTTGAAAGCAGAAGCTTAGGCATTGTAAAGGACTATTAGAGACCGGAGCTGGAGAAATGGATTCAATAAATTGGTATTTCGAATACTATTATTTTAAATACTGGTTTTATTTTATGATAACAAGAATGGTGTCAATTTACTTACATATTTGTGCACTTTTGTCGGTATGGGTAATTTGCTTCTATTTTATGTTGTTATTTATCTCTGTTCTTATGGGCTGAATTCTGATTTTTGAGTAACTATTTACTCATAAATTTGTCTTTTAATATTAGATGAATAAATAATGATATGTTGTGAACTTCTTCCACATATTATTGTTTAATAATTCAAGTTATTGATTAAATGATCAATATCATTTTGTGAAATTCTTCCTAAGTGTTGTTGATTAATTATTCAGTCAAAAGGTCTCAATAAGATGTGTTTGGTATCTATAATGCCAGTTAATTGAACCACTTCATTAACTTAATATTCATTATAAAAGAGACATTTAAATTTCAATATTTTAAATATCTGCTCTTGGTTGGGTTAGATTTATATCTGTCTAACTGAGATAGGATTAAGATAGTTTCTTTTGCTTGCATCTTAGAAACTTGTTGTCTTTTGCAGTGTTTTGCAGTCTTTTAAATTTTAACATTTTATTTAATCACGATGGCTCCTCTTAAATTTCCAATTTAGAATTGTATCCATAGATGTGCATCTTCCAATACCCCACCTGAAGTGGTAAGACTGTTGTCTCAGGTAAAGTTTAATGGTGAGAGAAATTCTTCTACTTTTAATTATGTCTTTCAATTTATTTAAAAGGTTTCAAATTATGATTTTCAAGGAATTGATGAAGGCATTTTATGCAAAAATTTTACTCACATTTGCGGCAAAATCTAGAAACTAGTGTAGAACTCTTCCAGTTGCCTCAATTCATAGCTGTGATCAATTTGTTACAATTTTGATTTGTAAATTTGATCGTTATGATTATGATCAGGTATGTGATGAAATTGAATATCTATGAAATGAAAATGAGTCTGTTAAAGATTTTAATATTCGACTTCATTTGAATTCTTTAAAATTTAATGTCAAAGATAATCCTATGAAAAAAGAATCACTAAATTGTTTTGAATATATTTGTTCTTCTTCTCCCATTCCCAATCCATATGAAATTAGTTCAAGCTTTGTTCCATCTCCTTCCAACATAAATGAGAATTCCAATTTGGATGTGCAAATAAATTGTGATAAAGAGGTTTCATAAAGCTTGGAAAATATTTCTGATCAAATGCAAGAAGACAATATCAGCGATTTCGGAGAAAGAGCCACCTTGAAATTTGAAAGCTACTTTGATGTAAATTCAGAAAATCAGATTGGAAATCAGCAAGTGCAAGCAACAATCAAAGTAAATAATAAAATGCAAATTGTTGTACAAATTTATGAATTTTTCCATGATAAACAAATGTCGAAATTAGAGTAGCAAAGCAATCTTCTTCAAAAAAACATGAGTACGCAAAGGAATGATTTAGAATCTGAAATTTACAATGAGCATAATGTACAAGAATTCTCAAACAGAAACATTTTTAAATGCATTATTTCAGATTCACATTTTTCTCTTTATCTTGATATTTTTAATGACGATAATTTTTCTCCTCTTGGTATTAATGATATTTCAGAAATTAAAAAAGATGATTTAAATGAATTACCAATAAATTTTTATCAAGGTAGCGAAACAATAATTGATCATTCTTTTGCCATTAATAAACATGAAATTCTTGTTCCTTCTTGTTTGGATATATTGGATGAGATTGAAGGGAATTCTAGAGAATCTTATGAAGTCATTTATGATAATTACTCTGACATAGAGGATGTTGATTTCTATTTTTCTCAAGAGAATCCTCATGATAAAATTCAAATAACATCTGACAATGAGAAACATTTCAATTTAGAAATTATTCCAACTAATCATCATTCTAAAGCAACAAATTATCTTCATGATTTTATTATTCGAGAAAATATTCTAATTTATGATTTATATCATGATCAAGCTTTCATTCCTGTTCATAATCATAATTCATTTTCTAATTCACAGGTTGGAATTTGAAATTACTAAAATTTCATAATTCTGGCCAATCTTTTTGAAAAAGAAATTATTTCAAAACGATCCCAATTGTGCTGTAACATTAGTTGTACAAATAGTGATTTCATTTTATTTTTGTTTCATCACTTATTTTGTATAAAATCATATTTATTTTCAGATTTTATTTTACAAATTTTTGATACATTACGTTGGCATATTGAATACTTTACTATCAAAATTTCAATTGATGCATTTCCTTGTTGGAAAATTGAAGTTTTATATTATAATCAAGAGCATCAAAAGCTATTTCAATTTCAATTTCAATCAATGCTAATGTTTTATCAAAAACTTTTATCTTCTCAAAGGCAATATCAATAAGAGAATGTATTTTTAGGAATCTGCTAGCAATCTAATTTAATTAATATTTTTTTATTTCATTTGAAAGATTTCTATCCATTTTTCATTAATTCATTTGAAAAATATTTGGAAAATTTTCCTTCATGGAAGATTATTAATAATTTAACATTTACACATAACACTAACAGTTTCTTTTAAGCCTTTGAATCTAAAAGCTCATATCCACAATCTGGCCTTTCATCTCCTCTTTTGAACATTTCCCAATTATTAATAGAAATCCATCCAGATTTCTATGATCCAATTGGTATTCAATTGGAAAGGAAATTTCAAGAGAAAGAGATTTTCATTAAGTTGCTAACAATAACTATGCATTCTACTTACAGATTTAATTTTCTTAGTTCAATAAGATTTCTATTTTTATTACTAAAATTTGAATTGTACATACATGTAGGGATTAAAATGAGAAAATGGTTACACTGAAAATATGACTATACCTAGTCATTTTCATGTATATGATTAGAATAGGAGTAGAGTTAATTTATTTTCAACAATTCTGCAAATATAAATAAGGCAAGCAATCAACCCTTCTCATATCATTTACATTTTCAGTGAAACATTCTCTTCTCATCAGAAACTTTTAAAACTGAAATCTATTGCAGCAATATCTCCACTCTGCCTATTTTGAATAATGTTTTGATTAAATTCAATTGAGGTTGCACTTGGCATCAATCTCCTCAAAGCCACTTTTCTTCATTTTAGGATTTCCTTCTAAGATTTTCTTTTGAAATTTATATGATAAAGGTTTTGAAAATATAAAAGCTTTATGATTTCATTATCCCATGAAATGTATGACTATCTATGATAAGCTTAATTTGACTCAATCATTATTAGTCAGTCTAACCTTTCGTGGTAATCATATGAAGTTCATATTATCTTCCTCTAAATTTGCTACGCTGACCTTAAAGATGTCCATTTTGCTGTGTGCATACATTCAAATATGTTTTGACATTTTCACACAAATAGTGGCTTTATCCCAATCTGATCTTTAATTTATTATTTGATACTGAAATATGCATCATATTTATTTACTAAAGGCATTATTGAACAGTCACTATAAAAATACAGTTTTTTTCAAGTTAATTCGGAATGAGCAGAGGTAATAAATTGTTGTTTCAATTCAAAAGGGAAGACTATTTTCATATTTATTTCTGGTAAATTTTATATTTCCTAAACATGAATAAGCAGATTTTATTTAGGCTAATTACTCACTTCGATTTAGAATAAATGATGAGATGATTTTAAACAAAGACAAAATTTTGATAAATCAAAGGAAAATTTTGAAGATTCATGAGGTAAAAACTATAGAGAATTTCCTTCCAGGTACGCATTCAAAAGTTCATTCTCATATATTCTTAGTTTCTCTTTTCCTCAATTTATTTTTTATTTTTGTTTTGTTTTATTTGTAGGTTTTCATTTGTTTTCAAAACTTGAAGTAAGCAGCAAACCCATTTCAAATTTGCAACAGGTTCAGGGAAATTTTATTTTGTGATTTATTAGAATTTGAAAATTTTTAACTTTGCTTTCAACCATAAGAAAACTCAATTGAAATTTCAAGTAATATCATAGGATTCAACTTGATTTTCATATTACTGATACTTCATTGAAAATGTTTGCAATATTCTCAGCGTGCTCATCTTCGTCAATCACATCATCCATATTGCAACCATTTGTACCAAAATATTTCATTAGAAGTAGCTTTTAGCATTTTTGATACCAAATTGTTTAATAAAAGATATTTGATGTATTACCTCGCTCATATGTCATATCACATTTCGCATATCAGAGGTTTGCAGTTGAATATACTTCCATTATCATGAATCGCCGATCTCTGATAAATAACTTTACCGATATTGCGATGACCACATAATTCCGGATCCAATATGAAATTCAAATCAAGTTTATAAAATATCACGTCCAACCAATTGCAATAAAAGTAGGGGCATAATTTTAAAGGGATGATGTCTCGGATCCGATATGTTACTAAATTTTCATCATAAAATTATCGGGTCAACTTTTCATCGCATATCGGCGTATCGAGAATTGTTACATCATATGCTTAAGATTGTCGATCACGATCGCCGATTAGTCATGTCATTCATCACATATCGGCATCGCAAGAATCAAATTGTGTTACATCGGGTACCAAAAAGTTCACCAATCACCGATTAACAATCGCTGATATCGCAATCACTTTATCGCATTTTTATTTATGCTCACATCACAATTCTGAATTTGTGATGCACGTTGTGCGATGTGAGAAGCACAATGTAAATATTCTTCGATCCCTGATATAATATTTCTTCAATGATGTGATCACTCCATCACTTCGCACATCTTCTCAATGCATGTTTTCCTATCGGAAATTTTCCATTGCAACCTTCGATGCGATAGCTTCCAATGCATGCCTCTAAGCCATTAACATTTAATCGATATATGGCATAACAACAAAGGTGAAGTCTTGCAGATTAAACTTGAAGCATGGTGAAGAAACATGTGATATGAATCATCTGATATGACGATGTGTTATTTTAAAAGAAAGATTAGGTAACCACTATGGTAAAAAAGCGGTTAATGATCAATTTGCAGCATATTTAAATCATTTTGATTTCTCATATATGTCAGTTTTAAATATATAATTCTATAATTAAATATGGAATTCAAGACCTCTCTATTTTCATATTTAAATTTTATTATCTTGGATTTGGTCTTGATTTTGGACAATTTATAAAATCTTAAAGTTTATATGAAACTTATAATATTTTGAGAAACAGTCATTACTGCAAATTCTCAGTCTCATTTCTAACGCATTTGTTTTCCCTTGAACACTAAGCATTCCATTTTTACATTTTACTGCTTGCTTTAGTTTAAATAAAATAAATAATGGTTTTGGGTTATAGGATTTTGGTTAGTTTGCCTTCTTCATGTTTTAATGTTAACTAAAAGAAGAAGTCAGTTAGTATTGGAGAAACTGATACCTTTCAGGTAAGATCCATATACCCATTTTCATTAATTTCCATTTCATTACTTTAGTTTAGTTTTTAAAGTATGCTAATATAAAAAATTTGTTTTGCAGCTTTCCATTTGAAGCTTTCAATCCTCTGCTGGATCATATTTTCTAAGTCCTATGCTCTTCTCTTGGCTTTATTTCAAGAAGCAGCGATAATCCTCATTGAAACAACGACACCAAGAAGTTTCGAAACCTTTAGCTTGTTTCTTTAAGCATTCATTTTATTAGAAAATGATTAAGATGATGCTTTGAAATAAGAAGATTGATATCAGACAGAAAGTTTTCATTTTGGCTGAATTTTATCGTCACTGCTATTTAAAAGCCTAAAACACTTACAACCTTGCAAGGTATGATTTTTCTAGATTTCAACATAAGAAGGAATGATTATGAGATTACTTTATTTTTCTTCATATTGTTGAGACATTGGTATAAACATTCTTATTTGAGTTTATCTTGCGAAACTTGGATTTTCCTTTCCATTTTAAAAATTTCTTCATTTTTATTTTTGTTCGCTGATTTCTTTCTTATTTTAGCATAAGAATTATTTTCCTCTAGTTTTCATTTTTGATTTTTGGTGACTTTGTCATGATTTATATAGAAGGCCTACTTGTTACCTAACAATGGTCAACATACATGGAGAAAAATTGTTAATAGTCACCTATTAGCCTTTTCTTAAATCTCTTAGTAAAGTTTGATTTTCTTATTATAAAGGTAGACATACTTAAAGAAGAGATTACCAATTTAAAGAAATTGACAAAGTATCATAAAATCTGAACCAATTTTTTTTTTTTTATCAAAATTGTAATCATTTTGAGATTTCAATATTTTGTTAAGATCTTTCAAAGTTCTATTATCAGTGAAGAAAAGTTACTTTTAACCAATTAAAGACACTTTACAGCAAAGCACCTTTAACTTTGAAATTGTCATTCTTAACTCTTAAGGAGTCAATGATTCTCCCCATCCCAAAGAGTCTTATTTTTCTAAAGTATAATCCAAAAATATATTTAAACTTAAAAGATAAGAGGTCTCATCATGAACCTGCTTACTATGATCATAGGGGAAAAATAGGCTGACATAACCAATACTGCTAAATAAACTAGGGTAATGGTTTATGATTGCAAATAATTATAAGACAAGGGGTCTCATCACGAGCCAGCTTGTTCAGTCCAATTATAACCAGTGAATGGCACTGTCAACTATCTGGCTACCAAATTAGGACAATGACTTTTAAGAACTAAAAAAATAAAAAATAAAAATATCTAAATGGGTTTATCTCTAGGTCAATAATTCTTAAAGAGATGGGATTCTAAATCATTGATGATTAAAAGGTAGCCCTGTCAAGACTATAGATATTTGCTTGCAGCAGTAGCTCTACTTGTGACAAATGAATATATTTTAAAAGCTAAGCTGTAAAGTGACCCCTTCTTTATCTCTACAACTAATTAAACGCTGATATAAAGTTTTGAAATATTTTAATTTATGAAGAATTTTAAGAAAATTCACAGTTAGATGATTCTTGTTTTTATTCAGACTAATGAACCTAGTCAAGCAATCCAAAATATTTTTCTCTTCTTTAATTATTTTCACTCTAATTTTAGGAAAATCTCTTTCATATCAAACAAAGATAACTGGTTCTTCTCTCGTGTGTCGCCATTTTTGTGGTAAAAACCCAACCCCCCATTATTGATGTGTTCACTTCCAATAATGGGGACCTTTTTTATAAAAATTTTGACTAAACACCTTTTAAGATTTTTATTTAGTTGATTATCCTACGCTTTTGTTAATTTTTCATTTTCTTTGGATTCTTGTTTTGATTGCTTTGTTAATATCAATTTTTTATAATCTTCCCATTGAAACTTGTTTCGTCTCATTTGGTCAACTGGTTTGAAAATGATACTCCTTTAAAATCTCATCATTTATCTAGCCTGGGTTAAAAATGCATAAAATGTACAGTATTGCATTTTGTAAATAAATTAGTTCAATAACGCATTTATTTCAAATATTAACCTCTAGTTAGTTTTTACTAACATTTTTCATCTTTTTACTTATACAGTCAAATTATGAAGCAACGAGATTTTAGTAATTTATTCCAATATTTCAAATAAACTACTAATCTCGAAAAATCAAAATGTCAAAGTAGCTATAGTTTAGATAAGCAAATTAAGCTTTAGAAAATTTCATAACTTAAATAAATCTCATCAAAATAAAATAAAAAAATAGAAAATTGATATTTAATATTAAATTTTAAATTAATTCAATTAAGTATTATATAAAATATAATTAATTTAATTAAAATATAATTTAACATATAAAAATAAATAAAAAAGATTTTATATCGCATCGCATATTTCTTATCGCAATATTTTAACAAAACCCTGAACACCATCCTTCTCCGATCATCGATATGTGATGGCTCTTCAAGCATTAACCAAAGTTTAAAATACCATGTGTTTAAGTTTCAATGCGATCGCTCCATCGCATCGGGAGTCCTCAACTTATACAAGCTTATGAACCCGACTCAACATGACTCCAATGCGATGAGTCAAAGTTGACTTTCACTTTGGGCTCATACATTAATCCGTTGTTTTGAATAAATACGTTACCATACGAGTCAAGTAAAGTAGGTTAGTTTATTTTTATTAGTTTTAATGTTATTATCTAAATAATTAATTTCACATTAATTAATTTAAATATAACATTTAATTAATTAAATTAAGTTAAGATTTAAATAATAAATTTTATATTAATTAATTTAATTAATATATAAAATTTAATTAATTTAATTAAAATATTATTTAGATTAATATTAATTAGTTTATAAATAGTTAATTATATTTTAATTAGTTAGATTTATATTAATTAATGACAATTTATTAAAAAATTAGTTTAGTTTATAATTAACAATTAAATTAGAATTCTAATTTAGGATTATATTTTTAATTAAGGTTCTCATTTTTAGCGTAGCGACAGAGTTTCCAGATTTATGCCAGATTTGACTCATCAATTTTGGAAACTCATAGAATGAGTTTTACTTGGCCAAATGAGGTCCAAGACGGCTCATTGGAAAAATAAAATCAAGGAGAACATTTCTAGAGAGGTTTCACTAATAGATTTGGTCACTAATTGAGTCAAAAATCATGCAGAAAATCAAGATCCGAATTTTTAAAACAAAATCAATTTTCTAAATTACTTTTTGCATTTTCATTTTTCCAAGCCTCTTCTAATTGCAGATCCATACGTCAATAATATCCTTGGCCAAGTAAACCATCCCAAGCATCAATAGAGAGCTTACATTTTATTTTCAATTATTTATTTAATTGAATTTGATTGGATTTGTTTTAAATGCCAGAAATGGTATTTTGATTTTATTTGTTGCATCTTAATTTATTTTGATTTCATTTTGCAGGAAAACAGTAGAAGAGATATGGAGAAAATGTCTTAATCAATGAGAATACTCCAGCAATTAAAAGATTGGAATTTTGAGCAAATAAAATTGATTGGGAATATTTTCTTCAACAAACTTTCATCTCAAGAATCCCTTTGCAAATATTATAAATAGCAGATTACAGAATGTAATAGAGTTGCTCTCCTCTGCAATTCTGGAATTCTAAAAGCACTTTTGTAATAGGGATTTAGAGTTGTAGGTGGGAGGAGTGGAATCTCAGATCTGGGGATTATTGAGGTTTTTCTTATACATTCTAAGTTATGTATAATGAACAAAGTTTGCACTATTGTAGCTCTGGTTTTAAAAGCAGAAGCTTAGACATTGTAAAGGACTATTAGAGACCGGAGCTAGAGAAATGGATTCAATAAATTGGTATTTCGAATACTATTATTTTAAATGCTAGTTTTATTTTATGATAACAAAAATGGTATCAATTTACTTACATATTTGTGCACTTTTGTCGGTATGGGTAATTTGCTTCTATTTTATGTTGTTATTTATCTCTGCTCTTATGGGTTGAATTTTGATTTCTGAGTAACTATTTACTCATAAATCTGTCTTTTAATATTGGATGAATAAATAGTGATATGTTGTAAATTTCTTCCACATATTATTGTTTAATAATTCAAGTTACTGATTAAATTATCAATATCATTTTGTGAACTTCTTCCTGAGTGTTGTTGATTGATTATTTCAGTTAAAAGGTCTCAATAGGATGTGTTTGGTATCCATAATGTCAATTAATTGAACTACTTCATTAATTTAATATTCATTATAAACGAGACATTTAAATTTCAATATTTTAAATATTTGCTCTTGGTTGGGTTAGATTTATATCTGCCTAACTGAGATAATATTAAGATAGTTTCTTTTGCTTACATCTTAGAATAAGTTTGCATTTAGATTAATTTCTACATTCTTTTAAGTCCTCTTCCCAAAGAGACAAACTTTAGTAGTGGATTGGTTGAGCCCTAAATCAACTTAAGAATCAATTTCTTGCCTGATCAGCAAGAAGGATGATCTGATGTCTCTTTTCCATTGGTGAATGAAAGTCATATTTTAAAGCCATTGGAGATTGAGAGAAGGTAACTGGACCTAGTTAAAGCAGTCAAAACCACCATTCCAAACGGAAAAGGAGCTACTTTAAAGTCCGAACTGGGTGACCATCCCCCATATTGTTGCAATGATTTTCGAAGCTTCAACACCACCATATCAAAGCAATGCCTCCATTGCGTAGGCTGGCTAGCTGAATCTTACTTTTGTCTGAATCAATGCTCTGCACTTTGCATTACACATCAATCTGTCTAATCCAATTATCCAGCTTCTCTACATTCAACTCTCCATCATATATCGGTAAATCAAATTTTACATCTAATTTAATCAAATATGTTTTCTTTTTATTTTTAGGGCTATTAGGAGGGGTGGGAAGCTTTTCTTCTTTCCCTTTGCCTTTAGAATGGTCATGGAGGAGAGATTCTTTTGCTCCTTTATCTTGTTTGGAGTTTGATGAATCTTCATCTCTACCTTTCTTAAATTCTCTATACATTTCCTCTACCATGGCTCTCGTGGTCATGAAACTGTCCATGAACTAGGAGTCTGATTCTAGAGGACTTTCTTCTTCCATTTTCCTCTTATGATAGACTCTTCCAATCTCTAAGTTAGCTTCAACCAATTCTCTTTCTCCTAATTTAAGCTGGGTCCTAGTTAGCATTCAGCAACAAAATCCAACACAAGCTTGTCTAACCTTAATAACCTAGAGCTCTGATACCACTTGATTTGAAATTGTTCTAAAACAAACAATTAAGGTATTACAGGCTCATGTGCATGGATGTGCCTATGTTATTTTATGCAATGGAACGATAAGATTGCGAAATACACAGGCATTGAAGCAGTTAGAGAAAACATAACAGGTAAACATATAAACACAACCAGTTTAATAAGGAGTTCACCCAATACTCCTGGGCTATGTCTCTTGGTCCAGCCTTCAGTGGTAGCCTCTCTATTATGTTTTCAAAGAGGAGTTTTTACGACAGTGAGCTTAATTTCAGTCTCACTCAACAGATATAAATCAACAAGACTGTACTTGGATTCCTCGAGTCTCTGGAGTACACAGACTCTCCTCACTGAATCTCAACCTCTATTGGTCACAATAGTGTGAGTCCAAGCTGAGACTCAATACATGATAGGCATATACAAAGGATTTTGCTTGAACCTCTCAAGCCCTCTCTGGAGTACACAGACTCTTTGACTCTCTCTGTCTCTATCTCGATGTTGCATTTGCTTCGCAGGTCAGCTTGACTTCTTGTCTCTACTCTTAGCTTTCCAATTCTAACTTACTTGCTTCTCTCTCTATTAGTTCATGGCTTTAAAGCCAATCTTCTTTATAACTATTCGTTTCCGCTTCTTTGCTTTCCAGTTTCCCTGCTTCTATCCATCTGGATCCCTCTGTTCTATGTAATCATCACTGTATAATGCCTCATAGGGAGGTGGCCACCTATTTCATAACGAACTAAGTGTCAGTTCTTTTAGACGTCTTTGAAATGACTATCTTTACCATTAACTCCAAGAATGCCCGCGAACACGATCTTTTTCCAACACATTGTCCACGTTGGACTTCAAATCCTATACAACTCTTCTTGTTTACCTCGTCAAATCCGGTTACCCATCGGAATGCATCTCCGTCATTGATCTGGAGCCTCCAAATCCTACGGTCATCATTCATATCAAGCAGATAAGTAACATGATGTTTACTCGTCCGATGTGAGTTGTTTTCTCTCTCTTCCACCGGATGCATGGCACCCATTGTGTGGCATTGGGTGGGACTCAGTTAAAACCGTTTACTGCTCAAAGCCCTTTTGATATTTTGCCAATTTTTTGTGGGACCCCACCTCTGACAGAATCAGCACGATATCCATTACATTTTATAACTTTTTGGGTCCGTTTGCTTGGGGCTTTTCCTTCTTTGAGGGGTTTGCCCGACGATATGCGATTAACGACTTGATCGCATATCAGAAACTATGCCCTTTTCTTGAAATGACCTCCCATTCTACTGATTCATGACAGCGCACGTTACCATGGGTTGATGGTCTGCGCACTTGATCGAGGGTCCGCGTTGCTTCGCGCTGATCACAAATTACAACTGTTACTAGGATATCTCTGATAAGCTTGATATTTATAAGACTTGGAAACTTTGGAATGAATTTTACAGAGTTCATGAAAACTTAGAGAGTGTTTTAGGATCCAATTTGGATCAGGGAATCTTTAGTTAATTGGAGTAACACTTGTGGATTCACTAGTGCACCAACTGACTGCTAATCATCTACTTGTTCCACAAACAGTAAGAACTAGTTTAACTTACCATAATTCAGTCAAACTAATTTATCTAATTACAACTCAAATAAACTCATCCTAGACCTGTAAAACTTAGGGAGAACATATACATGACTACATAAATACTTCCAACTCGAAATTCCTAGGATAATTAAGTTAATTAAACTTAATTAAATATTTAAAAGTTTCTAAGAGAATAAAATTTGATTTTGATTCTCAATTTAATTCAAGGACAAATTAAACTAGAATTTCTTGTTGCTATTTCTCAACACTCCCTCTAAACAAGAAAGGGATTATTAGCTACCCTGATCTTCTCTCTTTAAAACCTGAATTTACATCTTGACAATGCCTCTGTTAAAATCTCAGCATTTTTATCCTGTGTGGGAATGTACTCCAACAACAAAATCCATCTCAATACAAAATCTCTGAGATGATGATATCGGATATGAATATGCTTGGACCGATCATGAAAGACTGGATTTTCAAAGAGTTTGATATAAATCTGATTATCACAGTAAATCATAGTTAGATCCATCTGCTGACCAAACAAACCAAGCAAAATATTCCTCATCTAGATGGCCTCACATGCTGCCTAACTCGCACCCATGTACTCTGCCTCTGCCGAACTGAGTGCAACTGATCTTTGTTTCCTGCTATACCAAGAAACTACCACTGACACAATACTAAAGATCCCTCCTGATGTGTTCTTCCTATCGGATAGACTCCCTACCCAATCTTCATCGGTGAAGCCTTGAATCCTCACTCCCTCTGTTCATCTGCACAATAATCCATACTGAGAAGTGCCCCTGAGGTATCTCAACATATGCTTTGTCTCTTTCCAATAAATCGTGGTAGGCCTAACCATTGCTTGAATAAGCTGGTTAGATTCATAGCACATATCTGGTCATGTGTCCACCAAGTACATGAGTGAACCCATAAGTTGCCTATAAATATAAGCTTCCACTACATCCCCTGAAGTAGAATCCTCCTTCCGCTAGTTGCCTGCTAAAGGAGTCTCCATGGGTTTTTTTCTCTCCATGTGGAATCTGCTAAGTATCTCATTGGCATACTTGCCCTGAGACACAAACAACTCCCCATCACCTTTGCATACCTCCATGCCCAGAAAGTAATGCATGAGCCCCATGTCCTTCATCTCAAAATATTTTGCAAAGTCCTCCTTGCAAGACTTGATCATCTGATCATCACCTGTCAGTATGAGATCATTAACATAAAGTACAATGATCAGTAGTTTACCTTCAACCACTATGTGGTACAGGGTTACATCTGTTTCACTCCTCATGAAGCCCAACCTAATGAAGTAGTTACCTATCCTAGTGTACCAAGCATGGGGTGCTTGCTTCAGCCCATACAATGCTCTCTTGAGCTGACACACATGTGACTCAAATTTGAAGGTCTCAACCCTTCAGGATGCTCTATGTACACCTATTCCTCAATTATGCCAGTAAGGAAGGTTGTCTTTACATCCATCTAATGTATCTTCCAACCCATCTGCATTGATAGTGCCAATATATATTTAATCGATTAGTACCTTGCAACAGGAGCAAAGATCTCATCATAGTCAATCCCCTCTACCTGTGAAAAGCCACAGGCCACAAATTTGGCCTTATGCTCCTCCACATTACCATCTACAACTTGATTTACTTTGTAAATCCAACAAGATCTCATCACTGACTTGTTCTCCAATCTCAGAACCACATCCAAACCACTGTTACAAACTATGGAGTCATATTCGTCCACCATGGCATCAACCCAAACAAACTGTTGCACTGCTTCCTGAAATGAAGATGGATCGATCACAACACATATGCTCATAAGAGCCATGTATCCAGTGTACCTCTCAGGTGACCTCCCCTTCCTACACTGAGATGTGGGTGCTCCCAAATTCTCCCATGCATCATGCAACAATCCGTTAGCCTCTCTAGTGTGCTTTCTACCATATTTGGAAGACTCTGCATGAGTGGATGTCTCCACTCCCATATCCTCTACATCTAGCTGAGCCACATCAATATAAGGATCCTACACATCAATCTGAGACTCCTCAATATTAGGAACCAAAAGTACCTCAACCGCATGTAGTTGTAGCTCCCTCTTAATGGAAACTCGCATGGCCTTTTTCTCATCAAGCTTGACATGCCTGTAAACCACTGTCATCTTGCTAGTCGGCAAGTACACCTGAGAGTTGTGAGGTGTATTAGTGTACCCACAAATATCCCCAACTCTCTTGTTGGCTCAAGCTTCTTCCTTGCATCTTTGGTCACATGACAATATATCGATGACCTAAAAATCCTAAAGTGATCAACATCTGGCCTCTTACCAAAGAAAGCCTCCTCTCAAGTATTCATCCCAAGTATCTGATGCGAGATTTTATTCTACAAATAGACCACTGTGTTGCATGCCTCAGCCCACAAATGTAGTGGTAGGCCCTGATCATGCAACATCGTCTGTGCTAACCCTACAATGCTTCTGTTCTTCCTCTCGGACACCCGATTCAGATGTGGGTTATGGGGTTTCGTTAACTCCTGTTTAATCCCTTCTACTACACAAAGGTTCTTAAACTCATTTGAGACATACTCACCCCCATTATCACTCCTATGATATTTAGCCTTCTTTCTCAACTCTTTCTCAACTAATGCTTTAAATTCACAAAACTTTGTGAAAGTTTGATCCTTCTTCTGCATGAAAAATATCCAGCATTTATGAGAAAAGTCATCAAAAAATATAACATAATACCTATGTTTGGTTGTGGATGCTCTCAAGAATGGTTCACATACATCTGAATGGAATTGCTCTAGAATAGCCTCTACTCGACTTCCTCTGTCGTGAAAGGAATCCTTGGTGTATTTTCCCAATGTACACCCCTTGCACGTATCAACTTGCTGAAGTGTTCCTTTGGGAAGCCTAGCAGAGATATATTGCATGATCTTCAAAGCCCCATGATGCAAGTGGGCCTAATTTCTTGCGCCACAACTCGCCAACATCTTGGTTCTACACCATCTCTACTTTTGTGTTGAAAGCAACACAATCCTCTACCTCCAACTTATAAAGATTCTTCACCCGAACCCCAATATTTTTTACTTGACCTATGGCTATGTGTGTAAGGAACACCTTTCCTTTACTAAAGACAACATCATAGCCTCTGTCCTCCAACACAGCGACCGATACTAAGTTATTCTTCAACTCGGGAACATACATAACATCCCTTAAGGTGAGAGGAGCACCATGCTCCCTCTAAAAAGTAACCATGCCCATTCCTGTAGCACTATACCTCCCATCATCACCCATCTTAGTATGCATCTGGAGATCCTTCTTCTCCAGGTCGCTGAACAACTCCTTGTCACTAGCCATGTGGAATGAAGCTCCACCGTCAAGGTACCATACACTACCCATAATTGATGACACCATGCATGTAATGAGAGTAAAGTCCAATTCGAATTGAGATGCCAAAGCCTCACCCTATTCTCCTCCTGAAGACTTCTTCTTAGACTTCTTGAGTGGAAAATTTGTAGCAAAATGGCCCAGCTCATGAAAATGAAAGCACTTAAATTTCAACATGTCTTTCTTCTTACCTCCATGGCAAGAATCTGATTTAGAATGGGAATCTTTCCATTTCCCCTTCCTTGCCTTACCTGCTAAGGCACAATTTTCCTCATCATTAGTCTTTGATGAGGAACCATCTCTAGTGTTCCTTTTGATCTCCTCCTATATCAAATCCAACCACAGTCGTTCCCAATCTGGAAACTTTTCCCTTCCATTTACAGATTCTTGATAGCTATTCCAACTCTTAGGAAGGCCTAAGAGAGCTAGGTTCACCATATCATTCTCGACAACTATTCCAACACTTCTAAGTTCATCTCTACAAGTTTTGAACTTCGTCACATATTTTGGAATGGTCTCACCTTTCTCCATCTTCATTTTTTAAATTTTATCTTTCAGTGCCAACTTCCTATGGTCACTGTTGTTCTGGAAAAGGTTTGTCAATGCTTTCCACATAGCATACAGAGTTTCCTTCCTATGGAGAGTCGAGACAATGTGGTCTCTAAATACCTCACGGATTATCCACCTCACCTTCACCACACATGTCTTATACTCGGTAAGATGTTGAGCATCCAATGCTTGTGGCTTAGGAATTTCTTGATCAATGAATTCCTTCAAGCCATTATCCTCCAACACAACCTCTATCCCATCCTTCTAGGCTATATAATTCAAGTTACCTTCCAAGGCATACTCGAGCCACGAACCATAGAATGCCATCTTCCGATCCTAAAGTATGTATTTCCAATTCAAATTTCACATGTAATCCTAAAATCAAAAACTTTGAAATCTCCCATAGTATATTGTCTTCAACTCTGATACCATCTATATTTTCCTGTAGATTCACAAGTTCATGCAATGTACTAAAAGAAAGGACAAGAATCTACTTCTAATTTCAACCAACGGAATCCAATAGATTGATGAAAAAAATATGAACAAGAAGAAGATAAATCAATGGCAGATAACACAATAAGTTTATCTGGGGAAAGCCACTATTCAAAACCCCACCTATATGTATTGCGTAATCAGAAATATAAGTGAAGATACAAAGAATGTTCTCACAAGAACAATTCCACACAGGGATGCTCAACTCTCTGGCTCACAAGCCCACTCTTCGCCAACACGTAGCCAATTTCCACAGCCTTCCAAGCCCCTATTTCCTTATGCAATTACTAAGATGAATAAGTTGTATTTAAGGGGAATTTATGCTTCCAAAATTGCACAATCCTAATTTATGTCCTCTTCATGATTGCATGCATGATACTTACAACTCAGTAAATCATACAACTGATAGTACACTGTCCCTGGACTTTAGTCTCAACTGGGTCTTTCTCAGAAATAACATGCATGAGTTTCTCATGAGGGAATCTTCAGTTCACTGGAGAAACACTTGTGGATACACTAGTGCCCCAAATGACTGTTAATCTTCTACTAGTTCCACAAACAGGTAGAACTAGTTTAACTGACCTTAACTCAGTCAAACTAAGTTATCTATTTACAACTCAAATAAACTCAACCCGAAACCTTAAAAATTAGGGAGAACATATACATGACTATAGAAAGACTTCCAACTTTAAATTCCTAATCTAATCAAGTTAATTAAACTTAATTAACTATTTACAAGTTTCTAAGAAAATATAATTCTATTTTAATTCTCAGTTTAATTCAAGGACAAATTAAACTAGAATTTATTATTTCCAGTTCTCAACAATTTGAATAAGATTGTGAGAACCTGACATAACTATCAATATGGGTTGAAGTGCCTCAACTTCCCGATAGGTCTCTGAACTCTTTGATGATGGATCATCAAATTTGGGTAGCTTAGAAAAATAAACAGGTAGACATACACCACTATTATTGGATGTATCAATGAAAACATTATTAGTGGCACTAGTTTGATCAGATTTAAGATTAAACACATCAAAATATTGATGGATAGAAAATTGAGATACATTAATTGGGAAAAATCCTTGATCACTCCGAGTTGGAACATTCTCATCTTGTCTTATGAAATATTTACAATTGAATAGATAATGAATAATAGATTCAAGCTTTTCATCCTTTGATTTTAGGATTACACCATCTTACACTCGATTGTTACCACAATCAATAGGATAAAGTTAGAAAGGATTTAGGGGAGCTACTAGTGTGAAAAACTTATCAAACATATATGGGTACAATTGATAGTGTTCAAAAGATGAGGGAAAATAAAAAAATGAAGAGGAGGAGCACTTATTGTAACTAAACCAGATTGTTCTTGGAAGAACATCAGATCAATCTAATTATCGTCAGTATAATGATCAAAGATAGGAATACCAATGTGACATTTAGATTGACTAGAATATTCCAATGATTCAAAAACCTAACAAGTTACCTCTTCAATTTTGGCATCTAAATATGTACAAATTACAGAAATCTCAAGATCCTTCTGAATTGAAAAAGTGTCCCAATTCACAAATGGAGATTGTAAACTATGAAAAACAGATTCTAAATTGATACCTTGCAAATCCAAGCATTTGAAATAAGAATAGATATCAACTGATGTACTTGGAAATTCACCACCATATATGTTAATGGAAATAGGGATATCATGGTAATGGTTATCCAAAGTCTCAACTTGAATGAAGCGTTTAGAATCACTTGAAATGCTATCAAGATTGTTTGATTCACGATCAAATGAGAGTATAGGATTAACATTCTGAAAGATAGAAGAAATATGGAACATATCTCCAACACTTTTCTCCTCTCCATGTGAAATACCACTAGTTCTTAATTACCACTTGAAATAGTAGGTTGAACACCATTATGATTTGAAGTAGATGAAACAAGTGGATAATGAAATAGGGAATCACGAGATATAAGTGGTAAAGGATTTAAAGTATCTTCAGGGGAAACCAGATTTACATTTGAATTGGATTCAAGATTGGACTTATGTACATCAATATGATCTTGAAAACCTGAGGGATCAAATTTTTCTTTTGGCTCCATGCCATTATTGAACCATTCCAGGTTTTCCTCAATAGGATGTGGATCATGAGAAGTGGATGGAGTTTGAATGGATGGATTAGCAGTTTGATTTTCAGATTTACCAACATGAACATTAATATTTACAGGCACCCCAATTGGTACTAGAAAAGGAGGAGGACAAGGAAAAAAAGGAATAGTAGGTTCCTCCTCACAGATTTGGAATATTTCATGATTCATGTAAGTTGAAGGAGCAGACTAATCCAGGGGTTCAAATCCAAAAATAGTTCAAGGTGAGAAGAATCAAATTCTGAAAATTTTCCATTATGAAATCCAAGTCAACCACTCCTTCGGGAAATTCATAAAAAAGGTGAAGAAACCAATTAAGAAAATCCTCTGCACATTCACCAGATTAAATTCTAAGAAGATAAATTCTATCACATACATATTAATAATCATACTTTTCAAAGGCTTCACGAAGCTCCTTAACAAGTTTCTCAAGTGAATGGATAGAAGTAGTACGTAATGTATGACACAATTTCTTAAATCAATCTTCAAATGAGAGGGTGAACAATCTGCTTTGAACATCTTTACAATGAATTCCATTAGAGAGATAAAAATGAATAAATTGAAAAAAGTGTTCAAGGATAGTTAATTCACTCTTGCCATCAAACTTAAATTGGGAAAAGTTATGAACAATTTCCGCAAGGATGGTAAGACCAAGCTCTTTAGAAAAAATCCTGGGATTATGATTTGGGAAAGAGCCATTTAAGATGTGAGATTTAAAATAGACTCAATGGGCACAACTTGTCATCTATCCCTCCTTCTACAGCTAGGATGTTGATGGTGTTGGATACTGTAACATCCTTGGTTGAGTTCATTTGTAAATAAAAAAAACAAAACCAAGGTCATGGACACATATTCCAAGATGAATGTTGGGGAAAACATAGTGATGGAGATCACATATGATTAATTAATGGCTATGGAAATTAGCAAAGGCATTGGGAAAAGAAAATTAGCATTAATTGGAATTTTATTTATGAAAATAAAGGAAAATAGGAGAAAAGAAGATTAAAGATCACATATTTACATGAGGAGGAAATTGAAGGAAAATGAAGAAAATAGAGGCCTCAATGATAAAAAGGACTTCGAGGATCAGTTCACAACCCTTTTCCAGTTTAGTTTCAGAGCTCTCTTCTATTCTCTCATTGTCTCATACTCTTGCACACTAAGAGAATTATTGGAGCATGCTTGGAGAACTCTAGTATTCACTTGGATTTGGAGAAAGAAGGCAAAGGAAAGTAGGAAAGTGCAAGGGAACAATTGTAAGAAAAACTACAATGAGATTTGTTTGTAGGTAATAGGTTTCATTTGTGTTTTCCTTTATGATTTATGTATGCATGGTGTATGCATGTGATTACCTGGTTATGTGTTTTCATTAGCATGGAGAATTTCTTAGATTAATAGTGGTTTTAGCCTTGCCTTTACATTTCCTACACAGTGATGGTGTTGTGGGTTTTTCCATTTGATTTTTTTATGGTTGGTGCTCATAATTCCTTATGGCTGTGGGTTGGAACAAATGCTCTAGAAGCCATGGAACAACTTGGGTTGAGTTACTAGTCCTTGATCCTAGGTTGGGACAAACACTCTGGAGCCCTTGGTGGGTTTAGATACTAGCCCTTGGAGCCGGGTTAGACGAATCCTATGGAGCCCTGAAAGGCTATGGGTTGAGTTACTAGATTCTGAAGCCCTAGACAGCTTGGGTAGAGACCCATCTGGTTGGTGTTAGTGATGTCTATCCATGAGGTGGAATCACTGGTTGAGGGATGAGGTGGTTTGGCCTCTAGAAGTAATGGTTTGGTTTATTCCATGAGATCCCACATTCACGCTTGGAATATGGCACGGGGGTGATTGGTTGAAAGAGAGATTTGGTTCAACTGAATCTATGTTCGAGTGGTACATGGAAGTCTCTGACTTGGTTGACATTCTCATATGTTAGAAAGAGTTATTATTCTATGATGATCCATGTATAATTGTCGCCATTATGTTCATGATATTATGGCTGGGTTGCCATGGTTTATATGTTGGTTATTTTCTGGTTATATGTTGTTCATATGATGTGTATCTCCTATGTCTCTTGTTATGAATTATTTAGCTATTTGTTGGTTAATGAACGTATGGACTAATAAATGGTGTTGCAACTATGTAGAGAGGTCATAGGGCCTTCTCGTTGATTCTTTGGTGAGCTTAATGAATTAATGAAAAAATAGTTAGTTGTAAGCTACATATACTATGTACACAAAGTGTGTATAAATGTGTAATTTGGATCTCCAACTTCCCGAGGTCATAACTTTGACATACGATCTCTGTTTGACTCCCATAATACCTTGTTTCAAAGATCTCCACACAGAGGTCAAAAATAAAATACCAAATGGGACTTGCATTTTTCTGATCTCCCTATTTTCCTTGAAAATGTTGTTTAGGCTGTCAAAATGGCCTCAAAGTTTAAAACCTAAAAAAATACCAAAAATAGAAATCTATGTTAAATTTAAGGAGATGAAACTGAAAAGAAATAATGTTGGGTCAAGTTCAGCTGATAACATTGTGTTCATGTGTTAGTGGGTGGTTGTATCCAGTTCTAGACATATGTACCACTTTTTTCATAAGTGAATCTTGGAAATTAGGTCTCGTATAGTAACTCTCATCTTCATGTTTACCCTAGTGAGTAGGTTAAAGTGGGTAAATATGGGGAGAGGTGGTTATAGTGTGGTATCAGAGCTTCTAGGTTCAAACACTTGGACTGGATGGGCTAGGTGTGATTGTTATGCATGTATGTTAGTTGTCAATATGTTATCTATGCATGTATTGTGATGGTCACTATTGTGGTCTTGTTTCATTATGATGTTGATGTTGAGACAATTTTTACATTTATTTGATTATCTATAAACATATGTTGTGCAAATATGGATTGATTGTGCAGACAAGATAGCCTCCTCTTAACATCATTAAGGTATCTTTGATCATGTTTATATTTGGTTTATCTCACATGGCATGTTTCAGGAAGAAGATCAAAGATGACAAGCAAGACACTTTGAGAAGTTTAAAGGTAGAAATTAGAAGTTACAAAGCAGATAATGACATGATCATTTAGTCATAGGAAAGGCTTTCCAGAGCTTAGAAAAAGTAAGCAGTGGTCAATGCAGTGATCCTTTAGAGCTTATCAGATTTACAAAGACATGGACAACCACAGATCCATTATGAAATGAGGAAAGGACAAATGGATCATATGGTAGCAGGTCTCATGGAGGGCACAGGTTGGACATAGATGAAATTGTCAGAGGTGGTAGATGGATGGATACACCTGACCGAAGAGGTAGTGGTTATGGATTCTATTCTAGTTCTACATAAGAGAGACAAAATGGTCATTACCATTATCATCTTACAGGAAGAGTGAGAAGCAATATTTTCTAGATGAGTTCAAGAAATCCTAGCCTCCTACCTTTGATGGAGAGATGAAAAAACCAGAAGATGAAGAAGCATGGCTACTTGGGATGAAGAATTTATTCAAGTCACATGATTGCACAAACAACATGAAGGTTGGGATAGATATTTTCAGTCTCAAAGGGAAAGCGACCATCTAGTGGGAATATGTGAAGTGTATCAGGGTTATCAAGATAAAGGAGTTGATTTGGCATGAATTCAGGAGACTTTTTGAGAAGAAGTAATTGTCAGAGAGATACTATGATGGTAAGGATTAAGAGTTCTACGAGTTGAATATGGGATCTATGATAGATGAATAATATACGACTAAGTTTCAAAGATTTGCTAGTGGATTTCCATTAGCATTTAAAGATAAAATTGAGTATGATGAGCCTTAGTCATTGGAGGAATTGATTTGGAAGTTGAAGCATTTCTATGAGCAGTCTAATCGTAAGTTAGAACCTAATCAGGGTTGAAAAGGTAATGACAAGACTAAAGGAAAGTGGGATAAGAAGCGAGGAAGATATCAAGATGCAGGTAACAAGGAGAATTTAGCATCATACAAGGAGTTCGATGAAGTCGATAGAAAATAGGGATTATAGAATGAGGAGAAGAATGAGGGCGATGGAAGTAAGCCTTTGCAGTGTTGGACTTCTGGCAAGGATCATCAAATAAGAGATTGTCCATAAAATCAAGGAGGGAGACCTCAAATCTACATTTCTCAAGAGGAGTAGAAATTTGGAGATGTTCAATAGATCATTCCTTGAATTTATGTAGCACTTGATAACAGGCAGGAGGACCATTAGGTATCCATTATTGAGATGGAAGCTAAGATCTACAATTGAATTTTTTCTATTTTGATTGATCTTGGATCTAATTATAGTTATGTTAGTCCTAACCTAGTGGATAAGTGTGGCTTGAATAAAGAAGTGCATGCAGAATGTTGGTTGGTGCAACTAGCTAGAAGGACCAAGAAAAGACTTAACCACTGGGTGAGATCTTGTGCATTTGAGTTGAATGGTATGCCTACATCAGCACATATGAATGTGCTTCCATTGGGATCATACAACATGATTTTGGGAATGGATTGGTTGTACCTTCATATGACTAAGGTAGATTTCTATGATAAGGCTATTGAGTGCTTGGATGATGATGGAGAGAGGAGAATATTGTAGGGTAAGAAGAAGCCTATATCAGTGAGAATGGATACATCTATGCAAATTAAGAACAATAGTAAGAAAGGATATGTATTATTTTCATTTCATATTTCTAGTGACAAAGGGAAGGATTTTGAGGATGTTGAAGTCTTGAAAGGGTATCTAGTTTTGCAATGGTTTCAAGATGTGTTCCCAGTAGAGATTTCAAATTTATCGCTCATAGGGAAGTAGAATTTTCTATTGAGTTTATGTCAGGAGTATCACCAACATATAAGGTACCGTACATGATGAGAACTCCATAATCAGTGTAACTGAAGTTGCACCTTAAGGAAATTCTTGATAAGAGATACATTAGCCCAAGTGTATCATGTTGGGGTGCACTAGTATTGTTTGTGAAGAAGAAGGATTGTACTCTCATGTTATTTATTGATTACAGGTAGTTGAATAAGGTGACAATAAAGAACATGTATCCTTTGCCACATATTGATTATTTGTTTGATCAGTTGAAGGGAGTATTAGTGTTCTTGAAGATTGACTTAAGATGAGGATATCATCGGGTATGCATCAAAGAAGAGGACATATTTGAAAGCACCTTTTGTACCAGGTATGGGCATTATGAGTTTGTAGTAGTTTCTTTTGGTCTTACTAGTTCTCTAGATACTTTCATGTGTTTGATGATTAGTGTGTTGCATCCATATATGGACATGTTTGTGATAATATTCATTGATGACATATTGATATATTCTAATAATGAGAAAGAGCATGGAGAACACCTCACAAGAGTGTTAAAATTGTTGAGAGAGCATCAGTTGCATGTTAAGCTTAGTAAATTCAGCTTCTTTCAGACATAAGTTCATTACTTAGGACATGCTGTTTCTAAGGAAGGTATAATAATGGACCCAAAAAATATTAGAGTTATCATGGAGTGGGCGACTCCTAGAAATAGGATGAGGTCAGATCATCTGTGGGGATAATAGGTTACTACATGATGTTCGTTAGGAACTTCTTATGAATTTCCTATCCTATTACATCTTTGTAGAGGAAAGGAAATAAGTTTGAATGGACTAAGCATAGAACATCTAGTTTTGAGCAGTTGAAGTAGTTGCTTACAAGTGCTCCAGTTTTGAGGATTGCGGATCCTAACAAAGAGTTTGTGGTGTGTACATATGCTTGCAAGAGGGGACTTGGTGGAATCTTGATGCAGGAAGGACAGGTGGTATGATATGAGTAAATGAAGTTGAATGCACATGATTAGAACTATGTGACTCATGATATTGAGTTGGAAGCTATCATATATGCCTTGAATATGTGGAGATATTATCTTCTTAGCAAGCGATTTATTCTGATGTGCAATCAAAATGGACTGAGATACTTGTTTGACCAACCTAATATGAATGCTCTTCAATCTAAATGGTTGGCTACTCTAAGTGAATTTTATTCTGAGATCAAGTACATTAAGGGAAAGGAGAAAAAGGTTCCATATGCTCTTAGTAGAAGAGTGTAGGTGAATCACATTACAACAATGAGTTTTATGGGACAAAATTCTAAGAGTGGATATTGTAGGTAGGGAAACATGATGATAGGTATCAACAGTTGAGGCACAAGCTACAACAATAGGGTGAAGGTAATAGGGATGAGGAGTATCATCTCACTACAGATGGATTGGTCACATTCAAGAACAATATTTATGTACCATATGATAGGGAGATCAATAATCTTCTCTTGGGGGAATTCCATGTTAATCCATATTCAGGGCACTCGGGATACCTAAAGAATTTGACATCTATGAATAAGTTTTACTATTGTTTGAACTTGAAAAAGTAAGTGGTTGAGTTTGTAGCTAGATGTTTGGATTGTCAATAGGTAAAAGAAGATTGCAAGCATCTAGGTGGTTTACTGCTGTTGATTCCAATCCCAGAGTGGAAATGGGAGGTCATTTCCAAGGATTTTATTATAGGTTTTCCAAGGAAATCAAAGAAACATGATTCCATTATGGTTTTGGTTGATAGGTTGACCAAGGTAGCTCACTTAACTCCAGTGAATTCTACTAATTCAGCTAGTCAAATAACTCGGATTTTTATCAAGGAGATAGTGAGCTTCCATGGTATTCATAAGGAGATAATATCTAACATAGATTTCAAGTTCACTTCTATGTTTTGGAAAGAGTTTTTTTGTAGGTTTTGGGACAAAGTTATCATTTAGTACAAATTATTATTCGCAGATAGATTGATAGACAAGGAGGGTCAACAAGATTCTCCCAGACATGTTGAGGATGTACGTTATGCATAAATAGAGGAAGTGGGAAGAGTATCTACTGATGGTTGAGTTTTCTTATAATAACGGGTATCGTGAGTCTTTGAAGATGAGATTGTGTGTGGCACTTTATGGTTGAAACTATAATACTTTGATCAATTGGAGTGCTCTAGTGAACAATGTATTGATTAGATTGGATATGTTGGCAGAAATAGAACATGAAATGTAGGTTATCAAGAGGAAGCTAAAGGAAACAAAGGACATGAAGAAGAATTATGCAAATAATCATAGGGAATTTAAGGAGATTCAAGTTGGGGAACATGTGTACTTGCACATCAAGCCCAAGAGGAGATCCTTGAGGATTGGTCCATCTACCAAGAAGGCACCTCAATATTGCAATCCTTTTGAGATCCTTCAGAGAATTGGACCAGTGGCATACTGACTTGCACTACTTTTGACAGTGAAAGTGCATGATTTATTCCATGTTTCATTACTTAAGAAGTATGTACAGTATATTGATCATGTGATTGATTAGTCTGTATTGTAGGTGGAACCAGAGGGATAATTCCAGCCAAAACCAAAATGCCTATTGCAGCAGAAACAACTCATGCTTGGGAACCGATAAATCGAGCATGTTAAAGTGCAGTGGAATCACTTTGGTTTCGATGAAGCTACATGGGAGATGGTTGATCAGATGCAAGCTTTATATCCTTCATTATTTGTTGGTTCAAGAAAATGAATTTTTGGTATATGTATATGTATATGGATGTTGTTGTGTATGTCACAATGAGTTGTTTTATAAATCTTCAATAATTGGTAGGATTTTCATGTTTGTCATGTTAGTCATTGTTTCTAGTTGTTGTTCATTGTAAATACTACATCGAGCTATGTTATAAATATGCATGGGAAATATGTGTTGTTTTTAGTGGTTTGTTTGTCATAAGTGTCATTGAACACCGAGGATATGTTCCCTGAAGGGGGAGGGGTTTGTAACATCCCTAATTTATTTTCTATGTAAATAAAAAAAATAAAATAAAGGTCATGGGATTCATATTCTAAGCTAGATGTTGGGAAAAACATAGTGATGGCGATCACTTGTGATTAACTAATGGCTATGAAAATTGGAAAAGGCATTGGAAAAGGAAAAGTGGAATTAATTACCATTTTATTTATGAAAATGAAGGAAAATAGGAGAAAAGGTGTTGAAAATGCAACAAGAAAATCCTAATTTAATTTTTCCTTGAACTAAATTAGGAATAAAATTAGAATTCCACATCACAAGACAACTTCTACGAGTTAACTAAGTTAAATTGACTTAGTTGGCTCAGTTAATTCATGTTTAGGGTATAACTTAAGTCATGTAGAGTATCTCCTACACTTTATGATCCCTATTTGAGTTTATTTTGAGTTGTAATAAATTAATTTAGTTTAACTGAGTTAAAGTTAGTTAAACTAGTTCCAAGTAATGGAGGAACTAGTAGCAGGTCAAACAACGGGGTTCTACTTCATGTGGTCTACCATTTAGCTAATGATTCACTCATAAATAACTCATGCATGTAAGATCTAAGAGTTACCTTGTTGGGATTGGAGTTCAAGGACAATGTCCTATTAATTGTATAATCATCTGAATTGTACACGTGGTACATGCGGTCAGAGGAAAGCATATGAGGATTGCACAATTCATATTGAGGAATTTCACTAATTAATAGGGGGCTAATTCCCAAGGAGACAATGCAAGGAAATAGAGACTTGGGAAAGCCAAAATTTGGTTAATTATTGGCCTAGGCTTGTCTAGGAAGCAGTGAGACAGATAAAGATAATGCATAGGTTGTTGGGTGTGGATCCTGATTATCTTATTTATTTAGAGGTATCACCACATTGGACCCCATTTCATAATATGGCAGCAACGCCGGAAATTTATTTGTGCCACTAGGGGGGTCCAGGGGGTGCAACGATGATTATTTGGAGCCCCCCCAGTGGGCGATGGCGGCAGCGCCCCTTAAACTAAAAATAGATGTAAAATTGCCTTGTAAAATGTTGTGATTTTGTAGACAATCTAGGCCGTTCATTAGGCGCAAATTTGATGGTCGAAATTATGTTTAATTTAGGGTTATTTTCCCTAGAAGGCAACCCCTCACTATATATGAGGGAATTGTATTGCGCCTATATAGATGTGTATTATGAGAGAGGAAGAGAGAGGAGATTATGTGAGAGCAAAGAGGGAATTACAACGGATCTTCTGTAGATTGTATCTCTTCATTTTGCTGGATAACATAAAAGGAAGGACTGGTTTTTTCTCCATGGACATAGCCCAAAATGGGAGAACCATGTATATCTTGTCTCTCTTGTTTTATGCATTTTTGTGTTTATATTTCTGCAATATGTTATGTGTTCCATTGCTCTGTAATATATAATTTTCTAACAACTGGTATCAGAGCCAAAGGTCTATTTGGTTGATAAACTCGCAAGAGAGAAGGGTTCCTAGTTCGAGTGGGCGCAATGGCAGAAGATGGTAGTTTAGGGTCAAAAACTTTAATGACAAAAACTACCAGCTGTGGAAGATGTAGATGGAAGATTGCTTATATCGGAAAGATCTATACCTACCATTGAGCGAAAAGATAAAGAAGCTCACAAGTATGACAAACATAGAATGGGATATTCTTGACAGAAAGGCACTTGGAACAATACGGTTGTTCCTAGCAGCATCGGTAGCCTTTAATATTTCAAAGGAAATGAAAACAGAGGGTATAATGTCGGCATTGACCAAATTATATGAAAAACCCTCAGCCTCAAATAAGGTATTTCTTATGAAATGTTTATTTAATATGAAGATGTTAAAAGGTGGATCTGTTGCTGATCATTTAAATGAATTTAATACAGTTACCAGTCAGTTAAGTTCTGTAGGGTTAAATTTCATGATGAAGTTAGGGCTCTGTTATTTTTGTAATCATTGCCAGAAAGCTGGAATGGTTTAGTTATGGCCATTAGTAACTCTATCTCTGGATCTAGTACTTTAAAGTTTGATGATGTTGTTGGTGCAATCCTTAGTGAGGAAATGTGATGGAAAAGCTCCAGTGAGACATTAGGTAATGCTTTGACTAAAGAGACTAGGGGAAGACAAATAGAAAGAGCAAATAGTCCAGGATATCACAATAAGTTATGCAAAAGGTAGATCCAAGTCTAGGTCAGGGATAATGTACTAGAAATGAGGGAAGAAAGACACTTGAAGAAAGATTGCAAGTCTTATAAGGGAAAATAAGGAGACGCACAACAAGAAAATAATCATGAAGCGAATGCGACAGGTGATGTGTTGTAAGATGCTTTGATTCTTTCATTAGAAAATATTATTGATGCATGGGTGATAGATTCAGGGGCCTCATTCCATGCCACACCTGATAGAAAACATTTTCATGATTATGTTCAAGGAGATTTTGGACAAGTTCAATTAGGTGATGATAAACCCTGTAAAATCATTAGAATGGGTATAGTTTTCATAAAATAACATAATGGAAATCAATGGATATTGAAGGAGGTAAGGCATGTTCTAGATCTGAAGAAAAATCTAATTTCAACAGGGCAGTTGGGAGGTGAAGGTTGTGTAACTACTTTTATAGATAAAACCTGGAAGGTCACTAAAGGAGCCCTGGTAATAGCAAAAAGAGAAAAGGTTAGTACATTGTATTTATGGAATGGTATTTTAAATTATGTTAATGATTTAACCTCTATAGGAGCAAATACAACATTGTGGCATCATAGGTTCAAGCACATGAGTGAGAAGGAGATGCAGTTTCTTCACTCAAGAAATTTGTTACCAGGTTTGAAGCATGTTGATTGGGAATTTCATGAGAATTGTGTTTATGGAAAACAAAAGAGAGTTAGATTCTTCAATGTTGGGAAAGAAAAGAAGAGCGAAAAATTAGAGCTTGTGCATACAGATGTATGGGGACCTGTTGAGGTATCATCTCTTGGTGGCTCTCGTTATTATGTTACTTTTATTGATGATGCAACCAGAAAAACTTGGATTAATTGTATTCAAAATAAATCTGACGTATTTGATACTTTCAAGAAATGGAAAGCTGTGGTTGAAAATGAGACAGGAAAAAGTTTGAAATGTCTCAAATGAGACAATGGAGGTAAATATTCCAGCAAAGAGTTTGATAGGTACTTTTCAAAGAATGGAATTCACAGAGACAAGACAGTTCCAGGAACACCACAACGAAATGGTGTGTGAGAAAGGATGAACAAGACAATCATGGAGCGTGCAAGGTGCATGAGATTGCATGCAGGATTTACTTTACAATTTTGGGCATATGCTATAGATAATGTTGTTTATGTAATAAACAGAGGGCCTTCAAGTTCCTTGGATGGTGGTATTCCAAAGGAAGCACGGACAGGTAAAAAGGTAAACTACTCTTTTTTAAAGACTTTTGGTTGTGAAGCCTTTGTCCACATTAATAAAGAAAATAGAACAAAGCTTGAGGCAAAATCAAAGAAATGTACCTTTATTAGATATGGTGTTAATGATTTTGGCTATCCCTTTTATGATTATGAAAAACACAAAATCATTAGGAGCAGAGATGTCATGTTCAATGAAAAGGTTTTGTATAAGGATCAGATCCAGGAAAAGAAATAGGAAAAAGAAAATAGAGAATACACAGTGCTTAGTGAGATCACTGAAAAAGTGAAGGTGCTTTAAAATCATAATGATCAATAGCCAGAATAACAACAACAACCACAACAACAACAAGCACCTCAAACAGCTGAAAGTGGTGTTAGAATATCTACCAAGATAAGTAGACCCCCTAAATGATACTCTCCTTCATTATATTATGTATTGTTGACTAATTTTGGTGAACCAGAATGTTACGAAGAGGTAGTGCAGGTAGAAACCGAGAAGAAGTGGGAGCAATCCATGAAAGAAGAGATGGACTCCTTAGTACATAACCAGACTTAGGACTTAGTCAGGTTGCCTGCAGGTAAAACAACATTGCAGAATAAATGGGTTTACAGGTTGAAGGAAGAAGATGAAGGTAGAAAAAGGTATAAAGCTAGACTTGTGGTGAAGGGGTTTGCACAGAAAAATAATATAGACTTTGATGAGATATTTTCTCATGTTCTTAAAATTACTTCAATCATAACTATTTTAAGTCTAGTAGGAGCTGAATATTTGCATCTATAGTAGTTAGATGTAAAGACAACCTTTCTCCATGGGGATTTTGAGGAAGATATATATATGCAGCAGCCACAAGGATATGAGGTAAAAGGAAAGGAGAAACTAGTGTGTAGGTTGAAGAAGATCTTGTATGGCTTTAAACAAACTCCAAGGCAATGGTATCTAAAATTTGACAAGTTTATGTATGAACAAGGTTATATTAGATGTCACTCTGATGATTCGGTTTATCTCAAAAGAAAAAATGATAGCAGCTATATTATGTTTTTATTGTATGTATATGACATGCTTGTTGCAGGTTCTAACATGCAAGAAATAAATGTGCTCAAAAGAAAATTGGAAAACTCGTTTGCAATGAAGGATTTGGGTGTTGCAAAACAAATCCTTGGTATGAGAATAGATAGAGACAGGAAGAATAGAAAATTAACATTGTCTCGGAGTGAGTACATAGAAAAGGTGTTGAAAAGATTTAATATGGAGAATGCAAAAACTAGTTAGCATACCTTTGCCTTGCCATTCAAACTAAGTAAGGAGATGTGTCCCAAGACTCAAGAAGAAATGGCTTATATGTGTAAAGTTCCATATGCATCAGCAGTTGGAAGATTAATGTATGCAACAGTCTACACAAGGCCTGATATTGCACATGCAGTGGGAGTTGTAAGAAGGTACATGAAAAATTGAGGAAAAGAACATTGGATGGCAGTGAAACAGATTCTCGGGTATTTGAGAGGTACACAAATCAAACATTATGCTTTGGTGGTTCAAACATTGATCTACAAGGATATGTTGATGCATATATGGCGGGTGATAGAGATAATAGGAGGAGCACCACAGGGTATGTGTTTACTGTAGGTGGAGAAAATGTCAGTTGGGTTTCAAAACTGAAAAGTGTTGTTGTACTCTCAATGCTAGAAGCAGAGTATGTTGCTACTATAGAGGCTAGTAAAGAAATGATTTGGTTACAAAGGTTTCTCGATGAATTGGGTAAGAAGCAAGAGTTGGGAAGGTTATAAAATGATAGCCAGAGTGGCATACATCTTGCAAAGAAATCTGCATTTCATTCCAAGACTAAACATATACAGCTCAAGTACCATTTCATACGGTCAGTGTTGGAAGATGGACAATTGAAGTTGGAAAAGATACACACTATCCAAAATCCTGTAGATATGTTAACACAAGTTGTAACCAGGGAGAAACTGAGATTCTGCTTGGTTTCAATTAGTCTTCAACTATGATGATGAATATGAGAAACAATCAAGCATAAAGTGGAGTCATTGTCCAGCAAATGAAGCAGATGTGGAGTTGCTGTAATCAGTCTCCAAGTGGGAGATTATTGGGTGTGGAGCCTAATTATCTTCTTTATTCAAATGTGCCACTGCATCGGACCCCATTTCGTAATGTGGCGGCAATGCCGCCCATTTATGTGCACCACCACAGGGGTCCAAGGGGGTGACAATGATTATTTGGATGCCCACCCTGGCAAGGGATTGGGGGAAGCACCTCGAAAGCTAAAAATAGATGTAAAATTGCCTTGTAAAATGTTATCATTTCGTAGTCAATCTAGGTCATTCATTGGACGGAAATTTGACGATATAAATTATGTTTAATTTAGGATTTTTTGGCCTAGAAGGCAACCCGTCGCTATATGTGAGGGAATTTTATTGCATCTATGAATATGGTATTCTGAGCGAGGAAGAGAGAGAAGATTATGTGAGAGTGAAGAGGGAATTACAACGGATCTACTGTAGGTTGTATCTCTTCATTTTCTTAGATAATATAAAAGGAAGGACTCAATATTTCTCCGTGGACATAGCCCAAATTGGGTGAACCACATATATCTGTGTCTCTCTTGTTTTATACGTTTTTTGTGTTTATAAAACTACAATATTTTATGTGTTCCATTGCTATGTGAAATATATTTTTCTAACATAGGTTGCTCGGGATCGAGAAAAGCATTGTAATCTTCTTATATTTTCTAACTAATGAAATATACAGATATTAGGGGTTTTTAGCTACAACTTTCCCTAGGAAATCATTGTGTAATGTGTTGATTGAATTCTTTCCCTTGTATTCTTCATGATTTCACGATCATTTAGTTATTTCCGCTAATGAGTATAGGAGATTCAAGTCTATTGTTTTAGTAAATTACAATTAGCATTTTGAATCTACAAGGAATTTCTACATGGTATCAGAGTAGAAATCACTCTAGAAGAGGAGAATATGAGTTTGTATTTTGCAGGTGAAATCGAATTTGAAGTATCAGGATTTTATACCAATAGGATGTCATTCTATGGATTGAGACCGAAATATGCCCTTGAGGGTAGTTTGAACTATATTGCTTGGAAGGATAGGATGGAGTTAGTGTTGGAAGATAATGAGCTGAACGATTCCATAAACAAAGGTATTCCTAAGCCTCCAACAACTGATGCTCAAGATCTAGCAAAGTGGAGGAAATGTGTTGCAAAGGTGAGAAGGATCATACTAGAAGGAGTTAGAGATAATATTGTCTCAAACTTCCATGGGAAGAAGACTCCATAAGCAATGTGGAAGGCCTTGATAGACCCGTTTCAGAAAAAAAAATGACCACAGGAAGCTAGCACTAAAGGATAAGCTCTAGAAAATCAAGGTGAAGGGAGACATAATACCAAATTACTTAACCAAGTTCACCCAATGTCAAGATGATCTTGTAAGTGTTGGTGTTACAGTTGTTGAAGATGATCTAGTGAGCCTAGCACTTATAGGCCTTCCCAAGAGTTGGCACAACTACCAAGATTTAGTAAAAGGGAGGGAGAAGCTACTAGAGTGGGAGAATTTTTTGTTTGAATTGGTGTAAGAAGAGATTCAACGGAACACCAGAGATAGATCCTCATCCAAGCATGATGATGGAGAGAACTATGCCTTAGGTGGAAAGGAAAATAAAGGAAAAGAGAAGTCATCCCATTCCAAATTAGATTCTAGTTAGGGCGGCAAGAATAAGGACTTTTTTAAGATTAAATGATTTCACTGTCATGAGCTGGGACAATATGCGACGAAGTGTTCGCTCGAGAGGGTTGAAAGAATCCCTTAGGATAAGTGACAGGTGAAGTTATTGCTTCACAATTCAAGTTGGATTTCACCCTCATTGCTTGCATGGTGACATTGATGATGGGTAGTGTGTGGTATCTAGAGAGTGGAGCCTCATTCCATATGACTGAAAACAATGAATTATTTAGTGACTTGGAGGACAAGGGCCTCTAGATGCACATCGAAATGGGAGATGAATGAAGGTATATCGTGACTCACATTAGTACTGTTACTTTTGAAAGGGAGTCTGGTTCTCCTCTCACATTAAAATATGTCATGTATGCTCCGGGTCTAATGAAGAATTTAGTTGCACTTGCTATGTTGGAGGATTGTGGCTACGATGTGATATTTAGCAATGGAAAGGATCTCCTTCATCCCATAGCCTCAGGAAAAGTGAAGTGGATCAGGGTTTGGGTGAAGAACCTCTTCACATTATATGTAGAAGACTGTGTTTATTTGAGCAAAAAAGTAGAGAAGGTGCATAGGTGAGACATTAGTGAATTGTGGCATAGAAAATTGGGCTACTTGCACCATAGAGCTTTGAAGATCATGCAACAAATTTCTACGGGACTTCCCAAGGGTGAACTAGAGGAGAGAGATACATGCAAAGGGTCTAGATTGGGGAAGTACATCAAAGCCACCTTTCATGATAAGGATAATTGAGCACAAGTGATCCTTGAAAGAGTTCACTCAGATGTGTGTGGACCATTCTTGACAGGCTTCGCGACCAATAATAGTTATTATGTAATATTTGTAGATTATTTCTCACGTAAGTGACATATTTTCTTCATGAAGAAAAAAGATCATACATTCTATAAATTTTGTGAATTTAAAGAAATTTTTGAGAAATAAATTGGGAGGAAAGTGAAAGCTCTAAAGAGAAATAACAATGGAGAATATGTGTCGAACGAATTCAAGAACTTCTTTTCTTCATAAGGTATTCGATGGGAGTTGATAGAACCCCATAATGCACATCATAATGAGGTAGCTGAAAGGAAGAACAAAAGTATTATGGAAGCTACACGGGAAACGTTACATGATCAAGGCCTACCATTGCACTTGTGGGCTGAAGCATGCAACAAAACTATATATGTGCAGAACATGAGTCTTCATCGAATACTTATGAGTATTACGCCAGGAGAAGCTTTTCCAGGTAAGAAGCTAGATGTGGCACACTTTAGGATATTTGGTTCATGAATTTACTGTCATGTTACCAAGGATGCAAGAAAAAATCTAGAGCCAACAACTAAGTTGGGCATATTTGTGGGGAACATTGATACACCTCATAACTATTGGGTGTACCTTCCATCTCATAGGATGACAATGGTTCGTAGAGATGTGAAGTTTGATGAAGAGAAGGCCATGATATTTTCCCTTGAGAGGGAGGTTAAGTTACATGAATATGAGGGGATTTTATCTTCAAAGGAAGAACCTCAGGATGATGTGGAGAAACTATATGAAGAGGAGTAGAGAGTGGAAGCACCCACTCATGTAGAGACTTCTAGAGATGGGAGGAATCACATGAGAGAGGCAGATGGATTGATGCATGATGATAGAGAGAATGTGGGATTACCTACATCACAATGTAGTCAGAGGAGGTCACCATATTGGTACATTGGCTGTTGGCATTATGACTAATGTGTTTTCCTTGATGACAACCTACTTGATAAAGATGTCAACGTGATGATAGCAAAATGAGTATACATGCTAGTACAAATATAGCAAAGAGATTGGATAAAGGAATACCATTTTAGATATAGAGGAATGATAAAGGAAGTGTAAGAAAATATATGTGGGTCCTGTGAAAAAAGACCACGTACATACGCGGGCATGGTGAAGCAAAGTCACGTATAATTTCCATACCATGGTATTCTCAATACCAAGGACCTTTACCATTATATTGGCCCATAGTAATGATCGTGACAACACAAATTTGATCCCATTAAAGAATAACATCAACGTTACTAAGGGATTAGCCTAAGGTATTGGCTAAGGCCTAAGCTATATAAGGAGATGGAGATCAAAGTGTTATGTGTGGAAGTTATGGCTTATTGATGAATGGTTTGATCTAAAACAAGTGTGAACCAAGGAGCAAAAATGAGGTTCAAATTTAATGGATCTAAAGCCATTGTAGTGACTAATAACCATGCTTGCTTGATCCATTATGATTATGACTAATAATGATAATTATGTGATGGTAATGATACTTTGACATGAACATGTGACAATAATGGTAGTGAAATATGCTTTAAGGTTGCAGTGAAGGAATGATTCAACAATTGAATATTTGTATGCAAGATTTCTTTAGAGAGGTTGCGTACATACGCGGATCTACTTTAGGGGGGTCGCGTATACATTCTGCAAAACTTCAGAATTAGTACACATGTGTTAAGTATTAAAAGTGTGTACATGTGCAAGAGTTCTTTATAAGATTCACATACAGGTGTTAGGGTTTCAAAGCATGAATTTTAATGAATTTTGATCAGTTTAGTTATGTTTGTTGTTGTTTTTCAATGATGTCTCTCTCATAACGATCTGTGTTTGACAATACTGGTTGGGTTGACCTAATTGTGGAATGAAATGTTAACTAAATGATGATGCTTCTATATAATGATTTGTATTTGGATATGTGATCTAGTGTGATGGGTTTAGTATGTGATACAGTGATTGTTTCAGTGTGACAGTGATTTAGATTTAGGTATCAGTATTTTTGAGATCTATAAATGGGTATTCTTCAAGAAAAGCATGTACATACACATGTATGATTAAGAACACTAGCATTTACAATCTAATGTATGCTTGATTAGGGTTTGTAGTGGCAACAATTGGATTCTTTGATGGGTAACTGTGTTTGGCTTAGTACATTGATGAGTGGCTATGCATTGACATTACCTATTGTAATCTTGTTTGATCTTGTTGCATTGGTTACATCAGTTGATTTGATGATTTAGTATTTGAATAATTGATTTCAATATGGTTGAAAGTAGATCTAGTTTGAAAAATTATGAAAAGTGATTCATAAAGAGTTGAGGATAACAGTCTTTAGAAAGGGGGTTGTAGCTCCCTTCCAGTAGGATCTAGAAAACAAGAGAAGGTTGTAGCCTTCTGTAGGTAGGAGTCTGCATAGTGGTTAAAGTCTACACTAGTACAAGATTTGAAGAAGATTAGTTTTAAAAGAACACAAAGACGACAACAATGGTGGTTTTCTCCCACATCAGGTTTCCACCTAAAACACTGGTGTTCATGTGTGTTGATATGTTTCTTATATATTAATGATCTATCTTCTCTTTACTGCTCATAGTTTTTTGTTTAATACATGTTTAATGAAGTAATGATGCACTGGTTAAAGATTAATATTTGATGAATTATATGTAAAGCTAGTTGACTGGATATAGGTAATTTTATTTCATCATAGTCACGTACATAAGTGGGTTGACTAAAGAGAAATCACGTATAGAAATTGGAATAAGAAAAGTAATTTTGAAGTAAGTTTTAAAATACTGATTCACCTGCGCCACCCCCCCCCCCGCCCCTTAATATTTTTCCTAACAATTGGTATTAGAGCAGGTCCTTCAGAAGAAGCTTGATCGCTTGAAGGAAGATTCATCAAGATGAGCAATCAAGAGGGAGTAGCATCTATTAGGCCACCATTATTTAATGGATCCAACTTGGTTTTCTAGAAATTTAGAATAAGAGATTATCTGCAGTCACTTGGAGCTGATGTTTGGGGAATTGTTGAAGGATGTTATCAGTATCCATCCTCCATTCCCACAGATGAAGCAGAAAATAAAAAATATGAGACCAATGCAAAGGTTGTCAACACTCTTTTGGGAAGCTTGGCATAATTAGAATTTGTAAACATTATGCAATGAAATACTACAAAGGATATATGGGACAAGATTATCTAGAGTTATGAAGGTGACACTAAGGTAAAGAGTGCCAAACTTCAAACATTTCAAATTCAATATGAAACCCTTAGAATGCATAGTGATGAAAATATTGCAAGTTTCTTTCTTAAGGTAAATGAGATAGTTAATTCAATGAGAAATCTTGGTGATGAAGTAAAATAATTAATTCTTGTTGAGAAAATCCTAATATCTCTAACCCAAAAATTCGATTCGAAAGTATCTTCCATTGAAGAAATGCAAGATTTGAAGAATCTTTCTTTTGAACAGCTTCATGGGATGTTCATAATGAGAAAAGGGGGTCCTTCAGATATAAGCGAAGCATCATTCAAAGCTACTTCTAAAGGAAAAGAAAAGGAGGAGCTTAAGGAATCAAGTTATGTATCAAATGAATAAGAGGAAAACTTTGTAAAGAAATTCCAAGTAGGAAGTGGGAGATTTAGAGGTAAGATTCCTTTCAAATTTTTTGCTTATGGAAGAGTTGGTCATTACGCTACTAAATTCCCTTATAAATAAAACCATGAGAAAGGGAAATATTCTTCAAAATTAAATTTTAGAGGAAGGTTTGAAAACAAGAAAATTTTCTACACACACAAAGATAGTGATGGTCTTTGAAATGGTGAAGAAGGTGAGTCTAATCAAGAATATCAATTACTTATGAAATTTGAAGATAAATGTATTGATGAGTCTGATGATGTTTTTATGGATGCCCTAGAAGAAACAAATAATCTCATTGAAGAAATAACTCAACTTAAAATTCATCTAGAAGAAGCTAAATTAGCATAAGAAGTATTGATGAAACAAATTATAGAAAAGGAGAGCCATAATGAAATGTTAGAACTAGTAATAGTAAGTCTAAGAAAGGAACTTGAGAAAAAAAGGTATAAACCTTAGATTTGCTAAAGGATCCGAGTTCCTAGAAGAAATCATGAAAGTACAACACTCTCCTCTAATGAAAATAGGTCTTGGATATAATGGAGAATCATCAAATATTGTGAAATATTCTTAAACATGTACAAGAAGCTATCTCAATGCAGTAAAGGGATGTAGTCAACAAAATTTCATCTCTCAAGAAAGAAATGAGGGATCAAATGTCTCTAAGGTAAATCATCCTTACCACAATAAAAAATGAAATTACACAAAAATGTACTATACTCCCATGACCTTCTATGTCATTGGTCAGTTCTTCACTTGTCATAATTTTGATCATAAGGTTTCTCAATGTGTCGCTTATAAAACTATCGTGACTAGAGAAGCAAGAAAACAAAAGAATGAGATTGGATTAAAGCAATACTTTCTCACCTCTCCAAGATCAAACAAAATAATCCTTTTGAAATAATTTGGGCATATAGAAATTGATTGCAGAAGCATAATGAGACCAACTCTTCAGAATGAACAAAAGGCAACAACAACTAAGATAGGGAAAAAAAACCATAGAATCTGAAAATTGTGTTTAGATTTGTATGCAACAGATCAAGAAAGTCTATGGTACATTGACAGTGGATGTTCAAAGCATATGACAAGTGATCAAGATAAGTTTATTTACTTTAATGAAATAAAGAAAGAAAATAATGTAACCTTTGTAAATAACACACCTACTGCTATCAAAGGGAAAGGAACTATTTAGCTAAAGGATAAGGTTAAAGTTGGAAATGTTTTGTTTGTTGATGTATTAAGACATAACTTGTTGAGTGTTAGTCAAATGTGTGACCAAGGGCAGGAGGTTGTTTTAAGATCAAATAATTGTGTGGTACAAAATCTGGATACATGTAAGATCATAATAATGGCAATAAGAACTCCATGTAATCTCTATGTCTTGGAAGGTGGCCAAGGGCATTGTTACTTGAGAAAATTAGAATAAAGTTGGCTTTGGAACAAAATGGTGGGACATCTAAGTTGCACTCAATTACACAAGTCAAGCAGAATGGGAGAAGTACGTGACTTCCTAACATCTCTCTGCCAGAAAGTAGCATATGCAAATCGTGTAAATTCGGTAAGAAAGCCAAAGTTCAGTTTAATGCTATATAAGGTACTTCAAGTAAGCCACTTGAACTTATTCATACTGATTTGTGTGGTCCTATGAGAAAGAATTCTCCTCAAGGTGAACAATACTTCATATTATTCATTGATGATTTTACAAGAATGTGCTGGATTGGCTTATTGAAACATAAAGATGAAGCAGTTGATAAATTTAAAGTCTTCAAAGCCCTAGTAGAAAATGAGTTAGAATTAAAAATAAAATGTCTTAGATCTGATAGAGGAGGAGAGTTTATATCAGATGAGTTTTTCGAATTTTATGAACAACATGGTATCAAGAGGTAACTTTCTATGGCTAAAACTCCTCAACAAAATGAAGAGGCAGAAAGAATGAACAGAACAATCCAACAAATGGCACATGCAATACTTGATGAGTTTGGAACACCTCATACATTCTAGGGAGAAGAAACACATAAAACCATAAATATCCTCAACAAAGTTCATATTAGTGTAATCAATGATAAAACTCCTTATGTACTATGGTTTGGTAAGCCTCCAACTATCAAACATTTCAGATTTTTTGGAAGAAAATGTTACATAAACAATAACAATGATAAACTTCGAAAGTTTGAATCTAGATCTGGTGAAGGAATTATCCTTGGATACTCCTCTAGAACCAAAGGATATAAATGCTATAATAAAAGGATTCAAAAGAATGTTGATTGATTTAATGTTTTAACTAATGAAGAATCCACATGTATGAAAATGGAATCATCAACAGATGATGAACTTGTTCCTACAACAAGCCAAAAGGATGTAGAAGAGGGAATTAATAAACCACCAAAAGAAGGAATTGAAAGCACAGAAGAATCAGAAAATAATCCTTCAAGGTATGTTATGAAAAGTCATCTAGAATCTCAATAGGTGAAAAGGAAATTGGAGTACAAACTAGAAGAAGTCTTGTTGGAACTTCTAGTTATGTAGCACTACTATCCACAATTGAACCTCAAAATGTAAATCAAGCAAGAAAAGATAAATGTTGGGTTAAGAAAATGAATGAAGAAATTGATCAAATAGAAAAAAACCATACATGGGAATTAGTACTAAGACCTCACGATAAAAATATTATTGGCACAAAATGGGTATTAAAAAAAAAAAACTGAATGAAAATGTAGAGGTAATTAGAAACAAAGCAAGATTGGTAGGCAAAGTCTGTGTTCAACAAGAAGGAATAGACTTTGAAGAAACATTTGCACCCTGTTGTACCTTAAGAAACCAATTTCCTGGCTGTGTAGAAATTGTGCTTAAGACATTAATGATTTTTTTGTTGTCACTTATTTGTCACTTTATTGTTTGTTGTATTCTTAAATGAAGGACCGAGAAAAGTTTCTCTTTAACCCTTAATACATATGTGACCGGAAAATCTCAGAATGCCATTTTTTGCTAGATATAAATGATGAATGAAGAAAGCTTGAAGGAGAAGTTTAAGATAATATGCTGCTTAACACAGAACCTACTATCCGTCACTTAGAAGAATTATGAAAATGAGAACTGAATCATAGACAATATGCTGCTAGACACAGAAACTATTATTTGCAACTCTTGGAGAAGTTAAAGATAATATGCCGCCTTACACGGAAACTATTATCTATAACTTAGAAAGGAAGATGAAAACTTCAATTATAGGAGCACTCTTTTAAGGGATTTTAACTTTATCTACATAAGCAAATAAAGACCTACAACTTCATTACTATACTTGAAAGAAGAAAACATAAGATGACACATGAGAGAAAAGTTACAAAATTATACCCAACAATTCATGGAAACTTCCGATTCTTTCATTAATCAACAACTATATCAGAAATACAGTGGCTCAGTCTCTAGGTTCTCCAAAATTCGAACCCCCTCTTTGTAAATTTTCATCTCTTTATACATTGTAGAATAGTTGTTGATTTCTGAAACTGTCAAATTATTTAACTTCCTCTCTAGCTATCTGAAGTAAAACTATTAAAAAATTTTACAGAGGGTAAAAGACCTAAAAGAACATGAAATAACAGGAAAATAACTAAATTTAGAAGAGGACAATAACTGCTGGCTTGCTCTATTAAATTGCTGCCGAGTTCTTCTGTATATGCCTTAATGATGATTAATTCGTTTTAGCTGTAATGAAATGTGTTTGACTTGTGTAAACATGGGCTTACATATGTATTGGGCATTTTAATTGGCCAAAATACAAAGAAAACATACCTGATTGTCTTCCTCTTCAGATTCAGCTCTAACACTGATTTTCCTTTTTACACAGCGAAGTCAACGTGAACCTTTGATTAATACGAAACTCAAAAAGAATTAATCTTGCTCCATAAATCCATTGGATCCACTTGTTAAATTCTCCATTGACTTCGCATCACAAATCGCAATCAGCCCTTTCAAATGTTATATCAATGTAAACCTTTACAATACATGATAAGGCAGATCTGTCGAGAGTTTAAAACATAATGCATATATTTTCGAGTCTGGACATTCTCCACCATAGATTTCAACCCCAGGATCCGACGGCTGATATCAATTTTGGGTGGGCTATTTGCACGAGAGTTACCCGCCCGAAATGAGAATTTTTTCTTTCTCCTTTAATGCTACGTGTCAACCATTGAATGGAATCGGGTGCTTTCCTCTAAATACCGTTTACCAATTTGCATTCACCCAAAATATCGCTTGTAGTTTTAAATCCACCCTTCGTCTTGGTTAACGCCTAGACTTGTTCATGCCCAATGACTGTATATCCTTGACCATCGACGACGACGATGCACCTTTGGATTTCTCTTCCACTAGCGCTTCTAGTTAATCTCTGCCATTCATTCCTTGATTCCAATCTACATGATTTAATCTGGATCATTCATTTCCTTCGACCTTATTCATTGATCTCCAAGATCTAATGGTTCCTGTGCATTCATTCTTCATCTGTCCACTCACTTTGACTTTCTACCATTTCTTCAGTATCTTATGGTTCGGGGGCTTTAAAACATAACATATATGTGTTTCGGGTCTGACTATCACGAATCACAATCGGCCAAAGCTAAGGTGCTATGTTATAACTGCCCACAGTGATTTGCGATTGCGATTTAATCGCATCACTAACAGATATATATATATATATATATATATATATATATATATATATATATATATATATATATATATATATATATATTGGTTATGGCTACATATAACCATTTATATTATGATTTGATTTGATCCTTGGCTATAGTGGGGCCGATTCGTTTATTCTTACTTGTTCCTTTAGCAATTTTCGATATACCATTATCACTTTTGCTCTTGCTTTTATCTATTTTTTGAAATATTTTCAAGTTCTTTAATGAAAAATGAATATTACAAGCAACAAAAATGCATGTTACAACATTTGGTTGCACCTAGGGATAGTTCTTTTGCCACAAAAGCACTTAGAACTGTAGATTAGTTCCTTCACTTCGGGCATGGATTCATACATTGCTTTGCCAAAATTGACTATGTAAAAATTTGTACAGTGAAACCACACCAATATCTACAGTGATAGGATTCTTGTGCTTTGATAGCAAAATATTGAGAATCGTATGGAGTCCAAAATTGTGAAAACCCTGAAATTTGACAAAATGAAATTTAACATTCCTGAAGTCTGAAACCTTTGCAAACCAGTTGGAAAGTCACCTTATTCATCAACTAAGATTAAACTGAAGAACTGCAAATGGAAACTAAATTCTCAACAACTAAGATTATTTATGTACAAGTTCCTACATATGTACATGATTAATCTCCATCAGGTGAAGTCAATCTTCCAATGGTACCAGGTTAGCATTTGAGTGCTTAATCTAGAACCATTCTTCCAGTGAATATTGAAAAAACAATTCATTCTGAGTTTCTCCTGAGTTCCAATGTTGTGATCCTATGAAACCTTCCCTGAGTCAATAGCCACATCATTGGGGTTAGGAAGCCTTTCAAGGGGAACAAGTCCCTTTGGAAAAATATTATCCTTCAATTGAAAAATATTCTGATTAGCTATTGAATCTTTTAAACCACTGATTTCTGCAACTTCTGTTGTTTTTTCTTTCTCCTGATCAATTTTTGTGCCCTGAAACTCCTCAACTATAGTAAAAAATTCTTTAATCTACTGATCATCTTCAAAAGCTTGCCAATTTTTAACATTATCAAGAACATAGGGTCTGTGTCTCATCCCTACCTCATATCTTAGTCTTGGATTAATAGGAGGCTTGAAAGTACTAGCAGCCACAGCCAATGAATCTGCTAATATATTCTCATTTCTTGGAATAAATTGAATGTTAAAAGCTTCAAAAAAATTCTCAATCAAATCCCATACCTCATTTCTGTATGCCCTAAGCCTAGGGTTCTTTGTTTGGAAATGATATTTTATTTGCTTAATAATCAGCTCTGAATCTCCAAAAGTAGAAATTGACTTAACTCCCATCTGTTTAGTTGTTTGTAGAGCAATAATCAAGGACTCATATTCCGCCACATTGTTTGTTGCCTCAAACTCTAATTTAAAGGAACAAGGGAACATATTACATCTAGGTGAAACTAGAAGAAAACCAGCACCTGTTCCTTCCTTGGAATAAGCTCCATCAAAGAAGCATTTCCACACTCCTCCAGTTTGCAGCTCTGTAATTACATTGGCTAAAGCAAGTTGCTTCTGATTATCTTCAGCCAACTCTGCATTATCATGCAACATGAAACAAGCAAAGTCATCCTTCTCCTGGCTATATACAGGTGAATTACTTGCTCCATTTTCTGTAATTTTGTTTACAAAACTAGTTTCTCTGTACAATCTCCTCTCTTCCCCACCAAAAGTTGGTATAACAACATATGTAAAATCTAGTTTCAAAACACCACCTAATATAGCCTCCGAGGACCTAAATAGAAGCATTCCAAATCTAGCAGGGATATCTGTGACTACTACATCCATGACCAAGCTTCTAGCTGGAATTTGAGCTAGTGACACTGCCAAATCCTTAATAACCCCCAGACACTTGACTTTGTTCGAATCAAAAGAATACAAGTCCCTATAAGGTTTGGTAACTTGTAGATTTAGTTTCTTCATTACTGACAAAGGAATAAGATTGTGTGAAGCTCCTAAATCAAACATACAATTATGTAGGAGGAAATCATGAACCAATAAGGAAATATAAAAAAGAGGTATTGAAGAGTCTACTTCCTCTACATGTGGACCAAAAACCACTACTAGTTTATCTTCCTGTAGATTTATACTGTCATTTATACTCTCATTTTCTTTTAAATTAATAAACTTAGCAATCTCCTTTTGATAAATAGGTGTTTTTGCCAATTCTGTAAGGGGAACTTGTATTCTTAACTTTTCCAACTCCTTAGTAAGACTAAACAAATGACCCTATTTAACAGTCCTTTTGTTCTCATCTTCACCTTTATTCATGACTGAAATTACTTGAGGAATTGAAACAAGTTTCTCCAAAGGAATTTTTTCAGTTTGATCGTGAGAAGACTCACCTTGAAGTATATGTGCCTTTCCATTTGCGTTCTATTGTTGCTTTCCTTTATTCACTGGTTTTGCAGGCTGAGATTCTTGTGGTGTTGCCTTTGGTGAGGAAGTTGAAACGTGCTACTCACTTTCGTTTTCTTGACTTCTTGATCTTTTCCTTGATCTCAAGTCATACTTCTTATGTAGTTCAGCCTGCATAAATCAGAAAATTGTTTCCAATACTCATCAATTTTAATTTCATCATGAATGGCATATGTTTCATCATATTCATACTCTTCTCCTTCGATACCAAGTTCATCTTCATCTACTGCATATAATGTAGAAATTTGATCTTCAGGATGCTCTTGTTTTTCAACAGGATCTACCTCTATATATAACGGTGCTTCAATCTGATCTTGATCTTTTCTTCGTCTCCAAAAAGTTTGCAAAGGTTGTCTTCTGTATTGGGGATTAAAGCTCTTATTATATTGTGCTTGTTTCTGAGAATTTTATTTTCTAACTCTAACTTATTTAACTTATCTAACAAAGTTTTAATTACATTACACATATCCTCCAATGCTTGACTTTGAGAGGATTCTATCTTTGCCTTTCCCTTGTCCTAGATAGGCTGTGTTTCTAGTGCTTTTCCTATAGCCACCAGATTTGCTTCTATCTCTAATGCATTTTTTTGGATCTGATCAAGAGTTGGAGATCTTATTTCCCTTAATCTAAATCCAAAATTTGATTCAAAATCCCCTACAAAAGTTATTTTTTCACCAAGAGGAGGAGGCTTAATCTCCATTGGAAGACTATTGTACAATTTGTTAAACCTTCTGACAAATTCGACCACAATTTCATCAGACTTCTTCTTTATGGCATTAAACTCTGTTAATGAATACCCATGGTCTCTTTTTTCTCCCCATTCTGGATGAATAAACGTTCGATCTCTTTCGAAGAAGGAATAGAATTATTAGGAAGTCCTTTAAACCATTTCCTTGCTTCTCCATCCAAAAATTCTTAGAATAACATCTAAACGTTCAACGTTTAGGCTGTCTGCAAAATTGCAAAATATTGATACATGATTCTCTGCTACTTGTTCATCTTCCCCTGTAAAACGAGGAAGATTTGTGACGTAATCCTGTGGCAATTGATTAAACGGTTGTGGCAGTTGAAGGGGTGCATACCTATTCATCAAGAATGTAGGTACTGCCATGTTTATTGAACCTTGATTAATAACAGATGTGGAACCTTATTGAGAAGTAAATGGAGTGTGCAGAGGTGGTAATGTGGCTATTGGTTTAGGTTGAATAATTATAGCAAGTAAACTAATGAACTCTAAAGATTGCTCTTAACAATTAGGTTCTTGAAATAAAGATGATGAAAAATATGACTCTTTATCAGATGAATGTTCGGAGAAGTTGCTACCTGATGCAGACAATGTAAGAATTGGTGTAATTGGGATCTTAGACTTTCCAACCTCCTAGAAACTATCCTTTCAGGATCTGAAAGGGATTTAACCTTCTGTTGTGAAGTGTTTGATCTTGTATGGGGTCTTCTTGAATCCAAATTTATTGAGTTGATTCAAAACAGCCAAGTATTTCCTCCTCACTCAACAACCAGAAGAAAATATTGAAAAACCCAAGGAAAAGTGTTCTTGTCTTCTCTCCCTGGTAGCGGCGCCAATTAATGTTGTAACTTAAGAAACCAATTTCCTGGCTGTGTAGAAATTGTGCTTAAGACATTAATGATTATTGTTTGTTGTCACTTATTTGTCACTATATTGTTTGTTGTATTCTTAAATGAAGGACCTGGAAAACTTGGTCTTTAACCCTTAATACATATGTGACCGGAAAAATCTCAGAATGCCATTTGTTGCTAAATATAAATGATGAAAGAAGAAAGCTTGAAGGAGAAGTTTAAGATAATATGATACTTAACACAAAACCTATTATCTGTCACTTATAAGAATTATGAAAATGAGAACTGAATCATAAACAATATGTTTCTTGACACAGAAACTATTATCTACGACCCTTGGAGAAGTTAAAGATAATATGTTGCCTTACATAGAAACTATTGTCTATAAATTAGAAAGGAAGATGAAAACTTCAAGTATAGGAGCACTCTTTTAAGGGATTTTAACTTTATCTACATAAGCAAATAAATACCTGCAACTTTATTACTATACTTGAAAGAAGAAAACATAAGATGACACATGACAGAGAAATTACAAAATTATACCCAACAATTCATGGAAATTTCTAATTCTTTCATTAGTCAACAGCTATATCAGGAATACAGTGGCTTAGTCTCCACGTTCTCCAAAATTCAAACCCCCTCTTTGTAAATTTTCATCTTTTTATACATTGTGGAACAATTGTTGATTTTTCAATCTATCAAATTATTTAACTGCTTCTCTAACTATTTGAAGTAAAACTATTACAGAATTTTACACAGGGTAAAAGACACCTCAAAGAACATGAAATAATAGGAAAAAAACTGAATTTAGAAGAGGACGATAACTGTTGGCTTGCTCTATTAATCCGCTGCCGAGTTCTTCTGTATATGGCTTAATGATGTTTAATTCATTTCAGTCGTAATGAAATATGTTTGACTTGTGTAAACCTACGCTTACATATGTATCAGGTATTTTGATTGGCCAAAATACAAAGAAAACGTACCGATTGTCTTCCTCTTTAGATTCGGCTCTAACACTGATTTTCCTCTTTACACAGCGAAATCAATGCGAACCTTTGATTAATATAGAACTCAAAAAGAATTAATCTTGCTCCATAAATCCGTCGGATACGCCCATTTAGCACTCCATTGACTTCACATCGCAAATCACAATCGGCCCTTTCAAATGTTATATCAATTTAAACCTTTACAATACGTGATAAGGTGGACGTGTCGAGAGTTTAAAACATAATGCATATATTTTCGGGTTCGGCCATTCTCCACCGTAGATTTCAACCCCAAGATCCGACAACTAATATCAATTTCGAGTGGGCTATTTGCACGAGTTACCCACCCGAAATGAGTGGTTTTTCTCTCTTGTTTAGTGCTATGTGTCAACCATTGAATGGAATCGGGTGCTTTCCTCTAAATACCATTTACCACTTTGCATCTGCCCAAAATCCCACTTATATTTTTAAATCCACCCTTCATCTTGGTTAACGCCCGGACTTGTTCGCGCCCGATGACCGTAGATCTTTCACCATCGACGGTGATTTTCTCTTCCACCAGTGCTTCTGGTTAATCTCCGCCATTACATTCCTTGATTCCAATCTTCATGATTTAATTTGGATTGTTCATTTCCTTTGACCTTATCCGTTGATCTCCAAGATCCAACGGCTCTTGCGCGTTCATTCTTCATCTATCCACTCACCTTGACTTTGTGCCATTTCTTCAGTATCTTATGGTTTTGGGGCTTTAAAACATAATATATATGTGTTTCGGGTCCGACTATCATGAATCGCAATTGGCCAAAGCTTAGGTGCTATGTTATAATTACCCATTGTGATTTGCGATTGTGATTTAATCGAATCGCTAACATATATATATATATATATATATATATATATATATATATATATATATATATATATATATATATATATATATATATATATATATATGGCTATGGCTACATATAACTATTTATATTATGATTTGATTTGATCCTTGGCTATACTGAGGCCGATTCTTTTATTCTTACTTGTTCCTTTAGCGATTTCCAATATACCATTATCACTTCTTCGTCTTGCTTTTATCTATTTTTTGAAATATTTTCAAGTTATTGAATGAAAAATGAATACTACAAGCAATAAAAATGCATGTTACAACACACCCATAGAAAAACTTGAAACCACAAGCATTAGGAAAATTTTGAGGTCTAAAATGGGCCTCCTATGAAAAATGTACAACCAAAATAAACTTTATAAGAACCAATAAGATTGAAGATGATGGTCAACCATGGGGGATGATTCACCATTTTTGGAGTAAAAAAGTAAAAAGATTAAAAGATAATAAAATAATAAAACTACTTTTTCAACTCATATTTTCAACTTATCTCGATAAGGTTTTACTCAAATTTCGAGCAGGAGTACTCGTTGGATGCAAAATCTAATTCCTCATCCAAGGAGTACCCATGTTTCATACTTTCAATGGACCATGCTACATGAAAAAATGTGATTGCAATCATGCTTTTCATATATTTCTCATTTTTCATGTAGAATGGTCCATCAAAATTATGCATCATGGGTGCTCCTTGGATGAGGAGTACATGAAAATCATTATTGCAATCACGGTTTTTCATGTAGCAGGGTCCATCAAAAGTATGCATCATGGGTGCCCCTTGGATGAGGAATCAAATTATGCATCCAACGAGTGTTTCCGCTCGAAATTTGAGTAAACCAATAGGGATATAAGTTGAAAATACGAGTTGAAAAGTAGTTTTTTTTTTCCTCTAAAATTTGATGATGTAATCAAATCTTATTTTATTATTTCCACTATTATTTTATAATTTCATTAGGATGCCCATTTTAAGCCTCAAAACTCCCCTAATGAATGTTCCTTGCATTTTCAAGCTTTCATAACTTTAAAGTATATCAAATGGATGTTAAATCTTCATTTCTAAATAAGGACCTAGAAGAAGTTTATATTGAACAACCTGAAGGGTTCATTCTAGGCAATGATAAAAATATTGTCTACAAACTTAAGAAGATTCTATATGGTCTAAAAAAATCCCCATGTGCATGGTATTATCGTCTTGAAAGGATCTTCAACAATAAGGCTTCACAAAGGGGTTTGCAAATAACAATCTATATATAAATATGGATAACAATAAACTTTTGATAGTTGTTTTTTATGTAGATGACATCATATTTGGAATCAATGAAGAATCTATGAGTCAAATATTTGCTTCAGTTATGCAACAAGAATTTTAATTTTCCTTACTTAGTGAACTAACATACTTTCTTGGTCTTCAAGTTCAACAAGCAAAGAGTGGTATCTTTCTCTCACAAACCAAGTACCTCGAGTAGATTTTGAAGAAATGTGGAATGGAAGACTACAAGTCTATATGCACACTTAATTCACATGATGATTCTCCTTAAGTAAACCAACCAGAATATAGATCCGTGATCAAGAGCTTACTCTACCTTATAGGCAAAATACCATATATTATGCACACAATTCGGATTGTTGGCCAATTTCAAGAAAATCCTAAAACTCATCTCAATGCAATAAAGATAATATTCAAGTATTTACAAGGAACTCAAGATTTCGGTCTATGATATTCCAAGATGCATATTTTTCACTTCATGCTCACATAGATGCAAATTTGGCAGGTAATATTGATGATCAAAAGAGTACCACTAGAGGAGAATTCTATTTGGGACCTCGCTTGGTGTCATGGTTCAACAAAAAATAAAGCTCCATTGATTTATCTACTATTGAAATAAATATTTTGTTGTTGCATCTTGATGTACTCAACCTCTATGGATGACACAAACATTCTAAGGCATTCAAATCACTTGTCCTCAACCTATACCTATTATGTGTGATAATACTAGTGCCATAAGTATTTCTAAATATCCTGTCATGCACTCAAAAACCAAGCATATTCCATTCAAGTATCACTTTCTAAGAGAACACGCGCTTAAACACAAGGTCAAACTGGAATATGTTCCTTCAAAGGAACAAGGTGCAAATATATTTACAAAGCCGCTTCCACATGATCCCTTTGAATATCTCAGACATAAACTAGGAGTGGTCTCTGTCTCATCACTTTATTAATCATTCGAATAGATCTTTCATGTTCATGGGAAGATGAGAATGAAAATTATTGTAGTTTACTTTCTATATGGAGACCCCATGAAGAATAGTCACATATATACGTGAGTTTGGTCCTAGAAAATAATGTATGTTTCTCTATGAAGATGAAACTATCGGACAAACTTAAGGAGAGGTTCTGGTATATTTCAGCTAGTGTTTCTTTGTCCCTCTACTTTTGATACAATCTGTTGCTGCTCAAATGAAACTTGGAAGTGATATTGGCTTATGATGGTCGCTGCAATATGACATTGCTTCTATGATGGATTTACTGATTGACGAATTTTCTTTGATGACTTAACTGATGAATGAGTTGGATATGATCAGTCCTGATAGTGAACAAATGGCATAAGTTCAAGGGAAGCATTTGCTATATTTCTAATAGTGCATTGTTGGCATTATGATTTCTTGAGCATTCCTTGTTGCATAATCATGTCCATATTGATGTTGTTAGATGCTCATAGTAAAAATTAATATATGGTAAATTATGGTTGTTTATAACTATCATGGCCTTGCTACCTCACTATTAAGGTCTTTGGTTTTGGTTACAAATGTCGTATTTGTCTCTTGATGTAAAGGTCATGTAAAGACCCATGATGTAAAATTGTAATATTCACTCACGTTTGGACTATTGGAGTCAAGTCAATTATGTATGTAATCCAATTAGTTTGGGAACTTGATGTAATGTTGAGTAAAAATGTAACCCCAATGTGTTGGGTGATTTATGTATGCATGAGTCCTTAGTTATAGGAAAGGCCATACTTGGTTGAGTCTTAACATAATGTACTTCTTTGTATATCCTCTAGAATTTTTAGCATATGCCCAGGAGGAGCAAGGTCAATGCTCATATTTAGCAACATCATATCTCTACAGTGATCATCTCTACAAAGGGATAAAGAAGTCTTCATTCAACATTGGTCAACCCTTTTCAATTGATGTTAAAGGGGAAGAGAATCTTGGTGTTCAGAGAATTCTTGGTGACTTGGGAGAAAATCTTGATATGCCTCCATATGTGTTTACAGGTATATATAGGTGGTGGTAACCAAACACCAAAGTGGTTTCCATCAAGTCCAAAGGGGGAGATTGTTGGCATTATGACTAATGTGTTGTCCTTGTTGACAACCTACTTGATAAAAATGGCAACATGATGATATCAGTTCAGAGATAGAGGGATGATAAAGGCAAAGTGTAAGAAAATATACGCGGGTCCTATGAACAAAGACCGCGTCATACGTGGGTATGGTGAAGCAAAGTCACGTATAGTTTTTGCACCATGGTATTCTCAATAACAGGGGTCTTTACCATGGTATTGGCCCATAGTAATGAGCACGACAACAAATATTTGATCCTGTCAAAGAATACCATTGGCATTATTGAGGGATTGGCCTAAGGTATTGCCTAAGGCCTAAGCTATATAAGGAGATGGAGATCAAATTTCTATGCGTGCACAAGTTATGGGTTATTGATGAATAGTTTGATCTGAAATAGGTGTGTGTGCACCAATGAGCAAAAAGGAGGTTCATATTTAATAGATATGAAAGCATTGTAGTGACTTATAACCATGCTTTCTTGATCCTTTATGATTATGACTAACAATGATAAATTTGTGATGGTAATGATACTCCGACATGAACATGTGATAGTAAGGATTGCAAAATATGCTTTGTGGTTGTAGAGAAGGAATGATTCATTAATTTCATATATGCACGCAGGATTTCTTCAGAGAGGTTTCATACATATGTGGATCTACTTCAAGGGGGTCACGTATACATTATGCAAAAATTCAGAATATGTATGCAAGTTTCAAGTATTAAAAGCGCATACATACACAAGTGTTCTTTATAAGAGGCACATACAATTTCTAGGGTTTTGAAGCACAAACTGTTAATAATGGTTGACCAGTTCAGTTATGTTTGTTGTTGTTTTTCAATGATGTCTCTCTCATAATGATTTGTGTTTGACAATATTGGTTGGGTTGAACTAATTGTGGAATGAAATGTTAACTAAGTGATGATGCTACTATATAATGATCTGTATTTGGATCTGTGATTTTGATGGGCTTAGTATGTGATACAATGGTTGTTTCAGTGTGACAGTGATTCAGATTCAGGTATCAGTATTTTTGAGATCTATACGAGGGTATTTTTCAGGAGAAGCATGTACATATGCAGGTATGATTAAGAACAATAACATATACATTCTAATGTATAATTGATTAGGGTTTGCAATGGAAATAGTTGGTTTCTATGATGGGTAACAATGTTTTTCTTAGTATATTGATGTGTGCCCATGCATTGGCATGATTTGTTATGATATAATTTTATCTAGTTGCATTGGTTACATTAGTTGATTTGATGATTCAATTTGTTTAGTATTTGAACAATTTATTTCAGAATACTTGAAAGTGGATCCAGTTTGAAACATTATGAAAAGTGATCCATAAAGAGATGATGAAAGAATGCTTCAAAAAGGGGGTTATATCCCCGTTCCAGTAGGATATGGAAAATGAGAGAAGGTTGTAGCTGTCTGTAGCTAGGAGCCTGCATACTAGTTAAATTCTACACGAGTACAATATTGTATGAAGATTATTTTTAAAAGAAGATAGAGATGACAACAATGGTGGTTTTCTCCCACATTGGGCTTCCACCTAAAATCATGGTGTTCATGTGTGTTGATGTATTTCGTATGTGTTGATTATCTATCTGCTCTTTACTACTTATATTTTTTGCTTAATAGATGTTTAATGAAGTAATGATGCATTGGTTAAAGATTATCAGCTGTTGAATTATATTTAAAGCTAGTTGACTAGATATACAAAGTTTTATTTCATCATAGTTGTGTACATACATAGGTTCACTAAATAGTAGTCACGTATAGAAATTGGAACAAGAATAGTAAATTTGAATTATGTTTTAAAATACCAATTCACCCCCCCGTCTCAGTATTTTTCCTAACATTGGATAGATGGCTTTGATGAGTGAGAGTGTAGATATTGATCCATCCTCATTCGAGGAAGAAGTGCATCAACCATTATGGGTTGATTCCATGGTAGAGGAGTATGATTCCATTATCATAAATAATGTTTGGGAAGTGATCCCAAGACCGACATACAAGTCAGTGGTGAGCTTTATAAGGCTTTAAAAGGTAAAGGAAAGAACAAATGGGAGTGTGGAGAAACACAAGTCCATATTTGTGGCCAAAGGGTTCTCTCAGGTGGAGGGAATTGTTTATGAGGAGACCTTTGCTCCAGTAGCAAGGTACTCTTCAATCATATATATTCTTGTGCTTTTAGCATAGATGGGATAGAAGATACATTAGATGGATTTGAATACAACATTCCTCAATGGTGTGATTGAGGAAGAGGTTTACATTGAGCATCCGAAAGGACTTGAGACCTTCAACAAAAAGTCACATGTGTGCAGACTCAAGTGAGTGTTGTATGGATTGAAACAAGCACCTCGTGCTTGGTACACTAGGATTGACAACTATTTCAATAGGTTGGGCTTCACCAAAAGTGAAGTAGATGAAAACCTTTACCATATTATGGTTAAAGTTAAATTGTTGATTATAGTATTATATTTCAATGATTTCATTTTAACTTGTGATGAGAATTTGATCAATTCTTGCAAAGAGGATATTGCAAGAGAATTCGAGATGAATGACATGAGACTCATGCATTATTTCCTTGGTTTGGAAGTATGGCAAGGAGATGGAGTAATGCGAAGTTGGTTAAATCTTGTAAAGAGGATATTGCAAGAGAATTTGAGATGAAGGACCTGGGGCACATGCATTATTTATTTGGTATGGAAGTATGGCAAGGAGATGAGGAACTATTTCTCTCTTAGGGCAAGTAGGCCAATGAGATACTGAAGAAGTTCCACATGGACAAAAACAAACCCATGGAGACTCCTCTAGTAGGGAATTGGAGGAAGGAAGATGCTACTTTATGTGAAGTAGTGGAGAATAATATTTACATGCAGCTTGTGGGTTGAATTATATATTTGGTGAACACACGACTGAACATATGTTTTGTAATTAACCATCTTAGTCAAGCAATGGTTAAGCCAACCAAAATCTAATGGAAGGAAGCTAAAAAATGGTTGAGATACCTCATAGGCACCACTCAATTTGGTATTTGGTACAAATAGACAAAGGGAGTGAATCTTCAAGGTTTCACAGATGTAGATTGGGTAGGGAGTCCATTTGACAGGAAGAGCATGTCAAGTGGAATCTTCAGTATTGGGCCAGCAATAGTTTCTTGGTACAACAGGAAGTAGAGATCAGTTGCACTTAGTTTGTTATGAAACCAGCTCACAAAAAGATAGAAAAGATAGATCAACACCTTAGAAATAAGCCTCTTCGAGGGGGCAACATCCTTTAAATTACACAAATGAACAATTCTTTGATGATACAAATGACAAGACCTCCTTTATATATATAGGAGTCTAAGGGGTCATAATATAATCAGAGTCAACGTAACAATAATAATGTAAGGGCACAATAATAACAATATGGGGACTACATGGGCACAACAATATAATAAGGGGGTTGTACTAATAATAATAAGGGGTTACACTAGTAGTATAGGGACCTCTCCTTCAAAACGTGTTGTCCTCAACGCTTGAGTAGTTCTTGATGCTTCTGTATAAAATTCTTGTCCTCCCATGTGGATTCTTCAGTGGGAAAGTTCTTCCACTTGGTGAGATACTCTAAAATTGATTGATTTCGTAGCTCTCAGGTTCTTGTTTCTATGACTGCTCCAGGTTCCAATATGATTTTTCTGTCCTCGTTAAGTTCTGGCAATATTGTTTGAACTGAGATCTTCTGCAACTTTTGAATGAGTGGCCACACTTCTTCATCCTTCTTCCACTCATCCCTTACTTTTTCATCCAAACTAGTTGGATAATAGAAATAGCACAAAACAATGCTTCCACATCCTAATCCTTTCTTGAGAGTGCATCTGCAACGACATTTTTCTTCCATTTTTTGTAGATGATTTCAAAGTCATAACCCAACATATTTGTGACCCATTTTTTCTGTTATTCTAAAGATAATCTTCGTTCTAAAAAGTATTTAAGACTATCATGATCCATTTTTACCTTGAAGTGTCTTCCCATTAGGTAAGGTTTCCATTTCTTAAGTGCATGTAGCATTTCCAACATTTCCTTCTCATAAATAGCTGGCTTGAGATGTAGCCATAAAAATACCCAATCGCCTACATCAAAACTTCTTTCACTACGACGTTGATTTGCCTGTTGTTTCATTCGATTCTACACCAAAGTGGTGTTCTCCTTTAAAAGTTGGAGAACTTGTTGTTGATGCTCGATGTGATCTTTCACTGCTTGAATCTTTTTCTTCTTGACATGTCCTTCTATCTTGAGAGTTTGAGGAGTGGTAATTTCTTCCAATGCATTACAAAATATGGTCGGATTCATTTCTTGATTCTCGATGTGATCTTTCACTTCTTGAACATTTTTCTTCTTGATATGTCCTTTCATCTTGATAGTTTGACGAATGGTAATTTCAGCCAATGCATTACAGGATATGGTCGGATTCATTTCTTCTTTCTCAATGTGATCTTTCACTTCTTGAACCTTTTTCTTCTTGATATGTCCTTCTATCTTGAGAGTTTGACGAGTGATAATTCTTGCCAATTCTTTACAAGATATGGTCAGGTTCATTTCTTCTTTCTCTGGGGTTGGTTCCTAGTGTATATCCTCTTCTTTTAATGTTTCTTGATCCTTTTCTTCCTCCTATTCACAATCAATGTAAAATAATTTCTTCTCAACACACTTATGACCTCTAATGTATTTGTTATCATAATTGTAACAAAGTCCTTTTGCTCTTTTTTCTTCCATTTGTTGTGGTGTCAACCTTGTAGGTTGTGGAAGGCTAGGAGAAACAACACTTCCATATTTATAGTTGTGAGAGGTAGAATTCTTTGTTTCCATAATTTTGCTTTCCACTTTTCTTGCCAACCAGAATGCCTTCTCCAATGAATCAGGTTCCCAAAGACGAACCTCATGTTGAATGTTATCCTTTAAAGTCCCTATGGAGACATCAATCCTCTGCTTCTTTGAAATATCATTTTCCCTTATATTCAATTTTTGAAAGTCCTCAATGTGCTCTGCCATTGAACACTTTTGTTTTAGATTTATCAATTGGCTAAAGAAGGTGTTTCTCTTTGTATCCTCATAATGTGCTATCATTTCCTCCGTGAAAATTGACCACGTGACAAGTGGTTTATGAGAAAAAAGCCCTTTATACCATAAAAATTGATTTGGTTCTAAATAATTAGATGCAATAAATACCTTTTGTAATAGTGGTACAACATGTAGATCAAAATATTTCTCCATTTGTAGTATCCAATTTACCAGATCCTTGGCATCAAACTTCCTCATATTGCCTTTTCTTGATTTTGGGAGCTCGATCTTGAAACGACCATAACTTTGTAATATCAGATATTCTAGTTCTAAAATAGTGACCTGCAGTAGCCCTTTGTGTCCTCCTTCCAATGCCACTAGTTGGATCAAAATTGGATTCTCCAAGAAAGGCTTATGCACAATCTCCCAAGATGACTTGATTATATACCATTTCAAAAGAGCGAACTTGTATGAAGTGTCATGTTTCACTATTTTGATCTTCAAGTCTGAAAAATATACACAGAAAACTACAGTCCGTCCTCTTTCTGTAATGTCTTACAAAATTTCAATCTGATGCTCAGAGAGATAGTTATGACGATTTTCCCCAGGTCACCTGTTTAGGATGTAATTCGAGTGTCTTCCAAAACCCTAACTTCCTCAGATCATATATCCACAAATATAGTGAGACAAGATCTAAAATATGGACCCAAGCTTTAGATCGATTTATTCTCAAATGAGATTTCTTTTTTTAGCTTCTAAAACTTCGTATCAACAAAGTTATAGTGAAAATTCCACGATGACCTGTTTTAGATGAAATTCTGGAGCTTGGAAAAACCCTAACTTCCTCAAATCATATCTCTGCAAATATAGTGAGACAAGATCTGAAATTCAGACTCCAGGTTCAGTGATACGTCGCCTCAAATGGGTTTTTTTTAAGCTTCTTAAACATTGAAGAAAAACAGTTATAGTGAAAATGCCATGATGACCTATTTGGAGTGGCAAAACCCTAGAATCCAAAGCTTTGATACCAAATGTTATGAAACCAGCTCACAAAAAGATAGAAAAGATAGGTCAATGCCTTAAAAATAAGCCTCTTCGAGGGGGAAACCTCCTTTACATTTACACAAATGAACAATTCTTCGATGATACAAATGATAAGACCTCATTTCTATATATATGAGTCTAAGGGGTCATAATATAATCAGAGCTGACATAACAGTAATAATGTAAGGGCACAATAATAACAATTTGGGGACTACATGGACACAACAATATAATAAGGGGGTTGTACTAATAAAAATAAGGGGTTACACTAGTAGTATAGGGATCTAACATAGTTTGGTAGAAGAAGAGTACATAGCTACTAGTCAAGCGGCTTGCGAGGCTATCTGAATGAGGAAGATACTTTTTGGGTTATTTGGTCATGAGATGGATCCTACAGTGATTTAATATGACAATAAAAGTTGTATAAACTCTCTGAGAATCCATTTTTTCATGATCGGTCCAAGCATATTGACATTCAGTATCACCATCTACAAGATTGCATGTAGAGGATAATCATGTTGTTGGATTACATTCCTATAAAGGAACATGATGCAAACATCTTGACTAAGGCACTGTCAAGAGGAAAATTTGAGTTCCATAGAGGTAGGATTGGGGTATCTGATAACCCCTTTCTTGTTGAGAGGGAGTGTTGAAAATGCAACAAGAAAATCCTAGTTTAATTTTTTCCTTGAACTAAATTAGGAATAAAATTGTAATTCCACATCACAAGACAAGTTGTGTGAGTTAATTAAGTTAAATTGACTTAGTTAGACTAGTTAATTTGATTTTAGGGTCTAACTTGAGTCATGTAAAGTGTCTCCTACATTATAGGATCCCTGGTTGAGTTTATTTTGAGTTGTAATTAATTAATTCAGTTTAACTGATTTAAAGTTAGTTAAACTAGTTCCAACTGATGGAGGAACTAGTAGGAGGTTAGACAGTGGGGTGTTGCTTCATGTAGTCAACATAGTAACTTATGATTCACTCATAAATAAATCATGCATGTCATATCTAAGAGTTACCCAGTTAAGATTGGAGTTCAAGGACAATGTACTATCAGTTGTATAATCATTTGAATTATACAGGTGGGGCATGTAACTAGAGAAAGGCCTATGAGGATTCTGCAATACATATTGAGGAATTTCCCTAATTAATAGGGGGCTCGTTCCCAAGGAAACAATGCAAGGAAATAGGGACTTGGGCAAGCCAAATTTGGTTAAGTTCTGGCATGGGCTTGTCTAGGAAGCAATGAAACAAATAGAGATAGTGTAGAGGTTTCTTGGGCTTGAGCAAAGCATTGTAATATTCTCATATTTTATGACTAATGCAATATATAGATAGCAAGGGATTTTAGCTATGGCATTCCACAGGAAATAACCGTGTAATGCGTTGATTGAATTCTTTCTCTTATATACTTTGTGGTTTTGCGATCATTTACTTATTTCCACTAATGATTAGAGTAGATTCAAGTCTACTGTTTTAGTAAATTAAAATTGGCAGTTTGAATCTGCAAGGAATTCCTACAAAAGGGAGATGAATGGTCACCTATTTTCATGAGGAGGAAACTGAAGGAAAACTAAAGGGAAATGAAGAAAATAGAGGCCTCAATGATAAAAAAAGGATTTTGAGGATCAGTTCACAACCCTTTTTCAGTTTACATTTGGAACTCCCATGAATTATCTCATTCTCTCATACTCTTCCACACTTAGAACATTCTTGGAGCATGCTTGATGCAATCTAGTATTCACTTGGATTTGTAGAAAGAAGGTAAAGGAAAGCATGAAAGCATAAGGGAATAGTTGGAACAATAGTTACAAATGGATTGGTTTGCAGGTAACAAGTTGCATGTGTGTTTCCTTGTTGATTTATGGATGCATGGTGTATGTATGTGGTTATTTGGTTATGTGTTTTCATTGACATGGACGATTTCCTAGATTGGTAGTGGTTTTAGCCCATCCTTTCCATTTCCTAGATAGTCATGGTGTTGTGGGTTTTTCCATTTGATTATTTTCTAGTTGGTGCTTATAATTCCTTATCGCTGTGGGTTGGAAAAATGCTCTGGAATTCCTATAACAACTTGGGTTGAATTACTAATCTTGGAGCCTAAGTTAGGATAAATGCTCTAGAGCCTTTGAAGGGTTGATACTAGTCCATGAAATCGAGTTAGACAAACACACTGGAGCCCTCAAAGGCTATGGGTTGAGTTACTAGTTCTTGGGGCCCTAGACAACTTGGGTAGAGATTGATCTGATTGGTTTTATTGATGTCTGATCGTGAGGTGGAATCATTGGTTCAAGGTTGAGGTAATTTGGCCTCTGGAAGCCCTGGTTTGGTTTTGTTTGGTTTATTCCATTATATCCCATATTCACACTTGTAATATGGCGTAGGGGTGACTAGATGAAAGAGAGTTTTTATTCAACCCAATCTATGGCCGGGTGGTATGTGGAAGTCCCTGAATTTGTTGGAATTCTCATATTTTAATAAGAGCTATTACTTTATGATGATTCATGTGTAATTTTGGCATTATGTTGGTGATATTATGGCTAGGTTTCCATGGTTTATATGATGGTTATATGTTGTTCATATGGTGTGTATCTTCTATGGCTCTTGTCACAGATTGTTGAGATTCTAATCGATTAATAAATGTATGGAATAATAAGAGGTGTTGTAGCTATGTGGAGAGGGCATAGGGCCTTCTCGTTTATTATTTGGTGAGCTTATTTAATCAATGAATTGATTGGTATTTATAACCTTGTTACAAAACAATTTGTCACCATGACAATTGATTAGTTTATGGGTATTTTTACCATCCTTGAACATGTTTGACTGAATTCCCTTAGAAGTCAAACAACCAAAAATATCTTGAAGAAGATGGGAAATTTGGGAAAAATAGATGTCACACCTTGTCAAATATCACTTGCACTAATTTTCCTAGATATTCTTGTGCATTCATTGGAATTAACTCTTAGAAAAATGCATATCTACACTTTTTCTGCCACTATAGACCACACAAGTGAATCAAATAAAGTAAAAATAAAAAGTACATTCTAGAAACATAGTTGGCTGAATATTTCCTAAATGAAAGCTTCTAGGTGATGATTATTTGAGTTATAACCATCATATGATGCATCTTAATCCCTTTCCTCAAGGAAACATAATCCCTCAATTAGGGGATCTCACCCTTCTCTTTTGGATCTGAAACTTCTTCCCCTTGGCCTATAAAATGACTAGAGGGTAGAGGGATTGAGGAGGTCAAAACTCAAAGAAGATACACTTATGTTTCTCATTTGAGATTGGTGGTGGGCTTCAGTATTGCAGCAATACTGCTGCAACTCCTGTGACTCCCTTCTTTACTTTTATCAACCCAGTAGTTCATAACAAACTTGGAAGCGATGGTGCTGTATGCACAAGTACTAGCTCTTGCTGCAGCTGTCACTTGATCAGCTGGCACAAGTCTACTAGGAGCTTAAGACAACTTCTATGAGCTCTTATAAGAAGCTTTTTAACTGATGGATGAAAGCTAACTCAAAGGAGGCTAACCTACTTGCAAAAAGAAACTGAAAGCGGAAAGGAAATCCAAACCCTAGTAAACCCTAGTTTTACCAACTAGCCCTACTGATGCAAGAAAGAGGATGCAAGCTACTTAAAGAGATTCCATTGACTTCTAGGAAGGTAAAATGCATGTTCCTAAGCTACTTCTACAGTAACATCTGAAAAAAAAAAACATCTTTTTGTATTTTTGAATAAGTTGTCAGAATTATCATGCATGTGCTTTGACTAGTTTTTGATTGTGCAGAGGTGGATTGGCGAAAGGAAATGCTTGTAGGAGGTTGGGAAGGCTAGAAGAGGGCCTAAGGAGTCCCTAGCACCCTTCCAGAGAGTTTCACAAAGTTTGGCTATCAAGAAACCTCATTCATGAGCTTCTACAGGAAGTCTGCAGGGGTTCTATAGGTGGTTCTGGAATTTCTACAAGATGTCTGTAATTTTCTACAGGATGTTCAGAAATGAGATTTTTGAGGATGGATGGAGGGAGAAAGATGAAGGAGTGGGTGTGGAGGTGAGATAGGGGTGTGAGGAGGTCCATGACTTGGGAAATGAGCTAAGGAGTGGCAAGGATGGTTGGATTTGTTCAAGGAGGAGTGGAGTAATGTTGTGCGAAAATATGGGAATTAGGCCAAAGTGAGCAAATGGCAAATGTAAAGCAAGAATATGAGTCAGAGGATGGAGCAGGTGGGATTGATGGAGAATGGGCAGATAAAGAAGGATAACAGGTGCTCTACAAGTTGTTTTTCAAACAAAACAAATAAGGATTTGGAAAATCAAAGACCTAGTTATGTTAGTCTATTCTGACCTAGATAACAACAAAGAAATGGAACGGAAGTTTATTTGTACTAAAATAAGATGAAATAACTATGCAACGAAGCAATCAAGAATCAGAACATGTAACCAACTTCTGCAATTAAAAATCAAACACTAATGATTGCATGGCGAGGCAAAGACAATGTTTTTGGTGGCAGCAAGGTCACCTTGATCCCAGCTCCTGATCCCACTGAGGGAGAGGTGAAATCAGAGGTGCTTTATGGCCCTTTTTCTGAATATCTTCCCTGTTATTAACCTATCAACTAAATATGAACATGAAAATTTTTTTTTTCATCAAAAGCAACCTAAATAACAAAACAAGATTTAAATCTAAATAGCATATTTTATTCTAAGAATGTAGCAAAAACACATAAAAGTAAACAAAGGAGGTACTGGGCACTTGAGATGGGCCCAACCCCAAGAGCTAAAGCCTCCTAAGAGAGATTTAGAACTAGTGCAAAGCTGGATTCATCTTTATTGATCAAAAGAATAGTCACATTCCAAAAACTGTCCACAAGGAAAACTTGAAAATGTGCTGAAATGCAGAGCTAACTTACTGCCTAGAAAAATAACTAAAATCGAACTACAAACTAGCTAACTTCTGCCTACAAAGTGACTAACTGAAATGAGGCCCTAAGCCCTCTTATTTATAAAAATTGAGGACCCCAACAACCCTCCTAAACTTTAGGAACTCCGCTGCCAAAACTTGTAGTTAACAACACTTTTACTAGCACTTGCTCAGCTGCCCTTGTGTTAATTGATTTGGTGGCCCTTGAACTCTGAGATGATGGTGGAGAATTCGAGGTAAGGGCCCATAAATGAAGGGGAAACCTTCCTACAAATCCCCTCCCTTGTTCTTCCACGAATTTGGATGCCAAGTGCTCATTAAAACCTTTGATTTTGTCTCAAAATTGACTAAAAATCTGCACAAAACACCCATTAGACTTGTTGGCATAATGACTAACCCAATTCACTCTATTAGCATAAATATAATCAAAAACATGCAATGAACTAATGAGAATGGTGGATTAAGTCAAATTAGGAGGTTGAATGAGCCCATATAATTATCCATTTTTGGGGCTCATCAATTGGAAATCTTATCATCTAAGGAGGAGATTGAAGGAATTTTGGAGGAACCACATGACTTCAAAACGAAGGTTGTAAGGATCTTGTTTATCTTTAATTAATACAAATGAACACTTTCCCCATTGAATTGTCTTATTGGAATGATGAATGGCTTATAAATGTTTAAAGTGTTTATTAAGGAAAATTCAATTCCTATCTCCTTGATCATTAGGTTAAGTTTGTTTGGATTATTATATCGCATATGCTTTTGATGCTTTTCTTGTTTATGGTTGTATATGTTATCACTCAGGTTGTTCCCTAAGCCTCCAAAGGGAATACGGCCGAGGTAACCACTAACCAGTCTTTTAGCTGCAGATTCTAGCCAATCTGCAACCAGAGAGGGCTCTCTCTTTATGATTTAGATTTGTTTTGTTTTATGTTAGGCTAGTTATGAAGCACAAGTTTTTGTTTGGTGTTTGGAAGATGACATTCAGTAAAGCAGGGCTGCAAGATGGGAGAAGTTCAGACCATTGGGTTGATGGAGTCCAAAGAAGGATAAATTTTTGGGCATGGTCTCTTTGGCAAAAGAAATATTACAGAGCAAGATAGTCACACATGGAACCAATTATAAACTGGAATAGGGTGAAGTGAAGTCAGGGAATGAAAGGCAATTAAGAATCTTTCATTATGCTAACAGAGGGAATGATGGGTAAATATTATCAAGGAGCAGTTAAGGATTCCTTAATTATATTTAAATTGTAAGAACCAGGGAGACAAGAGCAGTTAAGAATTCTTGCCTATGCTAGTCTTGTAGAAAACATAAAAAGTTACAAGAATTGAACACAGAGTACAGCAAAGTAAATTCTGGGTTATTCTTTCTTCCTGTAACTTAGAACATGATATTCAGATGGTAAATAAAACGTAAATACAGTAACACAAGGTGAAGAAAACTTATTGATCCATGTAATAACACGAGAATTCTGCAATCTAATCTTTAGCCATTGATTCCATAACCAGCAAATTCACCAGCAAAGCATTCCAACAATTTTATTTCAGAAGATTTCTCAGAGCATACAGCGCAAGTCCAGAATGATATTCACCAGCCAACAATAATACATATCTTGAGAGAGTATTTATAAAAGAGTTTTTTACAAAATATCCCGTAGGAAAAATATCAAGTAATAAATTTATCCATCTACTTTGGCAAGAGCAATAACTGATGTGGAAAACCGCGCAGAATGAAGGAGTAACTATGTTGTACTGGCCGCCTTAGGTGTTCCGCTTTTGTTGACTTTTAGGCTCCACTATTCGGCTGATAGCTGTTTCTTTGATTTGTGTTCCTGATGTGTTGTCACTTGCCACCTGTGCCTGAGTTTGTCTTAACGCCCTTTAGTGCGAATTTCATTCTTCGTTAATTTGATTTTCTGATAGGTGGCTCTTTGCATTTGAATTTGCTAATGTGTAGCTGTTCAAAGGGAGAGAATCAAAATTACCTTGGCAAAACCTCCAGCATGCTCTCCCACCATTGATCTGTTGGCAATTGGTGTCTCTGTAGTTTAATCAATGTTTCATCAGCTTCAGTGTATGTGTAGTAATTTGGCTAGACTTCAAAAAGGTGTGCCATTTCATGTTCAATGTAGAACAGATTCTCTAATCTGTCATATAAAACCTGTCCAGAGGGAAGCCCTGTGTCTTCTGAGCTGCTGGATGATGCTGTAATTTGATTTGAAACATAAGTATTCACCCTGTGAGCATATTGTTCATGTGTGAGTAGTCTTCCACTGCTGGTCAACAAACTGGGTAACCCTTTGCTTTGCAACATTGCAAACTTCTCCTTGAAGGTGCTTATTTCTGCTTGCATTTCTTGGCACTTCCTTTCTAAAGTCTGCACAAAATTCCTCATGGTCAGCACTTTTTTAACTCTCAAAATTGTATCAGTTCTGTTCTGAATGTCTAAAGCTGCTAACTGCTCTCTAGTGTGAGTATTCAAAAAGTGAATTAATCTGTTGGCCTGTTCTGGCTTGTTTGCCAACAATGCTCTGGCTTTCTGAGTCTCAAATTGAGCTATCCCTATTAACTCAATTTGGTCATGAATGGTTTGAATTGATTGCCATTGATCAGTGATAGACTGGCCAATTTTGGTCCACAAAATGGTTTTGATTTCTGCCAGAGGCTTGTGGAGAGTAAGGTCCTTCTCCAATTCCTTTATTCTTTTCTCCAAGGCCTTAACTTCTCTGGTTTTTTCTGCCACAGTAATCTTTGATTTGTCATAACTGACCTCTATCTTGGCCAGCTTTTCCTTGGCTTCCTTTAACTCTGCCATTTGGAGTTCTAGAGCCTTTATCTCTTTCATCATATCCTCCATACTTAGGCTGGTGTCCGGTCCTGCTGTAACTGTTGTTGTTGTTGTTGTTGCTGAAGTTGAAGTACCTGCTGTTGATGGATGTTCAATAGGAAGGACTGCTGTGGTGACTGTAGGAGGAGCAGTTGCATGAATTGGAGCTGTTTCTGGTGGCTGGGATGCCACTTCACCTTGCTTTTGTTGTAGCGCCACCTCCAGGGCTTTCTCTGTTTGTAGCAGCCTTTCATTCATCCTCATCAATAGACTTACCACGTCCTCTTCTTCTTTCTGTTGTGCAACTTCTGTGGTCTGCGGGTGTATTGTAATTGGCAGCTTGAGTTGCCTTCTGAGGGCTGCTATATCTTCTTCTTTCTTTTTAATCAAGGCTTGAATGCCCTTAGGATCCTTGGGATCATGTCCCAATTCCATGATGATTTCCTCCAAGGATTTAATTCTATTATCCTTGGCCAATGAGGAGGCTTTCTCCAATTCCAATTGGGCAGAAGTATTATAAAGTGAATTTTGCAGTCTGTGGGCCAATATTGCTTTATCTGCCAAGGTGGAGTACACCATTTCTCCAGTTTGTTTATGTAACTCAATCTGGTCCATTGGATGGATGTCTTTGGAGAGAACTTCCAGATTGGTTCTGATATAGTCAGCAGCTGATTGTGGTTGTTGTGTTGTAGGCTTGAAATGACTAAGGGTCATTTTCCCTTCTTGGATGTCATAGGCTGCCATTAGCCTTTGCTGATTAGTGGGGGCCATTCTTAGCAATTGATTATACAGCTGCAACCTTACTGGCTCATTTCTAGCCTTGATATCAGTGAATGCCTTCTTGATGTCAGAGCCTTGTTTGCTCTGTTGCCTGGTGGATGTAACCTCCACACCATGTTGCCTTTCTTGCTCTTGTTGAAAGGAGCTAGCTGAAGTTTCCAAAAATGAGGGAGCTTGCTGTCCAGTTGTCTCCTCTGGTAATTCTTCTTCTGAATAAGGATTTAATCTTTGTCTCTTTTCCCCTTGCTGTTCAGCTGATACTCCTGTGGGTGTCTCCTCCTATCTATCTCTTTTCTTGGCCCTTTCCTCATTGAGAGGAGTTTGTAGCACAGGTATTTCAGGTGCTTTTGTTTGCGTTGAGGGGCCTTGTCCTTGATTTTTCTCTTCTGCTGAAACTGGCCGGTTTGCCATTGTATCTTGCTGCTCCAAATGTTGTACCTCCTTGCCTTTGGATGTCCCTGCAGGTGGAGCACTTTCTTGGGCAGGCTGCTAAGAAGTTGTGGCAGATGATGTGCCCGCTCCAATATGTTGAGGCAATGTGAAAGTGACCTGTCCAAAAGAATCCAGGTCAAGTGTCTTTTCAAGGTCTTTGATTGCTTTTTCTGTTTTCTCTTCTTGAGTAAGCTCCTCAACTAATGTGCCCTCTACCCATTCTTGTTGATTGGCATATTGTTCAATTTCAGGGATTTTGTGGTGCACATACCCTGTGAGCTTGTTTTTTACTCTTCTAAAGCTTATGAAATGTTCAGGGTCATATGGTGACCAATGGAAACTTAGTTTTAGCTTAAGTTTGTCTCTCAAAATAATGTCAGCTTCCTTCCACGCTTCTTCCCTTTTATTAAAGATAAAAGGGCCCAATTGATGTCTTATCTTAAGCTGTGCTTTTTTCCTAGCACCATAGAAATGGGATAAATCTGCACTGTTGAATTGCCGGTAGTACTCTAAGGCAAAGAGTCTCATAGGGACATATTTTGGCAATCTGCAGGGGGCTAATTCACAGCCATAAATCCTGATTACTGTGTGGTTTTGGTAAAAATACCAATCACCAATGCTGTATTCCTTTGAGAGATGGAGGATTTTCTGCATTTCAGCAGAGAGCCTGGCAGGAGGAGTTGTTGACAACAAGCAAGTGGCTGGATAGATGAAAAGGTCAATAAACTCACAATATGTATATGGGGAGCTTTGAACTTGATGGAATACTGGGGTCCAAAATATCACAGACCTTCGCTCCCCCTTAGCATCCAATTTTTTAAGGAAAACTGGGAAACTATCAGATTGATAGTACAGCAGCAAATGATATATATATGAAGTGTATTTGAACACTCTTTCTCTGTCCAAATTCATGAACTGCTCATGAATTTTGTTAGCTATGTAGGTGGCATAATCATACTTGACAGTAGGGGGCTGTCCTGGAGCAAACATGGACATTAGAGCTAAGACAGTTTCATCCACAATTTCACTTGTTCTAAATCCCAGAATGTAAGAAATCATGTCTATGACCAATCTTCCAGGCTCATCAAACCAGGCATGGTGATAGGGAAGTGTGTATCTGGAGTAGCAATCTGGAGGCATGAACATCTTGGCAATTCGGTCAACTTTTGCAGGGGACAACTTTGAGGCTTGATCCAGCAATTGTTTCATGGAGAGGGGGACCAAAGGTTGAGTTGGCTTGAATTGTAGCATCTCATTTATAGACTGAGGGGTGATGTGAAAGAGGACATTTCCAGAAGGGTCCATCACTGCCCTTTGAGAAGACTCATAATTAGCACAACATTGATGGATGAGGTTAGGAAAGACATTCACTGAAGGCAGGTAGTATATGGGCATATTAGACTCCCATATTCCAAATATGTCAGCTTTGTTCCTATAGCTATTCCTTATCTCACAAAAAGCTTGAAGGTGAGGCTTGTCTCCCTCCATGTCATTGATCTGGAAATCCATGTCAGCAAGAGGTAGCCACTCCAACTCCTTATGTGGTGCATTTAAGAGTGCAATATTCAAGGCTACTGGAGCCTCCATTTTCAGTTTGTTGAATGACCTTTAACTTGAAGTTAGAGTTTTGGAGCAACAAACAATAGAACACCAGTTTTGTTTTTCCTTAGGAAATCAGAGAGTGAGTTATGTTTCCAGAAATTGCTGCTTTTGATGAAATTCACAGTGAACCTAGAGTTTGCAGAGTTTGGTCGGGAAGCTGGATAGAAGCAGGGGAAATGGTGCTCTTTCAGGAGTGAATTTGGCAATTTTGACTTAGGATTTGGGCATTTTCTGAGATTTTGCCCGCAGAAATGGGCTTGAAATACAAACTAGTAGGCAATTTGCAGAGGAGAACAGGCTTGCAGATTTTTCTTTGGCAACAATGATGAACAGTGACTCGACATGCACAGGTTTATAAAGGTAGTGGTGCAATTTACTCGAATTTCAGCTTTTCTGGTGATTGTAACAGAGAAATTTCATAAAAACAGGGTTTATGGGCAACTGTTGAATAAATACCTATTTTACAGGCGCTTGGCACAAAATGTAGTTGCAGAGTGAGCTGAGGGGGTCGGGTTTGCAGGTTGAACTCGCTTGGGTGGCGGACTAGAGCGTTGGTGGTGAGTTGAACGAATACCCATGCATAGTCTCCGCAAGACAACAAAGCAGAAATAAACAAAAAATTGTGATTTTCGCGGCTTTTGACAAAATTCGGGCTTTTTGGCACTTTTTTGGGATAACGTCATCATGACGCAACTTTGTCGTGTAGCGGGTTACAGAAGGTGATGTGGTCGTTGACATGGATGCTGACAAGGCAGACACAGCAGACGAAATAGTAGCACGGGCGCTGACGCAGGTGCAGACGTGGTGGATGACGTGCACGGCAGGAATAGGAGGTGGTATGTGGTTTCCATCGGACCGCTTTTGGTACGGGGGCGGTTTATGTCAGAGCGGGCCCGATGCAATAGGAAGGGGACACGCGTCCCAGAGTACGGCGGGAAAACCGCTTTCTATCGGGAGCTAACGGTCGGACGTGGGGGCGGCTCCGATATTAACGAGAGTTGTTGGATCTGGAGGGCGGATCCAATGGTTGATGGGAGGTGTAGGTGGCGGCAGTTTATGCTATGGGACCCACGCTAATATTTAGTCATTAAATAATGCTTGACGAGGTTTAAACCTTAGGTTAAGGGTTTCATGAACGTGGTTATTTAATTAATCGGATATTAATTAAATCCCACTATTACTGCGCGGCAGACTATGGTTATTTGCTTAACCAGGGGTCAAAAAAATCCCAGCAAAACAAGTGGTGGGTTGTTATTGGTCCCAGGTGGACCAATGACTCCCGAGAAAATTAAAGTATAGCCATATTAGGCTGGGGCTGGATATTTATAATGTTTTTTGGGTTTTTGTGTATTTTAATGCATAATAGGGGATGGGAAATATAAGTAGGAGTTACATAATAGAGTTAAAATGTTAGTATGAATATGAGGGGAAGCGCTAGGTGCATGAAATTGAATCACCTAGGCTTGGGGGTGTGGGGAGAAATAAAACTTTACACAAGAAATGTGGCTTTTAGCTCTTAAGCAAACCTGCAATTTCACTTAAGTTTTCATGGAAATGGAGTGAAGTTAAGAGTTTTTGAGCAGATCTCAATCTCTTTAAGGGATGTTAGTGAATGATTTTTGTGAGGGGGGAGAGGGGAAGTTAGACATGCAACATCTGATCTGTCATCACACCTTTACCTTGACACTTTGAGATATCCATGAAAATAGATCATGTTGAAGAAGATGGCACTGGTGATAGACCTGTTTCTGCAACCTCAATCTACCTACCCATTCTACAATTCCTAACATTTTTTCTTCATTTTGATTGGGTGCACTTGAACTAGCAGACCCTGATTTTCCTCTTTTCTTTTGGCTGCCTTCCTATCTAGATCTACCCTTATTTCTTCCAAGGGCTCAGATTAAGCAGTTGAGACCCTTTGCTTCTCTACCTAGCTAGTGATCTGCCAAGCTTGAACTGTTTGGATAGATCTTCATTCTCTATTCTACAACAGGAAATTTAAATATGGACTAGTCCAGATTGAACTGTTGGGCCATCCATTAGATGTGATAAAAAACAGTGTTTGCACAATGTGAACTTGCCTTGCACATTGCATTCTGATTGGCCACTTTCCTGGTCTTTCTTTGGGGTTCATCTTCCTTTTCTTTTGTTGACCAATTCATTCTTCTTGCCCTTTGATTTTTTCTTTTAGGGCATACCCTATTTACATTTTTTAGATCTCTGATTCTTTTGTGGAAATATGGAACCTTTGCAGCATAAAAAGGATGATCATATTTGGCACTTCCATAGTCAATCATGAGAGATGAAACCTATTGGTATAGGAACCTAACAGTATATCTTATCAAGCATTGAGGAACTGCATCAAGTCACACCAAGGGATCTTCATCAAGCATTTCGTGAAATAGGTAAGAGGCTCATCCATTGGCTTTAATACTTATAATTAAAACAAATGCAACTTAGGGAAAGAGTTAGTTAAATTATCTTCTTGTTTCTATTTTCCATCAAGGATCTAGGGAGATCGCTCTTGTCCGAAAGAGGAATTTATCCACCTAGCAAACCTACAGATACTATGTACATAAATTGTTCATATAAATGAGTAATTTGGACCTCCAACTTCATGGGTCATAATTTTGGCATACAATCTCTGTTTGACTATCATAATACCTTGTTTTTAAGATATCCAAAAGGAGACCATAAATAAATAAGTAAATTGGTCTCGCACTTTTTTAGTATCTTTGTTTTCTCTGGAAAATGTCTCTTATTCCCTTAAAATTGACTCAAAGGTTTAGAACCCGAAGAAATTGCCAAAAAAGAAATTTTTGTTAAATTTAAGGAGACGAAACCGAAAATAAATAGTTGTGGGTCAAGTTGGGTTGATAAAATTGTGATCATGTGGCACTTGGTGGTTGCAGCCAGTTGTGGACATATGCACCCAATTTTCTTTAAGGTCATCTTGGAAATCGGGTGTCACGTAATAAATCTAATCTTCGTTTTTACCCTATTGAGCAAGTTAAAGTGGGTAAAATTATGGGGAGAGGTGGTTATAGATACCACCAACATGCAAGGGATCTTCCTGATGTGAAGTCCAAATTAGAACTCACACCATTTGGAGTAGGAGCCCCCTCACACCATTTGGTGTAGGATCCCCATCCAGAGTATCAGACCGGTAAACATAACTTTAAGGTTCTCCTTGGTTTCAATGTATAACACAAGAGATTCTATAAAGTACCCTTGAACAAGAAATTAAGTGGACGTTGTGAAACACTATTTACAATGTGTAAAAGGAAACTTCACAAAGGGGGAGACAAAAGTGACTCTCCGAAAGGAAGTAATAATACTAAACTAAGAGAGACACATGAGCAAATAAAGATTCGTTAGTTATATAGAAAAATAGTTCACATAGACACAACGATCATTAAAGAAAAAACAACAAACATTCAACATGATAAGTACCAAAGCCACCGAAGTAGTTCAATTTCCTTAATACATATGAACAAAACATATATAGCAAACATCTAAAGGATAGTCCTAAGGCATTCACAATACATGCATGAAAATGTGTTGACTTGTCGAGATTCAATTAAAAGGTGAAATATATAAGTACATTCGTTACATTGGTGAGCCACTATCTCCAGTAGTGGAACATTGAGTCACTTCTTGCTTCTCCAAAGAATATTTTTTCTCTCCCATACCAAATTAGAGAAGTCAAGACTAGCTCTACAAAGCTTAAGCCTCCAAAATCCTTTTTCTTAAGTTATGAGGTTGATTTTATAACATGAGGAATGACCTTTGATATCCTCATGAATCTTGGACTACCCTTGTGATTATTGGAGTTAGAATATGTCTTTTTGGACTTCTAAACAACTCTTAACTTCTAAATGACTTTTGGACTTCTCCTAAAGATTCTTTTGTCCATATATGACTATGTGACTTTTCATATTCCACATATGAATCTTGGAATTCAACGCATTACAATTTGTCCTTTGCTTGAGGATATACCATTACATTCCAAATGATGATGTGGCTTGACACATGGCCACATTTGACATAGAGATGATAGTTGTACAAGTTATAACTTGACAATAATGACATGACAGTCATGATGAGGTGGAAATGGCAAGCTATTATTCTTGATCTTTGTCTTCAATCTTCATGAAAGATATGATCGACACTTCATATTTATGAAAGATCCTATTTGTTACTTATATTCACCCTCCAAAGGGTCTAGGATCAATGTTGGAATCTTTTGATTGATCATGCAATGCCTTCTTTCTATTATGGCCTAGGATTTGATTCATGTCTTCATGATTATTATTCTTTGTGCTTCTTCTCTACAAGTGTTATTTGTTCATTCACTTTACTGTCTTCCTTGAGCATCACCCTGTCATGTTGAGAAAGTACTCCTGCTAATGAAGATCATTCATGGAAATGATAAATTAGTCTTAAAATCATCTACTCTATCACTATCTAGCTCATGGAATGAATTACTTCTGATAGGCCCATGGAAGGTTTGGAGGAAGGAGGCTTCATAAGGAAAGCATATTTGACCTCATTAGTGGCATAAGAAGGCCCCAATGTTCAATATTACTATGCCATGCACTATAAAGAGGGGATATCCTTGGCTTAGCATAGTGGAGAAGCTTAAGAGACAAGGTGAAGAGCTTGTTGCTTAAGACTATGCCATGAATCAAGGAAAGAGAGTAAGACTAGGAAAGTGAAGTTTCACTAGTCAAGGGCTAAGAAGAGACCTCCTTGAGCCTTGTAACTATGTCATGTTCTGAAAGAGGGAAGCTTGACAAGTGTTCAACACTGATGGGAAGATGAAGGGACAAGGGTGAAGGCTTAAGGCTTGAGATTGCACTATGCATTTAATGGAAGAGGAGGCCTTAAGGAAAGCATCGTTCGACTAAAAAAGGGTTCAATACATCTTGGGACCACACCATGCATTGAGGGAGACTTGACAATACAAAGATTGGGTGCAGATAGGGACAACAATGATCAAGGGAAGAAAGATTGAGCCTTGTTCCAACGTTATCTGCCCAGAGTAAGGGAAGACTTAAAGGAAAACTTAATTTTCCTCAACAAGGGGTAACTATTGGTTTTCAATGTGCTTTTCCTCCTAGAATAGCATAGTTTTACCCAAAAATGACTGAATTTTCATCTCAACTACGATTTTCACTGAGGGAAGACATAGTGAGTCAACCACTTTACCTAGGAGGGCTTTCATTACACTCTGAGTATTTGAGGGCCTTTGCATTGCATATTTTTTTTTGTAAGGGGATGGAAGGGGTCCTTGACATCATCTAGGAGTTCTCCATGTGCTATGTAGGGCAATTTTGGTCAAAATGCAGTGCAATGAGTCAATATGAACAACAACGATTAAGTGACTGTCCTTGGAAATTTCTTAATGTGCATTGATTTGAGATGACCTTGAGAAGAACTTAATGCACAAGTATTGGAGAGAAAAGTTACATCATTGAGGCTCACGAATAAGTTAAGCTCATCACCTGATAAAAGAATTAATGCCTTCATGGCTTGCATTCAGAAGGAGGACCAAGAAGAGCTCTAAAATGGCGAAGTATGGGGCTAGTAGAGTAAGAGAGGTAAATACATCAGAATAGGAATCAAACTTGGATGAAAAACATGAAAACCATAAATACAAGCTAAAAGGATACACATGAATCGTGAATAGAAAGTATATCTCGAAATGAAAAAAAGTGACACTTATTTCTAAGTGCAACAGTTGAAACGACACATTACGACACTTAGAGCACAAGTTATGACAAAAGCGTCGACTGAGACCAAAAGATTCGCTAAGCTATAGGAATTTCCCTATCGCATATTATAATGATATGCAGGATTGTATAATAAAGAAGAGTGTGCTAGAACTAATTCTAGTTATGCACACAGGTGCTTTACATGTACGAGTGAAAACAACAAAAGAGACACCTGCGACATGAAGAAAACATGAAGATGACACTTGAAAAATGCAAATGACATTAAATGCAACATATGCTTGAGAGAATATAATATGAAAATGACACTTCATAAAATGAAAGAAAGTAAAAGAAACAACCACAAACATGAAAGCGATCATTGTGACAGAAAAGGAGCACCAAAAGTGATAGTTGAGAAAATTCATTGGAATAGAAGTACAAATGTGACCAAAGTGAGGGAAACTAGCAATGAAAGAGCACACAGAATGTCAACATGGGTTTAACATTACATCGACATTGTCTCGATGGATTGTGTTGCGATTTTTCAAGTTTGCATAAAAGAAGTGTGCTTATATATTCAACAAGGACCGATCATGTGTGAGAAAGTGACTTTGACCATTATAATCCAAGATAAAGACTTAAACATCAATCAACAATGAAGTAAGCATGGGTGATAGATCGTAAAATCCTTAGTAGGCTCCAAAATTTATGTGTAGGAAAATTTTTGGAGGTGTTGATCAGAGTGTCAACACAAGAAAATTGTGAAGCTAGAATATGTACCTATAAAAGAGTAGGTTGCTAATATTTTCACCAACACACTCCCCAAATATCAATTTGAGTATTTAAGGTAGATATTAAGAGTTTTTACTCTTGCCTCCCTCCACTAGATCTTCCTTAAGGAGGAATAAATGTAGCCAATATAAATTCAACATATCAGATAAAGCTTCCAACTCCACAGGATCAACATGGAGGGAAATTTATGACAGGGGGAGCATGTTGATGTCTTTGTGATTGATGTCAAAGGGGGATATTTCTTGGCAATCAAACAAAAGACAAAAGTAATATTGGTGGTGAGTGAATGTGCTTCATAATAGAAGAACAATAGAAAAAATGTACATAATAGGGGCAGAAACATTCACACGATGAGAAACTAATGATGCATACAAAGGAGAAAACAAGGAGGTACAAGAAGGTCACTTTGCTTGTGATTATCACTGCCCATTATATTTGTTTGATCAAGGCGTTTCCATTAATTCCAAAGGGGGAGAATGTTAAAAATGTGTTGTAATTGATGACAAAGGATGCCAAAGATGTTGATAGACGATGAAAAAAATACAAGATGAGTAGAGAATGAATGGAGAAGATATTGTGACTTTGAAGGAATTTCCAACATAGAAAAACACCTCAAAGTCAAGTGGAACCCACTTAGATGAAAATAGATCTGAAATAACTTTCCAATGGTATGTTACAAAATGGCCTCCGGGATCAGAAAATATTCACACTAAAAGGTTAAAAATCCTAGGGTTAAAGGCTACATCCAAAATAGAGTGGTGGTCTTAGCTAGAGTTTTTTTGGTATATGGCCAAAGCTTGAAGAAGGGTGGTCAAGCACAACCATTAAAGTTTAGGCATGTCCAATGAAAAAACCAATTCCACATACTCCCATCGACGCACAGGTGGAAAAGCATGAGGTTGAGCAATTTCGAGCATTAATGTGCAAGTGGAGTGTGCAATGGGAAGTTTTTCCTAGACCATTGATCATAAGAGAGATGGTGGAGCATGACTGTGGATTTGACCCGCCCCCCCGCCCCCGCTCTAAACCATAAACAACTTGAGGGGATGTCTGGAAGCCTCTAGTGGGTTTTCTTGACACCCATCAAACAAATGATGTGACATCTGATAGGCCATACGACATGACACTCAGGCTCATACAGTGACACACAACAGAAAAATATAGGACTTAGAGATAAATGAGCCTTTTTAAAAGCTAGTCATAGACCTAGAACTAAGAAAGAGGTTGAGGTGGTCTCTATTGTCAAACTTCCCTTTAGCCAGGTGACAACTGATAAGATTTCTAGGATTATGAGGAAACAAAATATTGGATCCACCTTTAAACCCTTAAAAACCATTCGTGGCTCTTTAAGATCCGTCAAAGACCCTATTAATCACAAAAGCATGAAGGTTGTTTATTTAATTCCATGTTCTTGTGGAAACCCCTACATTGAAGAGACTAGTCATTCCCTTTCTTAAAGGATTCAGGAGCACGCTGTTGAAAATAGCAACAAGAAATGCTAAATATAGAAATGCTAAAAATAGCATTGCTATAAATAGCATTTTAGGATACATTCCAATTTTATTTAGTCCCTAAACTAAAATTGAGAATTAAAATTCGAATTTGATCTTAGCAGTTGTTTGAAAAATAATTAATTAATTCATCTTGAGTTAATTAGTTGGAGAAAATCAAACATGAAGTCTATGTGAAGACATGCAACAGTTATCCCTTTGATTGGGGAAGTTATCCCTTAATTAAGGAGATCATGATGAGTTGTACTTTGAGTTTTAATTAGTTAGCTTAGTTAACTGAGCTAAGTCTAGTTAGATTAGTTCCAACAGTTTGTGGAACTGATTGTGAGTTCAATTAGTTAATGCATGCATGCATGTAACTAGTGTACTTCATATAACTGAATATTCTCTCATAAATAACTCATGCATGTCAGTTCAGTCAGAGACCCAGTTGAGATCAGAGGATGGGACAGTGTACTATCAGTGGTAGGAATATTCCATTGAGGATATCTCTTACATGTAGAAGGAATTCATTCCTTGAGGATTGCGTAGTTATTTCTAAGTTTGGTGAGTAGTGTGTGAGGTGATTACACACAAGTGCAACTTGAGGACCCAGTAGAAACTGTGAAAGGAAATAGGAGGCTTGGAGGAATGAAGGAAGGAATATGTTGTGTCTATTCAGTCTATGAGAAGCATTGAGGGATTGTACTGAGAGCTGGATAGCTTGTGAGCTAAATATTTGTGTAATCTGGATATATTTCCACTTGTATGATAATACAAAGATCGGGGTTTTTAGCTGAGGCTTTCCCCAGAGTATTCTTCTATGTTCATGTGTGATTGATTTCTCATTCTTTGTTATATGTGTTCTATTTGATCTTGCTCAAAATCGATTAACCTTCCACAAGTTTGATTGTAGAAGTAGATTAAGTATATTTCTTTAGCACATTGCTTTATCAGTTTAATATACAGGTGAAATTTCTACATGGTATTGGAGCAAAGGTGATCAAAGCGGAGAACAATATGCAAAGAAGGGAGAAGTTCGAAGTTTGAAGTTCTTGATTATAGAAATCGAATTCTTATCACATCTCAAATTTCACCAATGGCATTCAATGGTTTGAGACTTAAGGATGCCCTAGATAGCAGCTCGAATTATATAGCCTAGAAGGATCACATTGAAGCAGTATTAGAGGACAATGGTTTGAAGGACTTCATTGATCAAGAAGTCCCCAAGCTAGCAGCAACTAATGCTATAGCATTGGCAGAATGGAAGAAATGTGGCTAAAGCGAGGAGGATTCTTCTCGAGGGAGTTTGAGACCACATTGTCTCTAGTCTCCATGGGAAGGAGATGCCATTTTCAATGTGGAAAACATTTAAGGATCTATACAAGAACATAATCGACCAGAGGAAGCTGGCGCTGAAAGGAAAGCTTCATAAAATCAAGTGTGAAAAGGGCGACATGATCTCTACATATCTCAACAAGCTAACCACCTATAGGGATGAGCTTGGAAGTGTAGGAATCATGACAGCCAATGATGACATGGTGAGTCTTGCTCTCCTCAGTCTTCCTAAGAGATGGCATAGCTACCAAGACTCAGTAAATGGAAGAGAGAAACTACCATATTGGGAACGACTATGGTCGGATCTGATGCAGGAGGAGATAAGGAGAAGCACCAGAGATGGTTCTTCATCTAAGCATGATGATGAAGAAAATCTAGCATTAGCTAGTAAGGCTAAGAAGGGGAAGGGAAGGCTTCGCATTCCAAATTGAGTTCTTGCATTGGTGGGAAGAAGATTGACAAATCGAAAGTGCGATGCTTTCATTGTCATGAGGTGGGCCATTATGAAACAAATTGTCCACGGAAGAAATCCAAGAAGGGATCCTCGAAAGGATCAGATGGTGAGGCACTGGCCTCACAGCTCGAATTGGATTTCACCCTCATCGCATGCATGGTTTCATCGATGGTGGGTTGTGTTTGGTACCTGGAAAATGGATCCTCATTCCACATGACTAGCAACAAGATTTTATTCAGTACCTTGGAGGAGAAGGACCTCGAGATGCGCATAGATATGGGCGATGATGGAAAGTACCGTGTTTCAGGTGAAGGCACAGTTGTGTTTCAAAGGGAGCATGGAGCTCCTCTCACCCTAACTGATGTAAAGTATGTGCCTAGACTGAAGAAGAACCAAGTATCCATCGCTATGTTGGAAGACAAAGACTATGATGTAGTCTTTAGTAAAGGAAAGGCATTCCTGAGACACATCAGCATGGGTTAGACCAAGAGGATTTGGATTCAAGTGAAGAATCTCTACAAGCTGGAGGTAGATGACTGTGCCACATTGAGTTCCAAAGTAGAGCTTGTGCAAAGCCAAGATATTGGCAAGCTATGGCATAGAATATTGGGCCACTTGCATCATGGGGCCTTAAAGATCATGCAGCAGATTTCTACTGGACTTCTCATGGGTAAACTTGAGCAAGTGGATACATGCAAAGGTAAGTATGCAAAATCTCCCTTTCAGGATCGAGACAGTCGAGCTAGAGCAATCTTAGAGCGAGTCCATACAGATGTGTGTGGACCATTCTCGACAACCTCCACTGCTAAACAAAGGTACTATCCTATTTTCATTGATGATTTTTCTCATAGATGTTGGATCTACTTCATTTAGAAGAAGGATCAAACCTTCTCAAGGTTTTGTGAGTTTAAAGCCTTGGTTGAGAAAGAATCAGGAAAGAATATAAGGGCCTTGAGAAGCAACAATGGTGGAGAGTATGTCTCTCAACAGTTTAAGGAATTTTGTGCAGTAGAAGGAATTAAATGGGAGTTGATGACACCCCATAACTCACAGTAGAATGGGGTGGCCGAAAGGAAGAGCAAAACGATTGTGGGAGCATCTAAGGCGATGCTACATGACCAAGGCCTACCACTTCATTTGTGGGTCGGGGCATGAAATACATCAGTATGCTTGTAGAATAGAATCCCACATCATATAATGGGGATGAAGACACTAAAGGAGGCTTTCTCCGAGAAGATACTAGATGTGAGTCACTTCAGGATCTTTGTCTCATCGGTATTTTTCCATGTGACCATAGATGCCTGCAAGAAGCTAGAGCCAATAGCTAAGTTGGGGATACTTGTGGGGTACACTGATACACCCCACAACTATCGGGTGTTCTTGCCCACCAGTCAGAGGACATTGGTACGAAGAGATCTAAATTTCGACAAGCAGAAGGCCATGGGAGTTTCGCTTGAGATGGAGCTCAAGTTGCATGTAGAGGAGGAAATTTTGGTTCCTGAGGAGGTGGAACCTCTGACTGATGCGAAGCAGCCACATGCAGAGGATCCAGGAGTGGAGACATCCAGTCATGCAGAGTCTTCTAGAGACGGGTGGAAACGCTCAAGGGACGCTGAAAAATTGTTGATGGATGCGAGAGAGAATGTGGGAAAGTCGTCTTCTCAATGCAGCAGAGGAGGTCACCAGAGTGGCACACTGGTTATATGGCCCTTGTTAGGGAGTGTGTAGAGACTGAACCATCTTCCTTTGAGGAAGTAGTGTAGTAGCCAGTCTAAGTTGATGCTATGGTGGAGGAGTATGACTCCATAGTTCGAAATAGTGTTTGGGATGTTGTTCCAAGACTAGAGAATAAGTCAGTGGTGAGTTCCCGATGGCTTTACAAAAATAAGCAGCTTATGGTAGTGTGGAGAAACATAAGGCAAGGTTTGTTGCCTGTGGTTTCTCACAAGTCGAGGAGATTGACTATGATGAGACTTTTTCTCCTGTAGCAAGGTACTCATCTATTAGATTGATGTTGGCACTATCAGCACAGATGGGTTGGAAGATCCATCAGATGGATGTGAAGACAACTTTCCTCAATGACAAGATTGAGGAAGAGGTGTACATAGAGCAGCTGGAAGGATTTGAGACCTTCGATCGAGAGACGCATGTGTGCTGACTCAAGAGAGATTTGTACAGGCTAAAGCAAGCACCTCATGCTTGGTACACTAGGATTAACAGATATTTCACTGGGTTGGGCTTCACAAAGAGTGAAGCGGATGCGAACCTATACCACATCATGGTAGAAGGAAAGCCATTGATCATTGTTCTTTATGTTGATGACCTGAAATTGACAGGTGATGATTAGTTGATCAAGTCTTGCAAGGAGGTTCTTGCAAGAGAGTTCAAGATGAAAGACATGGGTCTCATGCACTATCTTTTAGGCATGGAAGTGTGGCAGAAGGATGGGGAATTGTTTATGTCTCAAGGCAAGTATGCCAATGAGATACCCAGGAGATTCCACATGGAGAAGTGCAAGCCCATGCATACTCCTCTAGTAGGTAACTAGAGGAAGGAGGATGCTACTTCAGGTGAGCTAGTAGTTGCTACTATTTATCAGCAACTTGTGGGTTCATTGATGTATTTAGTGAACACATGACCAGATTTGTGCTTTGCGGTGAACCAGTCGAGTCAGGATATGATTCAGCCTACCAAGTTGTTTTGGAAGGCAGCAAAGCATATGCTGAGATACCTCAAAGGCACATCTCAGTATGGATTATGGTATAGATGGACAGAGGGAGTGGAGCTTCAGGGCTTCATAGATGCAGATTGGGTAGGAAGTCCATCAGATTGGAAGAGCACTTCAGGAGGAATTTTCAACCTTGGTTCAGTTACAGTTTCTTGGTACAACAGGAAACAGAGGTTAGTTGCACTTAGCTCAGCAGAGGTTGAATACATGGCTACTAGTCAAGTCGCATGTGAGGATATTTGGATGCATAAAATTATAGTTGGATTGTTTGATCAAAGGATGGATCCAACTGTGATCTATTACGATAATCAGAGTTGTATCAAACTCTCTGAGAATACAGTATTTCATGATAGGTCCAAGCACATCAATATATGGTATGATCATCTTCGAGATTGTGTGGTGAAGAGGATCATGTTGTCGTGATATGTTTCGACCGAGGAGTAGGATGAAGATATTTTGACTAAGGCATTGTCAAAATGCAAATTCGAGTTTCGCAGAGATAGGATCAGGGTGACAGATAATCCCTTTCTTATTGAGAGGGAGTGTTGAAAATAACAACAATAAATGATAAATATAGAAATGCTAAAAATAGCATTTCTATAAATAGAATTTCGTGATGCATTCCAATTTTAATTAGTCCCTGAACTAAAATTGAGAATTAAAATTCGAATTTGATCTTAGCAGTTGTTTGAAAAACAATTAATTAATTCATCTTGAGTTAATTAGTTGGAGAAAATCAAACATGAAGTCTATGTGAAGACATGCAATAGTTATCCCTTTGATTGAGGAAGTTATCCCTTAATTAAGGAGATCAGGATGAGTTGTACTTTGAGTTGTAATTAGTTAGCTTAGTTAACTAAGTTAAGACCAGTTAGCTTAGTTCCAATAGTTTGTGGAATTGATTGTGAGTTCAGTTAGTTAATGCATGCATGCATGTAACTAGTGTACTTCAGATAATTGGATATTCTCTCATAAATAACTCATGCATGTCAGTTTAGTCAGAGACCCAGTTGAGATTAGAGGATGGGACAGTGTACTATTAGTTGCAGGAATATTCCATTGAGGATATCTATTGCATGTAGAAGGAATTCATTCCTTGAGGATTGCGTAGTTATTTTTGAGTTTTGTGACCAATGTGTGAGGTAATTACACACAAGTGGCAACTTGAGGACCTAGGAGAAATTGCGCAAGGAAATAAGAGGCTTGGAGGACTAAAGGAAGGCATATGTTGTGTCCATTTAGATAATGAGCAGCATTAAGGGATTGTATTGAGAGTTGGATAGCTTGTAAGCTAAAGATTTGTGTAATCCAAGGATATTTCCACTTGTATGATAATACAAAGATTGAGGTTTTTAGTTGAGGCTTTCCCCAGAGTATTCTTCTGTGTTCTCTGTTATATGTGTTCTATTTGATCTTGCTCAAAATCGATTAAGCTTCCACAAGTTTGATTGTAGAAGTAGATTAAGTATATTGCTTTAGCATATTGCATTATCAATCTAATCTATAGGTGAAATTTCTACACACACAATGAACCTTAAACATTGTATGACTCGCTCCTCTGCTATAGCGGAACATGCTGAATTAATGAAACACCATATTTTATTAGAAGATTCTAAGGTCATCGCGAGGGTTGATCAGTTCCATCACCAGAATTAAAAGAATCCATAAAGATTGAAAAGACGGGTAAGACTCTTAATAGGGATGATGAATGGAAGTTAAATAGCTTGTAGGTCCCTTCTCTTTGTTCTTAACCGCCTAGGTTTTTCTCACCTCCTTTGTTTTCCTTCTCCTTTCTTGGTTGGGGTGTGTTTGGTTCTAGGGTCTCTCTTTTCTTTTATTTGTTTTGTTTTGAATTTTTTTTTATCATTGTGTTTGTTTTTTATTAATAATAATATTATTATATAATTTTCCTTTCTTAATAGATGGATCCAATTTTTAATAGATCATTATATTTAGTATAAATTTAAGTGATAAGACTGTGAATATTAATAAATTATATAATAAAATATTAGTAATTGTCAGAGTCTATAATAATTTCTAGATATTGTAAATAGGAACTAAATAAATTAAAATTAAATTAAATAATTCAAATTTTATCCCTTAACATATCTTTTTGGTTATATTTCTTTTTTGACCGTTGGAAATTTACCATGGCATCTCTAGTATAAATTTGTGGTCTATTGATCTTTCTCCTCATCCTGGTCATGATGATGAACCTAGATAACGGTTCGAAACATGTCAACCCCAAGTTTATATGTGATTTCTTCGGAAGATCCTGGTTATATCATGAATCATAAAAACATCCAATTTGAGAAATGAGAAGCGGCCCAATGATGACATGACACAAGATATGGATGCATAGGTGGTAGGCACAATTCAGTCCTGATGACATCAATAGGGTGACATGGTGATCTGTACCAAGAGCATGTGGAAAAATATATTTGATCAGTGATGACCTTAGTATGATGTATAGGGGAGCACGTGGCAAGAATTTTTGGTTCTTTCGGGTATCCTACTTGGCCAAATCAGGGAGACATGTGTCACACTCTAGAGATGCCACATAATGGAGATGACATAAGAATGATGTCATTCTCTCTCTCTCGGAAGTTAAAGTAAACAAAGAAGGATCATCAAAGTAAACAAAGAAGGATCGTCAGACTGACTAAGTAGGCAATTGTCAAAGATAACTCAACTTGAATAGTATTTGATTGGTTATTGAATGAAATGGGTGGACCCACCAGGACAACTCATACCGATACTTATATCCCAAAGATAACATGAGTTAGCGCAAAGATGAACGATGAGTTGATAGAGTTCTAAGATGAGTTGGAAGTACACAATAGAGATGATGACCAATTTGAGAAGGCAGAAAGGTGTCCACACATGATATGACACCCCACAAGTTAGACCCCACAAGTGTTTATGAAATAACATAAGGGAAAGGGAGTTGAGGGCCTAGATTTAACACCAGGACATGATTTGCTATGTGGCATGATGACCAATGGCACAAATTTTTGAAATATAAAGTAAATCCCTCAGGGCTATGGAGGAATGGGCCCCACAGAGCTATAGTTGGAAGTGTTATATTCAAGGCTTTGGGCTTGTGCATGGATGAGTCGAAAATGTTGAATTTGGCATATATACCAAATATAATAAAGTACATGACTAAAAGAGATAAAGTAGACATGAATGGGACTAGTGGAATAATTCAATGACATGGAGATTTAAAGAGGCAATTTTAGCAGAAATGTTAAATTTGGAGATTCACCAAAATATAAAAGGCCAACTAAATTCTGATAAAAATTCTAGAATAGTAAAATTGATCAGTTCAACTTAGTTTTTCGAGCAGAGACAATGATACAGAGGATAATAGCTTAGAGAGCACATTTCAAAGACTTAATGAAGGAAGTCAAATAATAAAACAAATATTCATGCAAATAATAAAAGAGCAAATTAACTAAAGTCTCATTCCAAAAATATCAGTCAAAATTGTTTATAAGGAAAATCAATTGAGAAATTTTGTTGGCAATGTGCAAGCTGATATGGATTGATGTTGTTGGTGTGTTTAGTAATGAAAGATTTCTTAAGGTGTTGGTGACGGTGTACAAATTGTTTTATCTTGTAAAATGGATGGCTTCATGGTTTGAGTATGAAAATTGCATGAAAGATGAATCATTTAGGTCAAGCAAGTTGTAGCTTGCAAATCAGGGGTTGCAACTCCTTCTAGTTGTTGCTGGTAAACATTTAGGGGTTGGAGCTCCTTTCAGTTGTAGCTGATAAATTAGGGAGTAGTAGCTTTTTGTTGGTTGTAGCCAGAAAAATTTGTAACATCAAGTAGTAGCTTACCTTTGTCAAGAAATTGAAGAAAAGTTGAAGAATTTGTGTGTTCCTTTGTGTTACTTATATTACTTCTTTTCATGCTCATAGGAATTAATTGTTGAAGTATTTCTTAGTGTCACAATATTCTTACACAAGTAAAAAAAAGTTTTAAAATTCCTACAATACTGATTCACCCCCCTCTCAGTATTGTTTTGGTTTCTAACATTTTGAAACAATGATGAATGTGAATAGTAGAGAACATGTTCCGAGAAAAGAACTAATATAATCAGTGAGGGAGTAGTTGAAAATGACCATACAATTTGAAACAATGTTTTCGAATATGCACCCAATAATTTTAAAAATAGAATGGGAGTTTAACACACACACACACACACACAATGACTATACAATTTGAAACAATGTTTTCAAATATGCACCCAATAATTTTAAAAATAGAATGGGAGTTTAACACACACACACACACACACACACAAAGATTATATATATATATATATATATATATATATATATATATATATATATATATATATATATATATATATATATATATATATATATATATATATATATATATATAGGAGGGAAAAGGAATAGTAATCCCTGAGTAAGACCTTCACTGTTGTTTTCTTCCTAAGGATTCATGGCCTCAACAGTTCCCACGAGTGGTAGTATAAATTAGTTCAGAATTAATTTATTATTTTAATGAATTTTTCAAAAATACAATGACCATGGTCATTTACTAGTGTTTGAACGAAGATAGGAACTTAATCAATTCATGTTTCCAACAAAATTGCAATGGTTACCAAAACCATATATCACACGATCAATATTAATCAAGAGTTCCCAAAAGGATATATCGATAACAATCGTGGAATTTAGGTTTTCATTGAAACAAAAATGAGGTAAAGATGCCTGAATTAACGTGGTAAACCATAACAAGTATGATTCTAAAATGAATTAGTTCATTGTGTTGTATGCCTAAACTTTTCCTCAAGGAAATTGCAATAATGTGTGGAGGGAAACAAACCCAAAATGAAGAAAATAAATCCTAAAATCATGTGCAAAGATTTCACAGAGGATCCAAGCTATGTCGACAAATAAAACATAGTAAAGTCTTCTCTTTTAAATGTATATAAAGACTAAAACATTTACAACTAAATTCTATGTTGTAAAAAACCATATCAATGCAAAATCACACAGCAATAGGAATAGGGTTCACATACGGAAGAAACTCAGAAAAAGCTCAATTTGTCGATGAAAGAAAATTAGTGAAAGGCATACCTGATAATAGCAATGCTTGAAAATGAAAATTCAGATTGTGGCTCACAAAATTGTGCTCTATTTATCGTCCTCTAGGTCTTGGACACAATTTTTCACTAAATTCCAGTTAGAAGGACTTTGCATTTGAGGGTTGGAACAATTGAAAACATTTTGAAGGCTTGAGAAAGGAAAAGAAAATAGGTGCACGGCTCAAGGTGATGACAATGAGAATGAGTAAATGCAACAATAAATATGGAAATTGGTGTATTAACAAGCTCAAAACCCTATTTAAGGCTTTGTATTCCAAGTCATTTGATTGATAGAACATGATCCAAATTAAACATGCCAACGTGAAAGGACATGATGACAAGGCAAGGTGACACAATATTGTAATTGATAATCATAATGGAGCATCACCTAGGGGAAGAGAAGGTATTAAATATGCCTTCCAAGTCATAGTTATACATCATATGTGGGGAGATGAATCACTGTATAGTGGCGTAATAAGAACTTAATCGAGCCAACAAGATTGTAGAAAGAGGGCACACAAATTATTAAATTGTCACCAGTGCATCAAATATCATTATTACCATATTAAATCTCACTATAAATGATGAACACAATATATTAAGTTTCATGCCAAATCTAATGGAGATCACCAGTCATTTAATATCCAGAATCCCGAGAAAAACAACATCAACCAGTTTTTGGCAACTATCAGGTTGTTGTTATGCTATGAGAGGACAAATATAACATTACAATATTAAACTTCAAACATTATATCATACATAATGTAATATCACATTAACATTCCAATATAATTGATATATATGTGTGTGTGTGTGTGTATGCGCACACACACACACGCACGCACACACACACATAAACCATGCCCAAACATTATGTAATGCACGCCTTCCGGTCTTATAAAAATGTATCCATGGATGTGCCTATGAGAACCATAAAATATATTAATTTAAAAAAAATTCTCTGTGCATGCCCATTCAAACTTTAATATCTGATTTATATCTCATGCCCAGTGTTGTGCAAACAAATTACCAAGCTTGTTCATAGTAAACATATATATCACATGTACACCATATATCACCAACATTTAAAACCATGATCCAAACCTTCACATGTTATGATACCCTCTTTTAACATATATGTATATAATACATATATATTTTAGGCTCAAATGGTTGTAGCATAAAGAGACCTCCAACTCTCACATACTATATAATGACGAAGATTGTAGAGGTGAATATCCATAGAGAATAAACTCAAACATGAGCTAACAACTCTTCTTATCATTGAGTAACAACTAAATAGATTACAAATGAGACAAGGAAACAACAATAATAAATAACTAGAGAAAGATTCAACTCAAACTCAACTAAACTCAACTAATTGAACTGGATTGAAACTGACTATGACACCTAGTAGATAGTGAGATTAATGCCCTCAACACCCCCTGCTAATCTCAACTGTTGTAATTATTGGCACTTACAATGCCCAAGTGCTCTCTCTGAAATTCAAATACAATTTTTCGCAATGGTTTTGTAAAAATATCTGTACACTGATCTCATTATCGAAAAAAATCAAGAAAGATATCTCCATTATTGAAAATCTATGAAATGAAATGAAAGTGTGTGTCAATATGTTTGCCTTTTTTGTGAAAGACATGATTTTTTGATAATGAAATGGTGGAGTTGTTTTCGCAGAAAATATGAGTTGGCTCCTTTTGAACATTTGAAAGATCCTTCAATAGTCTTCTCACCCATATTTCTTAACAAGCTATTGAAGTTGCAACTACATACTCTTTCCATGTAGAAGATATTGAAACAATGTGTTGTTTCTTAGATTTCCATGTGATCAGACTAGTACCCAAGTGAAAAGCATATCCTGATGTGTTTTTTCATTCATCTAAGTTTCCTACATAGTCGCTATATGTGGAGCTTGAAAGTGAGCAATCTTCATAGTGTGTGTACAATAAGCCATAGTTTAGTGTTCCTCCAACATATTTTAATATTCTTTTTGCGAATTTCCAGTGGGATTTCTTGGGTGATTCCATAAATCTAAAAACAAAACTAGCTGCAAACATGATGTGAGGTCTAGTTGTAGTGAGATACAAGAAACTACCAACTAGACGTTTGTACAAAGTAGAATCAACTAATAGTTCTTCATCTTGTTTAATCAGATTTGTACCTATAGAAATTAGAGTGTTAGCTAGTTTGCAACTGCTCATTCTGAACTTTTAGAGGATGTCAGTGGCATACTTTTTTTGACATACAAAAATGCCATTGACAAATTATTGAATTTGAATTCCTAAGAAGTACTTCATGAGCCCAAGGGCAGTCACATCGATTTTTTTTGCATGGAAGCTTTGAATTATTCTAACATCATATTACATGTATAAAACAAATCATCAACATAAAGGCAAACAATGCGAATTTTACCTTCATGAGTTTTTGTATAAAGAGTTGGTTCATGACTGCTTCTGCGAAATCCATTTTTTATGAGGTAAGAGTGAATTCAACTGTACTAAGCTTGGGTAGCTTGTTTCAAGCCATACAAGGCTTTCTTAAACTTATACGCCTTATGTTATTCTCCTAGAACTTCAAAAATAGGTGGTTCATCCACATAAACCTTGTCCTGCAATATGCCATTTAAGAGAGCATATTTTACATCCAGTTGAAAAGCATTCCATTTAAGAGAGCATAAGCCTTTTTTCATGGAACCTTTGAATTATTCTAACATCATATTACATGTATAAAACAAATCATTGACATAAAGGCAAACAATGTGCATTTTACCTTCATGAGTTTTTGTATAAAGAGTTGGTTCATGACTGCTTCTACGAAATCCATTTTTATGAGGTAAAAGTCAATTCAACTATACTAAGCTTGGGTAGCTTGTTTCAAGCTATACAAGGCTTTCTTAAACAAATACACCTTATGTTATTGTCCTGGAACTTCAGAACTAGGTGGTTGATCCACATAAACCTTGTCTTGCAATATGCCATTTAAGAGAGCATATTTTACATCCAGTTGAAAAACGTTCCATTTATGTTGAGCTGCAGTGTCTAGAATAGTTATGATTGTGTCTAACCTTGCTACTAGAGAAAAGGTTTCACCATAGTATACACCAAGTTGTTGAGTGAACCCTTTGGAAACCATCCATGCCTTATGTTTCTCGATTTTCCCTTTTTCATTCAATGTGTTCTTGTAAACCCACTTGGCACCAATGTTGGTTTTGTCTTTTGGGAGATCAACCAGTTCCCAAGTTTCATTCTTCTTTATGGTTGTGATTTCTTGATTCATTACATCAACCCAATGTTTCTCTTTTATTGCTTCTTCAAAGTGGGTTGGTTGAAAGGAAAGAAAGACAAAAGGATTTTTCTAATCAAATTCATGTTTATGCTTATATATTTATATATCCCTGATGCTTGCAGTTTTTTTATTATCTTTTAAAGACGATGAATCACTATTGGATTCACAACAAGAAAAAGTACTATTTTCAAAGCGTTGTGGCTCTTCTTGCACCTATAATCTTGGCAATCGTGGTGGATGAACAAGATGATCTGAAGCTTCATCAATTTGATCAGATATATATTTATTTTCAAAAAACTTAACATCTCTTCTTAAAAAAAAATTCTTGGTGAGAAGATTTAGAGTGTATAGGATTTTGATTGTTCACTATAGCCTACAAAGATGCAATTTTCATTTTTATCATCCAATTTCTTTTGCAAATTCTTTGGAAGATGTACAAAAGCTACACAACCAAACATTTGAAAGTGAGAGATATTCACCTTCTTACCATCCCAAGCTTCTTATGGTACTATATCTTTGACACTAGTTGTTGGAGATTTTTTGAGAACATATACTGCAATAGCAACATCATAAACCCAATAGTCATTGGACAACTTCTTTTCATGAAGCATGCATCTTGTTATATTCATTATTGACTAGTATTTTTCTTTCTACTACTCCATTCTGCTGCAGAGTACATCTTGTCGTGTTCTACATGATGATGCCTTGTTGTTAACAAAAAGCTTTGAAATCATTGGAATTGTATTCTCCTCCTCTATCTAACCTGCATAATTTCGAAGGATTTCCACTTTTATCTCTTACTTTTGCTTTGAACTCTTTAAATCTTGAGAAAGTATCAGATATATTTTTGAGAACATAAATCCATTATTTCCTATTATAATCTACGTAAAGGCCAGAAAATAAATACTTCCACCAAAGGATTTTGTTTTCATTGGGCCACAAATATCTATGTGTATTAGCTCCAAGGGTTCTTTTTCTCTACTCGAAGATGTGGGAAAGTTGCCTCTTCAATGCTTTGCTAGAATACAAATTTCACATTTACAATCTTGTTCATTCACAATGGGGAGACCAATGACCATAGAATGTTTTTGAAGAAGACTTAGACTCTTGTAGGGAATATTCCCATACCTATAATGCCATGGTTGTGACTCATCTATCATTTACACATTGTGTGCAAAAGACTGTGACCAATTTGGACTTCTGAGAGTCAAGGGAAACATTATATTCTTGGTTTTTTCTACTTTGGATATCAATCTTCTATTAGGAGGTTTTTCATATATATAACAAGATGTCCCTTGGAATATTGCATCATAACCATGTTCCATCAATTTATCTACACTAATGAGATTGTGCTTTAGGTGTGGAACATAATAAATAGCAGGTGTATGTTTTTGCTAATTTTGTTCAGTAACAATAGGCATTATACCATTCTCTTCAACTTTTATATGAGAACGGTCTCCAAGAGTAATTTTATATGTGATGGAAGCATCAATGCAGGAAATAATATTTTTGTTACCTGTCATATGGTTGTTGTAGCTGCTATTCAGCAACCAAAAGTGCTCACTTTGGTTGTCTTAACAAAGAGGGCAGGAAAGAAACATGGCTTCATAGGATTATCCTTCATTGTTAGAGATATGCACATTGCCTCTCTGTAGATCTTTTTTTTTTTTTTTTTTTTGCATTCATGCTCATAATATCCAAATTTCTTGCAGTAATAGCACTCAACATTAAATTTGGTCCATGTTCTGCTTCTCTATATCTAGTTCTATGAAGATCTTGATTGTTTTGCTACATGATGATGTTCTATAGATCTGCCTCTGCCACTGCCGAGATGCCTCACTTTATTCTTCCTCTATGTCCTCTGCTAAGAGAGACTTGTGTCTTGAAAACTTTTTCCACAAAATATTCTCCTAGGTTAAGTCATGTTTTGTGTGACGGAAGAATCGAGTTAACTGATCTACTCACAAAGTTATAAGATCTTTGGACTCCAAAATCGTTGTTATAACCATGTCATATTTCATTGGTAGGATTTGGAGGACCTTTTCAACAATCTTTTGATCTGCAATTTCTTCACCAATGATTATGATTTAATTGACAATGCCCATAACTCTAGTCATGAACTGATCAACATTCTCTGTGTCAGTCATCTTCAAGGTTTCGAATTGAGTCCTCAATGTTTGCAATTTGACAATCTTCATTGTATCATTACCGTGATATGCAACTTTGAGAATATCCCAAGCTTCTTTTGTTGTTGATGCGTCGGTTATTTTGTCGAAGATAAAGTCATCCATTGAATTATGTATCCAACATTTGGCTCGATGCTCCTTTTTTCTTAGTTCGGCTGTTGCATTTCTCTGATTATTTGTCATGGTTGCTAATGCTTCTTGGGTTGGTTTTCTATAAGCATTCTGAGGTGTATCCCAACTATCTTGGACTTGCAAATAAATCTTCATCCTTAAAGACCAAAATTCATAATTTTTGCCAAACAAAAAGAGCGTTTGTGATCACTAAAAAATACTTTTTTTTAATATAAATATCCACCATTCTTTTTACAAATTCCTTTTCAAACATTTTTGATTAAAAAAAATTGAAATAATACAATGACCCTTTTTCTTTATAACAAATTAAGTTAAGTTAAAAAAACACTTGAATAAAACTTTGTTTTAACAAAACCTAACGATTTTTATTTTTATTTTTTAAATTGGATCACCCTTTTCTTTTTAAATAGGTCTTTAACAAATTCCTTTTAAAATAAATAAAACGTAATGTTTTCGACCAAAGGTCTTCTGACGGGCCAGGTTTGTTAGTAATTCACATGCTATTCTTATGGGGAACGTTAGTGCCACAAATTTTTATTTTTATTTTTAAATTGTGACTTTTGTCTTTGAGCTGAACTCGACCATTTGTCTGGCCCTTATTTTCACTGGCTTAGCCGTAGCTGGCTTCTTTGTTTTCCTCGTGAAGCTCTTGATCTTTGTGCTTTAACTTTTCAAACACCTCTTAAGGAATCTTCGTTTTTTTCTTGAAGTTTTTGATATTTGTGATTCAATTTTTCAAACGTTACTTTCAAAGAGTCTTATTCAAACCTCCTCCGCTGATAACATGATAAAGATTGCAAAAATAAAAATATACGGGCAATAGAACCCACAGCGCTTCTCATCATTGAATAACAACTAAATAAATTTAAAAAAAAAACAAGAAACAACAATAATAAATAACTTGATAAAGTCTCAAATAAAACTCAAATCACTGAACTGAATTCAAAATGGAGTCGTCTAAGCAGGTGGAGGAATTGCCGCCAAAAGTGGTCAGAATCCGGGTAAAAAATTTTCAAATTTTTTTGTAGAAGCAGCGTTTGAATCATGTTTTTGATGGTGGAAATGAATTCAGCGCCATCAAAAACTTTTAGAACACCTAAAATTTTGAAGTTTAACAACTATAACTTAGATTTACAAAAATCCTTACCAAATTTTCTGTAAATATGACTGGAATTTCTATAACTTTCTAAGCAACTCCTCCACCTCGTTAGACTACGCATCAAAATTACTATAAGATACTCTCAACATATAAATCTTTTGTATAATCGAAGCAACATACTCCAATATGCAATTTTGTTTAGTTCATCGAAAACGTGTACAGTCTTTAAAATCTCAATAGATTTTCTTTAGGAGAGGGTCTCATTTATTAGGTAAATTTTATTAAATTTCTATTTATTAGGAAAGTGTTACTTGTGGATAACTACAATGGTTTGTGGAAATTAGTTAATATTGACAAAAGTTAACTCATACAAAACTAGCTTCCAATTTTTTTAAATAAATGTGAAGGTTTATATTTGGGGTACTCTAATTAGATTGTTTTTTTTTTTTGAAAATTATAGGAATTCTGGTTATATTTTTAAAAAATCAAGTAGGAATTTTTGTAAATCCAAGTAAAAATTGTTAAATTTCATAATTTTAGGTGTTTTAGAAGTTTTTGATGGTGCTAAATCCATTTCCACCATCAAAAACATTATTTAAACACTGCATCTACAAGATTTTTTGAAAATTTTTTGAACAAGTTCTAGCCACTTTTGTTCCTCGGCCTTCCTAAACTACTCCTTTATATTTTATTTATATTATAAAACATAAAGTCAAATTAGTCCAACACTAACAATTTAATAAGGAGTTGTCTATAATGCGACTTTTTGAGATTCCGTGACGGAATCCGGCGGAAGAAATTGAGATGAAATCATGATTTTTTGCAGTTAAAATGGTTTTTTAAGTGCATATTCGGATTCAGCACCCTGGAAAACCCCTGGGACGCTTTCATTGTGCAGAAATTAGCTATCAAACTTGGATTCCGATAAATCACTGCCGGATTTTCACCGGAAAAAATCGCCGGAAAGGCTTTCAAAAAGTCGCGTTAAAGACTACGTCATTTAATAAGTTTCAGTTGTAATTTGTCAAAGTACCGCATTTCATAGAGTGGAAACGTTGTACGGTTTAGAAATTTAAATCTTTCTAAATTACTACTTCATTACCTTGAACGTTACGTAAACATAGGCAACTGTTGAAAGGGGCCTGCAGTGCTTCAGGACTAATTTCAACCACATGTAGAAGGCAACGTCGGTTTGAATTTTTGAAACAGCAAATGGCTATTCAATATCACTATCAAATTTCAAATATATATATATATATATCAACTGGTTAGGCGAACGAACAAATGATTGCAGCAATCAAAAATTGATGTTGAAAGCGAAGGGAAAGCTAACTTATAAAATATCCGGCGACTTTATGGACATGATGTCTATGTAAATTCATACCAAACGTCCATTATCCTTACCCTACAATGAACCTGTCATGTACATATCCCCTCGTAGCAGTTAGAGTTTGTCTTTTAGCTGCAGCTCCATCTGCAAATGGAAGCGTTTTAGAGGATCAGATTTTTATGATGCTGAAACTTATTGATGTCGGTAGCCAACAGGATAATGTTATGACCAGTTCAGACAGAACTTTCTATTTTCATTCAAAGCAGTCATGTCGGTAGCTTTAGAAAGACACGGATCACCATTTCCCTAAACCCAACGGCTAAGATGTTGGTCTTTCACATCAGTATGTTTTTAATTTATTTCGGTACAATGGGACAAGATAATTATATAAAAAAGTTTTAGTTCAATTATTTTAGGTTTTGGTTTATTTTTTTAATTTTGTCTAGGAATTTGTTAAATTCTGAGGTATCAAATTTATTGGGTAAATATTTTCAATAAACTAAATTTGTTTTTATATTTAAAATTTCATTTAAAAAAAATAAAAATATATCATAATTTCATCTAAAATTATCAAAATATAGAATAGTTAAATTTAGGTTATATTTTTTTCTCTTCATTAACTTGTTATAAGTTTCAATTTAATTGTCTTGAAGACTTTTGATAAAATTTAGATTTATCAAGGCATTGTAGCTCATCTTGTCATTGGTTGAGATTTGAATTTGGGTGGTGGGGTTATTTTGGCTTGGTTGAAAAGAATGGTTGTTATGTTCCCCACCCAAGTTTCAGTCCCAACTAGTGACATGATGAACTATAATACTTTGATAATATTGTTGTTGGCTTAGTGCATATAAATATTATTTTATATTATTGTATACAAAATTTAGATTAACAAAGGAGTGGGTGAGTGTAAAATCGTATTGCATTTGAAAGATTCCTAAATTTAGATGAACAAAGAGGTAGTCGTAAAACATATTGCATTTGAAAGGGGTAGGTGTAAAGCACATTGTATTTGAAAGCATTCCATATTCTATATAATCTGTTGAACATAATTAAACTGCGAATTTAAAAAATCTGTTGGAATATGATTGATAGTAGTCAAGTTAATTGTTTGACTTCTTTTCTATTTCTACAATTCTAAAATATTTTAAAATTTTGTATTCTTCCAATTCACAAATATTTCAAAAATATGCAATCCAAACAAGGGTAATAGTTGTAATGCATTATAGTCCCTGCCTCTACCGCTATCGCTAATTAATTGATTAAAGGCTGTGCAGAGTGCGGAGAAAACTCTACACATTGAAAATAAAATTATCTTCTTACAAAACTCTCTGCACAAAAAACTTTGCAAAAAAGATTGCCGCACAGTGAAAGCTCTCCTCATAAAACTCTCCACACAGTTAAAGCTCTCTGCACAAGCTTTAACAATAGTTTAATTGACATGCATACTTACTTATAAATAAAGAGTTTGGGCTAAGGTTCAACACTTTGTAAAGAGGGCTATACTTATGAGCATACATGGGTCATGTATTCATTAGTCAAATGGAAGAACATAATGTAGGCTTTAACCCTGTACATAAATTACCTGCAAATGAATTCTTAAAACGCAAAAAAAAATGGCAAGAACATAAAACAAATATACACATATATTTTCACTTGGATCCCAAAACCGGGACTACGAGATTGATTTTTCATTATATTCCTTTCAATGTTACAATACATTTATACACATACCAAAGCATTCATAAATCCCAATCCACTAACTCTGGATTAGGACATAATTGTAGTTACCTTGACCGGATCTACAAAATACCATGGGTAGAAAACCATCTTGCCCAAAATCATGTGCAAGACCCATGCACAAAACCATGAGTAGGTTCGCCCACCATCTTTGGGTCTGCATAAAAACGAAATTCTCGCGGTCTTGCCTGAGACCCTTATGACACACCCACTGCGCTCGACGCAATGTACAATGCGTGGAATTAGTCGTGGAAAAAATATAATACACACCAACCACATAAAATGCATTCCCTATCTGCATAAGCATGAGGCCTCGTGCTTTAAAGGATATTTCTTAAAAGAATCAACAACTAAAACAAATGTGCTTTAATGTGATCTCATGGACTTCCTTTCCCATACAATTAATTAAAATTAGGAAGCAAATAAACACATTGATGGGCGAGACAAAGGCATATCGAGAGACAAGAGGAAACACACATAATAGGAGAATAGTTAGATACATTGAAATATATATATATGAGAAAAACCACTCTTTATGTTAAATTACTAGAGTGGAACTTAGTGGATCAAGTGAATTTATAAGCATAATCAAAACTAGCTTTAAATAAGATTGATAATCACATGTAGGAACAAACTTTCACATTGAAAATAATTTGATTGGTGGTGGTCCCTACAAGCCATACAAGGTTATGTCCTCTACATCCGCATTACCATTGTGCAAAAGTTTAGATATTTTGCATACCTCCTTACATTGAAGTTAAATGTGCAGAGGACTACATAATGAGCTAAACTTCCACAAAATAGCTGAACCAACTACCAATGCTCTCATCACCTACATGGAACATGCCCATTCACTCACCAATCATGATACCAAAGCCTAGAATGCACCGTGTAATCGTCATAGCACACAATCATATCTAATTCTAACACAAACAATGCTCAGGTTCACTGCCCAAGGTTCGATGAATGATAAGCTTGATTGTGCAAAGGATGGATCCTAGGAAATCAGATTGATTGGGAAGTTCATCTTTGGCCATTAATAATAACAATTTTTATATCTTACTAATTTCTTCAAATTTGAAAATATGTTCCCTTTACATAGATCGTTTGACTACGTTCTATTTCATCCAGTAGGTTGAAGGAACGGGAGAATCATTTTCAATGTTGGGGCAACGGGAAACTTTTCTCGATCGCATTTCTTTTTACATGACATGTTATTAGTCTCGTATTACTAATTTATTGAATGATTATTACTATATAATCCGAGGGAATTTTACGATGGTTGCAAACATTTTAATAAAGTAGAGCATAAAAAAAACGATGCATTGGACGATGTATAGCGAACTTTCAAGTATTTGAGATCCAAATTTAAAAGGTTCTTGGCATTTTTTTTTTTTTCTGAATGCGACTAATTCTATTATCATACAAAACAGAGATACATATAGAGTACAGTGGGCAAGGCTATGAAGATTTACCAATCAGCCTTCTTCTTGCCCTGATTCCAGTTCCAAAGTTGAGCAAAATCAAAATTGGAATTTGATACTCGGCCACTGAAGACACATAGACACAACACATAGATTCTGAACAGACACCAGGACCATAGACTGACCCAGACAAAGACAGACAGACACATGAACAATTACAACCGACACATTGACATAGATGTCGATGCCACGCGGCAGAGTCATACACAGAAAACCCAAGAAAAACAGTGGAGGTTACCGGGAGCGAGCTCATTCGTCATCGGTGGTCTGGGGCGCCTCTTCTACTCGGCACCCGAAACAGAGAGAATCTTCAGAGTCTGAGAGATGGATGACTGCGCCAGAGGTCCCTTCCTGTGCTGGCCTGCTTGGACCCGCAAGCGCTGTAGGACCGGCAGCAGGGACGCAATCCTTAGCTGGGCTCGCAAGGTCAGTTCCGAGCTCTCGTCCAGGGGCCAAACGACTGGTTCCTGCCCCAACCGGAAGGCACGTGATGGGGGAATCCTCTCTGCTGTAGCGTTGCCAATCCGGTAAAGGCTCTGCCCCTCTCACAGGATGGCTTGCTGCAATAATTGTCTCTGCCTCCGCGCTTTGAGAGACTCCAGGCTCAATCATAATGGAAACGACCAGAGTCGAATTGGCTTGAGGGCAGGGGAGTCTATACCTGAGCGTGGGAAGCTCCATCTGACCCTCCTCTGATCGAGGGCTTCTGCTATCATGTCCGCCATCGTCCTCATTGCTTCCTTGATACCTCTGAGGCATTGACGTAACCTCAATGGAGGAGGAGGGCGAATTGTGGTCTTGCCGCTGCGTGCAGGCCCTGCCTCTGGTTCCCCCTCGCCTGCTGCCCATACGCGGCCTCTCCCTCTGCATTTTTGACTTTTCCAATTGCACCCTCACGCAAGCACCCGGAGCTCCTTCAGCGTTAAGGACAAACACAATCTCAGCACAGTTGCAGGGCGTGCTCCTCCCTTGCCCTGAAACCGGCAGAACACACTTCGAATCCTCGCCCTCTTTCTCCTCTGAGCGCAGCAGGGCATCAACGTATTGCCATCCCATATTCCTCTGCGGACCAAACTCTTTCCCATTTAATCGCTCCATTGCACCGATAGCCAAGCTACTCGCGCGAGCTGAGAAGACAGGCATTAATGCCTTCGGCCGTCGAACAGCATGCGGGTTGATATCCCGCCTCACCTGGTACCCCTTGTCATCACGGGCCTGCCACCTGCCCACGTGACCGCTAACGCAATCAACACGTAGCTTCTGCACCCGCATCCGGGAGGGTGAGATCCTTCTGCGCCAGGGAAATATAGTCATTTTCGAGCTTGTCATCTTCTGATGTATCCAGAGATCCTGCGAAATATAGAATGCACTGAGATGCTCCTTGGTTGGCTAGTCTATCTGCCACTTTGTTCGCTGTCCTTCTTACGTGCTTGAAGGTTATACTTTGGGGATTTTGTAGCTTTTCCTCCAAAGATTCCAGTCTGCTTAGTAGCCTCCAGCTCGTGGCCACCTTGACAGCTGGCGTGCCTGCCTGAATTCTTTGAGCGGCATTGATAAGAATTAAGGAATCTCCCTCTACTTCCAATGGGAAGTAGCTATTTTGTTCTGCAAGGCATAAGCCCCTCCATAGTCCTTCTAATTCAGCTACATTGTTGGTGTCTTTGCCAAGCGAGCCATAGAAGATCTGCATTATTTCTCCTGAATGATTTCTGAAAATTCCTCCATAGCTCGCGTGCCCTGGATTACCTTTGGCTGCTCCATCAAAGTTTAACTTGTAGGTGGCATTTGCTGGAGGGAACCAGCTGGTAGGAGAGGCGATGCTGTTGGAGGTTTGGGTGCTTTCCTTCCGTATTGCTGAGAGGTTTATGTTCCATGCCTTCAGAATCCTGCGTTCGATTGGAGAGTCTGGCATATCTGCATCTGACCAGGTTTTGATGGCAAGAGTTTCTTGCAGGTGTTTATTTAAGATCAACCATAAGGCCTCAATGGACCAGGAGGAATTGTTAAGGATTCTATGGTTTCTTTCCTTCCAAAGAGTCCAATATATGAATCCTGGTAAGAGGCTCCACAGAGAGTTGAGAAGCTGACTTTTGAAGGGGATTTTGGGCCAATTTCTTAAATTCTCGGTTATATCTTCTGTCCTAGCTTCTGATCTCATATTGCATGTTTCAACTTTCCTCCATATTTGCGCTGCTAGCAGACAAGTTTCCATGAGATGACCGATTGTCTCAGAGTGAATGTTGCAATTTGGGCACCTTGATGGCCCTACGAATCCGCGCTTTACCAGGTTGTCCCAAGTGAGTATTCTTCTTTTGCTGAGCAGCCATAGGAAGGTAGAGATTTTGGGCCATAGTCCTGGCTGCCAGATCTTTTCCCAAATGTGGTCCTTATCGATCTGGTTGTCGGTGTATCTGAGCTGGTGTGCCTCTTTGGTGGTGAAAGTACCCTTAGGCTTATGACCCCATCTAAGTCGATCCTGTTGAGTGGAGTATTGGATTCTTCTGTATGATAATTCTTGATCTATGTCCTCATATGTTTCTCCTAGCCAATCTCTCTGCCAGAGTCTGGCCTGCTTCCAGGTTCTGAAGTCGTGACTTGCGGATTGTTGCCAAATTGATGCACATGAGTGAGGTGTGCTTGCTGCATCTGCTCTTGCCAGAGAGGCTTTTGAAATACTGTAGCCAGCCTGGGGAGCTGCTGCCAAGAGTCCTCCCAGAATCTTGCCGTATTGCCGGAGTGTATTTCCCAGAAACTATGTTCTTGAATGAACTTACTGTGGGGTTTGGCTGCGTTCCATATAGGTGATCCTTGAGTAGTGGAGTTGATTCGGATTAAATCATTCCATTGACTGCCTGGTGCATATTTGGCCTGCCATAGTTTGGCCCAGGGTGAGTTGGGCTTGGTGATCCAGTTCCACCACATTCGAGCTCCCATAGTATTGTTGCTTTGAATAGGGTCTTGCAGGCCAAGGCCCCCTTCTGACTTGGGCTTACAGACGTCCTGCCAATTTACAAGCGCCCATTTCCTGTTCAAGCCAGATGACCAGGTTCTTGGCATTTTTATAGAACTAGAAGAGGAGGATTAATATAGAATGAAATACCATTTACTTTACAAATGGCTTGTAACATCGGTTCAATGAAATGCATGCACACCGTAGAAGAAATTGGGAGTTAATAATGGTAAGAACAACTACCACATTAGGAACTTGTATGTGTAATATTTTTTTCCTCACAGAGTTTCATCCTGCGAGAGAAACTATTCTTCCTCAATGTCACTGAGGGTGGTGTCGGAGGTGTGTGAGCACATTGTTTCTTCTCTAATAGATTGTGCTTGCCCCTTTCATCTAGTCATTGTAATGCATATAGACCGTAGACACTGAGCATCCAACTGCTCTAGTTGTTGCAGATCAACTACTTTTTGATTGTGTTTTCATCACAACTAAGGCAGTCTCACCCTTGAGGATATGGAATACAAAGGTTTGAGGCTTGTACATCTCTTGATATTGTGCACAGATGAAATATCGTAGGGAGCAAAAGGTATAGTGGAGGTCATTATCTTCAGGTTGCAAGAGATGTTTTCTCCCATAGGCTCCACCATGGAGAGAATGGCTTACTATATATAACTTGCTCTACTTCACTCTATTGTGAATTCCCTCCGTCATTTGCAACCCAGTGATAAGAGAAGTAAGGACCATTTTCTAGGATATTGAAAGTTGTTACACATAGCTTATCCTTATATACAAATCCTTCGCTTTATTGTGAACCAATAGTCGCTACTGGTGGTGATAACAATGTGGGAATCCATATTATTGACTATGATACAATGGAGGGCATGCAATGAATACCATTAATGGAGGACTAGAGGAATACTATAAATTATGATGTTTCTCACTTGAGAATCACAATTACAATCATATGGGTAGAGAACAACGAAGGATTCCTACTTTATTCTAGGCATATGTAAGCTCTATGGGGATCCCATTTTCATTCTAGGAAGAACATTTGAAAGGGATGAAAAAGGTCATGTCGTCTTGTGAGGAGGAGATTATAATAGTGAATTGCATATGGTAATTTCCTCACATGGTTAATTTTCAAATTAGATCACAATTGATGGAATACTTAGTCAACCCACACCACTTCAATCCCAAGGCCATTATAAAGTAGAATTAGTGGGTGAACATCAACTAGTTTTGAAGTATGGTTATAACAAAGGTAGTATAAGAAACAAAAATATTTTCTATTCAAAATATATGCTGCAGAGTGGGGGTAGAGGGTGTTGTGATGTAGAGTTGGTGGGTATGGTGTTTTGGTGGAGTATAAAATTGGTAAAATTTAAACTTTCTTCAATGTGTGATATATGATAAAAACCACTATTTATGTCAAATTACTAGAGTGGAACCTAGTGGATAGAGTGAATTTATATGCATAATAAAAACTAGCTTTAAATACACGATCGATGGTCACATGTAGGAACATAATTTCACACTAAAAATAGTTTAATTGGTGGTGGTCCCTAGAAGGCATACAAGGTTATGTCCTCCACATCCACATTTCCCTTGTGTCGAAGTTCATTGGGCGAAAGATTATTGTGCAGAAGTTCAACTCATTTTGTGTAACTCCACTCATTGAAGTTAAATGTATGGAGGTTTGCACATTGAGATAAAATTCCGCACAATAATCTTCTGCATAATGAACTTATGCACAATGGCTTAACCAAACACCAATGCTCCCATCACACACATGACACATGCCCATTCATTTACCAATCCCGATACCGAAGGCCAAGATTCACCTTGTAATCGTCGTAGTACACCCAATCATAGTTAATTAAAAAACACAATGCTTAGATTCACTTCCCAAGCTTCACAAGATTCGATGAATGATAACCTTTATGGTGTCACAGGCATTGAATCATGGCAAGATTGGGAATAAAGAAACCTTGTGGGCATGAAACTTAACCTTTGAAGAACCTTACAATGCATTGTATTCACGCCTAGTGAAATGAAATGAAATCCATAGGGTATCATATAATTAAGGCATCTATTAGGACAATCCAATTTACTATCCCTTGTCTTCTAGCAGTGTGCACAATGAGGTTGGTGAGGCTGCACATAATTTCTTGTGAGATTCCCCACTTCATTGCAATTTTCAAATCATGGCGGAGGATGCTTGACATCATTCTGTGGAGCCATATCTCCTTATTTTAGCTTTGACCCCTATTCCTTGCCCCAATGGACTCGACCGAAAACAAGTTCTTCTAAAACCATTCTTCTGGCAACAATTAAAGTTTGAGTACTCTAGTAAGGACCATCTCTTTAAGAGTTCAAACAACAACAAAGAACATACCACCAATAACAAGTGCTTCAAGGTTGTTAATCCATCAATAAAGCATTGGACTAGGGGAAAGGATGAGGAGTTAGGCTACGATGACTTATAGTCCGATGCTATAATGTTTTTAATTTGTGACCAAGTGCGGAAGTGTGGATAATGGTGATTTCTTTGCACATCTGCACAATAACCCCCCCCTCGCCCCCACTCAAAATCGTAGATTTTTAATCTCCTTCCAGCATAAGTGTGATAATGCATTATCTTTTTTTATCATATGTTCGGAAGTGTGGGAGAAGCACATATGCAACTATACACTTTCACATTTTCGCATTCTCATTACATTTGCATCTTGGTCATCCTTAATATTTAATAAAAAAAATAAAAATAAAAAGAATGCAATAAAACGTAACTTTTTATTCTATCAGCAACACCAAACCTAACATATGATTTGGTGTAAAGTGTTTATTTTTTGGTGTAGGTTTTAACCCGGTGCAGAAATTACCTGCATACGAATTCTAAAACATAGAAAATAAAAAATGCGGGAGCATAACACATAAAACACATATACATAGAGATTTTCCCCTGGATCCCAAAACCAAGACTACTAGCTTGATTTTTCATTATGTTCCTTTCAATGTTACAATACATATTTATACATGCCGAAGTGTCCAATACCATGGGCCAAAAACCATCATGTCCAAAACCATGGACCGAAAACCATCGCGTCCAAAACCATGTGCGAAAAACCATGCACAAAACCATAGGTAGGTCTGCCCAAAGAATATAACACAACCCAACAGTTGGGGCTTGAAACCAATGAAGAATATCGTGCCCTATAAACTTTATTCACTTGGTTTTGACGTGCTGGAAATATGCCAAAAAATGGGGTTTCCTCGGTATGAAGTCCCAACTATACCTCACATAGGAGCCCCAACTAGAAAATAAGGTTGGTTGCCATAATTCTTAGGGAATTGCCTTGGCGGCAATTACCAACACAAGAGATTATGTAATATGCAAACAATATTTGAAACAAGAAAGTAAGTTGACATTGTGAGGCATACAATTGCAAGGTATATATACTTTCATGGAAGAGAAAAGAGAGAGTAAGCCTCTAGAAGAAAAGTAATAGTACTATCCTAAAAGAGACACACAAGGGAATGGAAAGAATAACTGATTAACTTTCAAAGTAGTTCACAAGATAAAAATGATAATAAAAGTACATGTTATGAAACCAGCTCAAGAAAAGATAGAAAAGATAGATCAACGCCTTAGAATTCAGCCTCTTCGAGGGGGCAACCTCCTTTACATTACATAAATGAACAATTCTTGGATGATTCAAATGACAAAACCTCCTTTCTATATATAGGAGTCTAAGGAGTCACAATATAATCCAGCCGACCTAACAATAATAATATAAAGCCACAAAAATAACAATAGAGGGATTCTATGGGGCACAGAAATAACAATATGGGGGTAATAGGGGCACAAAAATATAAATAAGGGGTATAACTACAATAGTAATGGGGTAATCACTAGTATTATAGGGACCCAACATGCCCCTCTCCTTCAAAAAAGTGTTGTCCTCAACGCTTGAGTAGTTCTGGATACTTCTGCATAAAATTCTCATCCTCCCATGTGGAATCTTCAGCGGATAAGTTCTTCCACTTGATAAGATACTCTGAAATTGATCGATTTCGTAGCTGTCGAGTTCTTGTTTCTGTGACTGCTTCCGGTTCCAATATAATTTTTCCTTCCTCGTCAAGTTCTGGCAATATTGTTTGAACTGGGAGCTTGTCACCTATAACCTTCTTTAAACATGAAACATGGAAAACTGGGTGCAATCGAGAAGCTGCAGGAAGCTCCAATTTGTATGCCATAGTACCAATCTTTTGCAACACCTTGTACGGACCATAATACTTTGGTGATAATTTATTATCCTTCTTAGCTTGCTTGAGGGACATTTGCTTATATGGTTGTAGCCGTAGGAATACCCAATCACCTACATCAAAACTTCTTTCACTGCGATGTTGATCTGCCTGTTGTTTCATTCTATTCTGTGCCAACACGAGGTTATCCTTTAAGAGTTGGAGGACTTGTTGTTGATGTTCGATGTGATGTTCCACTGCCTGAACCTTAGAATTTTCTCTTAAATATGATGTGATGGATGGTGGTTGATACCCATAAAGTGCCATAAATGGGGTCATTTTTGTTGTTGTATGGAAGGAAGTGTTATACCACCATTCAGCCAGAGGCAACCATTTGACCCATTGTGTCTGTTTATCAGATACAAAGCAACGAAGATATCCTTCCAAACATTTGTTTACTATCTCAGTTTGCCCATCAGATTGAGGATGATAAGATGAGCTATGAGCTAACTGAGTACCAAGACAAGAAAATAATTCTGTCCAAAAATTTCCAGTGAAAATGGGATCTCTGTCACTTACAATAATCTTTGGGTTTCCATGTAGCTTTTGAATTGTTTCCATAAATGCAGTAGAAACTGTACTGGCTTTAAATGGATGTGATAATGCACAAAAGTGTGCATACTTGGTAAGTCTGTCAACTACCACCATGATGACACTCTTTCCCTCAGACTTGGGTAAACCTGTGATAAAATCCATTGAAACCTCCTCCCAACGTTGGCTTGGAATGGATAAAGGTTGTAATAGACCTGGTGTCTTAATTGTTTCAACTTTATTTTTTTGGCAAACCAAACATTCCGCCACAAACTTTTGAATATCTGATTTAAGGCCATCCCAAAAAAATTCCTTCTTAACCCTGTGGTAAGTTTTTAAAAATCCTGAGTGCCCTCCTAAGGGAGAAGTGTGCAATTCCATAAGAATCTTTTGTTTTAGCTGGGAATTCTTACAGAGGTATAAGCGATCTTTGTACCATAACGAATCATTTTGCCAGCTAAATGTATCAGACGTACTGGAATCTTGTTGTAACTTTCGAATAAGTGCCCACACTTCTTCGTCATTCTTCCATTCCTCCCTTGCTTCGTTTATCCAATCTGGTTGGATAATAGAAATGGCGCACAACAATGCTTCCACATCCTCATCCTTTCTTGAGAGTGCATCTGCCACCACATTTTGCTTCCCTTTTTTGTAGATGATTTCAAAGTCATAACCCAACATCTTTGTGACCCACTTTTGTTGCTCTTCAGAGGATAATCTTTGTTCTAAAAAGTATTTAAGGCTATCATGATCCGTTTTTACCTTGAAGTGTCTTCCCATTAGGTAGGGTCGCCATTTCTTAAGTGCATGGAGTATTGCCAACATTTCCTTCTCATAAATAGCTTTGCTTAAAAACTTTCCCTTGATTGGACGACTTTCAAAAGCAATGGGTCTTTCATCTTGCATTAGAACAGCACCAATTCCATTTCCTGAAGCATCACATTCCACAATAAAGGTTTTTGTGAAGTCCGGTGTAGCTAAGACCGGTGCTTGGCACATTGCCTCTTTAAGATGTTCAAAGGCCTTTGTTGCTTCCGGAGTCCATGAAAATGCATCTTTCTTCAATAATGTTGTTAGAGGTGCTGCTATTCTCCCATAATTCTTAACAAACTTGCGATAATACCCTGTCAACCCGAGAAATCCTCGCAGATGCTTTATGGATGTGGGGATTTTCCATTCCTTAATGGCTTTAATTTTGCTAGGGTCTACCTTAACTCCTTCATGAGATACAATATGACCCAAATATTCCACCTCCTGGACTCCAAAGAAACATTTGGATCTTTTTGCATATAATTGTTTCTCCTCCAATAGTTGTAGCACCTTGTCAACATGTTCAACATGATCCTTCCAAGACTTGCTGTAGATTAGTATATCATCAAAAAATACTAACACAAATTTTCTAAGGAATGGTTTGAAAATTGAATTCATCAAACCTTGAAATGTTGAAGGTGCATTGGTAAGGCCAAAAGGCATGACCAAAAATTCATAATGACCCTCATGAGTTCTAAATGCTGTTTTCGGAATGTCTTCAGTCTTCATTCTGATTTGATGATATCCTGAACGAAGATCCAACTTGGTGAAGTAAATTGATCCATGCAATTCATCCAGTAATTCATCAATGACAGGAATGGGGAACTTATCTTTAATAGTGAGCTTGTTGAGCTCCCTATAATCCGGACACATGCGCCATGATCCATCCTTCTTGTGCACCAATACTACTGGAGCAGAGAAAGAACTTTGACTCGGTTGAATTATACCAGCCTCTAGCATTTCTGCAACCATACGTTCAATTTCACTCTTTTGGACATAGGGATATCTGTACGGCCTGATGTTTGGAGGAACACTTCCTGGAATCAGATGAATAGCATGATCATGATCACGCATAGGTGGGAGACCTTTGGGAGTCTCAAATACCTTGGAATGATTGTCCAGGACTTTTTGGAGATCTGGAGAAATAGATGATTCCAATGTGGAAACATCTAGCGAACATAATTGTGCAATTACACCTCTTTGCTCCTTTTTTAGAAGCTTTGTCATACCATTAGAGCTGATTATCTTTCCTGGTTTCCCTGCAATACCCCTTAATTCAACTTCCTTTCCTTCTGTAGAAAATTTGATGAAAAGTTCTTGAAAATTAAAAGCTATTGTACCCAAGGATTGTAGCCATTGGACTCCTAGTACAACATCAGCACCTCCCATTGGAATGGAAAGCATTGGGCTAGTCAATACATATTCTCCCATGGATAGCTTGATATTATGGCACTTTCCAGAGCAATTTATTGTTCCTCCATTTGCAATCATCACTTGACACTCTGGTGCTGGATATAGGAAGCAATTCAATTCTTTTGCTACCTTACAATGAATAAAATTGTGGGTGCTTCCTGAATCAATCAACACTATTACCTTTTTCTTCTTGATTTGTCCTTCTATCTTGATGGTTTGAGGAGTGGTAATTCCTGCCAATGCATTACAAGATATGGTCGGATTTATTTGTTCTTCATCTAGGCTTTGTTCCTGGAGTATATCCTCTTCTTTTGACCTTTCTTGCTCCTTTTCTTCTTCCTCTTCACAATCTATGTAGAATAATTTCTTCTCAGCACACTTATGACCTTTAGTGTATTTGCTATCACAACTGTAACAAAGCCCTTTTGCTCTTTTTTCTTCCAATTGTTGTGGTGTCAACCTTATAGGTTGTGGAAGACTAGGGGCAACAACACTTCCGTCTTTATAGTTGTGAGTGGTATGCTTCCTGGTTGCCATAATTTTGCTTTCCATTTTTCTTGCTAACCTGAATGCCTTCTCTAATGAATCAGGTTCCCAAAGGCGAACATCATGTTGGATATTATCCTTTAAAGACCCTATGAACACATCAATCCTATGCTCCTCTGGAATATCTTTTACCCTTATGTTCAATTTTTGGAACTCCTCAATGTGCTCCATTATTGAACCCTTTTGTTTGAGACTTATCAATTGGCTAAAAAAAGTGTTGCTTTTTGTATCCTCATAATGTGCTATCAATTCTTCCGTAAAAATTGCCCAAGTGATAAATGGTTTACGAGAGCAAAGCCATTGATACCATACAAACTGATTTGGTTCCAAATATAAAGTTGCCATACGTACCTTTTGTGTGTTTTGCACATTATTGAGATCGAAGAATTGCTCCATCTGTAATATCCATGTGGCAGGATCCTTGCCATCAAACTTCCTCATATCGATTTTTGGAATATGGTGAGTCTTCGATCCAACATTAGCATCTATGGAATCATGATTAACATTTCTTTTGTTCTCATCATGAGTTTCCTTTAGTACCCTTTCACCCTTAGGGACCATTTCTTGTAGCAACTTATTCATATTTATCTTCAATTCATCCATGTCTGTCTTCAAATCTATCTTCAAATCATCCATCTTAGCTTCCACGTCAATCATCTTAGCTTCTACGCCTTTCTTTAAACAGTCCATCTTAGCTTCTACACCTTTCTTTAAACCATCCATCTTAGCTTCTACATCTTTCTTTAAACCATCCATCTTAGATTCTGTTCCTTTTTGTGCAAGGGACAATTGTTGCACTTGGTCTTGTAATTTTGATATATCATGTTGCATTTTTTCCTCTTCTTCATGAGTCATGCTAGAGCTTTCAGGTTCCTTACTAGGTGTTTGCATTTTCTTTCCTCGGGGCATCAGTTACCGATAATAATGCTCTACTATGCCCTTTGAATTCCTTCAAAATAAATTTTCAAACCAAGCTTAAGCAAAAATTTAAGAAAATCTACACACCTTTTTTCACTTTGTAGGAGCTCAATATTGCCTCTGATGTATCTCTGTACTTTCCAATCATCTAGTTCTGAATTTGTGAGCTGTAGTAGCCCTCTGTGTCCTCTTTCCAATGCCACAAGTCTGACCCAAATTGGATTCTCCAAGGAAGAGTTATGTGAAATCTCCCACAGTGACTTGCTTATAGACTAGTTCAGTAGAGCGAACTTGTACGACGTGCCACGAGTCACTGTTTCAACCTTTGGATCTGACATGCATACAAGAAACTACCGTCCGTCCTCTTTCTGTACCTTCTTACGAAATTTCAATCCGATCCCCAGAGAGAAAGTTATGACGATTTTCCCCAGGTCACCTGTTTTTAATGTAATTCAGGAGTCTGCAAAAAGACCAACTTCCTCAGATCATATCTCCACAAATATCACGTGAAAAGCTCTGAAATTCGGACCCAAGCTTCAGCGCGATTTCTTCTCAAATGGGTTTTTTTTGCGACTTCTGAAACGTCACAGAAAAAAGTTATAGTGAAAATGCCACGATGACCTGTTTGGAGCAGCGAAACCCTAGAATCCAAAGCTCTGAAACCAAATGTTATGAAACCAGCTCAAGAAAAGATAGAAAAGATAGATCAACGCCTTAGAATTCAGCCTCTTCGAGGGGGAAACCTCCTTTACATTACATAAATGAACAATTCTTGGATGATTCAAATGACAAAACCTCCTTTCTATATATAGGAGTCTAAGGAGTCACAATATAATCCAGCCGACCTAACAATAATAATATAAAACCACAAAAATAACAATAGAGGGATTCTATGGGGCATAGTAGTAACAATATGGGGGCAATAGGGGCACAACAATATTAATAAGGGGTATAACTATAATAGTAATGGGGTAATCACTAGTATTATAGGGACCCAACAGTACATAACAATGCACATTCAATGAGATGCATATCAAATCCAATTGAATAGTTCATTTTCATTAGTATGTGTTAACATAAACATACATCGCAAACAATGAAATAATAGTCTTACAATCATTCACAACATATGCATGAAAGTGTGTTGAATCTAAGATCTTCATATATTAAATGAAAATCCCAATATACATAAATACAATGCTACCACACTAGCCCCAATAGTCAAACTTTAAGTCACTACTTACTCCTCCAAAGCAATATATTCTCTCCTATGCCACACTAGAGAAGCCAAGGTGAAAATTCCAAAGTTCTTTTTATTGAGCTATGAGAGTGTATTTATAAAAAATGAGGTGACTCTCCACCTATCATGTGACTCTTTACCTCCCTCATGACTCTCGAGCTCCTACTACAACTTTTCGAATTCCTATGTGACCTTTGAGCTTCTATATGACTTAATAACTTTCTAGTGAGTTTTCACATTCTATGTGGAACCCTTGGGCTTACACATTTTACATTTTCTCATTTTTGAAATTACATAATTATATTCCACAAGTGATGCAAAATACATTGACACATATGAATTTGGTGATGACACTTTGAGAAGCCATTACTTGGTGACGATGACATACGACTTCATTGTATCAATGCCAAGATCTTCTCCTAGCTGCTATTACTTCGAATTCTTCATGATAGATATTTTCTTGTACTCCAATCACCTTCCAAAGGATCTAGATGAGTGTTTGAATCTTCAAAGTCATCATAAGTTTCCATCCCTTTGTCTTGGTCCAAGATTTCTTCATGTCTTCATGGTGGTTCCTCCTTTTTCTTCTTCTTTGAAAGTGCCTTCTTGTAACCTCTCTTTGATAGTTCCCCTTGAACATCACCCTGCCATGTTGAGATGATAACACCTATAAATGATGTCCACTCATGATAATCCAACATCAGTTTGAAAACCACCTGCTTTACCATTGCTTTCTTGTGGAAAGTCTTGACTATGGTGGATTTGTGTTAGGGATGAGAGTGAGAGGCTTCCTTGGGGACATTGCATAGTTACAGGAGGTAATAAGTGGGAGAATGTGAACTAGGAATCTGCACTGTGCTAGGGAAAGAGGAAGAGGCTAGCATGTGTGTGAAGTATAGGAGACAATGTCTCAAGACTTATGGGTTGAGGATACCCAGGAGAGAGAGAGAGAGAGAGAGAGAGAGAGAATGTATTGCACATTTCTATGTTGAAAGGGTCGAAGTATGCCTCACTACTCACTGGAACTGTGCATTGCATAGTGTAGGCAAGGATTGACAAAGCTTTTACACAGTGGGCAAGTTCAGGAGACAAGGATGGAATGACTATTGACTATGACTATGCAGTGCGTAGTGCTCAGGGAAGAGGAGGCATGGATTGCACAATTGAGCTTCACATGGGCTATGGGATGACCCCACTATCCACTATAAGTACATAGTGTGCAATAGGAGGCAAGACAAGGCAATGAATTATGTGGTGAGGGGTTTAAGTCAGCAGGATTGGCAAGACTAGGCATTGTAGCTATGCAATGCGCAATGATTAAGGGCAATGCTTAGTGAATTGCGTAGTTATCTTTAGAAATTATTAGGAGGAGGCTCCACTGTGGCTCCACTATCCACTAGAACTGCACAATGTGCAACAGATTCAGGAAGAAGTTAACTCTAGGCACTGTGAGAAAGTGTGAGCAGTAAAGACTTGAGAAACTATGCTTCAGGATTGCATAATGTGTTTTTGAAGAATATTTTCCTTCGGTTGATGCAGTGGACATTTACAGGAGGTAGGGGTGTTAGTACTGTTGGCTAAGAATGCACAATGTGCTCAACCTTTGGCTGGAAGTTCAGGTGTGCAGGATGTGAGGATGAGGAGATCTCCATAATCAGCTAAGTGTGGGATCAGTGGAACAAGAGAGGAAAAAACATGCAAACAGGCTCCAAAACAATGATATCACACATGTACACCATTGAACACAAGCCAAGAGAAATAAAAATACCCAAAATAATCATGCATACCTTGAAACAACAACAGAGCAACACTTATTTCTAAGTGCAACAATTGTAACTTAGCTTTATGACACTTAGAGTACAAGTTATGACACTAGAGTCAATTGCAACCAGAAAGTGGGCTAAGTTGTGGGAGAGTATATAAATCATATTCTTATGATATATAAGATCAAATAATGCATACGATTGTGCTAGCTATGCCTCCAATGGTGCGCCAAAGTGTGACACATGTAGGAGAGAAAAGAATCAAAAGTGATACTTGTGACAGTGAAATCAAGAAAAATGATAGTCTAGAAAGTGAAAGAGACACTTATGAAAACAAAAGTATGCAAAAGAAATAGCTGAGAAAGTCACCCAAATGATGTTACATTTGTAGCTAAGAGTGAGGGATACTGTCAATTGAAATTGTGCACTGACTATCCACATGGATTGCACAATCATTGTCCCTTTCAATTGCAGAAGCACTATCATCACAGACTACATAATTTCTGAGAGTTATGCAATGTTTTCCTCCAAATATTGCACAGTCACTATTACCAAGGATTGTGGATGCACTTTCTTCGAAGACTGCACAATGCATGTCTTCAAAGGATAGACATGGACTACTAGGCTTGCTAGGAAAGGGTGCGCTTATGGATGCATCAAAAGCTAAGCATGTGTAAGCAAGTGACTTCGATAGTTAGAATATTTGAAGAAAAATTAAGGACATATAAAAGTATCAACTAATCACAAAGTGACCACGAACAACTTGAGATGACCGATTATAATATCACAACAAGGCTCCAAAATTCAGGATGTGGGAAAAAATTTGGAGGGTGTTTGTCGCAACAACAACACTTGGAAATACACTGGAAGAAATTCACCATATGGACCAGTGTAAATTCCCCATTTATCCCAGTTATATGTATAGTTTCTCCTATCCCTTTTCTTAGCTAAATGCATTTACAGGGCTTTCCATATCTCAATTATTTCTATCGAGGAGAAGGAAATTATATATTTGTGAGTTTAAGATGGTCAAAGTTTTAGTTCCATATCTGGTGTTGCTATGCTATCAGCAGGCCTATTTAGTACCCCGACAAAGTCACTTTACAAAAACAAGCATTGATTTGCTACTAATGATCTTGTTCAATACCTTGGAGAAGTTTCTTGCTTCACCTCTCTATGCAGGAAGCCTTTATCTTCTTTCACCTTTTATTTTATTTTCAATATCCTCATTGGAATTTTATTGGAATTTATATCACTAGGGTGGAAGAGGGATCTCAACTTATTGAGAGCAACAAAGGTTATTCCTTAAGAGGCTGTCATATACATCTAAAATTAATCTGCCCCTCTTAGTTTTATCCTTTTCCTTCTCTACTCAATTGTATCAACAAACACAACACCATTCAATTACCATACCGAGTCAGGGAATGAAGATCCTAAAATAGATATAGGCATCATGGTTTTTCTTATAGATTTCCTTTTGAATGAACCATATTTTCGATTCAGACATCATTCACCTTAAATATATCATAATCAAGCAAAGAAGAGGGACCAAAATTTAACCAAGTGTTGATGTCTGTGACAAAGCCCTTTCAAAGCTTTACCACATTGTTCTTTTTGAACCAAACAAGAGAAATTTTCAGGCATGGTCTTAATGACCAAAATGTGGAAGAAAAGAAATGAAAAAACAAGAAAAATAAAGAAAATGTAAGACTGAAATAAAAAACATCATGGAAAGCAAAAAGAAAGAAAACAACATAAATCCAAAAACTAAATGAGAAGCAAAATGCAGGGTCAATGTGATGCAAAAGAAAAACTAAAATGTGAATAGACCTACTCATAATGTAATCGACTAGAAGGTCAAAGCTAAGTGAAGTGAAATTTCCAATGCAACCATACAAGCTACTCCTGACCTGCAAGTACAAAGATGCAGAAAATTAGTACCAGTATAAAGTAATGTGAAAATATAGAGATATGATCACGAATACCTTGCACAAGAAATAGTAAGGTCTTTCTTACTAGCATAAGTTGTTCCATAACAACTAAATTTAACCGGTCTGCAACCTTACCTTTTTTATTAGAACAACAATTGTACAAACCTCTAAAGACTGTTGTGAATGTACCTTCATCTATGTTCTCATTTTGAGCAAACATCAAGAAAGATCAAAACTTATTATTTATGACAAAGCATGCTAAGTAATATGTTTCCAACCAATCATAAATTCGATCATGGAATTCGAAGCACTCCTTTTGAAATTCCTGAAATTATTGGGAGAATGAACTTTCATTAGCGCATTCGAAACCTGGGAAGAATCTTGCAAAGGGAAGACAACTTGATATTGTCTAGAAGTCTTCTCAAGATAGTGAAGACCTGACATAACCATCAGCAAAGGTTGAAGTGATTAGTGCATCAATTGTTTGAAAAATGTTTGAATGATGAAATGATAAATCAAAAAAATTAATGGTTTCAATAAGATCAATCAATGTAAAACAAATATCATTAGATACTCTAGTGGGAAAATGATTAATTGAATGATAATTGTTAGTCCCAATATTATGATCAGATGGATCAGTTAAAGCATAAGATTCTCCATAGTTGGAAAATAGGGATAGATTGATTTGAGTAGTTATACAATTTATTTGAATAATAGAATCATTTTCCTCACATTCTAAATCCAAAAAATAATTACATTCTATCCGATTACAAACTAAATTTGCAACACACAAATCAGAGGAATTAAAAATGAATGCTAGTATAAAAAATACATGAAACTAGTCAAGATACAAGGGATCAACATGTGTATCAACTTGGGAAATTAATTTGTCAAAATGAGGAATTTGATTCACCAAATAACTTAGGAATTCACTAACACTCCAGAGGATAACTTGTGCAGCATTCACAAGAAAGACTAGAAGCTCATTATTCACATAAACATTTGACTGAGGTGAATCCTTTGGATGATGATAATATTTGTCTTGATAATTAAACTGATTGGCCTCACATCTCTATACACCCATAAAAGATATACATTCCAATCCTGACTTTGATATAAGAAGTTTACACGAAGATGATTCAAAAAATAAGATTCTTAATCCAATCAGAAACCCTATCTTAAATGTTAGGAAAATTGACTTGGAAACTCTAAAAATATTTCAAGAATGAGTTTACTTTTAGTGAAACAATGCAGAGAAAAGAATGATGTGAGAAAGTCCAAATCTGACCTAGTTCAAGGACCTCATCAGGATTACAAGATCTTGACATAACCATCAACGAGAGTTGAAGTGCCTCGACTCCATGATAAGCCCCACAACTTTTAAATGTTGAATAATTATATTTTGAGAGTTGAGTTAGATGTGAATTGTATGTGGATAGCTAATACCAATTATTTCAGCAAGATCACTATTATTCAGATGGAAACCATCTACATCACTAGTTTGATCATATTTTTCAACCTCAAGAAACTGATTATTCAATTCATAAGGTTCTTCTGATTGTGTATCTAAGGATGAATAGATTGGAGAAATCTCATGAGCAACATGAACTAAAGAATTATGGTTATGAAATAATCAAAATTGTAAGGCATAGGATGGATAATTAATGATTTCATTGTTTTCTTCGTCATCACAGGAAATCTTATCACCTTGTGTCAATTGAAAATTATGCTCATTAGATTGTGAATTCGAAGAGCATGACAGACTTTCATCACAAGTTAATTCATACCAAGTGGTAGGGCACAATGGATAGTGAGCTGAAGAAGAATTCCCTATAATAATATTTTCTGGAGAAATCAAATGATTGGTTCATGTACTTAGGAAATCATCATCATATATATTAATGGAGTCATTTTCATTAGAATTATGGTTGCCAATGGATTTAGATTGATTAAACATATTGATTTCTTTTGACTGATTCTTAAAATCAAGAGATTTTAGATCAATCAAGAATGAAGGAACACCATATTGACATAGAGGACTTTGAAATAGGGAAGAGAGATCAAAAGTATCTTCACCCTTATGCTTATCTACCTTTGGAATGTGACCACCTTATATCTGATTAAAACTTGGACCAAAAAAATGAGAATCATGAGTATCTGAAGAACTTGTTGGTGGAGCGAATTGATTAATTGAATCAAGATACAAAGGGCCATGAAATGTAGATTATAGAGGAGGGAAGGTGTCCCTTGAAGAAACAACAATTTTAATGATATCAAATTCAAGATTTTGGTTATGCACATTAATGTGATATGGGGGAATCAAGGGACAAATCTTCACCTTAGGCTTCTTGGATTGATAAGAATGTTCATAGTTTTCTTGTATAAAATCTTGATTATTGAAGACAAAAGAAGATGAAAGAGGTGGATCAACAATCTGATTCTTATATTTCCCAACTTCAACAATAGCACTAGAGACTACCTTATTAGGCGATGAAAAGGGATGAGGACAAGGGATAAAAGGGAGAGTAAGTTCCTCCTTTGAGATTAGAGGTGTCTCATGATTAACAAAGCTTGGGAAATTACAATCAACTAGGGTTTTAGATTCACAATGTTTCAAGGAGGTTTGGACCAAATGCTGAAACTTTTCCTTGAAGTAATCCCAATCTAAATCTTCTTCAGGAAATTCATAGCATAGGTGAAGAAATATATCAAAAAAATCCTCTATTGATTCATCAAGCTTAATTATAAGTTGATTAACCCTTTTATAAACATCTCAGTAATAATACCTGTCAAAGGCTTGATGAAGCTCCTTGAAAAGTTGTTCAAATAAATTAATAGAAGAAAATGACAAGGTATGACATCACAACTTAACTTGACCTTCAAATGTGAGGGTGAATAATTCAAAAGAAACATCTTCACAATTCACTTCATGAGTATAACAGAACTTAAGAAATTGATATGTATGCTTGACTATGGATGTTCCACCCTCGCCATCAAACTTTAACTAAGACAAGTTATAAATTAGTTCTGTAGGGAGTTAAAGATTTTCTCTGTTAGAAAAAACATCATGGGATTATGATTTATGAATGAGCCATTAAAGGTGAAAGATTCAAACAGATTCAATGAGCTCACCTTTTCATCTAGCCCTCTTTCTAGCACCACTTGTTGACGGTGATGGAAATCTTCCAATAAGGGGGGTATCCCTATTATGAAGTCCTAACTAAACCTCACATTGTTTAGCATAGGAGCCTCAACCGAAAAATAAGGTTGGTTTCCCTAATTCATAGGGATTTTCCTTCGCTGCAATTATCAACATAAAACATTATGCAAACAATATTTGAAAAAAACAAGTTAACATTGTGAGGCATATGATTTCAATGTATATAAGGTACTTTCAGAGCAGCGAAAAGAGAGAGTGAGCCTCTAGAAGAAAAGTAATAATACTATCCAAAGAGACACATAATAGCATGGAAAGAATCATTGATTGACCTGCAAATATTTCTCAAGACAACAATAATGATAAAAACACATAACAACTCACATTCAATGAGATGCATACCAAATCTAACGAAATAGTTCATTTTTATTAGTATGTGTTAACATAAACATACACTGCAAACAATCAAAGAATAGTCTTACAATCATTCACGACATATGCATGAAATTGCGCCAACTCTAAGAGCTTCATATATTAAGTGAAAGTCCCAAGATACACAAATACAATGTTGCCACACTAGCCTTAATAGTGGAACATTAAGTTACTACTTGCTCCTCCAAAGAAATACCTTCTCTCCTATTCCACACTAGAGAAGCCAAGGTGAAAATTCCAAAGTAATTTCTCTTGAGCTATGAGGGTGTATTTATAATAAATGAGGCGACTCTCCACATCTCATGTGACTCTTGATCTCCCTCATGACACTTGAGCTCCTACTATAACTTTTGCAATTCCCGTGTGACCTTTGAGATTCTATATGAATTTATAACTGTCTAGTGACTTTTTACTCTATGTGGGACCCTTGGGCTTCCACACATTTTACATTTTATCATGTTTGAAATTACATAATTACATTCCACAAGTGATGTGGAAAAATACATTGACACATATGAATTTTTTCATGACACTTTGAGAATCCATGACTTGGTGATGGTGACATAAGACTTCATTGTATCAATGCCAAGCTCTTCTTTTAGCTTCTATGACTTTGGCTTCCTCATGATAGATATTTTCTTGTACTCCATCTTCACCCTCCAAAGGGTCAATATGAGTGTTGGAACCTTCCAAGTCAGCATGAGTTTCCATCTCTTCGTCTTGGTCCTTCTTCTAACCTGTATTTGATAATATCCCTTGAGCATCACCCTACCATGTTGAGATGATAACGCCTGTGAACGAAGTCCACTCATGACAAGCCAACATTAAAAAACCACCTATTCCACCCTTGCTTGCTCATGGAAAGTGCTAACTGTGATGGATATGTGCTAAGGATGAGAGGGAGAGGCTTCCTTGGGAGCATTGTGTAGTTACAAGAGGTAAGAAGAGGGAGACTATGCACTACGCTAGGTCAAGAGGAAGAGGCTAGCATGTGGAGTAAAAAAAGCAAGGACTAGAGGCTTGAGGGTCGAGGCTTCCTAAGAGAGAGATAGAGACAAGGTATTTTAGAATTCTCTATTATAAGGGTCTAGGGATGCCTCACTACTGATTGGAATTGTGCACCATGCAGTGTAGGAAAGAATTGACAGAGCTTCTATGCAATGGGAAAGTCTAGGAGACAATGGTGGAATGAATGCTAACTGTGACTGCACAATGTGTAGTGCTCAGGGAAGAGGAGGCATGGATCACACAGTTGAGCTTCATTGGGACTAAGGGATGACCCCACTGTGCACTGGAACAATATAGTGCACAATAGGAGGCATGAAAAGGCAAGGAATTGCACGGTGAGGGGTTTTAGTTAGTATAGTAGCAAGATTATGCACTGTAACTGTGCAATGCATAGTGATTGAGGGACAAACTTATTGATTTGTGAATTTCTCTTCAGCAGTGAACAAGAGGAGGCTCCACTGTCCGCTATAACTACACAATTCCCATTAGAGGTAGGTAGAAGTCAGCTCTGGGAACAATGAGTAGCGTGAGCAGTAAAGACTTGAGAAACTATGCCTCAGTATTACACAATGTGTTTGTGAAGGAGACTGTACTTAGAATGGCGTAGTGCACATTTGTAAAAGGTATAAATGTCAATACTTCTGGCTAAGAATGTGTAATGCGCTCACCCTTTAGTTGGAAGTTCAGGTGTGTAAGATGTGAGGATGAGGAGATCTCGAAATTCGATTAAGTGTGGGATCAATGGAACAAGAGAGAACAAAACATGAAAACAAGCTCTGAAACATTGATATCACACATGTACGCCATCAAACACAAGCTAAGAGAAAGAACAATACACAAAATCATCATGCATGCCTTGAAACAAAAACAAAGTGACACTTATTTCTAAGTGCGACAATTGAAACGTAGCTTTGTGACACTTAGAGTACAAGTTACGACACGAGGGTCGACTACAACCAGAAAGTGTGTTAAACTATGGGAAAGTGGGTAGTGCATATTCTTATGATATATAAGATCAACTAATGCACAAGAGTGTGCAAGAGCTTCCTCTAGTGATGCGTCAAAGTGCGACACATGCGGGAGTGAAAACAGTCAAAAGTGACACTTGTGAACATGAAAGCAAGCAAAACAATAGTAGCAAAAGTGAAAAAGGCACTTATGAAATAACAAGTGCGCAAAAGAGAAAATTGATAAACTAACCAAGATGATGGTACATTTGCAACTAATAGTGAGGGAGACTGTCAACTGAAATTTTGCACTAACTGTCCATGCAGATTGCATAATCATTGTCCCTATCAACTGTGGAAGCCATGTCATCAGGGACTGCGCAATGTTTGAGATATGTGCAATGTGTGCAATTAAATACTACACAATCACTGTTACCAAGGACTACATAAGAATTGTCTTCAACGGATAAACATGGACAATTAGGCTTGCTAGGAATGTGTGCACTTGTGGATGCATCAAAAGCTAAACATGTGTAAACAAGTGACAATGACAATTAGAATCTCAGAAGGAAACTTAAGGACTTAGAAAAGTATAAATCAATCATGAAGCGAACATGAACAACTTGAGATCACCAATCATAAGATCACAAGGAAACTCCAAAATTCAAGATGTAGGAAAAATTTTAGAGGGTGTTTATTGCATCGACAACACCTCGATATTCAAAATCTCATCACATAGAAGTGGAATGTATGTTAAAATTATAGTAGGAGATGTCCTTTCTCATGATTTTTTATGCCTCCACCGATAGTATTTATCACTGCTCCTCTACGCTTCAACGCCAAAGACTGTTACCCTTTGTTGAAACTCATACTAAATGCATAGGGGCTTCACTGGGGGAGCAATACCATACCACGTGGGTTCATATTGGGGGATATTTATTGAGGAAAAAATCACATAATATATTCGGTGATATATAGGGGTTAAAGCGTTTTTATACTGGTAGGTATAAAAAATGGAGCCCAAAGTTAACGAAAAATATAAAGAGGTATAAAAAATGTTAATGAAAAAATGGATACTTCCAATATCTAGTGAAAGTAGGGGTTTTTAAATTAGGAAGGTGTATTGGGTTCATATTGGTAGGGGTTTAGATAATGTGTTTTTTAGAGATATTTTCAAATATGTACTCAAATTAAGGGTATTGTTTAATATGCCATGAACGTACATGATATGTATGAGGTTCATTCAGTGAAGCCCTTGTGACTAAATGTTTGTATCCCTCGGGAAGCACTGAATGTTTGTGAAACAGTTTCAGATGTCAGAACCACGTTAGCAGGGTAAGTGAACACCGCAGTCATGTACATATCATCGCATAGGTCCTCAAAATTTGCCACGTTGTAACTATCCACAGTGGCCTTGGTGTTCTTAGAGTGCATATAATATAATAGGTAGAGTGAATCCTAGGTCATGGTGGGATGACTACCCATTTTGTACCATCATATGTAGTGCTCGCCCATGTTCAAAAACACACTGTAGGTGAATCTCGCCACATTTCTTGTGGCCACACTAAGCGAAAATGTCACATAGGAGCTCTCAACCCAATCGTTCCCCTTCACCATCTCGATAAGGGGAGGGTTGAGGCTAATGATTTTCTCCCAGCGGGAGAGCCAGATACCCACTCTGTTTGTTAAGCCTCTATGTGCAAAACCTAACCTTCAATATACCCATGTTAAGGTAGCATAGTTGGATCAAATATATGTTAATTATGGATGCAGGAAGATTTGATCCTCCTTATCACTCAAAATGTGATATAGTAGTTATTTTGTTAAGAAAACAACATTCTGTACAATTTGTGACTTTTGGAATGAATTGAAAACATGTAAAGAAATATGGTTAGCGAAATTTTCATGTGACTTTGCTAAGAGATGTTTAGAAAATGGAGCATAATGAGCTGAAATGCACCACAACTTTAACTTTTGTGATTTTTTGGCAGCTTCGATTAGGGTCTAATCATGTTCTTCAAAGAAAAGACATACGTTATTACTAATAATTTTACTCCCACTCCCATTTATGTTTGATTTAAGTTGTTGGTTTCAATTATCTGGTCTAGATATCAATTTCTTTGGACATGTTTATTTCCATTGCAAATTTTGATTATATTTTGAATCAAATAAATGGTAACAAAATTAATTATTTAACGTCAAAAATCTAAGTTCAATAAATTTCGGTATGATCACACCATGCACCTGAACATCATGGGAAATGCCATATTTTAATTCTCGTATGCGAATGGACGAGCCAAACATCAAGTGACAGATGTAAATGTGATTTGGAAGTAGGAGGGAATAAAACCGATAAAAGAGAAATATAGAAAAATTGATAAAAAATAAACACCGCTGTAAGTATGTTTGGTGGTGCTATGCTATGCTCTCTAAGACCCCCTGCATGTGCCCCGTGAGTATTAAAGTCAGTGATTATGAAGATGCATCAAACCTTTAAATTTTATGATTTGTTAAGTGACTACTATGGGTAACTATTGAAGAATCCTTGTGTTAATTAACCATTATAGTTCTAGCGAAATAGAAGAACATATCAAAGAATTTACGCATCTCACGAAGAATATTATTAAACTATTAGTATGTTCTACCATGTATAACAGAGAAGCACTAGCAATGTAGTGAAAGTCATAATACTGTACGACATCCAACAATTCAAAAAGCCAATAAAAGTCGTAGGGGTGATGTTCCACAATCCACAACATTTTATCTGCTATTTCACTGCCTTAGAGACGAGAATAAAAGTCGTAGGGGTGATGTTCGACAATCTCCAACATTTTATGTGCTATTTCACTGTCTTAGAAACGAAGTGGGCGAATTTCAGTGCTGTGTGGAGCTGTTATTGTGTGGAGGATTTTTTTTCAGCAGGTTCAACTTTTAGATCCGGAAACTGTTGCCATAATAATATTAATTGGAGATTTGTTTTTCTCATTTTTTTGCTCTTTATTTAAGGAACTGCAATAGCTATAGTTCTGCTATCAATGGGTAGAGCAATAGCATAATAGATGGAACAACCACTCAAAAAATTACATTTTTTTTTTTTTTTAATTTTAAATGAATTGTTAGGCATTGACAAATATCGAGAATAAAAAGCCCTCTTAAAAATAAGATCTCCAGAAAATTAGAAAATTAGATTTCCAGAAAATTAGAAAATTATTTTTGAAATTACCGAATTAGAAATATTCAACATTTTCCTAAAACTTTGGTTAAAATTACAAAAACACAGAAAAATAATGCACTTTGACAATTAAAACAATGTTATAATCCATAACAAAACAACAAATAATAATGATGAAGAACTATATAATTTTGGTCTGTAATATTGAAATGCAATAAAAACTATGGTAAACAATATATCCCACTCAATCAAATAAGTGAGATACAGTGACTTGCACATTTATAAACGAATAGCTCTCTATATATTGGTTACAGGGAACGATGGTTCAACTCTCACCTCGATCACATTTCTGAAATTCCTTAGCATAACTCTCACCTTGATCACATTTCTGAAATTCCTTAGCATTGAATCCAATAATGCTAGTACAAAATGCGACCAACTTTTTTAACTTCAAATGATACTTGGACAAGGTTAGAGTCCAAATTATTAACGAAGATATTTAACTCAACCCTGTAATAAAATCTGTTTAGTTTTGTGCGTGCTCAGCTACCTGTCTACTTCGCTCCTCTGCCTGTCCGATATGGATGGCCCGATTGTCTTATTGCACATTGCGATCAAGGATGCCCACCACTGACCAGTTTTCCCACCATGTGAAACGCCAACCCAAAGCAATATCATCGACAAGTCATATACTTCTCCATATAAATCTATGGGCATATCATCCATTGCTGCATAACTTAGTGAAGAATATTAAACAAATCTATTGCCGAATTTTACTGATTTTTTTCCACATGCAGAGGGGCCTTTACCATGGCTACTGCTCTCAGATTTTCTTTTGTTCTAGCGTTGATGTTTGTATGGGTAAGCACGACAGCAAACCCTAATGGACCATTACAGCCTGGTTACTATCTGTGGACATGTCCACAGGCGGAAGCCATTATTTCCACTGGAGTTCAAAGAGCCGTAGCTCAGGAGGCACGCATGGCCGCCTCTCTTCTTCGTCTGCATTTTCATGATTGCTTTATTAACGTAAGTAACTCAAACTGTGTGCAGATTCTCATGTGTTATATTTGGACTTGGACTTGATTTTCTTCCAATTTCTTGAAAAGTCATGTTTAATTTTTTCTTTTTGAAGAAACTTCTCTTGGTTCTAGCTTAAGGGTTCAAAGTAAGAGCGTTGATAGCTTTAAAAAAGAAAAAAACATAGACCAAATGATTCGATCTACAGTCAGCTTTCCTTCCTTCCTATATATATCCAACTTTATCTACATCAAATTTCCCAGAGCGTTGTATAGTTGTTTATGTATATTTGTTGAATATAGCTCTTGGTAAACATAAAGTTGGGCTTAGTTTTACATATTTCATGAAAGTGTTTCATATTAATATATGTATATATATCAAAATCTCTCCATTAACATAGAGGTCGAAGATTCCCTGGTTTTCACCCAAAGTTCTCTTCAGCATCACGTTGGGCTAGCTCCTTCATACATGGGTTTTGCTTAATCTTTATATGCAATTAGGTTCATTTCCATCCAATTTTGATACAGCAGATGTTCTTAGTAGCTATTATGATCCAGAGCTTCTTCTTTACATCAAATTCACTTCTTTAGTGTTTATTGGGGATCTTAGGTCTTACTTGAAGAATAGAGGTCCTATTGGTTCTATGTGCCCAATTTGATTTCGTAGTCATGTGCAAGATAACTGTCTATATAAGCTATATTCATAGGGCAAGAAGGAATCCATATAATATTTAGGTTTCTTAGGTTGAAGAAAGAAAAACAACATTGAGGTTTACACTTCCATAGCTTTTAAATTTTATTAGGAGATTTATTTGGGATTACACTGATTAGGTTGGCTTTATTGACAATTATGGAAATTGTTTTTTTTTCAATCCCCGGAAAGGTTTTTTTTCCATCTAAGTTGAGTCAGGTTGGAGCTGGTAAGGAAAATTTATTTGTTTAAATATTAGATACAGCCATAACGATTATATTATGAGTTGTTCTCACCAATATTACCTCTATTACAGATTCCTAAATAGTTCAGAAATAAAAGGAGAATGAGAAAAATTTTAAAGTTGGCTATCTTTTTGTTTATGCTTAGTGTAGGTCAGAGCTAAGTCTAATAGGGTATGGATAATTTATTGGTTTAAATACTGGATATTTTTATCAGGATTGTATTAGGAGATGTTGTGGCCAAGATTATGTTTATTTTAGATTTTTGAATATTTCCAAAATTTATGGGAAATAAGAAAAGTTAAAAAGTTGATTTTGTTCACGTGAATTTATTTCTGAAATATTTTGAAATTATTGATTATGTTGTACAGACTATGTTAAATCTGGAAGCTTTTTGATAATCTTATTTCAAATTGGTTTCCATTTTCAATTTTTTTCATAAAAATTTAAATTCAAAACTGTATAAATAAAAAACTACATGACACGACCCAACTAATCTATGCCATAATCTTGTTTCAAATTGGTTTCCATCCTCAATCTCTTTCATAAAAATTTAAACTCATAACTTAATAAATAAAAAGTTACACCCAAAAAACCAACTAATCTACTCCTCATTAATATAAATATTGATTACTATGCAAAAACATAACTATATAATTTAAAAGACTTAGTAAAATTCTTACCATAAGAATGGCCATATCAGTCACGACTAAGTAAGCCTTAGATCTAGTGTTTGATAGCACATTGAGACAGTACAAATTATCATTATAAAGACATTTAAGTTATAGTTTCTTTCTAGATATAAGCTGATATAAGATAAAATTGGAAAGATATAGAGAAAATTAGCATGGCTCCTGCACGAGGATGACACACAAATAGAGTAGTGGGCCAAAATTTTCAGATAGTGGTCCAAAATTTTCAGATTTTTCTTTTACAAGTTTTCTGTAATATTTCATAAAATTGTAATGGATATCTGACAAAATTGTAATGGATATTTGACGGAGAAATGGAAGTTATGTGCAGGGATGTGATGCTTCAGTGCTGCTGGATGACACACCGACTTTTGTGGGAGAGAAGACAGCAGGTCCCAACAACAATTCTATCCGTGGTTTCGAAGTCATAGATGCCATCAAAGAAGAGCTTGAATCGGCATGCCCTGGAAATGTTTCCTGTGCTGATATACTTGCAGTGGCAGCCCGTGATTCTGTGGTCTTGGTAAACTTTACTTCATAAATTGCCATTTAATTGCATTGGAGATTTATGAATATTATAGATCAGTAACATTGGAGAATTGCTTTTTGGTATGAGCAGACAGGAGGGCCATCATGGGAGGTGCAGTTGGGGAGAAGGGATAGCCTAACAGCAAGCAAGGCAGCCGTAGATAACGGCATGGCGAGCCCTACATCGGATATTTCAGCACTCGTTGAAAATTTTAAGGGTGTAGGCCTCACACAAAAAGATCTGGTCACGCTTTCAGGTATACCCATCTATTTATCTATACAAGTTGTTTTTAGGTGTAATGTGTATGTAACAGCAAAAGGTACCAGAAACTAAGAGCACTGGATTTTTTTTCAAAAATGGGTACTTTTTATGAAAGCCACCAAACTTGTTATGAATAATTTTAAATATTAACCGATTCATATGTTATGCAGGCGCCCATACAATAGGAAATGCACGCTGCTTAACATTCAGCTCTAGGTTCATGGGAGTACAACCAGATGGAACACTTCAAACAGAGTACCTAGCATCTCTCCAACAACTTTGCACACAGGGTTTTGTTATTAATAACGACACTCTAGCTTCATTAGATTTGGGGACCCCGGTAAATTTTGACAACCAGTATTATGCCAATCTACGTTCTGGTGAAGGTTTACTGAAATCGGACCAGGTGCTCTATTCAAATGGAACAGAAACCACAAGGGAGTTGGTCCAATTTTATATGAAAGACCAACAGGAATTTTTTGAACAATTCAAAAAGTCCATGGTCAATATGGGAAATATTAAACCTCTCACTGGGACAAGTGGTGAGATTCGTCGCAATTGTAGGTCCATTAATTCACATTCATCAGCATGAGGTGCCCCTAACAAGTTTTATATATAGACGGTATACAATATATCAGTATACACAATATATAAGTGTGGCCTTAAGCAATTGATTATAATGTGAGAGAAAGAAGTATTGTAATATTTGAAGGACGTTCTTAAGCAGGTCATGAGAGGTTTCCTGGCAGACTGTATTATGATTCTTTTAAAGTTGGATGTAAAGTTGAATATTTTTAAAGTTGGATGTAAAGTTTAATATTTTTAATATTGAATGGCATGTACTTTATTTTGAATATAATTACGTGTTTAGAAATTTAATAAATATATGTTTAAAATAAATCACAGATTGATGTATGAAATAAATGTGATTTTTTATTTTTTATATCATGAAGTATAAAAGTAGCTCTTGGGGACATCTAATGGGCAATGGTGGTCAAAATGGTGTAATGTATTAAGAGGTTTGGAGGTTTAATTTAGTTGATACACTTGTATTTATGGGGGTGTTAGCAGTTTTTAGTTTTTTTTTTTTTTTTTTTTTTTTTAAAGCTTGGCGTGATTTTTTAATTTTTTATTTAATCATAGGTAAATTTACACCACATAGATTGGTTAGGTGGTCTCAACTTGCCCAAGTGTGAAACCAAGTCTATTGGTTACCTATCCACATCGTAAGCCATCCAAAAATAATATAGTTTTAATCTCTCTAACCAAGCTATCTATGTCTCTACTTCACGTCCATACTCTATATTTATATCTATACATATACTTGCATGACTAAAATTAAAAGCTAACCGCATATAAAACAAAAGTAAACATAGGAAAATGACTAGCCCTTCTGCTACTCTAAGGCCGATTTCACAAGTGTCAGGTCCTTGACTGTTGATCCGAGCATCTTAAACAGTTCTAGGATGCATGGAACGTGTCTTTCAATTCTGTCAAGCCTAATGTCTTGCTTATGGAGTTAGAATTGTATTTTATGTAGGCCTTGTCTGTAGCTCGGCATACCTTGGAGTGAAACTGCAATGCCCACCAAGATTTGTTCCATAGTTTTTCTCAACAGGGTTTTCATCGACCAATAAAGGTATATGGTCTCTTTGAACTGTGTAATTCTTCGTCTGGTGTTGCCAGGATCCAGGACTAGGGTCCTCTAGTTTTCCATATCCTCCTTAGTCTCACTATCTTGCTTAATTTCCTCTTCCCTTTCTTCTAATAGCTTCCGAATTCCTTCATCAATGCCCTCACGGTAAGCCTCCACAGCGTCGCTGATAAGGCTTTCTACTGATTTTCTCCCCCTGTGGGGCTATGACATGCTCGGCTCCTTATCCTTCTTGGGGACTTGGCCCCGACTTCCTCATCCATAGTGCCTTGCAAACTGAGCCATATCAAAAATTCTGAAGACCTGTTCACAGCAACAATTTGTTAATCGAAAAGAGTTTAATATAATATGGCTTTGGTTCCTTCCCTGAATTGCATTGTCGGTGAGGTCAGCCTCACTGTGCTCCTCTCCTATCCTTTCATTGTCAGAGAAAAAGTGAGAATGGGCGGAGAACTAGTCCCCAGAGGGGGCCTACCTCCTGCAACCCTCTATCATGCTACACCTCCATACCGAGTACCTCACAGTCACAGTCAGGTAGGCATCCCGTTGTCAAGGCCAAGCAAGTAAGCCCAACCTCAGGCCAATGGATTGCCAAGCAGTAATTGTAAACCATTTCCCTTCAAGAGATGAGATTTTAGCAAAACCATTGTCTTTTTCATACCCAACTTTCCACTCTAAGTCCCTAGCATTTCGATATCCACAATAGAGTTCCACAGTGGCTCAGCAAGTGCATTGGTTGCAGTAGTATGGCCTTACTCCTAAAGTGCATTGGTTGCAGTAGTATGGCCTTACTCCTATACATGATCTTGACTGCTCCCCCTTCCCCCAACTTTTGTCTCATTGCCACAACCCACATGCCTCCTGCAACCAACCCCACACCAACTACAGGTTGCAGTACTCGGGTTCTCCATACCAAACAACACAGGGTCAACACAACAGAGGCCGGAGGCGATATCCAACAAGCGCAAGACATAGACATTGAACCAAGCAATTGCAACCAATTGCCTACCCCATTGCCACTAGCAATTCTCAACCCTCCAATTGGCATTCCTACTTTTCCCCCTTTTCCACCAGTAGAAACCCAAACAGGTCGTCATTGCAATGGAGGAGAAAAGCCGAAAAAGATACCCGTATACAATTGCAGGTCATCCCCAAGATTGATGCCGAGGATCCTGTCACCCTCCCTTTCCCCTGCACCAAAACCTTCGTCTGCAAGCCAATACTCTAACTTCACCCACTTGTCTTCCGTGATCTCATATACATCCTACCTTGCCACCTTTTCCACCACCCTTGCATGCACTATTGCTAAGGGCCACCACACCCATCGCCTTGAGCGTGTGGAAGGCGGAAATACATATATCAAAAATACTTGTTATTACTTTCCCCAAACTATCCCAACCACTCACTCACACCTCAATCGAGGTGAAGTGTCCGCCAATATTTATGACCCATATCATACTAGTATAAAACAAGTTACCAATTTTTCTAAAAAGAAAATTAATCATACAACACAAAGTGAAATAAATGTGAAGTTATATATTTTATATCACAAAACATAAAATCAAATTAGTTGAAGACTAACAATTTAATAAGTTTCAGTTGTAATTACTGCGTTTCATAGAGCGGAATTTTGTACTGTTTAGGAATTTAAATATTTTAAATTACTAATTCATTACCTTTAACGTTAAGTAAACCGAGGCCACTGTGGAGAGGGCCTGCAGCGCGTCTGGACTCATAACAACCACAAGGAGAAGGCAAGGTGGGTTGAATTTTTGAGGCACCCAACGGCTATTCAAAAATTAGAATCAGTATCAAAATTAAATTTTACTTTAGAAGTTGCCTGAGGAGCGAGCAGATTTATTCTCAGAGCCCAAACCCGTTGGAATTTGGCTTTATTTTTTCTAAACTATCTGATGGCAAGTAAATTTATTCTAGGTGGGAATTTGGTTTTATGTTTTCAAAAAGATTTGATGGTAAGAATGTTTGAATGTTGTTTTAATGGTGAAAATGGATTCAATCTCCTCAAAAATTAGCCAAACACTTAAAATTTTGAAATTTCCAAAAAAATCCGCCATATTTTATCAAAATCTTACTAAAATTTCCATTATTTTTTAAACAAATTTACAACATCTTTAGATTACTATGTAGTAGTCAACATATATATATTTTTCAATGATGGTTAGGCAGATGAACTAATAATTCCAGCCATCAAAAGTTAATGTTGAAAGCGAAGGAAAAGTTAATTTATAAAAAATCTAATAATTCCAGCCATCAAAAGTTAATGTTGAAAGCGAAGGAAAAGTTAATTTATAAAAAATCTGGCGACTTAACCGATATATATATATATATTTCATTTAATATATATAGTGGTTAGGCAGATGAACTAATGATTCCACCTATCAAAATCGATGTTGAAAAAGTTAATTTATAAAAAATCTTGCGACTTAACCGACATGATGTCTAAGTAAATTTGTACCCAGACTCCATCTTCCTTGGTCTACGACGCACACATTATATCCATGTTCCTTCATAGCAGTTAGAGTTTGTCTTTTAGCTGCTGCTCCATCTGCAAATGGGAGATTTTACAGGATCAGTTTTTTGTGATGCTGAAACATCATCAATGCAGTGGGTAGCCAACAGGATAATGTTGTGAGACTAGTTCAAACAGAACTTTCCATTTGCATTCAAAGCAGTCATGTCCGTAGCTTTAGAAAGACACGCATCACCATTTTCATTCAAAGCAGTCATGTCCGTAGCTTTAGTTTGATTATTCTATGTTTTTTTTTTTTTTTTAAATAGGAATTTGTGAAATTAATAATTATCAAATTAATTTTTTTAAATATTTAAAATTTCATTTAAAAAATACCAAAAAAACATATCACAATTTTATTTGAAGTTATTAAAATTTAGAGTAGTTAAACTGAGTTTAAAAGTTTTTTCTCTTCCTTAAGTTATTATAAGTTTCAATTTAATTAAGCTCATAAAATTTAGATTTATGAAGATATTGTAGCTGATCATGTTATTGGTTGAGATTTGAACTTGGGTGGTGGAACGGGTTAAAAATAATAGTTGTTATCTTTCTCATTTTTTCTACCCAAATTCAAATCCCAAGTAGTGACATAATGAACTATAATACCTTGATAAAAAAAAATTGTTAACTTTGTGTATATAAATATTATTATATACAACATTTAGATTAACAAAAGAGTGACTGGGAGTAAAGCATATTGCATTTGAAAGAGTCTTAAATTTCTCTGAACAAAGAAATAGGCCTCAAACATATTGCATTTTAAAGAGTACAAAAAAGTAAATATAAAGCACATTGTATTTGAAAGTGTTCTATATTCTATATAATCCATTGAAGATAACTAACACAGCCACATTAGTAAATGTAGTTGATATACACGGAAGACGTATAATTACGATTATTATTATTAATTAATATTACTATTATTATTAATTAATATTAATATTTTTATTGTTAACTAAATTTAATAACATTATTAATTAATAAATACTAATATTATTTATTTCATCCATTATTATTTATGTCATTAAATAAATAAATAATTCATAATTAATTACTAAATAATAAAAGTCAAGTCCCATTAGCACCACTCTCTGACGATGGGTCTCGTTAGCAAGGCGACCTATGATCAAACCTCACAAGGGGTGGTTAGGCCCTGTGTTAGCGAGAGGAGACATGCTAAAAAATCCAGTCAGCTAAAGGGTTGGTGTGGCCTAGGCCAAATGCGATACCCGAGTGACTTTGATGGCTTAGATACCCCTCGGTCTCTTCAAGCCATAGGTCAAGCCTGGAGGATCACAGACAACTTGACAAACAAAATTAAAATTAATAAATAACTAATTATTATTATTATTTTATTAATATATATAAGGTGTATTCTAATTTATAGATGAAATAACTTTTTCATAGCCTTTTTTCTGGTTAATTGTAACTAAAACCCGATAGATATTTTTAAAAACTCGAGTTTAAGTTGTTTAATTTGTACATTTTGAGTGCCCCATCGGGGTTTTTAGGGTGCTGAATCCATTAATGCATTCAAAAGTTCATTTTAAGCAACAAAAAATCACATTCTTTTATGAAATTATTTTACCAAATTCTGGTGAAAAATACTATTTCATCTATGACTTAGACTATGCCTATATCTATTGTTAATATTGTTAATTAAATATTAATATAAATATTGTTAATTAAATATTATAAACACTAAAATAATATAAATATTATAAACTCCAAAACAAACATGGTTGACCATGGTTGAAACAATCCTTGGACCAATGTTGACCATGCTTAACAATGGCTGATTTTCATATCAACACAATGTTTGTGACAATGTGACGTTCGACCATGGATGACCATATTTGATTTTATAAAAAATGGTTGACCAGGGTTGACCAAGGTTGACCATGAATGACCATGGTTGGGCATGGTTGACGATGATTATCATATTGAGACAGTCTTTGTCATAATGCGACATTGGACCATGATTGAGACAATGATTGATTTTCATATTGAGACAATCTTTGTCAAAATGTGACATTGGACCATGGTTGACCATGATTGATTTTTTGAAACATGGTTGACCATGATTGAATAATATTAAATCCAATGGACTACTATTATAAACCCAAGGTTTATAAACTCTAAGATAGATACTATAAACATTAAAATAAACATGGTTGACCATGGGTGGTTTTCATATTGAGACAATCCTTGTCACAATGTGACATTGGACAATGATTGACCATGCTTGACCATGATTGTTTTTCAAATCAATAGAATATTTATCAAAATGCAACATTGGACCATGGTTGATTCACATATTCAGAAAATATTTGTCACAATACGATGTTGGGCCATGGTTTCCCATGATTGAATTTATAAAACATGGTTGACCATGATCAATATTATAAACCCAACGGAATAAAATACTGTAGGGATTAATACTAAGAACCCAAGGGATAATAAACCTAAGGGAATAATATTAAACCCTATGAATATGAACCCTTAGATTAATAAATCCAAGGGATTGATATTATATACCCAAGCGAATAATAAACCCAACGGATAAAAATTATAACCACAAGGTATATAAACCCTAAGATAAATAATATAAACCCTAAAATAAACATGGTTGACCATGGTTTATTTCCATATTGAAACAATCCTTGTCACAATGCAACATTGGACCATGCTTGACCATGATTTATTCTCATATTGAGACAATCTTTGTCACAATGAGATGTTCGACCATGGTTGATCATGGTTGATTTTCATATTGAGACAATCATTATCACGATGAAACATTTGACCATGGTTGACCATGGTTGGTTATGATTGGCCATGGTTTTCCATGATTGATATTATAAACCAAGGGAATAATAAACCTAAGGGATTGATATTATAAACCTAAGGGAATAATAAACCCAAGGGATTAATATTAAAACCCCAAGGGATTATGAACCCAAGAGAGTAATATTAAACCCAAGGGACTAACATTATAAACCCAAGGTATATAAACCCTACGATAAATATTTTAAACACTAAAATAAACATGGTTGACCATGGTTGATTTTCATATTGAGACAATCCTTGTCATAATGTGGCATTGGATCATGGTTGACTATGCTTAACCATGGTTGATTTTCATATCAAGACAATCTTTGTCACAATTTGACGTTCAACTATGGTTGACCATGATTGATCGTGGATGACCATGTTTGATTTTTTTAAATATGGTTGAACATGCTTGACCAACGTTGACCATGATTGACCATGGTTGATCATGATTGACCATGATTATCATATTGAGACATTCTTTGTCATAATGCGATGTTGGACCATGGTTAAGACAATGATTGATTTTCATAATGATACAATCTTTGTCACAATGCGACGGTGGACCATGGATGACCATGATTAACCATGGTTGACCACGAATGATTTTATAAAATATCGTTGACCATGTTTGACAATGATTAAATTTATAAAACATGGTTGACCATGGTTGTTGACCATGATCAATACTATAAACCCAAGAGAATAATAAACCTTAGGGATTAATACTAAAAACCCAAGGGATTATAAACCTAAGTGAATAATATTAAATCCTAGGAATATGATCCCTTAGATTAATAAACCCAAGGGATTGATATTAAAAACCTAAGGGAATAATACACCCAAAGGATACAAATTATAAACCCAAGGTATATAAACCATAAGATAAATATTGTAAACCCTAAAATAAATATGGTTGACCATGCTTGATTTCCATATTGAGACAATCCTTGTCACAATGCAACTTTGGACCATGGTTGACCATGCATGACCATGATTGATTTTCATATTGAGACAATATTTGTCACCATGTGACATTGGACCACGATTGACCATGATTGATTTTCATATTGAGACAACCATTTTCATAATGCGACATTCAACCATGGTTGACCATTGTTGACCATGGTTGGCTATGAATAACCATGGTTGACCATGATTAATATTATAATCCCAAGGGAATATTAAACCCAAGGGATTAATATTATAAACCCAAGGGATTAATACTAAAACCTCAAGGGATTATCAACCCAAGGGAATAATATTAAACCCAAGGTTTAATGTAAACACTAAAGTAAACATGGTTGACCATTCTTAACCATCTTCGATTTTCATATCAAGACAATCTTTGTCACAATGAGACATTCAACCATGGTTGACCATGTTTGATTTTATAAAACATAGTTGAATATGGTTGACCAAGGTTGAACATGGTTGACTATAGTTGGCTATGAGTGTTAACAGCTAATAACACCAAAAATTTTGTATACAGTCACCTCTCCTTCCTTTCTGAATATTAAGTGTTAACCAAAAACTAACTCAACAAAATTATTCTTGAAATGCTCTCTCATATACATATACATCAATTTTTCCATAACAATGTATAGTTGTTGATATATATTTCTTAAATAGAGTTCTCTCCAAAACATATATTAATATATATTTCTATTTCAGATTCTCTCCATTAACATCTAGGTTGTCGATTCCCTCGTTTTCACCCAAAGTTCTCTGTAGCATCATGTTTGGCTAGCTCCTTCCTATGGGTTTTGCTTAATCTTCATATGCAATTAGCTTCATTGTCATCCATTTGGATCTTAGGTCTTATTTGAATAATAGGTCCTATAGGTTATATATGCCAAGTTTGATTTCCTAGTAATGTAAAAGATAAATTTCTTATATATGATATATTTAGAGAGGATGAAGGAATCCATATAATGTTTATGTTTTTTAGGTTAGAGAAAGAAAAGCAACAATGATATTTACACATCAAGAGCTTTTAAATTTTGTTGGGAGATTTATTTGCGGTTACACTAGATATATGTTGGTTTTATTCATTATTATGGACTTTCTTTTTTCAATCTAGACTAATTCTAGGTTAGAATTAATTCTAATATAGCACGGAAAAATAAATTGTCTAAATGTAGAATATTTATATTAGGATTGTAATCTAAAATGTTGTCATCTTGAGATTATGTTGATTGTGGAACCAAAAATATTTAGGATACTAAAGGGCATAGGTTGACTTTGCTCATGCCTAATTGATTTATGGAATATTCTTGAATGTGCAATAGGCATAAGGATGGTCTTGTTGTACAAACTAGGTCAAAAATGGTCAAACTTAGAAGTTCCTTAGTTTTTATCCCTGGAGTTAGCTTTCGCCCTCAATCCCTCTTATGAATATTTAAAATTGAAAACAAACCATAAACTAGGCCCCACACAAACTGTATGATCTATGACTCATGGATATAAGTACAAAAGACAATGATATAATTTATCAAATTCAATAAATTGTTACAATAAAAATAACAGAAAATTTCTCCGCTAATGGATGAAAACTATTTGTACATGGCATGTCAATCATAGCTAAATAAACCTAAATCTAATGTGTTATGACACATTGAGACGTGCAAATATTATCATTATACTTAAGATTTAAGTAATATTTCATTAAATTGAAATGGATATTTGACCAAGAAATGGAAGTTATGTGTAGGGATGTGATAGCTTAGTGATTCTAGATGACACACATACTTCTGAGGAAGAGAGGACAACTCCCAACCTCAATTAAATCTGTGTGTTCTAAGTCATAGATGGCATCAAAGAAGAGTTTGAATCTGCATGCCTTAGAAATGTTTCCTACGTTGATATACTTGCAGTGGTAGCCCGTGATTCTGTGGTGTTGGTAAAATTTTATTGCCTTATTGCTGAAAATGTTATATTTCATAAGCTTGCATTCATAAGATTGGAGATATATTAAGATTATAGATCAGTAACATTGAAGAGTTGTTTTTTGGTATGAGCAGACAGGAGGGCCATCATGGGAGGTGTTATTGGGGAGGAAGGATAGCCTAACTATAAGCAAAGTAGCCGCAAATGAAAACATCCCGACCCCGATATCAGATATTTCGACACTAGTTCAAAAGTTTAAGAATGTGGGGCTCACACTAAAATATTTGGTCATGCTCTTAGGTAGATCCATTTATCTATATAAGATCCATCGGGGAACTGTATCTATAAATGATAGAGACAAATAAAATAACCCTCACCAATCTTGTTATTTTTTTCTTCATGGTAATTGGTGAATAGGAGATGTTTAGGGTAATTATTATAATTGCTATCATTATTTACTTTAATATCAAGATTAGGATTTTCAATTTGTTCAAATTTTTGTGAGACATGCTAATATCTATCAACTTATTCAAATTTTTGCTACACCACTAGAATAGAATCAGGGTGGAAGGGGAATTAAACCCACTATCTACCACTATGCTTAGTCAAACCCATAGATGAAATGAACCTTTTCCGAATAAGTCTTTCTAATCAGTTTTGTTCAAAATAGGTAGATATTTTAAAAGATAATAAGTTTAAGTTGTTTAATCTACAAAAATTGCATCAGTGTGCTGGGTGCTAAATCCATTTATGCATTCAAAAAAGTGCATTTTAAACAATAAAAAATAACAATCTTACTAAAAACTATATTACTAGATTCCCAAAACCACTCTAGCTATTATACCATCCTATTTATCTTACAATACGAAATTATGTTCATTTGTTTTAAAGTGTATCAATTGTTAATATGTTTTTTTATATTAACACTCAACCATAAATTCAATCTCTATACCTGCGTTATCTATATCAAAACATTTATTGTTATTCCTATAATCCGTATGCCACAATAAAAGGGACTAGAAACTGAGAACACTGATAAATTTTTTAAAAATGGGTGTTTTTAATAAACCCACCAAAAAACTTGTTATGAAATTTTAAATATTAACTGATTGATATTTTTGTTGGAAAATTAATCCCAACCACCGCGTTAAATACACTGACAACAACCATACTGGCCAAGTAGATTTTTGCAGGTTGCAGATTTTGTTTGCAAGCTGAAGGACAAAAGTTATGAGTAGGAGTACAAGTTCTCCATTTCGTAACACACATCAAATAATTAAATTCAAATGAGTATTTAATACAGCGTTGGTGAAGTTATGGTCAAACATTTACTCTACAACTCTTACTTGCAGTCCACAACCTACGTAAGTTTAGAAAAAGCTTTTATGTACAATCGCCCATCTTGTGTCTTATTGTTTTGTTCAGTCATGCATTAATGTGTCAAAAATGTATGTTTTGAAAAAAATGAATGTAATTTTTTTTTGGATTATTGAGGGTGTATGTATTAGAGGTGAAGAGGAGAAAATCGTGGATCAATTTGTGGTGGGCACATAAAAAGATCTTAGTTACAGGTTTTACAGAGAGTTACTCTGCAACCTTTGGTGAAACGTAAATCACAGTAGGGATGTTGTTTTACTTGGAGCTGCAACCTCCATTTATCACGCGAATGTATGTTCATATGCTTTGATATCATAATCTAAAGTATGGTTGGTTGCGATATGACTTTAAACTTTCACGTCTAGTTTTACCGCAACCACTCTGTTTTACTCTGTTCTATCGTGAGTCATTTTTTTGTGTTTTTAAGCTTTTGTTCAATTGCGATTTGATCGCCGCGACTGAAGATTTGACCTCCACAACTGATTTGTTGAGGGAAACTCCTACCCTCTACCCCCACTAATTTATTTCACGTGGTATCAAATGCAAGTTGAACTCTGTTAGTTTAAAAACAAGTGTTTTTACTGGGATTTAAACACTGTTTTGAAGGAAGATTTTTTGGAGCGTATTTACCAGCAGGGAGAAAGTGTTTTGTACAGTTAGAAATGGTAGCATCAAGAACAAGCTTGAATAATCCTCATATACCTTAGTTTAATGGAAAAAATTATGACTATTGGGATATAACAATGAAGGCCTTCTTTTCTTCTCAAGACATTTGGGATTTGATGGAGAATGGGTTCTAAGAACCAGCAGATGCAACAACATATAATGCTTTGACACAAGTAGAAAAGGACTTGTTGAGGGATAACAGGAAGAAGGAATTGAAAGTCCTATTTTACATCTTTCAAGCAGTTCATGAAAGTATTTTCCTAAGTATTGCAGCAGCAACAAATTCCAAGAAAGCATGGGATACCCTCCAGACAGCCTACCAAGGCATGCCAAAAGTGAAGACAAAAAAACTACAAATGATGAGAAAATACTCTAAGAAAATTTGTATGAAGGAGTTTGAGAATGTAGACTCATATTTTAGACATGTAATCGGATTGGTTACTCAAATTAGGTCTCATGGTGAGACATTTGAGGAAAGGAGAATAGTTGAGAAAAATTTGAGAAGCCTGCGAGCAAGATTTGATGCCATTGTTGTGACCATAGAAGAGACAAAGGATCTCTCACAGTTTTCAGTGGATGAGATTCATGCATCATTGATTTCTCATGAACATAGACTGAATAGAGAAACAAATTCCTCATTAGAGCATGCCTTCAAGACACAAGTTTCATTTGGTCAAGGTAGACGGATAGGAAGATCAAATGCTAGAGGAAGAGGAAGAAACCCACACAAAGGTGGAAGAGGTAGCCCTTCAAGCTCAAGTGGAAGGGGAAGAAATCAAAATACAAGTCAAGGCCCAAGCCAAAATCAACCATAAGGTTAGAGGTATGATGTTATGCAACCAAATCACAAAATAGAAGAAAATATAGATCAACGGCTTCAAAATTAGCCTCTTTGAGGGGGAAACCTCCTTTACATTACAACATGAATAATTCTTGGATGATTCAAATGACAAGACCTCCTTTCTATATCTAGGAGTCTAAGGGGTCACAATATAATCAAAGATGACATAACAATAATAATGTGAGCGCACAACAATAATAATAGTGGGCTTCTATAGGGCATAATAATAACAATATGGGGACAACATGGGCACAACAATAACAATAAGGGCTATAATGACAATAATAATGGGGGAATACACTAGTATTATAGGGACCTAACATTCCCCTCTCCTTAAAAAGAAGGTGTTGTCTTGAACACTTGAGTAGTTCTGGATGCTTTTGTATAAAATTCTCATCCTCCCATGTGGAATCTTTAGTGGTCAAGTTCTTACACTTGATGAGATACTTTGAAATTGATCGATTTCGTAACTATTGAGTTCTTGTTTCTGTGAGTGTTTCAGGTTCCAATATGATTTTTCCTTCCTCGTCAAGTTCTGGAAATATTGTTTGAAATGGGATCTTGTCACCTATAACCTTCCTTAAGCATGAAACATGGAAAATTGGGTGCGCTGGGGAAGATACAGGAAGCTCCAATTTGTATGCCATACTACCAATCTTTTGCAACACCTTATATGGACCATAATACTTTCGTGATAATTTATTATCCTTCTTAGCTTGCTTGAGGGACATTTGTTTGTATGGTTGTAGTCACAGAAATACCCAGTCACCTATATCAAAACTTCTTTTGTTGCGATGTTGATCTACTTGTTGTTTTATTCTATTTTGTGCCAAAGTGAGGTTATCCTTTAAGAGTTGAAGAAATTTTTGTTGATGCTGGATGTGATCTTCCACTACTTGGGCCTTAGAATTTTCTCTTAAAGATAGTTTGATGGATGGTGGATGATATCCATAAAGTTCCATAAATGGGGGCATTTTTTCTGTAGTATGGAAGGAAGTGTTATACCACCATTCAGCTAGATGCAACCACTTAACCCATTGTGCATGTTTATCAGATACAATGAAACGAATATATCCTTCGAAATGTTTGTTCACTATCTCAAATTTTCCATCAGATTGAGGATGATAAGATGAGACATGACCTAACTGAGTACCCAGAGAAGAAAATAAACCTGTCCAAAAGTTTCCATTGAAAATGGGATCTTTGTCACTTACAATAATCTTTGGTTTTCCATGTAACTTTTGTACTATTTCCATAAATGCAGTAGTAGCTATACTGGATTTAAATGGATGAGATAATGCACAAAAGTGTGCATACTTGGTAAGTCTATTAACTACCACCATGATGACACTCTTTCCTTCGGACTTCGGTAAACCTGTGATAAAATCCATTGAAACCTCTTCCCAACATTAACTTGGAATGGATAAAGGTTGTAACAAACCTAGGTGTTAATTGTCTCAACTTTATTTTTTGGAAAACCAAACATTCCACCAGAAACTTTTGAATATCAGATTAAAGGCCATCCCAAAAAATTCCTTCTTAACCATCTGGTATGTTTTTAAAAACCCTGAGTTCCCTCCTAACAGAGAGGTGTGCAATTCTAGAAGAATCTGTTTTTTTGAGTTGGGAATTCTTACAGAGGTATAAGCGATATTTGTACAATAACGAATCATTTTTCCAGCTAAATGTGTCAGATGAACTGGGATCTTGCTACATCGTTTGAATTAGTGCCCACACTTCTTCGTCATTTTTCCATTCATCCCTTGCTTCATTTATCCAATCTGGTTGGATAATAGAAATGACACAAAACAATGCTTCCACATCCTCATGCTTTCTTGAGAGTGTATCTCCAACAACATTTTTTTTCCCTTTTTTGTAGATGATTTCAAAGTCATAACCCAACATCTTAGTGACCCATTTTTACTGCTCTTCTGAAGTTAATCTTTGTTCTAAAAAGTATGTAAGACTATCATGATCCGTTTTTACCTTGAAGTGTCTTCCCATTAGGTAACGTCACCATTTTTGAAGTGCATGTAGTATTGGCAACATTTCCTTCTCATAAATAGCTTTGTGTAAATACTTTCCTTTGATTGGATGACTTTAAAAAGAAATGGGTCTTCCTTCTTGCATTAAAACAACACCAATTCCATTTCTTGAGGCATCACATTCCACAATAAAGGCTTTTGTGAAGTCTGGTGTAGATAATACCGGTGCTTGGCACATTGCCTCTTTAAGATGTTCAAAGGCCTTCGTTGCTTATGGAGTCCAAGAAAATGCATCTTTATTCAGTAATGTTGTTAGAGGTGTTGTTATTCTCCCATAATTCTTAACAAACCTGCGATAATAATCTGACAACACGCAAAATCCTCATAGATGCTTTATGCATGTGGGAATTTTCCATTCCTTAATGGCTTTAATTTAGCTAAGTTCTACCTTAACACCTTCATGAGATACAATATGAGCCAGATATTCTACCTCCTGAACTCCAAAGAAACATTTGTAATTTTTTGCATATAATTGTTTCTCCTCCAATAGTTTTAGCATCCTATCAACATGTTGAACATGATCCTTCCAAGACTTGTGGTAGATTAGTCTATCATCAAAAAATACTAACACAATTTTTCTAAGGCAGGGTTTGAAAATGGAATTCATCAAACCTTGAAATGTAGAAGGTGCATTGGTAAGGCCAAAAGTCACCTCTAAGAATTCATAATGACCCTCATGAGTTCTAAATGTTGTTTTCAGAATGTCTTCAGTCTTCATTCGAATTTGGTGATATCCTGAACGAGGATCCAACTTGGTGAAGTAAATTGCTCCATGTAATTTATCCAATAATTCATCAGTGAGAGGAATGGGAAATTTATCTTTAATAGTGAGCTTGTTTAGCTCCCTATAATATGGACACATGTGCCATGATCCATCCTTCTTTTGCACCAATACTACTGGAGTATAGGAAGAACTTTGACTAGGTTAAATTATACCAACCTCTAACATTTCTGCAACCATACGTTCAATTTCACTCTTTTTGGCATAGGGATATTTGTAAGGCCTGATATTTGGAGGAACACTTCCTGAAATAAAATGAATAGCATGGTCATGATCATGAATAGGTGGGAGGATTTTGGGAGTCTCAAATAGCTTGGAATGATTATCTAAGACCTTTTGGAGATTTGGATAAATAGATGATTTCAATGTGGGAACCTCTAGTGAACATAATTGTTCAGTTACGCCCTATTGTTATTTCTTTAGAAGCTTTGTCATGTTGTTGGAGATGATTATCTTTCCTGGTTTCCATGCGATACCCCTTAATTCCACTTCCTTTCCTTCCCAATTTTTTTTTTCAAGAAAAGTTTTTGAAAATTAAAAGTTATTGTACCCAAAGATTATAGCAATTGGAATCCTAGTACAACATCAATACCACCCACTCGAATGGAAATCATTGGGCTATTCAATACATATTCTTCTATGGATAGCTTGATATTATGGCACTTTCCAGAGCAATTTATGGTTCCTCCATTTGCAACCATCACTTGACACTCTGGTGCTAGATATAGGAAGCAATTCAATTCCTTGGCTATCTTACAATGAATAAAATTATGGGTACTACCCAAATCAATCAACACTATTACCTTTTTCTTCTTGATATGTCCTATCTTGAGAGCTTGAGGAGTAGTAATTCCCACCATTGCATTACAAGATATGGTAAGATTCATTTCTTCTTTCTCTAGGGTTGGTTCCTAGTGTATATCCTCTTCTTTTGATGTTTATTGTTCCTTTTCTTCCTCCTCTTCACAATCTATGTAAAATAATTTCCTCTCAGCACACTTATGACCTTTAGTGTATTTTCTATAACAACTATAACAAAGCCCTTTTTCTCTTTTTTCTTCTAATTGTTGTGGTGTCAACCTTGTAGGTTGTGGAAGGCTAGGGGAATCAAAACTTCATTATTTATAGTTGTGAGTGGTAGGCTTCTTTGTGGCCATCATTTTTCTTTCAATTTTTCTTGCCAACTTGAATGCCTTTTCCAATGAATCAGGTTCCCAAAGTTGCACCTCATGTTGGATGTTATCCTTTAAATTCCATATGAACACATAGATCATATGCTCCTCTAGAATATCATTTACCCTTATATTCAACTTTTGGAAGCCCTCATTATGCTCCATCATTGAGCCCTTTTGTTTTAGATTCATCAATTGACTTAAGAAGGTGTTACTCTTTGCATCCTCATAATGTGCTATCATTTCCTCCATAAAAATTGACCAAGTGACATTTTTTTTACGAGAGCAAAGCTATTGATACCATACAAACTGATTGGGTTCCAAATATAAAGTTGCAAGGTATACCTTTTGTGTGTTTTTCACATTATGAAGATCAAAACATTGCTCCATCTGTAGTATCCATGTTACGGGATCCTTGCCATCAAACTTTCTCTTATCAATATTTCGAACGTGGTGGGTCTTCAACCCAATGTTAGAGTCTATGAAATCATGATTAACATTTCTTTTGTTCTCATCGTGAGTTTCCTCTACTACCCTTTTGGCATTAAGAAGAATTTCTTGTAGCAACCTTGTCAAATCTATCTTCAAATCTTCCATGTTGCCTTTAAGCTTTGCTTCCATGCGTTCCATCTTAGGTTCCATGCCATCTATCTTAGCATCCATGCCATCCTTCTTAGTCCCATTCCATTCTTTAAACCATCCATTTTAGCTTTATTTACTTTTTGTGAGAGCGAAACATATTGCACTTGGTCTTGTAATTTTGATATATCATGTTGCATTTGTTCCTCTTCTTCATGTGTCATAGTAGAGATTTCAGGTTGCTTACTAGGTGTTTCCATTTTATTTATTTGGGTCATCAATTAATGATAATTATGATTCATAATGCCCTTTGAATCACTTCAAACTACTTTCTGAAACAAAAATTATGCAAATTTTAAAAAACTACACACCTTTTTTTTTTTTGCTTTGTGGGATCTCAATATTGAATTTGATGTATCTATGTAATTACGTATTTCCATGGTCTGACATTTCGTCTTGTGGTATCCATCTCAGTCATATTCTAACCCCACAAGTTTGATCACAATTGGATTCTCCAAGAAAGCGTTATGCCTAATCTCCCACGATGAATTGATTATAGACTTGTTTAGTAGAGTGCACTTGTACGAAGTACCATGTTTCAGTGTTTCAACATTTAGCCCTAAAAATGATACCAAAAACATTACAGTCTGTCCTATTTCTATCACGCTTTAAGAAATTCAAATATGATGCTCAGAGAGAAAGCTATGACAATTTTCCCAAGGCCACCTGTTTCATATGGAATTCTGAAGCCTACAAGCACCCTAACATCCTCGGCTTGTATCTCCAAACATATAGCGAGAAAATGTCTGAAATTTGGTCGTGAAGTTAATCAAGATTTAGAATCGAATGTGTTTTTGTTTCATCTTTTGAATCTTTGTAGAAAGACTGTTATAGTGAAAATTCAACGATGACATTTTTGAAGCAGCGAAACCCTATAATCCAAAGCTCTGATACCAAATGTTATACAACCAACTCACAAAATAGAAGAAAAGATAGATCAAAGACTTAAAAATTAGACTCTTCGGGGGGGGAAACCTCCTTTAAATTATAGAAATGAATAATTTTTTGAAGATTCAAATGACAAAACCTCCTTTCTATACATAGGAGTCTAAAGGGTCACAATATAATCAGAGTCAACATAACAATAATAATGTGAGGGCACAACAATAAAAATAGTGGGCTTCTATGGGGCACAATAATATAAATGTGGGGACAACATGGGCACAAAAATAACAATAAGGGCTACAATGACAATAATAATTGGGGAATACACTAGTATTATAGGGACCTAACATATTATAAATCTCAATGTCAATGTCATTATTGTAAGAATTATGGTCATTATGCAAATGAATGTAGAAAGAAGCAATATGACATAAGTAACAAACCAAGTGAAAATTTCACAAAGGAAAATCAAAACCAAGATAGCATGTTTTTAGCTTGTAATGTAGCACAAGAAAAAAAAGTGATGTATGGTTTCTAGATTTAGGGTGCAACAACCACATGACAGGGAACATAGAAATGTTTTCCAATTTAGATGAAAGTGTGAAATCTGAAGTGACATTAGGGACTGATAGCAAAGTCTTTGTCATGGGAAAAGGAAGAGTCAATATTCTAACAAATAAGGGGGATAAGAAGTATATTTCTGATGTTTATTTTTTCCCTGGTTTAAAGCATAACCTCATAAGCATTGGACAACTCATGCAAAAGGGCTACAATGTCTTTTTCAAAAATGATGAGTGCACAATTTTGGATAAGTCTCCAAGAAAACAACTGATTGCAAAAGTTTAGATGACAAATAATAGAATGTTTCCCCTAAAGATAAAATCAAATTTGAATGAAGAAGGTGCTCAAGCACAACTGTCAATGAATTCACAAGAGGATGGAAGAAATGACGCAGTTGTCATAGAAGTAAACTTTCAAGCAGAAGTCAGAGATGAAAATTGGTTATGGAATTTGAGATTTGGTCATCTCATCTTTGGAGTTTGAATTTGCTGCATAGGAAAGGCATGGTGAAGGAGTTGCGACTCATAGAAAAACCGGACAACCTATGTGAAGGATGCATCTTGGGAAAACAACATAGAGAAACATTTCCAGCATGAAAGTCAATAAGGGAAACGGTGATCCACACTTAAACAGGAATGCAACAAATTACAGATATAATAATAAATACGGTGATGCAATAGAAAAAACATTTCATTTCATTTCATTAACAGAAAAATATTGAACTATGCTTGCAAACAGAAAGGAAATAAGATATCTTGGGCAATGGTAGCTTATCTTTGAGAAGAGATGTGGCGATTACATGCCTTTGAACTGAGTTACAATGAGGCTCAATGGCCTTTTTATTATTGAACAATAAGAGAAAACCCTAAACAACCAAAACCCTAACCCGAGGAGATGTAACACTAAGAGTTTTGGGCCCCGTTGGGGTTAGTTTGGCAACCAACTTCTTGGGGTCATAACTTGGTCATATTATCTCCATTTGATGCGTATGAAACCTTGTTGGAAATATCTCTCTGAGGAATACAACTTCTGGTGCAATTTGCATAAAAAATTTCGAATAAATTTTGCAATTTTTGCAAAAAAACATCATTTAGGGCCTCAAAATGGCTTCGGAAGTTCATGACCTGAAAAACTACCAAAAATAGTAAACTATGCTACAATTAAGGAAACATATGAAATTGACTTGGGGGTCTAGGTGGAATAAGCGGGTGGCCACCAATATCCACCTGGATCATTCCTCCCACCTTAGGAAGAAATGGTCCCCATTACTTGCAAAGCTTCCATGAGGTGAAGAAATTTCCGTTGAACCTGGTCCTTGGTGAACCACTTGCCCTGGTGAAGGATTTGACTTGATTTGACAACTCGATATAGATGTATCCTCTATTGTCGAGTGTTCTTGATATGTGTGTCCATGATTTGATCAGTTGTGGCCTATTCCACGGTGTCCAGGTTGAGCTCTATTGGTGTGAGTTGTTTTGCAATATCAGATGTGTCCAACAATGGTGGAAAGTATGGTCGAAGGTGATCTACATTGAACACTAGGTGCAGACCAAGGAATGATGGGATGTTGAGATTTAAGGAATTTTTATTGACAACCTTGGTGATTGTGTATGGACCATATCAGAGTGGCTAAAGGTTGTGGTGGGGTCCAGTAAAGGCTCTCCTTCTACTAATGAAACCAAACTTTGTCGCCCACCTGGAACTTGCGCGACACTCGATGCTGATCATGTCGCTGCTTGTACTTAACATTGGCTCTATCGAATATATCATGAACCTATTGGCAGATGTGTTGAATGTGCTAGCCCTTTAATGTTTGGACTGCACATGATCTGAATCTACCTGAGTGGCTACAAATGGTATGGCCACATCAGTGGGGCATAATCGCTGAAATCCCAGCCCTACCTGAAAGGGGTCATGGCTTGTTGAGCTGTGGAGAGCTCTGTTGTAGCTGTGTTGGACATAGGGGAGACTTTCATCCCATGTGCGTAGATGCTTTGAGTTGTACATGTACAAAATATGTATGATCATCTTGTTGACAACCTCTGTTTGGCCATCAGTTTGGGGATGGAAAGCCGTGGACTTATTAAGTTTTTTATCCAACATCAACCAGAGACTTGACCAAAATGCACTAAGGAATTTTTTGTCCGTATCTGAGATAATGGACCGTGGGATCCCAAAGTGTACCCACACTCGCTCAAAGAAGAGCTTAGCAATGGCCTCTATTGTGATACTCTTCTTGCAGGCCGCCATGATGGCCATATTAGAGAATCTGTCGACGACCATGAAAATGCAATCGTTGTTGTGCTTAGTAAAAGGAAGGCCCGGCATATAATCCATGGAGACAGATTCCCAAGGTCAACTAGGATTAGGTAGAGGAGTATACAGACCTTGCTTCTTGATGGATGGTTTGGCAATGCAGGATCTAATGTACTTCCCAACATCCTCATGAAGTTTTGGCCAATAAAAATACTTTTGCAATATCGCCACTATTTTAGCTACTCTGAAATGCCCAGTGACCCCACTGTAGTGTGCCTCCCAATTCATCTTGGCACACTCACTTGAAGGAACATGTATGTGTCCCAAGTTGCATAACAATGCATCCTGAAGGTGAAAATTTAGAACGTGCTTCCCTTCCAGGAGTGTCTGGTATATGCTGCCGAATTCTAGATCACTCTTGTAAATATGCAGCCAACCCAATGTCTCATTCCCATAGGAGTCGAGCACAATGATTAGTGCCATGATCGGTGGTTGGCTGAGGAAATCAATAACATTATTGGTGTTTTCCTTCTTATACTTAATGTTGGAATGGAACTATTGCAGATAGGTGGACCATTTCTGATGACGATCGTTCTGCAACTTCCCTTGTGTTTGTATGAACTATAGAGGCTGGTGGTTTGTGTCGATGAACTTTTCCTTCCCCAGAATGTAACGCTTCCATTTTCGACAGGTCTACATAATGGAATACAATTCCTTGTCATAAGTGGGGTAGTTTCTGACTATGTCTGAAAGTGTCTCACTATGGTAAGACACTAGATGCCCATGTTGAGTAAGAACCACACCAATAGCATAGTTAGATTCATCTGTCTCAATATCAAATGGTTGTTGCAGGTATGGTAATGTGAGCATTGTTGCAGAACATAGGCGATTCTTCAACTCAGAGAATGCTCCCTGTTGGGTTTGCGAACAAAAAAACTTTTCTTTTGCTCCGCCCGTGGTGACTTGACTTAAAAGCCAGGTGATATGAGAGAACCCCAACACGAACTTATGATTGAAATTGGCAAGACCCAAAAAGCTGCGGAGCTCTGTTAGAGTTTTTGGGATTGTCCAATCCTGAATGACTTGTATCTTGGATGGGTCCACATGTACACCATGCTTATCAACGATGTACCAACGATGTTGAACCTGGGTCAGGCCAAAGGTGAATTTCTCCAATTTTTCACATAGCTTGCGTTGTTGAAGGGTTTGAAGGACATGTCGAATATGGTGGAGGTGCTCTTCCCAACTCTAGTTGAAGATCAAGATGTCATCTAAATACACCACCACGAATGCATTAGTGAAGGGCCACAAGATGTTGTCCACCAGTCTCATGAAGGTTGTAGGGGAGTTCATTAATTCGAACGGCATGACCAACCATTCGAAAAGGCCCTCCTTGAATTTGAAGGCAATCTTCCTGTTGGGTCCCTATAATACTAGTGATTACCCCATTACTATTGTAGTTATACCCCTTATTTATATTGTTGTGCCCCTATTACCCCCATATTGTTATTTCTGTGCCCCATAGAATCCCTCTATTGTTATTTTTGTGGCTTTATATTATTATTGTTAGGTCGGCTGGATTATATTGTGACTCCATAGACTCCTATATATAGAAAGGAGGTTTTGTCATTTGAATCATCCAAGAATTGTTCATTTATGTAATGTAAAGGAGGTTGCCCCCTCGAAGAGGCTGAATTCTAAGGCGTTGATCTATCTTTTCTATCTTTTCTTGAGCTGGTTTCATAACATTTGGTATCAGAGCTTTGGATTTTAGGGTTTCGCTGCTCCAAACAGGTCATCGTGGCATTTTCGCTATAACTTGTTTTCTGTGACGTTTCAGAAGTCGCAAAAAAAACCCATTTGAGAAGAAATCGCGCTGAACCTTGGGTCCGAATTTCAGAGCTTTTTGCGCAATATTTGCGGAGATATGATCTGAGGAAGTTGGTCTTTTTGCAGACTCCTGAATTACATTCAAAACAGGTGACCCGGGGAAAATCGTCATAACTTTCTCTCTGGGGATCGGATTGAAATTTCGTAAGAAGCTACAGAAAGAGGATGGACTGTAGTTTCTTGTATGTGAGTTTTAGATCCAAATGTTGAAACAGGGACTCGTGGCACGTCGTACAAGTTCGTTCTACTGAACTAGTCTAAAAGCAAGTCACTGTGGGAGATTTCACATAACTCTTCCTTGGAGAATCCAATTTGGGTCAGACTTGTGGCATTGGAAAGAGGACACAGAGGGATACTACAGATCACAAATTCAAAACTAGATGATTGGAAAGTACAGAGATACATCAGAGGCAATATCGAGCTCCTACAAAGTGAAAAAGGTGTGTAGATTTTCTTAAATTTTTGCTTAAGCTTGGTTTGAAAATTTATTTTGAAGGAATTCAAAGGGCATAGTAGAGCATTATTATCGGTAACTGATGCCCCGAGGAAAGAAAATGCAAACACCTAGTAAGGAACCTGAAAGCTCTAGCATGACTCATGAAGAAGAGGAAGAAATGCAACATGATATATCAAAATTACAAGACCAAGTGCAACAACTGTCCCTTGCACAAAAAGGAACAGAATCTAAGATGGATGGTTTAAAGAAAGATGTAGAAGCTAAGATGGATGGTTTAAAGAAAGGCGTAGAAGCTAAGATGGACTATTTAAAGAAAGGCGTAGAAGCTAAGATGATTGACGTGGAAGCTAAGATGGATGATTTGAAGATAGATTTGAAGACAGACATGGACGAATTGAAGATAAATATGAATAAGTTGCTACAAGAAATGGTCCCTAAGGGTGAAAGGGTACTAAAGGAAACTCATGATGAGAACAAAAGAAATGTTAATCATGATTCCATAGACGCTAATGTTGGATTGAAGAATCACCATATTCCAAAAATCGATATGAGGAAGTTTGATGGCAAGGATCCCGCCACATGGATATTACAGATGGAGCAATTCTTCGATCTCAATAATGTGCAAAATGCACAAAAGGTACGTATGGCAACTGTATATTTGGAACCAAATCAGTTTGTATGGTATCAATGGCTTTGTTCTCGTAAACAATTTATCACTTGGGCAATTTTTACGGAAGAATTGATAGCACATTATGAGGATACAAAAAGCAACACTTTTTTTAGCCAATTGATAAGTCTCAAACAAAAGGGTTCAATAATGGAGCACATTGAGGAGTTCCAAAAATTGAACATAAGGGTAAAAGATATTCCAGAGGAGCATAGGATTGATGTGTTCATAGGGTCTTTAAAGGATAATATCCAACATGATGTCCGCCTTTGGGAACCTGATTCATTAGAGAAGGCATTCAGGTTAGCAAGAAAAATGGAAAGCAAAATTATGGCAACTAGGAAGCATACCACTCACAACTATAAAGACGGAAGTGTTGTTGCCCCTAGTCTTCCACAACCTACAAGGTTGACACCACAACAATTGGAAGAAAAAAGAGCAAAAGGGCTTTGTTACAATTGTGATAGCAAATACACAAAAGGTCATAAGTGTGCTGAGAAGAAATTATTCTACATAGATTGTGAAGAAGAAGAAAAGGAGCAAGAATGGTCAAAAGAAGAGAATATACTCCAGGAACAAAGCCTAGATGAAGAACAAATAAATCCGACCATATCTTGTAATGCATTGGCAGGAATTACCACTCCTCAAACCATCAAGATAGAAGGACAAATCAAGAAGAAAAAGGTAATAGTGTTGATTGATTCAGGAAGCACCCACAATTTTATTCATTGTAGGGTAGCAAAAGAATTGAATTGCTTCCTATATCCAGCACCAGAGTGTCAAGTGATGATTGCAAATGGAGGAACAATAAATTGCTCTGGAAAGTGCCATAATATCAAGCTATCCATGGGAGAATATGTATTGACTAGCCCAATGCTTTCCATTCCAATGGGAGGTGCTGATGTTGTACTAGGAGTCCAATGGCTACAATCCTTGGGTACAATAGCTTTTAATTTTCAAGAACTTTTCATCAAATTTTCTACGGAAGGAAAGGAAGTTGAATTAAGGGGTATTGCAGGGAAACCAGGAAAGATAATCAGCTCTAATGGCATGACAAAGCTTCTAAAAAAGGAGCAAAGAGGTGTAATTGCACAATTATGTTCGCTAGATGTTTCCACATTGGAATCATCTATTTCTCCAGATCTCCAAAAAGTCCTGGACAATCATTCCAAGGTATTTGAGACTCCCAAAGGTCTCCCACTGATGCGTGATCATGATCATGCTATTCATCTAATTCCAGGAAGTGTTCCTCCAAACATCAGGCCGTACAGATATCCCTATGCCAAAAAAGTGAAATTGAACGTATGGTTGCAGAAATGCTAGAGGCTGGTATAATTCAACCGAGTCAAAGTTCTTTCTCAGCTCCAGTAGTATTGGTGCACAAGAAGGATGGATCATGGCGCATGTGTCCGGATTATAGGGAGCTCAACAAGCTCACTATTAAAGATAAGTTCCCCATTCCTGTCATTGATGAATTACTGGATGAATTGCATGGATCAATTTACTTCACCAAGTTGGATCTTCGTTCAGGATATCATCAAATCAGAATGAAGATTGAAGACATTCCGAAAACGGCATTTAGAACTCATGAGGGTCATTATGAATTTTTGGTCATGCCTTTTGGCCTTACCAATGCACCTTCAACATTTCAAGGTTTGATGAATTCAATTTTCAAACCATTCCTTAGAAAATTTGTGTTAGTATTTTTTGATGATATACTAATCTACAGCAAGTCTTGGAAGGATCATGTTGAACATGTTGACAGGGTGCTACAACTATTGGAGGAGAAACAATTATATGCAAAAAGATCCAAATGTTTCTTTGGAGTCCAGGAGGTGGAATATTTGGGTCATATTGTATCTCATGAAGGAGTTAAGGTAGACCCTAGCAAAATTAAAGCCATTAAGGAATGGAAAATCCCCACATCCATAAAGCATCTGCGAGGATTTCTTGGGTTGACAGGGTATTATCGCAAGTTTGTTAAGAATTATGGGAGAATAGCAGCACCTCTAACAACATTATTGAAGAAAGATTCATTTTCATGGACTCCGGAAGCAACAAAGGCCTTTGAACATCTTAAAGAGGCAATGTGCCAAGCACCGGTCTTAGCTACACCGGACTTCACAAAAACCTTTATTGTGGAATGTGATGCTTCAGGAAATGGAATTGGTGCTGTTCTAATGCAAGATGAAAGACCCATTGCTTTTGAAAGTCGTCCAATCAAGGGAAAGTTTTTAAGCAAAGCTATTTATGAAAGGAAATGTTGGCAATACTCCATGCACTTAAGAAATGGCGACCCTACCTAATGGGAAGACACTTCAAGGTAAAAACGGATCATGATAGCCTTAAATACTTTTTAGAACAAAGATTATCCTCTGAAGAGCAACAAAAGTGGGTCACAAAGATGTTGGGTTATGACTTTGAAATCATCTACAAAAAAGGGAAGCAAAATGTGGTGGCAGATGCACTCTCAAGAAAGGATGAGGATGTGGAAGCATTGTTGTGTGCCATTTCTATTATCCAACCAGATTGGATAAACGAAGCAAGGAAGGAATGGAAGAATGACGAAGAAGTGTGGGCACTTATTCGAAAGCTACAACAAGATTCCAGTACTTCTGATACATTTAGCTGGAAAAATGATTCGTTATGGTACAAAGATCGCTTATACCTCTGTAAGAATTCCCAGCTAAAACAAAAGATTCTTATGGAATTGCACACTTCTCCCTTAGGAGGGCACTCAGGATTTTTAAAAACTTACCACAGGGTTAAGAAGGAATTTTTTTGGGATGGCCTTAAATCAGATATTCAAAAGTTTGTGGCGGAATGTTTGGTTTGCCAACAAAATAAAGTTGAAACAATTAAGACACCGGGTCTATTACAACCTTTATCCATTCCAAGCCAACGTTGGGAGGAGGTTTCAATGGATTTTATCACAGGTTTACCCAAGTCTGAGGGAAAGAGTGTCATCATGGTGGTAGTTGACAGACTTACCAAGTATGCACACTTTTGTGCATTATCACATCCATTTAAAGCCAGTACAGTTTCTACTGCATTTATGGAAACAGTTCAAAAGCTACATGGAAACCCAAAGATTATTGTAAGTGACAGAGATCCCATTTTCACTGGAAATTTTTGGACAGAATTATTTTCTTGTCTTGGTACTCAGTTAGCTCATAGCTCATCTTATCATCCTCAATCTGATGGGCAAACTGAGATAGTAAACAAATGTTTGGAAGGATATCTTCGTTGCTTTGTATCTGATAAACAGACACAATGGGTCAAATGGTTGCCTCTGGCTGAATGGTGGTATAACACTTCCTTCCATACAGCAAAAAAAATGACCCCATTTATGGCACTTTATGGGTATCAACCACCATCCATCACATCATATTTAAGAGAAAATTCTAAGGTTCAGGCAGTGGAACATCACATCGAACATCAACAACAAGTCCTCCAACTCTTAAAGGATAACCTCGTGTTGGCACAAAATAGAATGAAACAACAGGCAGATCAACATCGCAGTGAAAGAAGTTTTGATGTAGGTGATTGGGTATTCCTACGGCTACAACCATATAAGCAAATGTCCCTAAAGCAAGCTAAGAAGGATAATAAATTATCACCAAAGTATTATGGTCCATACAAGGTGTTGCAAAAGATTGGTACTATGGCATACAAATTGGAGCTTCCTGCAGCTTCTCGATTGCACCCAGTTTTCCATGTTTCATGTTTAAAGAAGGTTATAGGCGACAAGCTCCCAATTCAAACAATATTGCCAGAACTTGATGAGGAAGGAAAAATTATATTGGAACCGGAAGCAGTCACAGAAACAAGAACTCGACAGCTACGAAATCGATCAATTTCAGAGTATCTTATCAAGTGGAAGAACTTATCCGCTGAAGATTCCACATGGGAGGATGAGAATTTTATGCAGAAGTATCCAGAACTACTCAAGCGTTGAGGACAACACTTTTTTGAAGGAGAGGGGCATGTTGGGTCCCTATAATACTAGTGATTACCCCATTACTATTGTAGTTATACCCCTTATTTATATTGTTGTGCCCCTATTACCCCCATATTGTTATTTCTGTGCCCCATAGAATCCCTCTATTGTTATTTTTGTGGCTTTATATTATTATTCTTAGGTCGGCTAGATTATATTGTGACTCCATAGACTCCTATATATAGAAAGGAGGTTTTGTCATTTGAATCATCCAAGAATTGTTCATTTATGTAAAGTAAAGGAGGTTGCCCCCTCGAAGAGGCTGAATTCTAAGGCGTTGATCTATCTTTTCTATCTTTTCTTGAGCTGGTTTCATAACACTTCCACCCATCGAAGTGTTCGATAGGAAACTAGTGATAACCTGAATTCAAGTCAATCTTGTTGAAATATTTGGACCCTTAAGCTGGGCTAGAAGGTCATCAATTCACAGGATTGGGTACCTATTCTGGATAGTGATCTTGTTCAACGCTCGATAGTCAATACAGAGCCTAGGGGTCCCATCTTTCTTCTATACCAATACAATCAGGCTCCCATAGGGTGATGAGCTTGGCTTGATGTGTCGTTTCTGCAATAGTTCCTAAATCTTGATCCCATCGTTCTCCAGAACAGAGCGTCGATATATCAGTCTATTGGGGAGTGGCATGCCCGAGGTCATATCAATGGAGTGCTTAACCTTATAGTGCAAAGGTACCCCTGTGGGTGAGGCAAAAGTATCTTTGTACTCCTCCACGACCTTGTCCATCTGCTGTCGTTGTGCAGAGGAACCTTGCCTGGAAGCTGTGGCCATAACCTTATTCTTGCCTTGGGGGTGAATCATAAGGAAAAAAAATTTCCTGGTCAGGAAAATGATCTTACTGCATTTCTTTGCAGTGATCAAAGAGATGGTGGTTTCCTGTACAACTTATTAGCCAAAGTAGTAATCACAAAGCAAGGTCTAGACTCATATACAACATGTCGCTTCCACAAGTATGGTTATTTGCATGATACATTAGAAACTTCAAGAGGATAAACATCACACAGTACCTCATCCGTGAAAGGCTTGATGGTGTAGGGAAGGCGGCACTACTGGCTGACATGAAGATATCGTCCTTGGTGAAGCCACTAGATGGTGTATGACTATGGATGTGATGTAGTCTTTAGGCCTAGCTAATTCATGACTTTCACTGAAATGAGCTTCTTTTAGCTCTCGCTGTTGACAATGAACTTTAGTGGAGAACCCTTCACCCACATATGTGAGTGGAAGATGCGTTCCCCCTCCTCTGGATATTCAAGCTCAATTTTTTGGATCTTTGTGGTGGCCACGATGGCACTGGGCTCCGCATCAATGATCACCTTCCCTTTATCAGTCCCCTTATCGAGTTTTGATTCAAAGTCAGAACCTGCGTCTGATTCAGAAGCCTTCAACTCAGTCACTAGTGACTGCTTGGCCCAACACTCACTTGTATTGTCCCAGGTAGCCCCTCCTTGGCTTGGTCCCTTGTTTTGTGGTTTGGGGGCACCTTTTCCTTACTTTGGATTCACAGAAGCAAAATCTCGCTTCTTTTGTTTAAACTTTTGATCAATCTTTACAGCGTATCGATATGTCATGCTGAGTGAGGAAATGTCCAGGAACTCCATCTCATCCTTGATGTACTTGTGAAGATAGTTGCGATACTTGAGTAGAAAATTCCTCTCAGTATCCTTGATACCCAACTTCATGTGAATAGTATGGAAAGTATTTGTGAACTCTGACACATCTTGGTCCCTTACCTGCCATAGCGTGGTCCATTTTATGTATTTATCCTCATAGCTCTCGACAGGGTAATATTATTTCTTGATGGATTCTCGAAAAGAATTCCAAGTGGGTGCAGCTGAAAACTTTGAGGGTCCACTGTCGTCCTTTTGTTCACAGTAGGTTTCCCACTAGTCCTTGACATGTCGGGTAGAATTGAAAAGTGCAAACGTAATATTTTCCCGATTGGAAAACTCATGAACTGAAAAATATCGTTCCAATAGATTTAACCATTTATCTAGAGCATTTGTATCTACCAAGCCTTCGAATATGGGAATATTGAATTTAACGTGTATCTTAAAAGGAGTGGTGCCTCCAGCGTGGCTGTTGGATGAATATGCATCGCTTGTGGGTAACCGTCGAAGGATCTGGGAAATTTTATCCATTATGGCATCTCTCTATCGCTTGAGGAATTCGTCGCGCAACGTTTTGAGATGATCTCCTGCCCCCTCATCTTTATTTTCTTTTCCCATGGGAGGTCATCTGGTTTTGCGAGATTGATCCTACAATGATTCAACCATGTCGAGCCCTAACTCCTTTTACCTTGAACTTGTTGGGGACATGCAAGGAAAACCAGAGAAAGAGTAGACCACTTTGATACCACTGATCCAAACTTAAACAGGAACACAACAAATTACATATATAATCATAAACATAGAGATGCAATAGAAAAACACTTCATTTCATTAATAGAAAAATACTGAACTATGCTTATAAACATAATGGAAATAAGATAGTTCAGGCAATGGTAGATTATCTATGAGAAGAGATGTGGTGGCTACATGCCTCTGAACTAAGTTACAATGAGGATCAAGGGCATCTTTATTATTGAAAAATAAGAGAAAACCCTAAACAACCAAAACCCTAACTCGAGGAGATGTAACAGCAAGAGTTTATGGGCCCCGTTGGGGTTAGTTGGGTAGCCAACTTCCCAGGGTTGTAACTTGGTCATATTATGACATGTATGATACCTCGTTGGAAAGATATATCTAAGGACTACAACATCTAATGTGATTTTTGTAGAAACCACTAAAGGAATTTTTCCAAAAAACAGTCGTCAGGGCCTTAAAACCACTTCGGAAGTTCAAAACCCAAAAAACTGCCAAAAATAGTAAATTGTGCTACAATTAAGGAAACAGAGGAAATTGACTTGGGGGGTCTAGGTGGAATAGGTGTGTGGACATCAATATCCACCTGGATCAAACAAAACCTTTGGAGATTTTCCTTTCAGAATTATGTGGACCAATGCAAACACCATCAATTGGTGGCAGCGAATATTTATTGACCTTCATAGATGATTACACAAGGAAGACATGGGTCTGCTTCCTAAAACAGAAAAGTGAAGTGTTTGAACACTTTCATCAATACAAAGCTCTTGTTGAGAAGCAACATGGACACTACATCAAAGTCTTGAGGGCTAACAGAGGTGGCGAATACATCTCAGATGATTTCATATGTTTTTGCAAGGAGCATGCAATTCACAAGAAATTTACAACAAGGTATACACCTCAGCAAAATGGTGTCGCCGAAAGAAAAAATAGGACCATTATGGAAATGGAAAGGAGTATGTTGAAGGAAAAGAATTTTTCAAATGATTATTGGGTTGAAGTTGTCGCTTTTGTAACATATATCATGAATATGTGTCTAACCAAAAATGTCAAGAATGTGGTTCGTGAAGATGTATGGAGTGGAAGAAAACATAATGTCACTCACATGAGAGTATTTGGATGTGTGGCATATGCACTTGTCCCGAATGAGTTGAGGAAGAAGTTGGAAAAAAAGGGGAGAAATGCATATTTGTTGGATATGGTGATGAATCTAAGGAATACAAGCTCCACAATCCATCAACCAAGAAGGTCATAATCAACAAATATGTGTAGTTCATAAAAGAGGAAGCATGGGATGACAGTTTAAAGAAGACAATCAATGTGAAAACATGTATACCACGTGAGGAAAAAGCAGAAATCACAACAACAAGTAATTCCTCAACAATGACTCCTTCTACTCCTATTCAAGCTCAACAAAGCGATCAACAAGTAACACCATTAACAAATACTAGGATAACCTCACATAGTCAAGCAAGTACTTCTCCAAGCACACCGAAAAGATCCATAGTGTCAAGTACTTCAAGCGGAACTTCAATTGACATGTCAAGCCCATCTTCTGTAAGCATAAGAAGACAAAAATTCATAAAATTAAATGAAATTTATAAGCAAGATGAAGTTGATAGTAGTGCTAGTTTGAATTGCTTATTTTCATTGTTTTGTCATGTAGATGACCCAATCCATTTTGAGGATGAAATCAAAGAATAAAAATGGGTTGCAACAATGGAGGAAGAAATAGAAGCAATAGAAAATAATGACAAATGGGATTTAGTGGACCATTCGCAAGGAAAATAATTCATTGGAGTGAAGTGAGTCTATAAGACTAAGATAAATGTTGAGGGGAAGAGAAAGGCATAAAGCAAGGCTATTTGTCAAAGGATATAAGAAACAACATGGAAGAGATTATGCAGAGACATTTTAACCAGTCGTGAGAATGGAGACAATGTGTACAATGGTGTCAATTTCTATGCACAATAATTGGAAAGTGTATCAAATGGATGTAAAAGCAGCGTTCTTGAATGGAGTGCTGAAAGAGGAAGTATATGTTACACGATCATCTAGTTATGAGGTAGAAGGCCAAAAAGAGAAGGTTTATAGGTTGAGGAGAGCTCTTTATGGGGTGAAGCAAACACCGCGTGCATAGTATAGTAGGATAGATTCTTAGTAGTTGGACAATGGCTTCAAAAAATGTGACGGTGAGCCTACCCTCTACATCAAAGAGAGTTAGGGTAAGCTTATTATTGGTTAGTCCACTGATACATCCTGAATCTTCAATTTGAGGGCACTGCATGCATTCTTCAATGACTGAATGGTCTATGTGCATTGTGTTGTGGCCTGCCATACTTCTTCCACCAGCTTCTCTGTCGTCAGCCCTGCTATCACCAGACTAATGGTTATTTGTGTCTGTTTGATATTTTTCAACTTGCTCTCCACTATCTATGAGAGCTGAATGGCCTCGTCTTCCCATGGTTGCGTCCTCATTGAGATGATCTACTCCTTAAGCGCAACTCATAAATTTGGCTTTGCAAAAGATTTCCCACCTCGATATTTCCAAACCATTGTGCAGGTGTTAAGGTCTGCATTGTCACTTTGATTTCATCAAACTGTTGCTGTTTGTCATAGATCTCTTCCTCGATCTTTTGTATATGGAGGTCCTCTTGTAGCGAGGTCCATATTTCCATGGTATCTTCAAAAAATTTACTACAGTGCTTGACTGTAGTGGTTATATCATCCATAGCAGCTTTTATAGCAACCTCACACTACTCATGAACTTCTTGCAGAGTTGACGACTATATCTTCATCTGCAACTCTGTAATTTGAATCTCCAGGTCAAATCTGACCTTCTCAACTTTGACCTTGGATTCCTTGACTACAACGACTATCTTATAAAGCTTTTCTTCTAGTGACAACTCTATTTGTATCTGGAGCTCTGGTAGCTCACTGGAAGCTTTGGTGATCACCTCTTGCAACTATTGCCTATGCACGTTTGCCGAATCATGATCATATATTGCTTTATTATTTTCCTTAAACATTTGTTGGTTGTCCTACTTGAATTCCTTGATCACCAAAAAGGCATGTTTCTCACACATCTTCAGCTCCTTTGTTTCCCCTTGATGAATCTCATGCAATGTCTGAATGGGGAGCACTGCTAGGTTGATACTGATATTCATCCAGTGCTACTCACTCTCTTGATCTTCGGTAATCTCAAAGCGTATTGTGCCACCTAGTAGATGCACGACGCAGAGCTTAGATGTGACCACTTATGGTTGGCCAAATGGTGTTGTGGTCACTTGAGTCCAACTCACTTGATCCATGCTCTCTTGAGCCACGCTCACTTGAACTATGATCGCCTGCACCTACAACTCCTTGAGGCCTTGCTGGAACTTTGTCAACACTGCCTTGTATTGATCTTCAATATTGTCGGATAAATCTATTGTCACTATGCACATTGTGTCCCCAATTTCATCGATGTCCCCCTCAGTGAGGATCATCGACTCTACACTAGAGGTTTTTTTGTATTTATGCTTCTTCTGTGCTCCTCCAACACTTGGTTGCCGCCTTTTAACAATAAAGGGGGATTCGAACTACTCAGTATCAACAACAGGTTCTTCACCACCCAAATCACCGCATATGGTGTCCTCTTCCTCTTTCTCAACTTCGCGCTATTTCTTTGGTGAAATGCTCTTCTCTAGATAAATGGTGACTTTCTTAGTGACCTTCTTTCCACCCTTCTTGGCAGGTACTTCGCAGTCTATGCACCTGAAATATCCTTTGTTGTGTGATTGGTGCTTACTCATTCGATCTCTTCTCCTTCTATGGGTGGAGTTAGCCAATTGCTTGGTCAGTTACTCACCACTTGGGTGATGTCCTTATCAGTGACCAAAAATGGTAGCTTGTACCATACTTCTTCCAAGTCCTTTATGGTGCAGATATGGACATGGTGAAAATTCACATTGAAGTTTGCAATCTTACTGTACTGCTCAAACATGATTGCTGATAACCTCATCTTCTGGTTGATCACGGTGCGCAAATCCATTTCAAACAAGACCTAGAATGATTTGTTCTCCATGACACGTGTGGGTTCCTTGGAAGCCCACAACGAGGCATACCTCATAGCCTCGCAGACGTCAGGGTCCATAGTGGGGAACTGTGACTCCTATGGTGTTCGCCAAGTTGTCAATTCTATTAAGAGAAATAAACACATGTAGTGGAAATTATTTCCATCTTCTTGTGCTCCTCGACAGTCCTCCAGAAATTATTGGCACAGATAACCTACCCAGTTAAACTAGACACCCTTGTAGCACTGTGCAACCAGGGATATAACCGGCGTGGGTACCTCATATTCCTGACACTTCCTCATTAATTTCTCGGTCAATATGTGTGCGAAAGAGAAAATAGCTTGATTATTAATAGAGCTAACCAGAAATCCTCAAGACTTTATGATGAGGCCATATTATTCCTTCATTCTCTCAGCCAACATTTTCTCCTAAGACTTTCCCACAAATGCGTTGGTGGGGTTCGCTCCTTGGTAAGGAAGTGCAGTTATTCTTTGGATCAACATATCATCAATTGGGATCTTTGTCCCCATCCACAAACATCCATCATGAAATAGTTCCAACAATTGGTGCACAAAAATGGTGTTGATGTTATTGCACCCAAAGTGCAAAATTAATAACATGTTCACCAACCCACGTGTTGAATTCTTGTTTCCAAATGCATTGGCTCAACCCTTGTCACTCCAACTTCTTCATAATAAACAATCTTTAGGTACTTGTTGGGCTCAAACTACAAATACTTGCTCCGATCATTTAGGTCCCAATCCTCCATTCATAATTGTGGCACCTTTGGCAACAACTCTCACTCACTTGGTACCTCATCTGGTAACAGGGGTGTAAAAACCTTGAATTTGATGGAAGGTCCTTGGTGACCTTTGTGGTCAGCTTCCTCTGTGGCATATATGGTGGCGACCTAGAGATTGGTTGCACAACTTCTAGGATGATATCTTCTATTCTTCTGACGACTTCCTCTACATCCAATTCTTGGGGCTCCATCGGCTACTTCTGTCTATCCAATCTCTCATTAGTTCGTTTCTCTTGAGTAATTTTTCGGGGTGATTTCCGAACTGCAGGCCCTTGTGGCTTCTTCTGCTTCTGCTTCTGTGTGCTTGTGCCCGTAGTTTGCTTCCTTGTTGACTGGTGAGCACCAGTATTGCAGCAATAATGATGCAACTCCTGGGCTGCCTTCTTTACTCTTATCAACCCGGTAGTTCGTAACAAACTTGGAAGCGATGGTGCTATATGCACAAGTACTAGTTCTTACTGCAGATTGTCACTTGGTCAATCGCGCAAGATCACTAGGAGCTTAATCCAACTTCTATGGATTCCAAAAGAAGCTTTAAATGTGATGAAAGGAAAGAAAGATAGATGATATTCTAATTGCAGAAAGGAGAAATACTGAAATGTAAAGCAGACCAAGTAAATCCTACTTAACCAACTAATCCTACTTTTGCAGTACGCACTATGAAAACCATGAAAAGAATGCCATCTATCTATTCAAAGAAGTAAACAACATCTAACTAAGCTATTTCTGGAAGTAAATGAGAGAAAACATCTTTTTGGGTTTTTATGTATTTTTATGTGAATTTGACATGTATGTGATTTATTGTTTATGAATGTGGCAGCGAATAGGTGTTATCAGGAAAACTATTGTCCATTCAGAGCTGCTAGTCCCACTAATATGGGTAGCTATCTTAGAAACAAACAATTTAAAGTCACTTGTGTTTTCCTTTATGAGAGATAGATGAGAGAGAAGCAGAGAGTACCAACATCAGTCTTTCGCTTGGCTCCTTGCTTGTTTCCTCTCTCCCTTGATAGAGATTTCACCACTCCTTCTTCACTTGTCCCACTTCAAAGAACACCTGTAGAGTCAAAACAGCAAAATACCATCAAAGCAGAAAGATCTATAACCATAAACAATATAGGACCAGATGTATATTAACCATACAAATGCATACACAAATACAAGATTCAGAGATATACAAGTATATGGAGGAAAACTCAAATAGCTTTATTGATAGAAGTAGTAGAATAGACGATTACAATGAAGCTGTCTGATCCAGCGCCATCCTCCCAGCATGAAAGCCCTCTTCACCTCATGAAAAGCTTAGATCACCCAACAATACAATGTTTCATAGAGAAACCAACAACACTTCCTTACAAAATACAAAATTCCAGCCTCTAGATCTCTAGGATGAGGGATCCATATATAGATATTTGCAAGTGGGTGATTCAACTTCTAGGATTTTGATTAGTGTCATTTCTCTGATAGTTCTTGGTTCCACTTGGAGATTTCATGATCTCTTACTCATCTCTGGGCGAATTCAGAGAGGCAAGTTTCAAATGGGTAGTTTCTAGAAGATTCTCTGGGTTTCCACCTAGCCAACTGCCTCTGCCATTTGTCTTCTCTCACTCATCGCACCCTACAGAAGGGATTTTCAGTATGCATCGCACTTTTTGCATGTAGCAGGTGAGATGCATCGCACCCTTAGCACTGAGCAGTATGTATGGTCCAGTTTTGACCAGTTCTGAGTAGTTTTCTAGGGAGAACTTCTGGGAGATGATGTAATCAGCTAACCTTGTTCCTTTAGGGTATGAAACAACACTTTTAGGGGCTTAGAAGCACTTTGTTTATGGACATATGAGATTGGGGTTGCAGTGCCCAAATATGTCTATAACAATGGGTGGTGTTGAAAGGTGGTTTTGGGGCTTCAAAGGGTGTAGGATGGTGTGTTTGGGCCTTAGGAGGTCTTAGGTGGCATTCTAGAGGCTTTTCCCACACTCAGCCTTCAAAAGAAAGCCTACAGGAAAATCTACAGGAGGAAAAACAATGTTCTATAGGAGGCCTACAGGAGGAGGCCAAGAGTAATTTTGTCTATTTTGAGGGTGTGAGAGTGGGTGGAAAAGGTGGATGAAGGTTGGAATGAAGTGTTAGGGCACCTAGGGTCTACCAAGAATCATTAGGAGAGAGAAATATGATTGGATTTTCTCAAGGAGAAAGGAAGGAATTCTATGGAAAATGCAGGAAACTAAGGCAGAATTGAGGGGAGACTTGGGTGACCTGTAGGGCATGGATCAAATGGAGGATGGAATGGCTGATAGGCTGGCCTACTACTAGAAGATATCTGCTGCATAAACAATTGACAGTCAACCAATGAGATTAAGCAAGAAAGGAAATAAGTGCATCTAGAAAAACAGAGTTTTTGCATCAAGTAAACTATGATCTATGGAAGGAAATGCTGATAAGCATTGCAGGAAAATAAAGCATGAAAGAAGACTGTTGAAAATAAGGAAATGAGCATGATGAATAAGTTCTAAAGCAAAGCTAAACTATACTATGAACCAACTAGAAATCTGCAAACACTAGAAGTCCTATGGATGAGGAAACTCTATGTTTTTGGGGCAGCAAGAGGGTGTTTGCCTCAAATCATTATCCCAAAGGGAGGAATAGAGGCCAAGGCACTGTTTCTAGCCTTTTCAATCTTTTCTTTATCACTGCTTAACCTGCTATAGAAAGCACAAATGGAAGCAAACTACTGAATCATCAAAATCAACCTATTGTTAACCATGAAAGAAATACTTTTAATATCAATCTAATCTACAACTGAAATAAAACATACAAGTACAAGTAAAGAGGATTTGGCTGCCTGGATTGGGCCCTAACCCAAGAGCTTCAGCCCTCTAAGGTAACTCAGTGCTAACTCAAAAAGGATTCCATCTTTATTATCAAAACAATAACAAGATTACATGAAATGTCAAGATAATAAGCTCGAAGTTGAGCAGAGTTTACATAAGCAAAACTGCAACAAAAATCCAACAAAAATCCAACCCTAGTGAGGCCCTAGGCCTCTCTACTTATACAAATGAAGCTACCAATAGCTTCCTTAAAATCAGGGAGGCTTGGCTCCCAAAACCTGAGATAATCATTAGTCATCCTCCACTTGCTCCGTTGCCTGCTAATGCATGACTTGGTTGCTTGTACTCCGAGCTGAATGAAGTGGAATTTGAAGTGGGGAGTAATAAATGAGGGATATTCCCTCCTATAAGTCCTCTCCTTTGTCCACTTCGAGCTATTGCTACCATTTGTCCACTGGATCCTTGACTTTGACCACAAAATTCATCAATAATCTGCATTAAACACATATTAGACCACATGGCATCATAACTAAATCAACTCACTCTATAAGCATAAATATAATCAGAAAATCATACAATAAGCTAAGAGAATGGTTGATTTGACTAGGTTAGGAGGTAAAATGACCCCATATAATTACCCATTTATGAGGCTCATCATCACCCCCCTACTGAAAGTGTTGCTCATCCTGTGAGCAACTTAGTCCATCTCTTCATCTTTTATGGCCCTGGTGGCCTTCCTAGCATACCATGCTTCTGATGTGGTCTCCTCTTCCTTGTCATAGAATCTTGCCTTCCTGTCTATTTCTTCCTGTTGCTCCTTCTCTTCTTCCTCTCTTCTGCCTTCCAGCATGCCTAGCAGCAGTGGGGGACTCAATTTGAGGCCAATCCAATTGACCTTCAACCTCTGCATGGAGCGCTTATACATGGGCACTCTCCTTAATGCCTCCCTCATCCTCATTGGGGAATGATATTCCCTGATCTACAGACTGTGTGGTAAGGTATTCCATCTCCTCATATAGGCATGTACACAGTCATCCCCAAGTAACCTTTCCATATCCTCAAAATGTGCAATGGCTTGTGCTTGATCACTTATATATCTAGGGGAAATTTGAGGATTATGGGCAAGCAGGTTATGTGTGCTGATGAGTGCCATGGGGTCTGATGGCTCAGTTCTGATCATTAATGGTTTATTCTGCTCCTTTATCATCAACCTTCTTATTTCAGCTGCCCTTAACTCTTCATAGTTCATCCATGAGGCCATGGCCATTAGTTGCAGGTCCCCTAGCCTTGCATTGGGTTCCCACACATTCATGTCTGTGAGGGCCATGTTATGCAGGTAGAATTCTGCCATCTTTGCCTTATCTTTTGATGCACTTTGGTCACATAGGTCCATAAACTACTTGTAGTCTTGGAAAGGCATGGTGCCTCTTTGTGCCAATGTCTTTATCTAAAATTGTAACCATTGGTCCTTGAGATATAGGCCATAGGATTTTGCTGGTTGCCTACATTGCAATGCCTCCATGGACCAGTTGGCCATGCATGCCAGTTAGGTCTCTTTCTCTTGTAGCTGTCTTCTTAGCAATTCATTTTCAGTTTCAAGGTGACTTCTTGTGATTGCTTCCCTGTGTCTGACAGCACTTAAATCTCTGCCCATTTCTCTGAGTTTGTTCTCCATATGGCCAATATCATCAACTCCCTTGGATTTGGCCATTTGCATCCACCTATGAGTCCTTATTCTTTCTTTCTCTAATTCAAAGAATAGGTGAATTGCAAATTTTTGGGGAATGATTCTTCCCCCCTCAAGAAGATTATAGTAGGAGCCAAGACTAGGTTGGGGGTCAAGTTCTTGTGCCTCTGTTGCTTCCTTATTTCCCTGTGGCTATCATTTTACCTTTTTTTCCAGCTTTTGGGTCTCCTGTAGTTTTGACAGTGTCTCCTGTAGAACAGTCTGTGCCTCCAGTAGGACTATTTTTGAGTCCTGTAGTTCTACTTTTTCTTTCCATGTGGGAGATTTAGGAGTCCCCCTTTCATATGTGAGAGGTGCCTTGGAAGGGGATTCTTTTCCTTGGGCAGAGGGTGAATCTTCAATAATAATTAGCACTTTCGAAGAACGCTGGGGTTTCCCTGTTTTGATTCTTGTGCTCTTCCTAGCTCTGAAATACATTGAGGTCTACCACTTCCTTTTCTGTTTTGGCTTAATTGGTGTGCTGAGGGCAGTGAGAGTAGCTGTTGCCTCTCTTTCTAGGGTCTCAAGGGACACTTCTGTCTTCTCTGCCTCTTTTTCTATCTCTATTTGCTCTATTTCCTCCTGGTCTTTTTCTTTAGCTTTCTCCTCTTCTATCTTGGTTCCTTCTTTCTTCCCTTCTTGTTCTTCTAAATCACCAGTTTCTTCACCTTCTTCCCCTTGCTGCTCTTCCTCCTCACTGCCAATAGGATTGATATCATAGGTCAAGGTCTTTATGTCATCTTCAGCTGTCATGTTTCTGAAGATTTCCCATGCTATAGGGAGTGTAAATGTATGGAGGGCTTCTTCCACTAAAATTTTGATTAACCCATGGTGAGCAAGCTGCCTTGGATTTCTTGCTTTTACTTTAGTACTGGAGTCAATGAGGGATTGAAGGAGGAAGTAGGGGATGCTGAGCTTCTAAGGGGTTGGAGTGTCCATGCCATACCTTAATTCATGAAGGATTCTAAAGTGGTAATCATAGACAATACTGTACCTCCCCTCACAGGAAATATACTTGATTATTTGGTAGCCAACCTTATCCCAAGGATATGGTATGCTAGCCCTTCTTATGCCATTTTTATCTTCTACAGGGGTTTCATTGTTTTGGAAGAAGTTTTTCTTAGCAGCTTGGCCAATTGGCTTCTCATCCTTGCTCCAAGGCAATCCAAGAGGAAGGGTAGTGACCCTACTGATAAATTTAGGGGTTACCTCCATGGAAAGGCCTCTAAAGGTGATAGTGGCATGTGTTCTGGTGTGAGGGACCAAATAGTGGGAAAATTCTTGAGAAATTTCCTCATCAAACCCTCGGAATTTCTCAAAAAAGTTCATCCAATTTGCTCTTGTGAATATGTCCACTACGTGGGGATGTGCATGGAGCTTGGAGGGGTTGGTGGGCTCCTTCCTCATAAAACCTCCTATCATTTTGTTTATGCTTCCTTGGAAAACCAAATATGGAGATGGAGAGAACAATTTTTGAAGAAAAATAGAGAAACAGAGAGACTGTGTTTTTTCAAGAAATAAGCAGAAATTTTGTTATGTATTTCCTCCACCTAGAGGCTTTCTTTCCTCCTCAAAATTAAACCACTGCTTGCATATTTTGATATTCAATGGAAGTATGCAAAGAACCTACCTCTTCAGCCTGAGAATTGTGCTAAAATTCATGTTTTTCCTTTCCAAAACAGCTCACTGGCCTTCCTGTAGAAGTCTGCTGGCCCTCCTGTAGAGTTCCTGTAGGCTCTCCTGTAGAAACTGTAGGTGCTCCTGTAGAAAACACCGAGAGCAGGGATATGGGAGAGATTAATGGAGAACGATGGTTTCGAGGCTATGGGGGCACGAGAAGGTTGTAGGAGCGGAGTTTCAAGGAGAGAATGAAGCAAAAAGTGGTGAGAGTGCTCGGGGAGGAGTACTTATTGCTTTTTATGGATATTCCTAGTGATGGAGGGTGAGCCGGCCAAGTGTGCGTTGGTCCCCACCTGCCTTGTCATCATGGCCCTTTCCTCCTAATCATCCCTCATGATTGCATCGGAGTTCACACTACCTCCACTACTTGTCCTTGACATCTCTCTTGAGTTGACTGTGCGCAAGTGTGGATGACATCTTTGGATGACTAGAGTCAACGAGATGAAGGTGGCCAAGTTAACTGGCCACCTTTCCCTCGTTCAACCTCAACCATCTCGTTGCTATTGCATGCTTTCTAATTACACAAATGCAAACAGAGGAGCGGGTTAGTTACTTACCTAAGATCCGAATGTATTTGCTGTGAAGGTTGTGGCTCTTTCTCTCTACTGCATGCCTTTGTTTCCTTTGATGCATGATATATGCTTGCTGATGTGTGGTTGTGCTTTGTGCAGGTTCCTCTCTGTCTGGATTTGATTTGCAGGTGTCTTCTTCAACCTTCATATTTTCACCCTCTTGCTGGTAATGCTGAACTTTAATGGGATCAACTGCTACAGGAATTCCTATAGGAGCTCATGTAGCTGCTTCTCCCTTTGAAACTTCAGCTTCTTTCTATGCCTGGAGCTGCATGGATGATGCCAGAGATGTAGATAGAGATGGAGAGGTAATGGGTGGCTTTAGGTGAGGTGGATGGTGTTGTTTCTTTTCTCATTTTTTGTTTTTTTCTTTTTCCTAAAAACTGTTTTTTCTGTGTTTTTTCTTGGGCGAGAAGAAGAATGATGCTTGGGATGTGATTCAGGCTTGGAAATGATGGCAAGGAGGTTTGAAGACTACAGGAGGATTTATAGACTTTTTATGAAGCTTCCTTGTTCCTCAAACTACTTTTTATATCCATTTCTGGCTCTCTATAATTCCTACAAGAGCCTCCTGTAGAAAACACAGTTTTTGGAAAAGAAGCACAGTGAGGTGAAAAGAATGCCAAGAATGATGGCGAAAGGTGTGGGAAGGTAGGATAGGTGTTGGTATTGGTTTTAGGGCTCCCTTGGCACCTTCTTCTACTTCTTGTAGTCCTCTTGAAAACCTGCAATGCAACTAGAAATTCATTTTTCTTTTCCTCTTTTTTTTTTTTTTTTGAAAACAACTAGGGCACCTCACGGAGGTTTTCACCCTAATCGCCTGCCTTGGGTGCCTCCAAGGGAGGTTTTCAACTAGGGATATTATTTTTCTCTTTTCTTTTTTGACATCACTTAGCACTCTCGGAAGAGGTTTTCAACCCAATGATGGGACTCAAGTGCCCCATGGAGGTTTTCATTTGGGTCCTTATTTTTTATTTTTTTCCTTTTTCTTCAGTGAGTGGATGAAGTGGAGGCCAAGATATGCTCCACTACCATCACTGTTTTATTCAAATTTTCAATGAACTCTCGCTTGGAGAGGGGTTTCTTGTAGACTTTCAACCGATGTCCATTGACAAGCATGGGGATGGCTTCATCATCAATGGTTTTGATCAGAACTGAACCATTGTCATTGCATTTCTCCACAGTGTAGGGTCCCAGCCATCTTGTCCTTAGCTTGCCCTTGAAATCTTTGTATCTCGAATCATAGAGTAGTGCCCAATCTCCCTCTTGAAATTACTTCTCCTTGATGTTTTTGTCATTCCATATCTTTCTCTGAAGCTGAACTACCTCTGTATGGAGAAGGGTTTGCATTCTGTGTTCATCCAATCCATTGAGCTGAATTAATCTTTCCTTCTGTGCATGGCTGAGGTCTAGGTCCAGCTGAGCTGCCATCCTCAAGGTATTGAATTCAAATTCTATTAACAGCAAAGCCTTCTTCCCATAGACTAGCTCATAGGGTGTGAACCCTGTAGTAGTTTTCCATGTTGTATTGTAGGCCCAAGTGGCCTCAACTAATCTGTCTGCCCAGTCTTTTCTGCTGCTACTCACTGCCTTTGTCAGGATCCCTTCCAATGCTCTATTAGTGACCTCCACCTGCCCATTGGCGTGTGGATGGTAAGGGGTTGAAGTCTGCTTGATTCTATGATGTGTGAGCAGGTCTTCAATCAGATTGAAGTAAACTGACTACCTTGATGTGTGACCAATTCTCTTGGATACCCAAACTTGTAGAATATGTTCTCTCTCAAAAATTTAGCTACTTTTTCCTCTGTCACTGCTTTGATTGCTTTTGTCTCTGCCCACTTTGTCAGGTAGTCGGTGAACACAATGATGTATTACTTTTGTTGTGAAGGAGGGCTGATAGGCCCCACAAAGTTCATGCCCCACTTCTCAAATGGCTCAAAGGTCACTTGAGGCTGCATGGGCATTTCATCCTTTGGGGTAGGTTTCCCCATCCTTTGACACCGATCACACTGGCTGGTATATCTCCTCACATTCTAATGAAGAGTGGGCCAATAGTAGCCTGCTTATAGTATCTTGAAGGCAATTCTTTTTGCTGCAAAATGTCCTCCACAATGCTCGTCATGATAGGTCAGGAGTATGTCAAAGACCTCCTCCTCCCTGACACATCTTCTCAAGATTTGATCTGGGCCAAGTTTGAAGAGATTGCCCCCAATCCAGGTGAAAGGGGCACTTTTCCTCATATCTTGCTCTTCTCTTTCGAGGACAGATGTGGTGGAAACTGTGCTGAAACCAAGTAGTTTGCTATATCAGCAAACCATGGAGAGAGTACTGAGATAGCAAACAGGTGTTCATATGGAATTTGGTCATCCACCATTCCTTCTTCACTTGCAGGTAAATTTCCTCTAGACAAAAAGTTAGCAACAACATTTTCTTTCCCAGGCTTATCAACAATGGTCAAATCAAACTGTTGCAGTAAAAGCAACTATCTAATAATGTGAGCATTCACATCTAGTTTGTTCATTAAATATTTAATTGCAGCATGATCAATGTGCACAAAAGTGTGATAGCCTGTGATATAATGTCTAAATTTGTTTAAATAATGTACGACAACTAGGAGCTCCTTCTTGGTCACTGTATAGTTTAACTCTGCCTTTGACAAGTTTTTTCTTATAAAGTATATGGCATAAGGTAACTTTTCATCAATTTGTCCCAAGGTTGCTCCTATTGCTTTGTTCGAGGTATCTGTGTGAATGTGGAAAGGGAGGGCCCAGTTTGTGCCTCTCAAGATTGGGGCAGTCACCAGTTTGTTCTTGAAGGTATCTAGGGCTTCTTTACAGTTTTCCAACCATATAAACTCGACATCTTTACCTAAAATTCCAAACAACATAGAGGCTAGCTTGCTGAAATCTTTAATGAATCTCCAATAATACCTAGCTAAGCCTAGGAAACTTATGACATCTCTCACTTTTTGAGGAGGTGGGACCCTTTGGATGATGGCAATTTTGTTGGGGTCCACCTATAGTCCTTTTTGAGATATTGCATGACCTAGCACGGTCCCTTCAGTCATCAAAAATTCACATTTTTCCAGATTGCAGGACAGGTGTTAATAAATTTACCCGAGAAAACAAATTAATTATGGAGAATTACTCAAAGGAACAATATAAAAATAACCAGCAACAACCATAAACACATAAACACAAATGTTTATCTGGGAAAACCCCAAATCCGGGGAAAAAACCAACCTAATAAGATCTCATTAGCATTGGCCAAAACCTTGGCCAATCTGACCAAGTGAGCCTTCACCGCTCACCTCCAGGTCTTACATTACAATGAAGTCCTTCCAGCCTTTTATAAGCCCCATTACATATAATACCATGGGCAGAATACTATGGGTGCACAATACCATGTGCCCCAAAACCATCACTGTTTAACCTAGTCAACTTTGACTCTATCCTGACTCAAGTTTACCTAACAATTCCCCCCTTAAACTTGATTTGGGGTTCCTTGACTAACTCCAGCCAAACCTGCTAAGTGAGACAATCCCACTCACTCTAGCTCTTACCCCCTTTAGAGTTTTTACCCGGGGTATTGTTAACCCGACATCCCCCCTATCACCTAGGTCTAACCCAGATTTTACCGGTGATCACCGAGGGGTACACATGCCTTACCAGGTCTTACAGTAGTATGCCCATTTACATGCAATAATTTTGACTTCATTAATTTTATTTTTTTTGTTTATTGTTGCTACGATTCTGATCCATCCTCTCTCAATTTGATTTGCTCAAAAACTTCTATCAAACCGCTCCAACTGCGAGCCCGACGAGAACCTCGTAGATTCTAGCACTGGTGGCCTCACGTAGCAGAAATCGAACAATTTTCGAAGCCGCATGAACAATTTTCTTTTTTTGACCTGCATGCAGCCCATGCCTACTCCATCTTTCAACACAGCATAGAGCACACAGGAAATATCCCTTATAGATTCCCTATGAAAAAAGCTCCGAACAAAATCAGCCTTGAATTTTAATATTACCAAAGGTATCTCTCAACCTTCTTTAAATAGCCGCATGAATCCCGAACAATTCGTCAACATGTTCCAAACTGGTAAATATCGTAAATGCACTGCGATCCCTGGCAGTTACGGCACTATCTTCCGCACATTCTCCTCGAGGTTCTTCCACGTACGATTGTTCCACCATTATTTTCAGACCCAGATCTGTAAAAAGGTTGCATTGATCTCATCAGGCACTATAAAACCTTGGCATCAAAGAATCCCTTTGAAGCCAATATTTGGCTTTGATACTAGTTGTTAAGAAATTTACCCAAGAACACAAATTAATTACGGAGAATTACTGAGAGGAACAATATAAAAATAACTAGCAACAACCATAAACACATAAACACAAATGTTTATTTGGGAAAACTCCAAATCCAGGGAAAAACCCAACCTAATAATATCTCATTAGCATTGGCCAAAACCCTAGCCAATCCGACCAAGTGAGCCTTCACTGCTCACCTCCAGGTCTTACATTACAATGAATTCCTTCCAGCGTTTTATAAGCTCCATTACATATAATACCACGGGCAGAATACTATGGGTGCACAATACCTTGTGCCCCAAAACCATCACTGTTTAACCTGGTCAACTTTGACTCTATCCTGAGTCAAGTTTACCTAACAATAGGTTCATCTCAATACATTTGTCTAGAACTTTTCCTAGATTAGATAAGGCTTCCTGAAAGTCAAAGCCATAAGGAGTAAAGTCATCCATATATATCTCTACTGCATCATGAACTAATTTAGAAAATATACTGAGTACCACTCTTTGGAAAGTGGCTGGAGCATTACACAAACCAAAAGGAAGGACCCGGTATACAAAGGTACCCCAACGACAAGTGAAAGTGGTCTTATCTTGGTCTTCTGGGCTGATCTGAATCTGATTGTACCCGTTGAACCCATCTAGGAAAGAGAAATTTTTTTTCCCTGCCAGACCGTCTAACACTTGATCTATGAAAGGTAAAGGAAAATTGTCCTTTTTAGTGGCTTTGTTAAATTCCCGAGAGTCAACATAGATTCTCCACTTACCATTTTTCTTTGGCACTAGCACCAAAGGAGAGACCCATTCACTGTCAGAGATGGGATATATGAACCCTACATCAAGCAATTTTTTTAGTTCATCCTTAACAATATCTTTAAGTGCTAGATTCATCCTCCTTTGAGGCTTCCTGACTAGCTTGCAACCCTCCTTGATGTATATATGATGAGTACAAACTGAAGGATGCAATCCCTTCATCTCCTTATAACTCCAGGCGAAGGCATCTAAGTGCTTTCTCAACAGGCTACATAGTTCCTTCTCCTGGGAAGTGGATAGGGATGGATTGATTTTCAAGGTTCTTTCTGGACCAAACTCTATATTCTTGATACAGAGAGAAGTGGAGTTGGTCGCACAGAGATCAATTGAGGGGTTGTTTTGGGTTTCTCTTACTATGCCCTATAAGGGTGATACACTGGGAGGTGGATTCTGGATCAGATTTTCAATCATATCATCCTCCTCTTGCTGTTTCCCCCCCACGGTGATTCCTAATGCACAAAGCGGTGCAAAATAGACTTCATCCTCATCTTCCTCCTCTAACCAGAGAGGTAAATCATGTTCTAACAAGGGTTGGGCAGGAGGATATAGGATTAACTGCTTGGACATATGCTCGTTCTTTATGGTCATGTTCCCAGCTTGAAAGCTAATGTAGGCATCAGTGGTAGCCAACCAGGGTCTTCCCAGAATGAGAGGATACCCAGTGAGCTTTGCCTTTGGCTGAAGAACTAAGAAATCAGCAGGGTACTCCCAAGAATCAATGGAGACCATCATGTCTTCCACAATCCCCTCAAGGGTCACGGTGGAGCAGTCTGCAAGCTGTAGCAGAGTTGTGGTCTTCCTCAAGGAGCCCTAGAGGTTGAGTTTGAGCATTGTGTCCTTTGTCATCACATTAATGGCAGCTCCCAGATCAATCAAGGTGTGTGGGATCGTGGTGCCATTGATGTGGACATCAACTACTAGGCTTCCAGGGTCTAGATATTTTGGATAGATTACCTGCCCTAACATCAGGTCGGACAGTTGTCCTAAGAGATTGATGGTTGGCGCATCTCTCTTGTGCCTTCCTGGATGCCTAAAGAGCTTCTCTTTGATCAACCTATTGTAAATAGGCACATATTTTATGGTTTGGAGAAGTGGTATCTTCACACATAAATGTTTCAATTCTCCCAGGAGTTCAGTTCTTTTTGGGGTAGGCTAGATTGTTGTAGATATTCTCTCAGGAAAGGGTGGAATTGCTTTAGGTTCACTTTCCTCTTTATCTTCCTCAACCTCCCTGGGTGGAGGCTGGCTATCTAGGAGAACTTTCCCAGATCACAAGTTAATTTCCTAAATCTCCACAACATAAGTCGGGAATGATGGTCCCCCACTATATACTTGCTGATCCTGTCAGTTGTTTGGGTTCGGATTTGGCTGGGCAGGCATCTAGGGTTGCTTTGGTGGAGCAGGAGGTAACGGTTGTGGTTGGACAGGTGGTGGAGGCAAAAGAGTGGGAGGAGAGTTGTATTGGGGCCTCCACCCCTGATGAGATGCATTCCATTGAGGCTGCAGCGGAGCATAGGATTGAAATGAATGGGTGGCTGGTTGGGCATGATATGGAGATGTGAAGGACCAAGGAGGAGGTGTGGACCAGGAAGGATGAGCATGGGGCCCCCAAGAAGGTATGGAAGTGACTTGGTTGGGGTTGTAGTATGCCTGAGATGTCCCTTGCATCCCCTGCTGATATGGTCTAGGTCCATGCGGCCTCCTTTAGTTTATGTAATAGAGCCGTTCAGTGACTTTCTCAGCCCCCTGATATACAACTTTAAGTCCAGGTACGGAGGGACACTTGTCTGTAGAATGATTTTCTTCATAGAATGAACAAACTTCTATAGAGTTCAATGGGAATTCATTCCAAGGATGCCTCCTTGTGCATCTAGGACAAAAAATGGCCAAAGCCCTCTCTGCTTCCTCTTGTTTCGTTTTGATATGTAAGGTATCCATTTGCATGGCAAGAGTCTGTAGCATCTCACTCTTGAAGTCTTCTAGCATGTTTCAAATTTTTCCTTTAATGGATGAGCTAGAGGAAGAGGTACTGGCTATGGGTTGACTCCCCCTACCTTTCTTTTTGGCTGCTCTAGAATGGTTTCTAAAAACATTGTTTATGTCCTCATAGGATAGTTGGTAGATGTCACCCATGGCCAATAGATGGAGGGTGTCTAAAAGGTCTTCCTGAATTGCCCTGAGCAGGACCAGCTTCAGAGACTCAGGGTCAAGTGTAAACCTGGCCCTTTTGTAACTGAGCTGGAACCTCTCCTCATAGTCTTCCAGGGACTCATCACTTCCTACGGTCATTCGGAAAATTTATTCTTTCGTATCTTTTGACCTACAATAATCTCGATACTTGTTGTTAAATGCTTGCCGCATCTGAGCCCAAGTTGTGATGCTATTGCCAGGTAATCCTATGAACCAGTGCAAGGCTGCATCCTTGAGAGTAGAAGGGAATAGTTTCAACTTTTTCTCATCTTATGCATAGTCATAGGTTCGACAGATAACAACAAACTCAAACAAAAAGGTGTCAGGATCTTCTGTAGTCAGACCATGGAAATGAGGTAGGGTGGAAGGGCTTATATTCTTCATTTTGGTGTCCCCATTGGTCTCCCGAATGGGAAAGGTACCCTCTATTCTTTCTCCATTTCCCCTAGCATTTTTGTGTTTAGCCATTGGCTCCAAAGGAATCTTTTCTTCTTCTTCTTCCTCTATAGGTTCTTCAAATATGTCAGGTTGTTTGCCTAAGGGTTTTTCTTGATCACAGCCATCGAAGAAGAGAGAAGGTTGGTTGTGTGAAGTAGTGGGGGTGTTGGGCAAGAATTTTCCTAAATTATCTCTATTCCTACGAGGCATGAAAGGAAATATTTTTGGTTGGTTTTTGTTTCTTTTTTCCCCACATTGATAATACCTGCAAAACTAAAATTAGTTAAACAAAAAAAGTTGCAACTAACTGAAATGAACTTGCTGAAATGAAATTTTCAAAATTGAAGAGGAAGGCAAGGAAATGCAGAATTGAAAGAAAGGAAATGACTAATCTACTTTTGTTGCAATGGAAATTGCAGAATTGAAAAGTAAAGAAAAATAAATGCAGAACTGAAAGAAAGGAAATGACTATTCTACTTTTGTTGAAATAAACTATTAGCGGAATGTTGTGAGAAGAAAATAGAAGAAAGCAGTAATCACAAAATACTCTGACGCTTCCCCGAAAACAACGCCAAAAATAATGGTGAGCACCAGTATTGCAGCAATAATGCTGCAACTCCTAGGCTTCCTTCTTGATCCGAATTTAAGCAGGAACGCAATAGATTATAGAGATAACCATAAAGATAGAGATGCGATAACCATAAAAACAGAGATGCAGCGGAAATAATACTTCATTTCATTAATGGAGAATACTGAAATATGCTTACAAATAGAAATAACCCAGCTAGGGCGATGGTAGCTTATCTCTGAGAAGAGATGTGTCGGCTACATGCCTCTGAACTGTTCCGAACTATCTTTACAATGAGGCTCGAAGGCCTATTTATTATTGAGAAACAATGGAAAACCCTTAACATTCCAAAACCTAACCCTAGAAGATGAAACGCCAAACTATGGGCCCCGTTTGGGTAAATTGGTACATCAACTTCCCGGGGTCGTAACTTTCGCATACGATCTCGGTTTGACGCGCATGATAGCTCATTGGAAAGATCTCTCTGAGGACTATGACGGAAAAGACGATTTTTTTACCAAAAAAATCGTGGAGCTAGATTTCCCAAAAAACGTCGTTTAGGGCCTCAAAACGGCTCCGGAAGTTTAGGACCCGAAAAACTGCTAAAAATAGTAAACTGTGCTATAATTAAGGAAACTGAAAATGTTGAGAGGAACAATGGTGGGGGTCCAGGTGGACTTGGAAGGTGGCCACCAATATCCACCTGGATCATTCCTCCCCCCTTAGGAAGCAATGGTCCCCATTGCATTGAGTTCCTCCATGAGATGGGGAAACTTTTGCTGAACTTGGTCCCTGGTGAGCCACATGCCATTGTGAAGGAGTTCGCCTGCTTTGACAACTCGATACAGTTGAATATTCTGTTGGCGAGTATTCTTGATCTGTGTGTCCATGATTCGATCAGTTGCAGCTTGTTCCATGCAATCTGGATTTAATTCTGTGGGTGTGAGCTGTTGTGCAATGTCGGATGTATCTAGCAATGGTGGAAAGTATGGCCGAAGGCGGTCCACATTGAACACTGGGTGCAGGCCAAGGAATGGGGGAATGCTAAGTTCAAATGTATTGTCTCCCACAGCCTTAGTAATTGTGTAGGGACCATATCGGAGTGGTCTCAGTTTCCGATAGGCTCTAGTAAGGCGTTCCTTTTGTAAATGCAACCAGACTTTGTCACCCACCTGGAACTTGTGTGGCACTCGATGTTGATCATGTCGCTGCTTGAACTTGGCATTTGATTTCTCCAAAATGTCATGGACCTGCTGGCAAATATGTTGGATGTGCTCAATGAAGCTGGTCGCCTTGTTTGTTTCGGACTGGACATGAGCAGAATTTGTGTGAGTAGCTGCAAATGGCATGGCCACATCAATGGGGCATAATGGTTGGAATCCCAAGCCCACCTGAAAAGGGCTATGGCCAGTGGAGCTATGAAGAGCTCGGTTGTAGCTGTGCTGAACATAAGGGAGGCTCTCGTCCCATGTGCGTGGATGCTTTGAGTTGTACATGCGCAGAATGTGTACAATCATCCTATTGACAACCTCTGTCTGGCCATCAGTTTGAGGATGGAAGGCGGTGGACTTAGTGAGTTTGGTGTCCAGCATTGACCAGAGACTGGACCAAAATGTACTGAGGAACCGACTGTCCCAATCTGAGATGATAGACTGTGGGATCCCAAAGTGCACCCACACTCGTTCAAAGAAGAGTTTAGTAGTGGCTTCTGCTGTGATGTTCTTCTTGCAAGTCGCCATGATGGCCATCTTCGAGAACCTGACGACGACTACAAAAACACAGTCATTTCCATGCTTAGTGGAAGGAAGGCCAGACATGTAATCCATGGAGATGGATTCCCAAGGTTGGCTAGGGGTAGGCAATGGGGTATAGAGGCCTTGCTTCTTGATGGTCGGTTTGGCAATGGCACAGGCAGTACATGATCTGATGTACTTCCTGATGAGCCCCAATTTTGGTACAATTTGGGCTCATTTTGGCCTATTCTACCTGCTCAAACCATTCATTTTTTATTGCTTATGCATGCATTTCTTAGTTTATTCATGTTGTTTGTAGGGAGAAGGGTAGGCACTCTATCTACGTGACTAATGCATTATGATTCCAGGTTTTGGCATTAAAAGGGAGTAAAAGACAACGAAAAAGGAGACAAGGAGACAATGAGGTGGCACTGTTGGTTCTTAGGAGAGGATGTCCACGGTCTTGGGACATTCCTCGTGATTCCCACCAAGAACTCCGAGCTCCAATCCATCTCCCCTCCGAGCTTAGAAGCAGCCAGCTGTTCTACAGGAACAACAGTTACAACTGTTCTACAGGAACAACAATTATGACTGTCCTACAGGATCAGCAGTTAAACTCTAGTTGGACAGCCGAGCTCCTAAAATCAAGGACACTTGTTGGATCATTGTTTTGCATAAGTATAGAGGCCGTAGCCTTTGATAGGTTGTTGAAACTTTCGCATTACTATTGTAATTTTTGAGCACAGCTCGGTGTTAGTTCTTGTTGTAAGCCAGTTTTGGCATAACATCAGTTATGAATAAAGAAGGCAGATTTTGATCTAGCTCTGAGTTTTCTTAAGGAGACTATAGCTCTCAGGTTAGGGCCCAACCTGAGAGCCATAGATCCCCTCTGCTGTAGTGTTGTTTGCATTTCGTTTCAACACTCTGAGTTTTCATTTTCACATGCAATTTGAATTACAGGTTGTTGAATTAGTCTTTTTCATGAGTTTAGATAGGATTTGCTTATGGTAAATTTGTTTCCAGTTGCTTAGGTTAGCAGAGGATAGATATAATCTATTGGAGCTCCAGCAAAAAGGTTGTTAAGGCTCACTGCCATCTCCTTTAGAGATTGGGGTGCAGTCCATAACTAACCACCAAAAATACACATTTCTTTACTTGATGATTGCTGCAATACAGTCACGGTTATGTTAGATGCTTCCATATCATTCACACCTGCGCCACACACCTTCATCACCGCTTCATACACATTTCTCTTCACGTTTTGGATTGCTGTTCATTGAATTTATACGCACAGGTAGTTTAGGTTAATGCATTTTCGGTTTGGTGACAGTCATAAGCATTTGTTTCATTTACACTGCTCTCTCTCGTTCCATTACCTCATTCTCCATCTTGATCACGCATGCAAACACATCTTTGACCTCTGTTCCACTCTGTTTTCTCCCACAATCTTTCACTCCTCACGTACTTCCATTCTCTAGCCCTTTTGTTGACCTAGCCCTCTATCTTCCAACCTACTTCCTACACTCATTTCCCATCCTATTCCTCCACTTCTGAGCCATCACCAGCCTTATTCCTACCTTACACATCTCCCCCTACCATTCCATCACTCACCCATCACTTCAAACACTCACGGTAGGTCATCCTGTAGCAATTCGTAGACATCCTGTAGAAATCTCTGCGTATCCTGTAGGATCCCCTGCAGACATCCTGTAGGAGGCCACTCACTCGGTTGTTGAGCTTCTGAATGCGAGGAACCTTTGTGGATGGATGCTAAGGACCCCTAGGGACCTCTCCTAGCCTCCCCAACCTGTCCCACGCTTTCCTTCCTTCTCCATCCCATCTGCACAACCAAACCCTAATTAGCACACAATCACAATCATTCCATACACTTAAAGGAAAAATACAAAAACATGTCTTTTATGATGCAAGCAGCTTAGATCCATGCATTTTCACTTATTAGAGGTAACAGCAGCATTGGTAGAAGTTTCACTCATATTCTTTGCATTATAGAGGTTAGACTAGTTAATTTAGGGTTTCCTAGGTTTACATGCTTTGATTCGCTTTCAGTTCATTTTTGTCAAGTAAAGTAGCTTCCCTTTGAGAATAGCTTTCGTCCATCAATTAGCAAGCTTCTTCTGAGAGCCTATAGAAGTTGGCTTGAGCCCTAGCGGACTTGTGCCAGCTGACCAAGTGACAGCTGCGACAAGAGCTAGTACTTGTGCATATAGCACCGTCGCTTCCAAGTTTGTACGAACTACCGGGTTGATAAAATGAGAGACAGGAAGCCCCAGGAGTTGTAGCATTCTTGCTACAATACTGGAGCTCACCATCTTTTTGGCACCGTTGCCGGGGAAGCGTCAGAGTATTAGTAATTGTTGCTCTTCTTCTACTTTCGTACTCTTACTTCTGCTCAGTAGTTTATTTCATTTCCATTCTGCAAAAGTAGCTTAGTATTTCTTGCTTTCCTAGCTTAGTATTTCCTGCTTTCATAGATTAGCATTTCCTGCTTTCCTAGATTAATATTTCTTGCTTTCCTAGATTAATATTTCTTGCTTTCCTAGATTAATATTTCTTGCTTTCCTAGATTAGCTTTCCAATTCCGCAAATTTCATTTGAGCAATATAGTTAGTTGTAGATCACTCTGTTTCAGTTTTGCAGGTACCAAAGAAAAAGCAAAAGCACTCAAAAAAAAAAAGAAAAGTCCTTTCCATTTCATGCCTCGTAGGAACCGAGATAGATCAGGCAAATTCCTACCAAACACCCCCACCACATCACTGAGTCACCCTTCTCTCTTCTTTGGTGACAGTGACCCAGAGGAACCTATAGGTGAACATCCTGAGATATACCAAGACCCTATAGAAGAAGAAGAGTTAGATACCACTCCATCTGAAGCCATGGCTGATAATAGAAGAGAAGATGAGAGAATAGAAGGAGCTTTCCCCATCCGAGAGACCAATGGAGAGATGAAAATGAAGAACATTAGCCCCTCCGCTTTGCCTCACTTCCATGGACTGACCACTGAGGATCCTGATACCTTCTTGTTTGAGTTTGCTGTCCTTTGTAGAACCTATGACTATACTGAAGATGAGCAAAAGCTGAAGCTTTTCCCTTCCACTCTTAAGGATGCAGCACTACGCTGGTTCATGGGATTACCTGGGAATAGTATCGCTACTTGGGCTCAGATGCAGCAAGCCTTCAATACCAAGTATAGGGATTACTGTAGGTCTAAGGAAACCAAGGGAGAGATCTTTCGGATGACCATGGGGAATGATGAGTCTTTAGAGGATTATGAGGAGAGGTTCCAACTTAGCTATAAGCGGGCCAGGTGCACACTTGACCCTGAATCCCTCAAGTTGGTTCTACTCTGAGGAGTCCCTGAAGATCTCTTAGACACCCTTCACATGTTAGCTGGGGGGGACATTTACCAACTGCCTTACGAGGACATCAAGACTGTGTTTAGAAATCATTCCAGGGCAGCTAGGAAACGAGGTAGAGGAAATCTCCTCTCCACTGGTGTCCCTTTCTCCAAACATGAGTTTACAAACCAATTAGAAGATCTTAAGAGTGAGGTGAGACAGACCATTGCCATGCAGCTGGACACATTCAGGATCCAGCAGAAGAAAGAAGAAGCTGAGAGAGCCTTGGCTGTCTTCTGCCCTAGGTGCACCAGAAGACACCATAAGAACGAATGTCCATTGTATTCGGTTGAAGTGTGTTTCGTTTGTGAGGAGGACCACCCAACAAATCAGTGTCCAACCTTACCTGGGTTTAAAGCCATGTACCAAGGAACCGAAGCTCCCACAGAGCCTCTCTATTACATCAACCAAAGGAGGCCACAAGGATCTAGACCTTATCAGCAGGGGATGCAAGGGGCACCACAAGCTTATTATAACCCCAACCAATCGACTCCCATGCCTTCTTGGGGTCCCCCTGCTCATCCTTCTTGGTCCATGCCTCCTCCATGGTCTTATCCACCTCAGTACCCTACACAACCTACTTCTCATTCCTATCACTCACATGCCCAGCCGCAGCCTCAATGGAATGCACCTCAGTCGGGGTGGAGGCCCCAGTACAACACTCCACCCACCATTTTGCCTCCACCACCAGTTCAACCACAACCATTACCTCCTGCTCCTCCAAGGCAACCTCAAATGCCTGCTCAACTGAACCCGAACCCCAACAATAGACAGGCTCAGCAGGTATACACTGGGGAAACCTCATGCCCTACCTATGCTGTGGAGATCCAGGAGATCAATCTTAGATCTGGAAAGACTCTTCCAGATCGCCAGCCTCCTCCCCCAGAGGATGAGGAAGACCATCAGGATAGTGAACCAAAGCCTATTCCACCCTTTCCTGAGAGACTAACAGCCACCACACAACCTAACCCAGAAGAAGATGAGCTTTTGGGTGAGCTCAAGCAGTTGTGTGTAAAAATCCCACTTCTCCAAGCCATCAAGGATGTGCCAATATATAACAAGCTGGTTAAGGAAAAGTGTTTCAAACACCCAGGCAGACGGAAGAAAGATGCCTCAACTATCAATGTCATAGGACAACTGTCTGACCTTATGCTAGGACAAGTCATCTGCCCAAAGTACCTAGATCCTGGAAGTCCTGTAGTAGATGTTCACATAAATGGCACCATTATCCCCCACACCTTGATTGATCTGGGGGCGGCCATCAATGTAATGACCAGGGATACCATGCTTAAACTCAATCTTCAGGGTTCCTTGAGGAAGACCTCGACAGTACTGCAATTAGCAGATCGCTCCACCGTGACTCCCGAAGGGATTGTGGAGGATGTCATGGTCTCCATCGATTCTTGGGAATACCCTGCAGAGTTCCTGGTTCTGCAACCAAAGGCCAAGCTTACTGGATATCCTCTCATTTTGGGAAGGGCTTGGTTAGCTACTGCAAATGCTTACATAAGTTGTCGGGCAGGAAACATGACCATCAAAAATGGTCCCATGTCCAAGCAGCTAGTCCTATACCCTCCTGCCCAACCTTCTTTAGAGCATGATTTACCACTCTGGTTGGAGGAAGGAGAAGAAGACGAGGTGTATTCAGCACCTCTGTGTACCCTAGATACCACTAAAAGAAACCCCCCAACCGAGGATGACTTGATTGAGACTCTGATCCAGAATCCACCTTCCAGTGCACTACCCTTAGAGGAATTGGTGGAGAATGCCCAAGCTAGCACCTTGGTGGATCTCTGTACAACCAACCCTGTTACTCCCAGAGTCAAGAATGTGGAGTTCGGCCCTGAGAAAGCATTGAAGATCAGCTCCTCCTTATCTCCTTCTCAGGAAAAGGAGCTGTGTAGTCTGTTGGCCAACCACCTAGATGCTTTTGCTTGGAGCTATAAGGAAATGAAAGGAGTCCATCCCTCGGTCTGTACTCATCATATATACATCAAAGAGGATTGTAAACCGGTTAGGCAACCTCAGAGGAGAATGAATCCAGCCCTTAAAGACATTGTCAAGGAAGAATTGCAAAAACTGTTGGATGTTGGATTCATCTACCCCATCTCAGATAGTGAATGGGTGTCCCCTCTAGTGTTGGTTCCCAAGAAGAATGGAAAGTGGAGAATCTGTGTGGATTACCGTGAGCTGAACAAAGCTACCAAGAAAGACCATTTCCCTCTACCTTTTATAGATCAAGTGTTGGATGGACTGGCTGTTATAGACAAATTTGTGCCTTACAGCAACAAGCATGAATTGTCAATAATCCAAGGGATCCAAAGTTCCCTAAACATGATGTTCCTACCCCTAGAGGAACAAGGTCAGCAAACCAACAGCTCTCAGATCAGTTCTCCACCTGAAAACACTCAAAAACAAGCAATCCTGAAATCAAAGCAGGTGCTCCACTAGGTTTCTGCGCTGAAACTCAGTTGCTCCATGGTGTACCTGCGTTGCAAAGCAAGTGGAACAAAGGCCACCTGCACTGAGCGAGATGGGACAAGTGGCACAATGAGTCATTGCTCTGGAATCTTCCAAAAATGACACTTGGATCAGGGATTTCGCCTTGTGATGAGTCAGAGGCTCTGTTTCTCCAAGTGGAAGCAAGGTTCTCCAAGTGGACTCAAGAACTGAAGATCAACTAAAGATTAACTAAAGAGAGAGAGGACACAAGGCAGCTACACATCAGTTGCAAGCTGAGTCATCCTTTCTCAATTCATCTATATATTGAGCTCTCTCCTATGAGCTCAGGAGGTGGGAATTTTGTGCAAAGTAATGATATGCTGTTGGTTTCACTATTGAGCTATTGGGTGATTGTTTGAGAGAGGTGAAGAGGAGAAATTCTTTCTGCTGGGTTGGAGCCTTCAATGGTTGTAATACTCTCAGAACCTTTACTTCTTCATTAATAAAAGCTATTGAGGTTCTTCTATGTGCTCTTGTTTCAATAATATATTGTGATGATTGCATGTTTGGTTTACACTAATCCATGAACCAGTTATGATTGCATGCCTCTTGTAGTTTCCTTCTTTGTTATTTTGCAGGATCTCATTGTAGCTGGGCAAGCAAAAGAACAAGGAGCTAGGAGCAAGCGGCCAAAGAGAAGAGTTTGGATTCGACATTAAGCGCAAGGCAACGGTTAGTGCATTTCTCCATTCTCTTTTGCTTTCATAAAGAAGTAAACCTTAAGTAGTTTGTTTTACAGTTGTTGCTAAGGAACTATCACCCTTAGAGTGGGATAGGGTCATCCGAGTCGGATACTTTTCCCTACAACAAACTGGCGACTCCACTGGGGATCGTATCCGTTTGATTGTGTTTGTAGTATTTTGCTATTCATTTCCTGAACAAAAGAGTACCAAATCGAAAAGCTTTTGACTATATCAAAAGCGAAGTAGAGGGCAGCTACTCTAGCTCATTTCTGAGCAAGTTCATGATTTGAAGAGCTGATCTACAAGGATCCTTGTAAGCTCTTAGTGATAGCTTTTCACCTTCCTATTCATCCCTTTGAGTGTGCTTGACTGATTGCTTCTGATTTGAGCAAAAACTGTGTATTTTTGAGAAAATTATGACCCGGAAACTGTGAAAACGCAACTTTCGTTTTCCAAAGCAGGTAGTACACAGGCTACCTGCTTTGCAACGCAGGTCCCGAAGGGGATACCTGCGCTGAGAGCCAGACTGGCTGTGCAGCACTTGCGTTGGCCCAATTTTGCCTAGTGCTGTTGGGGTTTCCTCCTTTTCTCTTGCCTGTTTTCACTATTGATTTGGCTGCCAGTTACCAGTCTTGCACCTGTTCTGAAACCAATATTACTTGCCATCATTCCGCCTCTGTTATATAACGAAATTGTACTTGTTCTTTGTATTTCTTACTCATTTACAATTTCCCATAACGAAAAGTAAACTAGTCTTGCTTTTGGCCTCTTAGATCTGAACCTGTGTTAGGCATTTTGCTGGTCTAAAGAGTTAGCTTGTTTGCTGTCCATAGCTGATTAGTCATTTACTTTCGTCATTATGGTTTGATTTCATGCATTTCTAGTGATTAAGCAAGTGAATCTTAAGGTGTCTTTTGATTTTGGACAAGCTTGTTTACTTTCGCTTTAAATCGAAATCAAAGTTATATAACAACTTTCTTTTTGTAACCCATCCACATTAAGAAAGGGAAAAGAAAATACATGCATTGTGCATTTTGCATTTGACTGTTTGCTTGACGATTTAGGAAAAATTTGCATTTAGTGTGTGCTCTATGATCTGTGTGAAAATATTTGCCTTTCTTTTCCCTCAGTAGTTAAGGTTTTCAAAGTTGAAAGATTGAAAAGTTTGCTTCTCATCTTAGACTGCATTCAGGAATTTGTTACATACATCTCGTGGTGATCCTTAAAGGCAAACTGCTAAGCAAGATCAACATTAAAATAAATCCAATTTACATAACAACGCTTTGTAACATAACGCAAACGAATAGAGGTCTAGGTAGAGACGTGTTCCGGCGTCGTTAAACATAGTGACTGTCGATCTCTACGAAGGTGGGTGATTCCTCCTGAGAGTCGGTGGCACTAATACGGACTTGTGCTCCCACGTACCGTCGTGTATATATTGGGAGACCCCTATAGGCAATTATCCTTTATCCATAGGAAGCCGTGTCGGCCGCCCTACTGATCGTGATGCAGTGAACACAGCATTCACGAAGATCGACCACCCGTACCGTAAAACGTATTCTGTGGTTTCGCGAAAAGTTTGGCACACCCTCTGCCTAGAACTCCAGAGCAGTTTCTTTTGGCCTTTTTCAAACTCTATAACTGAAAAAGTCCATCCGAGCATTTGTCACTTCGGGCTCGTTAAAACATCGAAGGGGACTAGAGTCATCTTTAGCTTTTTCTCGACTCTTAAAACATGAAAAAGCAAAGTTGTGTCTAAAGCGTCGTTAATAAAATTTATTTTAAACGGAACATAATCACCTCTTATTCCCACGTTGATCTTTCAGTTGAAAAGTATGGAGCCCACCAACCAAGGAAGTCACCTTGGTGGAAGTCCCAATCCCTTCTCCTCTTGGGGAGATGTTGGTGCGCCTCATATGGCCACATTGTCACTTCCAGGATTGACAATTGGCCTACCTGTATGGCTCTTTTCAACTAATGTAGTTCAAATCGCCACAAATCCTGAGCAGTCGAATCAACAGTCAGACCAGTCTAGAACTACCCACCAGCCTTCCACTTCTTACAATTGTTCCTCCGATCCTTCATCTTCACAAGGTAGAGCCGGCAAAAGTCAGCCTCCCATGGAGAAGAAGGAAAAGAAGAAGAAAGAAAAGAAGCAGAAGGGGCCTATGGCGAAGGCGACTGGGGGCAAGCAAAAGACATCTGACAAAAATCCACACACTGCACCGACCGGGCCTAAATCGCCATGTGTCATTTGCAAAGAGACCCACTTCCATCGTGATTGTCCTTGTATTCCCCGGATACTAAGGGACTGGTCCCCCAGGTTGCACAATCCGGTAGCATCAACCTCTGGTAGTCATGTTGATTGCAGTCCATCAACTAGCGAGAGTGAAGGAAGAAAAGGGAGACCAAGATCACCCTGTATGTTGTGTGAAGGCGATCACGCCATCCACCGATGTCCATTCTTAGATGAGGCAAAGAGAGTTTTGGAAGATCGTCCGGTATCACCGTTACGACTTCCTCCTGGATACCAAAAACTCGTGCCTAATCCCTCGATAGTTGAAAATCCAGCTGGCCCGCTCAAGTGGTCAGCTGAAGTGTCGGTCATTGAGAGTGAACCAACTGAATCCAGACCAGACGAAAGTCTAAAGGTTGAAACGGCAGTTGACCCGGTTCTTCCTTCAGAGGTTTCATCCTCAAATGACACCGTCGTTGAAGATTCATCTTCAAATGACACCCTCACTGAAGAGAATAAGGATGACACCGTCCAGATTCTTTTCATCAACACAGACTCTGATGAGCATCAGGGCAATGCGCCCATTCCTTTATCGCAGGAAGGAACATCGTCAGGGTCGTATCCGGCCGTGTATTCGGTCCCACCACCAAGCAACCTAGTTGTATCCTTTGATTGGAATCAACTAGGCAGACCCCGGTTACCAGCCAGTATACCATTCAGAATCATTGTCCAAATCTATAGAATGGTAATGGCTGGAACCATCATTGATGAAGGGGCATCTGTGAGTATCCTTTCCTCTATTGCTTGGAAAGCACTGGGTTCCCCGGCGCTTTTACCTGAGATGAGAAATCTATCAGGTTTTGATAAAGGAACCAGTCGCCCATTAGGGATTCTCCCCAATGTTCCCATTACATTGAGGAAGAAGACAGTTCATATGAATGTCATGGTCGTCCAAGGACCCTTGGATTATAACCTACTCCTTGGACGGGACTATATATATTGCATGGGAGCTATAGTCTCCTCACTCTTTAGAGTAATGTGTTTTCCACACGAAGGAAAGATGGTCAAGCTCGTAGACCAACTTTCATTTCCAGGATCTCGCATCGCAAATAGTCAAATACCAACCCTAAACGGTTTATTCACTCAAGAAATGCCACCACCCCCGGTTCTACTTCCCGATGAATGCGAGTAATTCGGAAAGAAAGAACTGGGACCCAGGGGGCATGCACCCTGGCCTGCCTTGGGCAGAGAAAACCTTGGGTATAAAGTTAATTTCCGCAGAAGAATGGACTAGTCCGTACCCCGTCCGAAAAAGGAAGAGAGGGTTGTTCTAGGATAAAATTCTTTTGTCAAAGTTATGTGAGCGAAAAGATCGACTCCCTTTGTCTAAAAAAGTAGGCTCTCCTAAGGAGGAGATCCATTTGTGGCGGCAAGTAGCCACCATCTTTGAATGTCAAGCCTCACCCATTAAAACATATGTTTTGAAGGATAAGTAGGGGCAGTCTTCAAAGAAAGAGATGAAATTGCTGCAACAAGTAGTCACCATCCTTAGCAACCTAATGATAGACATCGCCGAAAAGAGAGTTTAGTTTGCGGCAGCAAACAAAACCATTTTTCGGATAATAAGTAAGAGGACAGAATCTCGAAATTATACTTTATACCTGGGGGCATGCAAACCTTTTGGAGTGCAAGCACGGGACGACTATTTATTTTTTAAATTTTTAGGTCCTCCCTTTAAACCTGTAGGTCTAACCCGTTAAACTCGTAGGATTAGCCGTTTCCAGCTTGCATAAAGAAAGGATGAAGGGCAAAAGTTAAAACCTGCCAAATTGGAGTAATTAGTGAGGTATCGCTCCTTAAATAAGATTACCTCACCTAAGGCATTCCTTGTATTAAGACTGGTAATTCGAGCAGTTTTAGCACACAGTTCATGCTCGTTAAAAAATAAACGCAAGATCCGAGCAGTTTTAGCACATAGTTCATGCTCGTTAAAAAATAAACATAAGTTGTGAGCAATCTTCCCCTAGAGTTCAAGCTCACCCAGAAAAAATGAACCGGTAAATAACCTTGGTAAATGTAACCTTTGACAACCATATTAAAGCCCTTGGTCGTGTTCTTGCAGTCTCACCTCCATCCGTTCATTTGGCCAATCGTTCATCTCCATGTGTTTGTTTACCCGTTTTGAGGAACAGCTGCGAAGAGTGATTTCACTAAGCCATCCTTGTGACACTGCCGTGATTGGAATATTCCAACCTGTACTTGGAATCTGCTGCTGCCCTGTTCATCACTCGTTCCTCGAAAGACGAGTCGTCTTTAAGCTCTTTTCACTGACTCGTAAAATATGAAAAGATTGCCGAGTTTTGGCCTTCCAGCTCGTTAAAGCGACCGGAAAGCTATCCCTCCTCTAGATTTTAATCTTTTTGGACCTGAGGGATTATTGCACAAAAAGATCGAGCGCTTGTTTTGTTCGGCTCGTTAAAGCAATCGAAAATTCATCCCTTCTGTATTGTTTTATACTTTTTCGGACTTAAGGGATTAGAAGACGAAAAAGGAATTTTGGAGTTAACTTTCCGTACCTTTTCAGACTCTCTAAAAATGAAAAGGACCGAGTTTTCCTTGTCGTTAGACTCGTTAAAATGATTAAATAGCGACAAACTTGTCTTTAGACGAGAACGAGTTTCCCTATCGCTAGGCTCGTTAAAACATAGCGATGGGCTTGCCCGAAGGGCAAGTTATAGAACAAGCATATGTTATCCTCCTCAAGCTTGACAAAAATAAAGAGGTACTGGTCAGCAATGACTGGGGAAAAATTGGGAGAACCTCACAGCATTAATGGTAGCAAGTCGCTCTTGAACATGACACTTTGTCCTCCGTATCACATCGGGTTGGGTTGTTTCATTCACCAGTCTCATAACCATGGTCCTCGCCACACCATCCACAATTGGGGTAATGCTACCGATCCATCACATCAGTGTCGTTATATGTTCAAGAGATGTGGTTCTGCAAAGAGTCAACCGTGTCCCATCCACTGCCATACATTATCCTTCATCCACTTCATGACCGCCACCCTGAATCATACATCACAGTTTGTTTTCACCTCATCACAATCACTAGCTCCGTTTCGTGTCACTGATGTGGGATTCATTAAGGCCCTCCTTTGACGGATCGCTCCTTGTCGACATCAGCTCATTATCCAAGGAGTTGATCTAGGAACAACCCCTTCAGTACTTTGAAGCTTGCATGCCTCAATGGCAAGTTTCTCACTTCCGGCGACAGGTATACATCAATGACCTTCGACCAGAGGATTTTGCATGGTGGTCGACGCCAAGTCCTTTATTCCCACCATGTGAATTGTACTGCTGTACCTTGAGGGTCATCATCCTTATCGGTGATTCCTCTCGCGCTTGTTAACGGTTTACATCATTGGCCGGTAATCAAGCGATGTCTTTCCATGTTCGACTTCAAGAAATTCTCACATGGATCGACTTGTACATCGAGTGAAGATCGGAAGAGATTGAAGACCCCGGATCTAGTTTCATCCATCCGGGCTGCGATATATATTCAGGATATAAAGACATTTGATATGTACATCATTGCAGCAGATGATCATCCTTCTCAAAGGATGATAATTTCAGCAGAGAATTATCAGTCTACAATCAGACGATCGTCTGTTCTATGTACCGAAATGTATTTATAAAGCTGAGCATGGGAATGCCCGCCTCAGCTAGATCATGAAAATGTATGAAAAATAATGTATCGTATTGTATCTTATTACAGGACACTTCTCAGCAGATTGAATGAACTTCGGATCCTCTCAATAAAGCATTTCACCCGATAAACGACCTCATACTTTAGGGGGCATCTGTTATAGACAAATTTGTGCCTTACAGCAACAAGCATGAATTGTCAATAATCCAAGGGATCCAAAGTTCCCTAAACATGATGTTCCTACCCCTAGAGGAACAAGGTCAGCAAACCAACAGCTCTCAGATCAGTTCTCCACCTGAAAACACTCAAAAACAAGCAATCCTGAAATCAAAGCAGGTGCTCCACTAGGTTTTTGCGCTGAAACTCAGTTGCTCCATGGTGTACCTGCGTTGCAAAGCAAGTGGAACAAAGGCCACCTGCGCTGAGCGAGATGGGACAAGTGGCACAATGAGTCATTGCTCTGGAATCTTCCAAAAATGACACTTGGATCAGGGATTTCGCCTTGTGATGAGTCAGAGGCTCTGTTTCTCCAAGTGGAAGCAAGGTTCTCCAAGTGGACTCAAGAACTGAAGATCAACTAAAGATTAACTAAAGAGAGAGAGGACACAAGGCAGCTACACATCAGTTGCAAGCTGACTCATCCTTTCTCAATTCATCTATATATTGAGCTCTCTCCTATGAGCTCAGGAGGCGGGAATTTTGTGCAAAGTAATGATATGTTGTTGGTTTCACTATTGAGCTATTGGGTGATTGTTTGAGAGAGGTGAAGAGGAGAAATTCTTTCTGCTGGGAGGTGTTGCTGGGTTGGAGCCTTCAATGGTTGTAATACTCTCAGAACCTTTACTTCTTCATTAATAAAAGCTATTGAGGTTCTTCTATGTGCTCTTGTTTCAATAATATATTGTGATGATTGCATGTTTGGTTTACACTAATCCATGAACCAGTTATGATTGCATGCCTCTTGTAGTTTCCTTCTTTGTTATTTTGCAGGATCTCATTGTAGCTGGGCAAGCAAAAGAACAAGGAGCTAGGAGCAAGCGGCCAAAGAGAAGAGTTTGGATTCGACATTAAGCGCAAGGCAACGGTTAGTGCATTTCTCCATTCTCTTTTGCTTTCATAAAGAAGTAAACCTTAAGTAGTTTGTTTTACAGTTGTTGCTAAGGAACTATCACCCTTAGAGTGGGATAGGGTCATCCGAGTCGGATACTTTTCCCTACAACACTGGCAGGAAAGAAGTTCTTCTCTTTCCTAGATGGGTTTAGCGGGTACAATCAAATCCAAATCAGCCCGGAAGACCAAGATAAGACCACCTTCACTTGTCCTTGGGGTACCTTTGCCTACCGAGTCCTTCCCTTTGGGCTATGCAATGCTCCTGCTACTTTTCAGAGAGCTGTCTTGAGCATCTTCTCGGAGTTGGTCCATGATGCAGTGGAAATATACATGGATGACTTTACTCCTTATGGGGCCAACTTCCAGGAAGCATTGTCCAACCTTGGGAAAGTCCTAACCAAATGCACCGAGATGAACTTGTCCCTTAGTCCTGAAAAATGTGAATTCCTAATGACTGAGGGGACCGTGCTAGGCCATACCATTTCTTCCCAAGGATTGCAGGTGGATCCTAACAAAATTGCTCTCATCAAGAGGGTTCCACCTCCTCAAAAAGTAAGGGATGTCCGGAGTTTCTTGGGATTAGCAGGATACTATCGGAGATTCATTAAATATTTCAGCAAGATAGCCTCGCCATTGTTTGGTCTGTTGGCAAAAGATGTGGAGTTTAAGTGGACTGACGATTGTCAGAAGAGTTTGAATGAGTTAAAGGACAAGTTGGTGTCAGCACCAATCTTGAGAGGTCCAAATTGGGCCCTACCTTTCCACATCCACACTGATGCCTCGAACAAAGCCATAGGTGCAGCCTTAGGACAAGTTGAGCAAAAGCTTCCATATGCCATTTACTTCGTTAGCAAAAACTTGTCCAAAGCAGAACTGAATTACACTGTAACCGAGAAAGAGTTCTTAGCTGTAGTCCATGCACTAAACAAGTTCCGTCATTATATCACTGGATATCAAACATTTGTACATATTGACCATGCTGCTATTAGATATTTGATGAATAAACCAGATGTGAATGCTCGTATTATTAGATGGTTACTTTTATTGCAGCAGTTTGATCTAACCATTGTTGATAAACCAGGTAGAGAAAATGTTGTTGCTGACTTTTTATCTAGATTGGATTTGTCTGCAGATGAAGATGGGACGGTGGATGACCAGATGCCTGATGAGCATCTGTTTGCTATCTCAGTACTCTCTCCATGGTTTGCTAATATAGCAAACTACCTTGTTTCAGCTCAGTTCCCTCCGCACCTCTCTTCAAAAGAGAAGAGCAGAATCCTCAGAAAAAGTGCCTCATTTACTTGGATCGGGGGCAACCTGTTCAAGCTTGGCCCCGATCAGATCTTAAGGCGTTGTGTAAGGGAAGAGGAAGTCTTTGACATCCTCCTCACCTGTCATGATGGGCCTTGTGGAGGACATTTTGCAGCAAAGAGAACTGCCTTCAAGATCATGCAGGCAGGCTACTATTGGCCCACACTTCATCAAGATGTCAGAAGATATGTCAGCCAGTGTGACCAATGCCAAAGAATGGGGAAACCGACCCAAAGGGATGAGATGCCTCTCCAACCTCAAGTGACTCTTGAGCCATTTGAGAAGTGGGGCATGGACTTTGTGGGTCCAATCAATCCCTCTTCGAGGCAGAGATCCTACATCATTGTGTGTACTGACTACTTGACAAAGTGGGCAGAGACTAAAGCAATCAAAGCAGCAACAGAAGAGAAGGTGGTCGAGTTCTTAAGAGAGAACATCTTCTATAAGTTTGGCTATCCAAGGGAGCTGGTCACCGATCAAGGGAGCCAGTTCACCTCCAACATGGTCGAAGATCTACTAGCTCATCACAAGATCAAGCATAGGACTTCCACCCCCTTATCATCCTCAAGCAAATGGGCAGGTGGAAGTCACCAATAGAGCATTAGAAGGGATCTTGACCAAAGTGGTGAGCAACAGCATAAAAGATTGGGCAGATCGCCTGGTTGAGGCCACATGGGCTTACAACACCACTTGGAAGACCACCACCGGCTTCACACCTTATGAGCTGGTCTATGGGAAGAAAGCTTTGCTGTCCATTGAGTTTGAGTATAACACTTTGAGGATGGCAGCTCAGCTGGATCTAGATCTCAGCCATGCACAACAAGAAAGGCTATTGCAGCTGAATGGATTGGATGAGCACCGCATGCAGGCCCTCCTTCACTCAGAAGTGGTTCAACTTCAGAGGAAGGTGTGGCATGACCAACATCTCCATGACAAGCAATTTCAGCCGGGAGATTGGGCTTTGTTGTATGATTCCAGATACAAAGATTTCAAGGGGAAGTTGAGAACCAGATGGCTGGGACCATATTCAGTGGAAAAGTGTCATGACAATGGATCTATCCTCATTCGAACCATTGATGAGGAAGCCATTCCCATGCTTGTTAATGGGCATCGATTGAAGATCTACAGGAAGCCTCCCTCAAGACAAGAGTTCATCAAAACAATGGAGAAGGCAGTATTGGTCATAGAGAAGGGTCCTGCCCCTCCTTTGGGCACACCCTGAAGAATCTAAAAAAAAATAAAAAAAATAATAATAAATAAATAATAAAGATCCTTGGGTGAAAACCTTTCTGAGGCGCCCAAGGCAGGTGGTAGGGGTGAAAACCTCATTGAGGCGCCCCTGCTATCTTTCAAAAAAAAAAAAAAAAAAAAGAGATAAAGATCCTTGAGTGAAAACCTCTCTGAGGCGCCCCTGCTATCTTTCAAAAAAAAAAAAAAAAAAAAAGAAAAACAAAAAGAAAAAAACAAGATCCATAAGTTATTTGCATGCAGATTGCAGGTGTTCTATGGAGGAGAGGAAGCCTCTCAACTCAAGGTCAAAGGTCCTTATCATGCAGCCAGGACACCTCACCAGCACCTCCTCCAAGAGTGCTTATGTTCTTCAAGGTATGTGCACTTTCAATTATAAATTGAGTCTCCTACAGGAAGATACATATTTTCTACAGGAAGGTGCCAGTTTCTACAGGAAGGTGCAAATTTCTACAGGAAGAGCTGCCTGTCTACAGGAAGCTCTGTATTTCTACAGGAAACTTCCTGTAGAAGCTCAGAACGGCCCAGAATGCGTTTCATGAACAGATCTGATGACCACGGGTTGGTGTGGACGCATGCAAGCCTCTTTTGGGCCCATGCACGACGCTGTTACCTTGCTCCACCACCCGTGTCGACATGCGGCCAAGTCCCTGCACCAACAAAGGAAACCGATGAGTTCTCGCGGGAAAGCCATTTCCAAAGGTAACAAATGACGAGATCTCATACCATATGCATCAAGAGCGCTGGGATCGTGATCGAGAAGCCAGAACCTCCATCGTGCAGCATGCACCCAAGGAGAAAGGACTGTGACGAGACCCCTCGCGGGGATCCTGTAACAGTTCAACCTGCTCGAGTGAATACCGTCCACAGCACCACCATCCGAGATGAAACGCGGGCGCATGCAAGCAAAACCATCCACTCCAGTGTTGGCAGCCTGTAACCCCGAGCTTCGGGGTCTGTGTAAGCCGCGTGCAACAGGTAGATCCGTCGTTCAAAAACTGAAAATCGTGTGCAGACGCGCGCAGGTAAGTGTCTCAACCTTCCTTCCATCAAATCGCATGAGTATTACTTTGATTTGTTTGCATGGCGTAGAAATGAATGGTTGAGCGGCCGTAAGGCCAGTTGACTGGCCACGTCGGCTAGTTATGGTATAGTTGGATGATCGGGTGGCAGCCACGACACAGAAAACACGCAGCACGCACGTGAAGATAGTTCAACAACCGAGAACCGAGTTTAACCGAAAAGGGCGGCGGCAGATCTGTGGGAATGAATGCGGCAGCGAGTGAATATGCAGGCAAATGATGGGTGACATCGCCCAACGGTCCGGCGGGGACAGCTCACCCCCCGCGCCACGAGCTGCGCCGATTCAAAATCTAATCGGCTAGATTATGCGCATGTATTCATCAACCTCCACTTCAAAACTCGAGTGGCTCTTCTGATTTCCTCGGCACGTTGATACGCCAAGCTTTCGGCTACCAGAACACCGGTGAAGCGCACCTCAACCGCAGTCCAATTGCAGTCCTCCCCGAAGTTTGCACACTGGTCCTACAGGAACAGTTTCTACAGGAACGCAGTCTTCTACAGGAACGCAGGTGTTCACGTAAGAAAAAAGGTGGCCGAGTAACGAGGTAACCCTGGACTCCTCATGCAATTGATCATTTAAGGTGGTAGGATTGTCAGTTACTGTCTGGGTAAATGAGAAAGTAGACAAATTGCTGTCTGTGTGCCCATACTGCAATTCTACAGGATTGTTGAGTGGTTAGACTGTGTTGTAAAATTTTTGTGGGTTATACGCATTGTTTTGCACTGTGTCACCGAAACTAAACTCTCTTCCACCATCACCACCTCCGGTTAAGAAAATTGTGCCATCATGCCGGGTGGATTTATCAGGCAAGAGCCCACTGATTCAACCACACTGAGGAGAAATCAGGCAGTGGTAGAGCTCTTTACACAAGCACAGTGGAATTCTTTTTGTGAAAAGTTGCAGGGGTACGATGAGGAAGTGGCCGAGGAATTCTTGCAGGCCCTGAGGCCAAAATCCAAGGTGCTGGCCACAGTCAATTTCAGAGGCCTAAGCCTCAAGATCACCCCAGAGTCTATCAGTAGAATCACTGAGCTTCCTATGGGTCTCCCGTGGGATAAAGAAGAACGAAAGCTAAGCCAGCAAGCCAAGAAAGAGTTCTTCCCACCTGAAGAATCATTCACAGAGGACAAAAATGGGGTGAGAAGGACAAGCCTGTTGCCACCATGGAACGAAGTCAGCTTGCAAATCATGAAATATATCACCTGTGAGGGTCGTTACAGCATCGTGTATGCATATCATTTCAGGCTGCTCACCGAATTAAGACACCGGATCAATCTTCCTGTAGAGCAGAAATTAAGCATTCCTTATTTCCTGTTACAATCCTTGATTGAGTGCGCTACAAAGTTCAAAGATGGTATACCAGATCAAGTCGCACACCATGGGCTGATCAAATTGCTTGTGGAGGATGCACTGCACTCATATAAAGTTCCCCTCTCCTGGGAGTCATTTAGGAATCTAACACGAGATGGGGACATAAAAATGCTAGTCGAAGCTAGTGGCTCCTCCAGCGGTGAAGAACAAGAAGTAGAGGCCGAGGAAAAGAAGGAAACTAGCCCAAGTACCCCGACTACCATGCAGGAGAAGCAGCACGAAGAAAAAGATGCTGAAGAAAAAGCTGACTCCCCCATCCTGTCAGCGAGGGAAATAAGGTCAAAGAGCAGAAGGGACAAAGTTGGGGCAGGCCACGTCAGCCCAATTACCTCTCCAGCACTCACAAGCAAACAAAAAGATAAAACCCCTGCAGCAAAGCGAGCGAAAGTGAAGACACCCGTCACTATAGGAAAGGAGAAGCAGGCTTCTACAGGAAGCCCGAAAACAGCTTCTACAGGAAGCACAAAAGCACAGAAACAGGCTTCTACAGGAAGCCATGCAAAATCAAAATCAAAGGAGCAGAGGGTGGATGTTCTGGCCAGGGAGGCAGCGGCTGTATTAGCTGGCCTTAGTACGCCACCTAAGCCAAAAGGAAAGAGGAAGAGGGACCCTCCTCTCTACTTCAAAGCCCGGAGAAGTGTTCGGATAAAAACAGGGAAACCACAGACGCAGTCCAGCAGCCCAATTGTCATCGAAGACACCCCTGCTTCTCCCAAAGAAAAATCACCCTCAAAGATTACAATTACCTACGAAAAGGGAAGTCCAAAGAAGAACACATGGCAAGAAAGGTTAGATCTGTTGGATGAAAAAACCCGGCTACAGGAAGCCGAAAATGTCCTACAGGATACTTTGGCTCGGCTATAGGAAACCGAACAAAGAGAAGGGGAAGGACCCTCGTCACCGAAGAAGGGTGAGCTAGCACCTCCTGGAGAGGAAGAAAGAGAACATATCCCTGAACCTAGCCCTTCACCGAATCTGAACTCCTACTACACCTTCTTGGAGGCGGGAAAGATCATACCGCAAAAATTTACTGTACCTCTATTTTTTGAACTAGAGAAAGAAAGAGTTCGTTCCCACACATGGATGCAGATCGCTAAATCAAAGGGTGTGGCAGACATAGGCCCTTTACAAGATCAACTCAGGGAGGTCAGGAGTGAATTCACCATGGCAAAACATGTGGCTAGTTGCCAACATGCGCTTCTACAGGAAGAAAACCAGAAGTTGAAATTGCAGCTACAGGAGCTAAGGGCAACGGTAGGAACCTCCTCCAAGGACACCACAAATGAGCAGCAAGGAAAACAAGAGCTGACCACCCATCTTGAGGGGCCAATTACACTTCTACAGGAAACAAGACAGCAGGGCCAAATTGAAACACAAGCTCTGAAAGAGCAGCTGAAACAAAAGGAAACACAATTGGCCTGCATGGCCAGTTGGGCCATGGAAGCCCTGCAGTGCAGACATCCTGCAAAGTCTTATGGGTTGTACTTAAAGGATCAGTGGCTACAGTTCCAGATAAACACATTAGCACAAAGAGGTATTGCACAAGTCCATAACCCACAGCAATTTGCCGAATTATGCAATACTAGCTCAGCAGAAGACAAAGCCAAGCTAGCAGAATTCTACATCCACAATCTGGTTTTGCCTAATGAAGTCTCTTGGGATCCCAATATCGCCTTGGGTGATATGCAGTTGATGGCCTTCGCTTCATGGCTAAATCATGAGGATCAGAGAGCAACTGAAGAAAAATCGGTCATGAGCCGAGAAGTGAGTGAGCCACTGTACATTCGAGCAGAACCAGAGGATCCGGTTGCTCTCATCTCAGCCCGCCAACAGTTGTCTAATGATCCCACAGCTTCCTTGAGATTTATGGACCAGCAGGCCCAAGCAATAGCCCACTTTGAAGACATGGAAAGATTATTGGGAGAAACTGCTGCCCAGGCATGTGCACGCAGGTGGCATACTTTGGCACATAGTTTGAAGATCCGGGAATACCATACCCCAACCCGGATGAGGGAAGCATTAGCAAAAGTGAACCTTTACAAGAAATCCATGCAAAGACTTCAGGCCAGCTGGATTGGCCTTAAACTCAGCCCCCCATTGCTGCTAGGATTGGCTGAAGGAAGTACAGAGAAAGATGACAATGCACAATGGGAAGAGGTGGACAAAACAGCCGGGTTTCATATCAACAAAGAAGACATCACCACAGAAGCTTGGGATGTAAGGGGAGCAGTGAAAGCCATGAAGGATGAGGATTTTGACTGAGTTGCTCAAGGATGAGCAAATGGTTCAGCTGGGGGGTGATGATGAGCCCCAATTTTGGTACAATTTGGGCTCATTTTGGCCTATTCTACCTGCTCAAACCATTCATTTTTTATTGCTTATGCATGCATTTCTTAGTTTATTCATGTTGTTTGTAGGGAGAAGGGTAGGCACTCTATCTACGTGACTAATGCATTATGATTCCAGGTTTTGGCATTAAAAGGGAGCAAAAGACAACGAAAAAGGAGACAAGGAGACAATGAGGTGGCACTGCTGGTTCTTAGGAGAGGATGTCCACAGTCTTGGGACATTCCTCGTGATTCCCACCAAGAACTCCGAGCTCCAATCCATCTCCCCTCCGAGCTTAGAAGCAGCCAGCTGTTCTACAGGAACAGCAGTTACAACTGTTCTACAGGAACAACAATTATGACTGTCCTACAGGATCAGCAGTTAAACTCTAGTTGGATAGCCGAGCTCCTAAAATCAAGGACACTTGTTGGATCATTGTTTTGCATAAGTATAGAGGCCGTAGCCTTTGATAGGTTGTTGAAACTTTCGCATTACTATTGTAATTTTTGAGCATAGCTCGGTGTTAGTTCTTGTTGTAAGCCAGTTTTGGCATAACATCAGTTATGAATAAAGAAGGCAGATTTTGATCTAGCTCTGAGTTTTCTTAAGGAGACTATAGCTCTCAAGTTAGGGCCCAACCTGAGAGCCATAGATCCCCTCTGCTGTAGTGTTGTTTGCATTTCGTTTCAACACTCTGAGTTTTCATTTTCACATGCAATTTGAATTACAGGTTGTTGAATTAGTCTTTTTCATGAGTTTAGATAGGATTTGCTTATGGTAAATTTGTTTCCAGTTGCTTAGGTTAGCAGAGGATAGATATAATCTATTGGAGCTCCAGCAAAAAGGTTGTTAAGGCTCACTGCCATCTCCCTTAGAGATTGGGGTGCAGTCCATAACTAACCACCAAAAATACGCATTTCTTTACTTGATGATTGCTGCAATACAGTCACGGTTATGTTAGATGCTTCCATATCATTCACACCTGCGCCACACACCTTCATCACCGCTTCATACACATTTCTCTTCATGTTTTGGATTGCTGTTCATTGAATTTATACGCACAGGTAGTTTAGGTTAATGCATTTTCGGTTTGGTGACAGTCATAAGCATTTGTTTCATTTACACTGCTCTCTCTCGTTCCATTACCTCATTCTCCATCTTGATCATGCATGCAAACACATCTTTGACCTCTGTTCCGCTCTGTTTTCTCCCACAGTCTTTCACTCCTCACGTACTTCCATTCTCTAGCCCTTTTGTTGACCTAGCCCTCTATCTTCCAACCTACTTCCTACACTCATTTCCCATCCTATTCCTCCACTTCTGAGCCATCACCAGCCTTATTCCTACCTTACACATCTCCCCCTACCATTCCATCACTCACCCATCACTTCAAACACTCACGGTAGGTCATCCTGTAGCAATTCGTAGACATCCTGTAGAAATCTCTGCGTATCCTGTAGGATCCCCTGCAGACATCCTGTAGGAGGCCACTCACTCGGTTGCTGAGCTTCTGAATGCAAGGAACCTCTGTGGATGGATGCTAAGGACCCCTAGGGACCTCTCCTAGCCTCCCCAACCTGTCCCATGCTTTCCTTCCTTCTCCATCCCATCTGCACAACCAAACCCTAATTAGCACACAATCACAATCATTCCATACACTTAAAGGAAAAATACAAAAACATGTCTTTTATGATGCAAGCAGCTTAGATCCACGCATTTTCACTTATTAGAGGTAACAGCAGCATTGGTAGAAGTTTCACTCATATTCTTTGCATTATAGAGGTTAGACTAGTTAATTTAGGGTTTCGTAGGTTTACATGCTTTGATTCGCTTTCAGTTCATTTTTGTCAAGTAAAGTAGCTTCCCTTTGAGAATAGCTTTCGTCCATCAATTAGCAAGCTTCTTCTGAGAGCCTATAGAAGTTGGCTTGAGCCCTAGCGGACTTGTGCCAGCTGACCAAGTGACAGCTGCGACAAGAGCTAGTACTTGTGCATATAGCACCGTCGCTTCCAAGTTTGTACGAACTACCGGGTTGATAAAATGAGAGACAGGAAGCCCCAGGAGTTGTAGCATTCTTGCTACAATACTGGAGCTCACCACTTCCCAACATCCTGTCGAAGATTCGGCCAATAGAAATACTTTTGCAGCACTGCCACTATTTTCTCGACCCCGAAATGACCAGAAACTCGACTATAGTGTGCTTCCCAAATCATCTTGGCACGCTCGCTTGAAGGAACACAAAGGTGACCCAGGTGGCATAACAGGTCGTCCTGGAGGTGAAAATCTGGAACATGCTAACCCTCCAAGAGGTTCTGGTATGTGTGGCCAAATTCTGGGTCACTTTTGTAGAGCAGTGGCCGATCAGAAGTCTCGTGCCCACAAGAGTTGAGGACGGTGGTTAACGCCATGATCGGTGGTCGACTGAGGCAATATGCAACATTATTAGTGCTGCCCTTCTTATACTTGATATTCAAATGGAACTGTTTCAGGTATGTGGACCACTTTTGATGGCGATCATTTTGCAATTTCCCTTGGGTCTGTATGAACTGCAGGGGTCGGTGGTCTGTGTGGATGACCGTTTCCTTCCCCAAAATGTAATGCTTCCATTGTCGACAGGCCTGCACAATGGAATACATCTCTTTATCATAAGTGGGATACTTCCGGAGTGTGTCTGAAAGTGTTTCACTGTGATATGCCACTGGATGCCCGTGTTGAGTAAGGACTGCCCCAATAGCATAGTCAGAGGCATCTGTCTCGACCTCAAATGGTTGTTGTAAATCTGGTAAAGCGAGCACTGGTGCTGTGCAGAGGCGATCTTTCAACTCTATGAATGCCTTCTGTTGAGATTCAGACCAAAATAATTTTTCCTTCGCCCCTCCCTTGGTGACTTGACTCAAAGGCCAAGTGATATGAGAAAACCCCAACACGAACCTGCGGTAGAAGTTGGCAAGACCTAGAAAGTTGCGGAGCTCTGTCAAAGTGGTCGGAGGTGGCCAATCCCGAATGACTTTGATCTTGGTTGGATCCACATGCACCCCCTGTTCATCAATAATGTATCCCAGATACTGAACCTGGGTCATGCCAAAAGTGCATTTCTCCAAATTGGCACATAGTTTGTGTTGCCGCAGTGTTTGGAGAACCTGTCGGATGTGGTGGAGGTGCTCTTCCCAACTCTGGCTGAAGATCAGAATGTCATCCAAGTATACCACTACAAATGAGTTGGTGAAAGGCTGCAAGATGTTATCCATTAGCCTCATGAAGGTTGCAGGAGCATTCGTCAACCCGAAAGGCATAACCAACCATTCGAAAAGGCCCTCTTTGGCTTTGAAGGTAGTCTTCCACACATCAGAGGGTTCGATCGGTACCTGGTGATATCCTGACTTCAGATCCATCTTGCTAAAATATTTTGCCCCCTTTAGTTGGTCCAGGAGGTCATCAATCCACGGGATCGGGTACCTATTACAGACAGTGATCTTGTTCAGCACCCGATAGTCAATACAGAGTCTCCAAGTCCCATCCTTCTTCTGTACCAACACAATTGGGTTCCCGCAAGGCGATGAACTCGGATGGATGTGGCCTTTCTGCAGAAGCTCCTGAATCTTCCTCTTGATTTCATCGTTCTCCAGAACGGAGCGCCAATAAATTGGTCCATTGGGTAACGGTGCACCTGGGGTCAGATCAATGGAGTGCTTGACCTGACAGTGCAGAGGAACCCCTACGGGGAGGTGAAGATGTCCTCGTACTCCTCCACGACCTTGTCCATCTGTAGTTGTCGTGCAGAGGGGCCCTGTCTGGAGGTTGTGGCCACCGTCTTCTTCTTTCCTTGAAGGCATATCATCAGGAAAACAAATTTTCCAGTTTTGGAAATGAGCTTACTGCATTGTTTTGCAGTAATCAAAGAGATGGCAGCAGGCGGTGCTACCTCTGGTATCCTGTACAAATGATTTCCCAAAGTAATAATAACAGCACGGGGCCTTGATTCATACACAGCATGTCGCTTCCACAAGTATGGTTGTCCTAATAATACATCACAAACTTCAAGCGGAGAAATGTCACACAATACCTCATCTGTGAAGGGCTTGATGTTGTATGGAAGGCGACACTGTTGGCTCATGTGAAGATCCCGTCCTTGGTGCAGCCACCCGATGGTATATGGTTGTGGATGTGCTGTGGTCGGTAAGCCAAACCACTTCACGACCTTTGCCGAAATGAGGTTCTTTTGGCTCCCGCTATCGACAATGAACTGTAGCGGGGAGCGCCTTACCCACACCTGGGAGTGGAAGAGATGCTCCTCCTCCTCTGGATCTCCGGTTTCATTTTTATGGATCTTGGCAGTAGCAACAGTGGCGTTGGGATCCGCATCAATGATCTGCTTCCCTTTGTCATTCCCCTTGTCGGTTTCTGACTCAGAGTCAGAACATGCATCTGATTCTGAAACCTTTAGTTCAGCCACCAATGACTGCTTGGCCCGACACTCACTTGTGTTGTGAGTGGAGCTCTTATGGAACTCACACCATTTTCCTGTGTCCTTTTTCGGCTTTGCGACACTGTTCTTTGCTTGTAGCTTTTGCGGGTTGTCTTGGGCTGCCCCACCTTGGCTTTGTCCCTTGTTTTGTGGTTTAGGGGCACCTTTCCCTTGCTTTGGATTTGCAGATCCAAAGTCTCGCTTCTTTTGTTTAAACTTCTGCTCGATCTTGACGACATATCGGTATGCTATGCCGAGCGATGAGATGTTCAGGAATTCCATTTCTTCCTGGATGTACTTGTGCAGGCAGCTGCGGTATTTGAGTATCAAATGCTGCTCCGAATCCTTGATACCCAACTTCGTGCGAAGGGTATGGAAAAGATTGGTGAACTCTGACACATCTTGATCCCTTCCTTGCCGCAGCGTGGTCCACTTTATGTATTTGTCCTCATAGCTTCCAACAGGGTAGTATTGCTCCTTGATGGGATCCCGGAATGAATTCCAGGTGGGTGCGGTTGAGAATAGCGAGCCTATAGTTTCATCCTTCTGCTCGCAGTAGGTTTCCCACCAGTCCTTGACGTGGGGGGCTGCTTTGAGAAGATCGAAAACAATCTTTTCCCGACTTGAAAATTCATGAACAAAAAAATACCCATCTAGCAGATTTAACCATTTATCTATGGCATCTGCGACTATTTGACCCTCGAAGATGGGGATTTCAAAATTAACTTGTACCTTAAACGGTGTGGCGTTTCCAGAGTAGTTGTTGGAAGTTGATGCGTCACTTTTGGGTAGCCGCTGAAGGATTTGGGCAAAGTTGTCCATCATCGCGTTCCGTTGTCGCTCGAGGGCTTCTTCGAGCAAGATTTTGATGGGATCTCCTGCTCATCTTTCTTCTCATCCGCCATGGGAGGCCGTCGAGATTTGCGAGGCTGGTCCTGCAAAGGTTCGAACAGCTCAAGCCCTAACTCCTTATATCCCGACCTCGTTGGGGACATGCAAAGAAAAACAGAGAAAAAGCAGACCGCTCTGATACCACTAATCTGGATTTAAGCAGGAACGCAATAGATTATAGAGATAACCATAAATATAGAGATGCGATAACCATAAAAACAGAGATGCAGCGAAAATAATACTTCATTTCATTAATGGAGAATACTGAAACATGCTTACAAATATAAATAACCCAGCTAGGGCGATGGTAGCTTATCTCTGAGAAGAGATGTGTCGGCTACATGCCTCTGAACTGTTCCGAACTGTCTTTACAATGAGGCTTGAAGGCCTATTTATTATTGAGAAACAATGGAAAACCCTTAACATTCCAAAACCTAACCCTAGAAGATGAAACGCCAAACTATGGGCCCCGTTTGGGTAAATTGGTACATCAACTTCCCGGGGTCGTAACTTTGGCATACGATCTCCGTTTGACGCGCATGATAGCTCGTTGGAAAGATCTCTCTGAGGACTATGACGGAAAAGACGATTTTTTTATCTAAAAAATCGCGGAGCTAGATTTCCCAAAAAACGTCGTTTAGGGCCTCAAAACGGCTCCGGAACTTTAGGACCCGAAAAACTGCTAAAAATAGTAAACTGCGCTATAATTAAGGAAACTGAAAATGTTGAGAGGAACAATGGTGGGGGTCTAGGTGGACTTGGTAGGTGGCCACCAATATCCACCTGGATCACTTCTTTACTCTTATCAACCCGGTAGTTCGTAACAAAATTGGAAGCGACGAGGCTGTATGCACAAGTCCTAGTTCTTACTGCAGGTTGTCACTTGGTTAGCCAGCACAAGATCACTAGGAGCTCAAGCCAACTTCTATGGATTCCAGAAGAAGCTCTAAATGTGATGAAAGGAAAGAAAGATAGATGCTATTGTAATTGCAGAAAGGAGAAAGATTGTAATGTAAAGAAAACCAAGTAAATCCTACTTAACCAACTAATCCTCCTTTTGCGGTAAGCACTATGAAAACCATGAAAAGAATGCCATATATCTATTCAAAAAAGTAAACAACATCTAACTAAGCTATTTCTAGAAGTAAATGAGAGAAAAACATATTTTTGGGTTTTTATGTGAATTTGACATGTATGTAATTTATTGTTTATGAATGTGGTAGTGAATAGGTGGTGTTGAAAGGTAGTTTTGGGGCTTGAGAGGGTGTAGGATAGTGTGGTTGGGTCCTAGGAGGTCTCAGGTGGCCTTCTAGAGGCTTTTCCCACACTTGGCCTTCAAAAGAAAGCCTACAAGAAAATCTACAGGAGGACACAAGAAATCTACAGAAGGAAAAACAACGTTCTACAGGAGGCCTACAGGAGGAGGCCGAGAGCAGTTTTGGATGTTTTGAGGGTGTGAGTGTGGGTGGAAAAGGTGGATGAAGGTTGGATTGAAGTGTTAGGGTACCTAGGGTCTACCAAGAATCATTAGGAGAGAGAAAGATGATTGGATTTGCTCAAGGAGAGAGGAAGGAATTCTATGGAAAATCCAGGAAACCAAGGCAGAATTGAGGGGAGACTTGGGCAACCTATAGGGCATGGATCAGATGGAGGATGGAATGGCTGATAGGCTGGCCTACTGCTAGAAGACATCTGTTGCATAAACAACTGACTGTCAACCAATGAGATTAAGCAAGCAAGGAAATAAGTGTATCTAGAAAAACAGAGTTTTGCATCAAGTAAACTATGATATATGGAAGGAAATGCTGATAACCATTGCAGGAAAATAAAGCATGAAAGAAGGCTGTTGAAAATAAGGAAATGAGCATGATGAATAAGTTCTGAAGCAAAGCTAAACTATACTATGAACCAAATAGAAAGCTCCAAACATTAGAAGTCCTATGAACAAGGAAAATCTATGTTTTTGGGGCAGGAAGAGGGTCTTTGCCTCAAATCATTGTCCCAAAGGGAGGAGGAGAGGCCAACACATTGTTGCTAGCATTTTGGATCTTTTCTTTATCACTGCTTAACGTCCTCTAGAAAACACAAATGGAAGCAAACTACTGAATCACCAAAAGCAACCTATTCTTAACCATGAAAGAAATACTTCTAACAGCAATCTAATCTACAATTGAAATAAAACATACAAGTACAAGTAAAGAGGAGCTTGGCTACTTGGATTGGGCCCTAACCCAAGAGCTTCAGCCCTTTGAGGTAACTCAATGCTAACTCAAAAAGGATTCCATCTTTGTTCTCAAAACAATAACAATATTACATGAACTGTCAAGATATAAGCTCGAAGTTGAGCAGAGTTTACATAAGCAAAACTGCAACAAAATTCTAATAAAAATCTGACCGTAGTGAGGCCCTAGGCCTCTCTACTTATACAAATGAAGCTACCAACAACTTAAAATCAAGGAGGGTTGGCTCCAAAAACTCGAGATAATCATCAGTCATCCTCCGCTTGCTCGGTTGCCTTCTAATGCATGACTTGGCTGCTTGTACTCTGAGCTGAATGAAGGGGAATTTGATGTGGGGAGTAATAAATGAGGGAGATTCCCTCCTATAAGTCCTCTCCTTTATCCACTTCAAGTTATTGTTTCCATTTGTCCATTGGATCCTTGACTTTAACCAAAAAATTCATCAATAATCTGCATTAAACACATATTAGACCACATGGCATCATAACTAACTCAACTCACTCTATAAGCATAAATATAATCAGAAAATCATACAATAAGCTAAGAGAATGGTTGATTTGACTAGGTTAGGAGGTAAAATGACCCCATATAATTACCCATTTATGAGGCTCATCAGGGACCTCGGACCAGTGGCAGGTGTTGGAGGTGTTGCAGTCATGATGGATCCTAGCCCTTGTTTGCGAAACTCTTGTTCAATCTCCTCCCAACTCTTACCAGACATGCAACAAAATGCTCGGTTTATACTTAAGCGCAAAATAAATAGTCTAAATATTAGCAAGCAAATTTTTTAATGTGGAGCATGTTCCCATACTTATAACCTTCTTGAATTTCAAACTCTATGATCCCCTTAAGATCTACCTCATAAATGTGAATTTGGCAGTAGATTTTCCCATATATCCTCATTAAATGTGTTTCGCCCGCTCCTTTTAATGATAATTTCCCTATCAAATTAACTGTAGCAACCCCAACGATCACATTTTGGATAAGCTATTTCATACCCTTCCTTTTAGCATGGTTACCCTTTCTTCATTGCAGCTTCCTCCAACTGCGCCATCCTTCTGAATATTGTGCAACACTTTCTCCTTGACGAAGTCCTTCTTTGGCCGAATAGTTTAAAGTATCATGCCTTCTTTCAACTACCTGTAGCACTAATACTTTTCTCCATTCGTATAGTCATTGCGCAGTGCTAGGGACTGAATCATCCCTATAATTTTTCAACCTACGACCATTTACGTGCCCAAAAAAGAGTTCTCCATTCAGCTTTGCGAGCTAAACTGTGCTGCCATTTGAGATATCTCGGACAATGTATGGTCCTAACCAATGAATTTTCCTAGGAACTTTGTGAAATTACTATCGTACAACAGAACCAAGTCTCCATTCTTGAAATTTTTCTGCTTAATATGCCAGCTGTGCCAAGCCTTTCCCTTGCTTTCTGCACTTGTTGGTGAAAGCCTGCAATAAAACGATCTTCCTCGAGTACGATAAATTGTTCCAATATTTTCTCCATAATGTCTTTTTCCTCCATGTTCGTGACTACTTCGATTCTAAGGCTCGACACTATGTATTCCATAGGCATTAAGACTTCCTATCCATAAACCAATCTAAATGTAGTGTTCCCCACAAACATCTTGTAGGTAGTCCCGTAGGCCCATAAAATTGCTGGTATGCGCACATCCCAATCGTTTCTGTTGACATTGCATACTATAGTCAAAGTGTTCTCCAAAATTTTATTGAAAGCCTCAAATGTGACGTTCGCCTGAGGATGATAAGGTGTGTTGTTCTAATGATGTACTTGAAATTCATTCATTAATGCTTAAATTGTGTTGTGTAGGAAGTGTGATACGTGGTCACTCATCAAGATATTTGGGCACCAAAATATCGACAAGATATATTCAAATATGAATTGTGCAGTAGTATCTGCATTACAATCCTTTACTAGTTTCGCTTCAGCCCATCTGGTTAGATAATCTTTCGTGGTCATAATGTATTGTGCACCAGTCTTCTTTCCCGGCAGATTAATTGACCCAACAAAATCAATCGCCCATTTATCAAAAGCCTGCAAGGTGACTTTTGGGTTGAGCGAAAATTCATCCCTTCTTGATGGTCTGCCGATCCTTTGGTAGATATCACAAGACCTACAATAATTTTTGGAATCCTTGTGCACCGTGGGCCACCATAGCCTCGAGCTTAAAATCTTTTGCGTGGTGGCTTTTCCTGCTTAGTGTCCTCCTGCGACACCACCATGTGATTATGCCAAATTACTGATCCTTTCGTGCTCAGCAACATATCTGTGTAATATCTTGCCAGGGCCCATTTTATACAAGTGTCCAGCAATCAGAGAGAAAACCATAGCTCTATATGAGTTCTTTCTTCTGTTGAGTCGTATACTCCATAGGGAATGATCTGGTAGCCAAAAAGGAAATAATATCAGCAAAGTGATCATCAACAACCCTTACTGCAAATAACTGCACATCAGGCAGTCCTTCTTTGATGCTCGTTGGTTCTTCGTTGGTCTCAATTTTAGATAGATGATCTGCACCAATGTTCAATCACGCTGGTTTGAATACTACTTCAAAATTGTACTCTTGGAACAAAAATAGTTACCTGCAAATATTCCCCCCCAACACAAGATTGTTCACCAAGTACTCCAGCACAGAATGGTCCGTAAACATCTTGAAGTGTGCACCTAATAAGTAATGCCTGAATTTTTGTAGCATACACCATAGCCAAGCCCTCGCATTCAATTGTGGAATAATTCCTTTCTACCTTAGATAATTTCCAACTTGCAAATGTGATGGGGTGATCAAGATCTCCTTCTCTTGGTTGCCTTAAGACCACTCAAAGCTATGCATGATGCATCTATGTGAACATCGGACTCCTTTGTCCAATCTAGAAACACTGGGATATGGCCATTTCTTCCTTTAAGATGTCAAAGCTCTTGTGACATTCTTCGTCCCAACAAAAGCTAATATCTTTATTCAGTAATTTTTCCATCGGTGCAGTGATCTGCGTGTAGGCCTTTATGAACTTTCGATAATAATCAGTGTGCCCTAAGGTTTTCTGTAGCTGCTTCTTGTTCTTTAGCATATCTAAATTGATAATAATAACAATTTTTGCAGGGTCCACCATCAACCCCCGCTTGCAAACAAAATGTCCCAGTAATACTCCTTATGGTACACAAAAATATACTTTTTTAGATTCAACGAGATTTGATATTTCATGTAGATATCCAACATTAAGCGTAGGCTCAAAACATGCTTCTTTAATAGTCTAAAGATGGTCCAATCATCAAAGTAAACCTCCAAAAATTTGTGGATGAATTCATTAAATGTTGTGATGACAAATCTGGAGAATATCGCAAGGGAATTCTTCAATCCAAACGACATGATTGTATACTAAAACGATGCTCATTTAGTAGGAAAGGTGGTCTTACTCCTATCTTTTGGCACAATCTTAATCTCATGGTACCCTAAAAAACCATCTGTAAAGGAATAGGGCTCATGTCATCCTACATTCTCCAGAACTTCATCAGCGAACGGTGTGGGGAACAGGTCATGCACGCATGTGTCGTTCATCTTCCTTAAATCGACATAAACCCTTACTTCTCCCTTAGTATTTTTATTCTGCACTACCATTAGGCTCACCCATTTAGATTCTTCCACACATTTAATAATTCCTGTTGCGACCATATTCTCAAGTTCGTCCTTTACCTTCTCCTTGTATTTTGGGTTTAGCCTATATGGTCGTTGTTTTACAGATTTAGCATTTGGTTTCAAAGTGATCCTCATTACGCACAGATCGCCTACAATACCTTTTAATTCATAGAACTTTATCGGAAATAGTTTCTGGTACTCATGCAATAATTCAGTGACCTTACCTACTGTATCTTCATCCTAGTAATCTCTGATGCACGCAAACTTGGGCTGCACCTCTGAGCCTATATTGACCAGCCTCGTCGTAACATGTTGTGTTATGTCAGGTATATCAAGTTTTGGTCCTGCAAATTTATTTTGTCCTTTTGATTTAGGGATGTTAATGTTGTGTGGATCTTCCCCACCCTCTTCTTTGATCATATTATAGCATTCAAATGCATGCTACAACTGCGCATTCTAACCAGGTTGAACCCAAGTCGTTCGCTCAGTTAGTGTCCGAAAAATAGATGCTTGGATTTTCTTAAGGGCATCATCAATACACTTAAAACTATCTTCGAAGATAAAGGTTAATATGAATATTTCCTTCAGTTTGTCCCAATCGACAGTGCCATGGCACAATTTTGTTTCGAGATACCAATTCATCAGTATCACATCCAAAGTGTGGACAAATATGTGTACCCATTTTGGTTGAGGTTCTTTGCCCCATGTGGTAGTCCAATGAGAAAAATTCTCTGGAGGGTCATCCTAACCATTATACTTCTTTGCAATCCTTGCGTTTGCATGGCCGAACATGAGCCTCATAAACATATGATGCTCCTTCCAATCTCCCATATTATATTTATGTGTGCCCCACCATCTCCCAAGTGTAGACCGCAAAGCTATATCTAAATCTTGGAATCTCTCTTCTTCGAGTACATCTCTTTCTAACTCATCCATAAATAAACAAAAATCCCCTATCCCACCATAATAAGGTAAATTATGTACCTCTGTTGAGATGTAGCGAACAGATTTTGTAAGTCTATTACATCGCAGAGTAGATACTTCGTGCAATCAGTTTTGCTAGTGCTCCATTTCCTCATCAGAGTCTGAGACACACGAAATATCCTTTTCCCAACTTATCCTCACATCTGTGGTGGGACTGATCCAATCCTTGTCCCATGTAGTCAACTTGTAGATATGTTCAATATATTCATTTCCATATTCGTCACGGACAAGTTTGGTATATTGCGCTCCTTCAGAGGGGTCGAAAGGAACAACAACCCTGGTACCATTCTTCTCGAATACCATAACTCTTATTTTCAGATTGATTATAACATCCATATCAAAAGCCTAATCAATTCCAAGTAAAGCAGGGTACGGATTGTTGCCGTCCACAATCTCAATGACTTCAAAGTCTGCTACTATGCTTGCTCCTTCAATGTCTACAATAACGCCATGTAATTGACCCATCAGGATTATTTTCTGTTGATTAGCCATGTACAGCTAGATAGGTGACCATTGTATATTTGGTTACCCCATTCGCTCCCTGGTCTACTTTGGTAATACATTCGCATCCAATCCCAGGTCAAGAACTACTTGATCCATTTTGAATTCACCAATTTGCATAGTTAATAGCATCTCTCAGTCGGTTCTTTTCTTATTTTCCATATATTTTGTTTACTACGCATTGTTCAGGATGTGGCTTCTCTTTACTAGTGCAATTGTCAATTAGTTCTTGCAATCCTTCCACTACTTTTTGATCCCTTAGCAACTTCATGCATGTCTGCAAAAAGGACTTTAGAATGGTCAGATCAGGGTTCTTCGTTGCACTAAGTACTTCAGGAATATTCTTCCATGGTACTAGTAGCATTGGTGTCTTCGATTTTGAAGCTCCTGGGTCCATGAAACTCTTCCTCGATTCCATGATGGTTTCTTTCTCCCTCTACATTTTGAACTCAATATTATTTTCTCCAAAATTCCTGAGGCATGTATCCATCGTAGGATTTTCTCCTTCTATTTTATCTTCTCCTGTAGTTGCGCCACTCTGTTTTACTATGTTAATATTGGGCTCATCTTCGCGCATATCTGATCTCATCATTTGCAAGTTTTGTGTAGGCTACTGACTCTTCTTTTCCTCCATTTTAGCTATCAAAATAGGACAATCCTCTATTGCATGGTCGAACTGTCTACAATAATTATAGGAAGGGGTAGTTGGGTTTTGACAATCCCACACAAAATGTCCAGCTTTGCCACAGTTATAACATATTATCTTACCCAAACCTTGTCCTACACCCCCTCCTCGAAAACGTCCTCGACCCTGAAATCCTCCGTGGGCTGTAGGAAAACACTTATTTTCCTATGCTCGACCTTTAGCTTGCTTTTGTACACTGTAGTATGCTCTATCATCAAGTCATAGCTACGAAAATTTATTTCTTCATGTACTACTGATTGACAGAAGTTGAAAAATAATTGCTTAGGCAACTACACATACTTCTATTGTAAATAATAGTGGTCTTTCAGGTGTTGGCATGCAACTCGGAAAATACTACACCAGACACTTGATCCAATACTTTTTCCAACACTAGGCTCCGACTTCAGAGGATTAGGACCTCTAGCCACCAAATAATCAGGATAGATAGGACATTGGTCCTTATAGTGACCTTATGCTTTACACTTTAAGCACCAAACTTCTAAACTCATGTCAAACCAAATTTATTTTCCCTTCTTCAAATCTTGTATCTCCATGTGTAAGCTTTCTAAATGGGTCTGTATCTGCTTAAATCCTATGTGAGTATCTTGTTTCAGCGATGCTTCTAGCTTCATCACAATTTCTAATGCATCAGCTTGCGTTGAGATCTTTTGCTGTGATAGCGATAATCTGAGATGTGGTAATAACACAACTATATACCACTCCCTAGTCCTATCAAACACTTTAACATCTAATATAATTCCCAGGTGGTCTCATTGGCTTCTTGCTTTATCTCTTTCATCTTTGCAATACATTGCAATTGTGACTTTGGTTTCTTGAACTCTGTGTTCAACGCTTTCTTTGTCTTAGGTAACGAAGCGATCAGGTTTGTTGTATTGTACTTAATATACCATGAAAACTCTCTATCCTATAGCGTTGTGACAAGATGATATTTCTTCATATCATCGCCATTTATTTGTTGCACTTTCCATACAGCTTCAATGACAAACCAAAATTTCTCAGGATCCTCTGATCCCCAACCCTTAAAAACAAGCATCTTTACTGCCTTATCCATATTAAATGGGGGAGGTGTAGGTGTTTGAGGTGGAGGTGGAGGTGGAGTGGCTGCGTGGGGAATCCCAGAAGTGCCTTGATTACGTTACTGTGACGCACCTACAAGTGTGCTAGGGTTGCTCCTTTCTTCTTCACTGCCTGATTTTCCAAATAATAGACTATAAATACCTTCAGTGTAATTATCAAGGTCTGTCCTGAATATTTTTTCGCTCCGCGTAGATCCAAGCTGGTTTCTTTTAAACATCAATCTTCTTGCATACACCCTTTTCACATAACAACAACTTAATCCAAAGATTTAAGGAATTTAGATACTTACCTCGCGGACCCTTGAAAAATTGTCGCTCAACTTCACTATAGGATACCGATGTGTCAATGGAAATTTCAGTAATAAATCCTCCAAGAATACTAGCGATTCAGTAATCAATGTCTCTTTTGATCTTAGTTTTAGTCTCCTTGTGTTGCTTCACCAACTCTGAGGTCCACACAATATGCTTATCGTGCTTCCAACACGGCTAACTATTAGCTAGTTTCAAAAACCACTCATTCAAATCATTAGCAAAAGATGAGAAAAATATCTCGCGCGTCTCTGTAAATATATAATTCCTCAACCACCTTTCCATTGATAAGCATGGATTTCTATTCTCTTGTATTGCAAATTCGCGCTCCTACCGCTCGACCCAATCATGAATCTCCTTTTTGGTTGGATGCCACATCACATATCCCTCAGATAGATCCCAGTCTCGACAACGAAACCATTTGTTGGTTTGAGGGGCTCAGACCCAGGTTCAGAGTTAGTTATGATGACCAAAAAAACCCTTACCACTGTCCCCTTTCGACAACAATCTACTTGCATAGACCGCAGTCTCACCTGAGGTGGTATATGAGGATGCTGGAACTAGGATTCTGCATCCAAAAGGATATGGACTGTGGATCTTGACTTAGTTTGTCCGATATACAGATCTACTACTGCACTACGCTATATTACTTAATATTGTACTGAATCTAGTCTATTCATAGAAAGACTACTTCGTTGATCTAAACTCTACCTATTACACATAAATCAAAGGAACTTACCTACAATTAACTATAACAACATTCATAGATTAATTTAGATCTTTTCTTCTACTACGCAGAAAAAATGTAATAGTAGCAGCATAAAGTAAAGTGCGAATATGACAACCAGGTATACAGATTTGCCTTCAAAATATTCTTTATTAGCTCTAGATCTATCCCAATTACAATCTTCTTTACCCTGCGCACACAGTTGCAGGGGCCTACACACACAACTACAAATTTACCAAGGTCTTCATGCAGATATTTGCAAGAGCCTTCTCCTTTTCCCTAACATATAAAAATTTGACATTACAGACTGAATTGTGCATTGCATCCATTGTTCCATTCACTTTGACTTATTACGACAATCCCTTTATATACCTTTCCCCTTACAATACCATGGTCCGCAAACCATGGCCGGAGCTCAAAACATACAATCTTTAACAAAATCAGGGGATTTGACCTACCCTAAATCCCCTATGACTCCTAAAACTCTGTCTGGATCATGCTCCACTCCTCAAAATGCAGAGACTTTACAAAAAGTTAGACCAAACATTGACTTAGGGGTACCCTATCCAACAATGCATCTAAAGCTAATAATGTGTAAGAAAGTAACTTCGACAATTACAACCTTAGAAGGAAACTTAAGGACTTAGAAAAGTATCAATCAATCATGAAGAGACCACGAACAACTTGAGATGATTGATCATGAGATCACAAGGAGATTCCAAAATTCAGGATGTAGGAAAAATTTTGGAGGGTGTTTTTCACAGTGACAGCACCTGGATATTAAATATATGATTACGTAAAAGTAGAATATATGCTAAAATTGTAGCAGGAGATGTCATTGTTCATGACTTTTTATGCCTCCATTGACAGTATTTATCTCTTCTCCTTTGTGCTTCAATGACATAGAATGTTGCCCTTTATTGAAACTCATACTAAACATTTGTATCCCTGCAGAAGCACTGAATGTTTGTGAAACACTTCTAGCTGTCAAAACCACACTACCATTGAATGTAGTGATCGCCTAGGTTTAAGAATGCATGATGGGTGAAGCTTGCCACGTCTCTTGCCGCCACGCTAAATGGAGGTGCCACGGAGGAGCTCTCAACCCAGTCATTCCACATCACGATCTCAACAAAGGGGAGGGTTGAGGCTAATGATTTGCTGCCAGTAGGGTGAGCGAGAGACTAACTCTGTTTGTTAAGCCTCTAACTTGGCAATGAAGCTAGCTATATATCATCTAGTTAAGTCATGACTAACCCTTTTGTTTGTCCTTATCCCTTTATGTGTTGAAAACCTAACCTTCAATATAACCATGTTAAGGTAGCATAGTTGGATTAAATATATTTTAATTATGTATTCGGGAAGATTCGATCCTCCTTATCCCTCAAAATGTGATACAATGGTTATTTCATTAACAAAACAACAATCGTTACAATTTGTGAGTTTTTGAATTGATTGAACATCTTTAAAACAAAATGCTTAGCAAAATTTTCATGTGACTTTGCTAAGAGATGTTTAGAAAATGATGCATAATGAGTTGGAATGCACCACAACTTTAACTTCTATGATTCGTTGGACGATTTGGTTAATGTCCGATCATGTTCTTCAAGGAAAGTAAATGCATTATTACTAGTAATTTTAGTCCCACTCCAATTAATGTTTGATTTATGTTGTTGGTTTCAATTACATTGTGAAGATAATTATTTCTTTGGACATGTTTATTTCAATTGAAAATTTCGAATATATTTTGGAATCCGATAAATAATAAAAAACTTAATTATTTAACCTTGTTTCTATCTTTCAAGAGATTCCCAAAACCTAAGTTCAGCAAATTTCTTTATGATCACACGATGCCTCTGAACTTCATGGGAAATGCTATATTTTAATTCTCGTATGCGAATGGACGAGCCAAACATCAAGTGACATATGTAAATGTTATTGAAGTATGAGGGAATAAAATCGATAAACAAGAAATATAGCAAAATTGATATAAAAGAAACACCGCTATAAGTAATGTTGGGTGGTGACCTGCTAAGCTCTCTAAGGCCCTGTTGTGGCCACCAACAATCCCCCTCCTTATTTAGTATTAGCGATAACACTAGGTAAGTGGGGACCCTTACTAAAAAATTCAAAAAATCAATTAAGGCTCATCTATTTTTACTCCTTAAAAAACATCGCATCGCACAAAGAAGCATAGGACATTTCCTTATGAGTAAAAATAATAAACTGCGAAATTGCGACGTGAACTTCATCGCATCGCATGCATTAATAAACAACTCACGTTGGAAAAACTTAAAAAATCGCCGATATGTGATATCGCATATCACATATCGCAAAATTACATGAAAAACACATAATGATTTAACGATTACAGCGATCTGCGATTTTGTGATACTGCGATCCGCGATCTTGCGATAGCGCGATCAAGCGACCTTGCAATAACACAGCACAATGAAATTGCGGTAATGCATACTGCGAAATGCAATACTGCGATGCAGATCGCAGAAACATTCCATCGCAAATTTTCCTGGCTCAATATTCAAGAAAAGTATTCCATAAACCAAGAACTGGACACGTGCTTTAATGATAATTAATGAATTATATGCCAGTTGTTAATAAAAGATCGTTTTGTGTTTTTCGAAGAGCCAGTTTATGTCAGGTGGCATGTTTTTGCATATCCGTATCATTTAAAGCTTTCCTGTCAATTGTTATTATCATTACTCTCTCCTCACTTGTAAACTGCAGGAATGAAAAACAAAAGGTTACGCAAAACAATGTGTAGGAAGCTATGAGGAAAAAGGGTAAAACTCCAATGTTCAAAGACAGAGAAAAGACGCCCGCATGTAATAGAGTCACAGATTCACAGAAACGCTGCTGAGCCGTCAAGGTCAAGAGCTCACGAAAGCATTGTTTTTACAAATTTTGAAGCTTTGTACCCAGTAAAGAAAGATGGCGCCAAAGGCGAAAAACGCATCAGAGAGGCCCGGATCGAAGAACGGAGGCAGTTTCCGATGCGTGATTAGCGCTACTCACGCATCGCTGAGAAAATTTCTCAAAAAGAAAAGCCTCTAACTACTCAGTCACTTGTAAGTCTGAAAAATGCAAGAAAGCAATGGTAAAGAACAAACTAGAAACATAGAGCTAAAAGAAAAGGCAGAAGCCATTAAAGGGTTAACCAAGTTGAATTGAGGTTATTACTAGGCATACACGGTAAGGTCACATAGTCAGAAGATGACTCTCAAGTATATCATCGATTTTGCTGAAAAAATGGTGCCAGCTCTTACCATTTCTGTTTGCTTAGCTCAACCAAAAGCGGAAGACAGTCAGCCGACTCTCCCAGGAAAATACTGAATGCTTGCAACATTAAGGAGCAAATGCAGAAATAGTTAGATATTAGATTTAATTTTTAGAAATAGTTTTTCTTAGAAAAAGGGTGGTCATTTAAAATGTATCCTGAATCTATGTAATTAAGTTATTTAGTTAGTAGTATTTAAACCCTTCTCATGCATTTAGAGAAGGGTCCAAAAATTTATCAAAAACTTGTCCTCAGAACATGCACTTTTGCACCCTCAGAGGAGGTTTTGGTGAATGAATGGATCAAGATTTGTTGATGTTTGCATTTGATATCTGCTACTGATGTTGCACTTTTGTACTCTTAGTGGATGTTAGAGCAAGGAGAGATAAATCATTGTCACTTGAAGCTTATGAGTAGGACTAGTCATAAATGGTACTTTTATCTCTTGACCATTTCTGCTTATATGTTAAAGTGATATACAGTTTTTAGTTGTTTATGTATTATTGCATGAATGCCTGAGTTATCATTTGGCACTTTTGTACGGTGATAGCTATTTATTTATGCTTAATGTATGAATAGCTCATTATGCGATATGTTTTTCACAACTGTTTCGTCTAACTTTTTATGCGAAGTGGTTCATCTTGATTGATTTCCTTTCTTATAATCGCTGAATGATCTTTATTACCAGTTGTTATTTGAAATCTCTTTAGATCACATAATACAAGAATTACATCCCGGGTTAGGATAGATTTAGATGTGTTGTTTATTAGATTACAATAGCATAGAATTAGATTAAAGTTAGAATTAGAATATCTTAAATAGGAACTGTTAGATCAGCAACATCAAATTCTACACACACACACTCATAGATTGCGAAACTGGTCCCATTATCCCCAGTCAGACCCGCTATACCAAACGGATAAGGCGCTGCCAACCAAGGTCCGGACCGGGCGGGTATCCCCCTTGTTGTCGACCCGATTTTCAGGGCTTCAACATATTTGGCGCTAGAAGGAGGGCCTGAACTATGAATGGAAAGTAAATCCAAATTTGAATACCATTCTGAGAGTAAATCGCCCTCACCATCTCCCCCGACTTCTCCATTACACTTAAATCCAGAGTTAGAAGTCACTCGAGTATCAACCGCTGCTACACACCCTGACATTTCAGAACAATCTACCGTTGAACTTCCTGAAGTCGAATCTATGATTCACAAACTTCAGCGATTTTCCATTTCTCCTCAAAGGTCTGATAAATCTCAAGGCAGCGTGGCTTCGCATTACAATCCTAGTCATCCCCTGACCAGGCTAAAGAGTGAAAAGTTTGGCGTTCAGCCAACCGAATTACCTCTTCCCACCAGGAAAAGAGCGAGGAAATCACCTAAAGAGTCTGACAATGAGACTCTTTCGTCAACATCATCCATTTCAACTTCTTCACCGCAAAGTCAACCATCCACTCCACCACTCCAAATCATTGTCCATCCATCCACTGGAACACCCACAACTCCTCTTCAATCATCTACAATCGTAGTATCCTCATCCTCCCAGCCACAGGGATCATCTTCTGCACTTTCCTTTGTTAGCAGTTCAACAATGGCCCAGTCTCCATGGAATAACCCTGGGGCAGTCTTAATGCCTGCACCCTTGAGTCAAATACCGGCCCATCCTGAGAAATGGCTGCCTAAATTTAATCTCGAGGTAGGCATGCTAGCAGAAGAGCACATAAACAACTTCATGCTATCCATTAATCTCAATGGGGTTACTAATGAAGATGCTGTTGTTCGGCTTTTTCCTTATACTCTGCAAGGAACAGCCGGGTCATGGTATTTTTCATTACCCTCTGGATCCATCACTAGTTGGGACATCTTCCAGGAGCAATTCCTGACCAAGTTTGGTGATGATAGGTCTACGACAACGTTAATCAATGACCTATCCAACCTTAGAGCCGAAACTGGAGAGCCTATCAAGGATTTCAGTTTACGTTTCAACAAAATTCTCAGCAAAATTCCTACTGCTTCCCAACCCAACGAAGAAGTACGATGTGAGTGGTATATCACCGCTCTACCATCGAACATAGCAATCTTCGTGGACAGGGCCAATAAAACAACCTTAGCCAATAACATGAAAGAAGCAATAGCAGTAGAGAAACGTATAATAGCTCTCGAAAAGAAATCCATGATAGAGGAACGTAAATCCAAAAAAGTCACCTTCAAGGAAGACTCCAAGAAGAAACCAGCAAAAGATCCATTCGATTTGGAAGGATTGCAGAAAGTTCTAAAGACCATGTCCAATGAAATGGTCGACTTCAAAAAGCAAGTAGCAGAAACTTCTTCAAAAAATCCCTACAGAGCTTTTAAAAGAGGTCCTCCAACGGATTCAAAGCCACCAAATGCTATTTCAAGTGTTGAATCCGAGGAAGACGAAGAGGAAATTGCCACTAAAGGGCAGACTGATGAAGAAGAAGTTGTGGAATTACAAGGAATGTGGGATTTCATCCTCCCACAAGAAGAAGATCAAGAAGTATTCCCAGTTAGCACACGAAGCAAAAATCAGCTTGATCCTCCCCAAACTACCCCTAAGCCAAAGAGCGCAAGCTCTGCAACAAAGGATAAAGTCGCAACAAAGAAAATGACATCTAAAGCGACTCAAACCAACCCAGTCCAAACAGACGAAATGACTCCATCTAAAACACTGATCGTGTCGGATGAAATGGAGTACAATATTATAGAAGACATGAAAAAGACTAGGGCTAATATCACCCTTTATGAACTGAGAAAGTTGAAGCATCAATAGAAGATAATGATGAAAGAATTACATGCCATGCCAGTTGTACCTTTGCCTGCCGTTGTACTTTATCAAGCTTCCCATAACATGGGAATACCTCCAACTAACGCGATTAATAAGATTGATCCAAATGACATCGCTCTAATTGGAGGAAGATCAAGATCTCACACTCCCCCATTTCTCCTTATGAAATCTTCAATAAAAATGTGCACAATTGTTTTGTAGATTTTGGTGCTTCATCGAATATTTTACACAAATCCATATCTGCCAAGTTAAATGTTCAACCACAGAAATCCGTAGTGCACAGAGTTCAGCTAGACCGATCTCAAGTCGAAGTGATTGGCGAACTAAATCAAGTAACCATAACGTTGTCATCAAACCTAAAGGTATGTCAAGTTATTGACATTCTAGTTGCTGACATTCCTGAATTCTATGGCCTAATTCTTAGCAGGGATTGGTCAGAAAAACTTCATGGATACTTCGCAACCGACTGGTCGCACATGTGGCTACCTTACAATGGCAAACCGAATCAAATAAAAGTTGAACGAGAGCTACACCAAAAATATATAGTAACGGAGCTAGAGGGGGAAAATGAACCAGTAGCATATAACAACAGCATTATTGGCAATTACTCAGTAGATTCTTTCCTCGGCAATTTCAATGCTCATGTGTCACCCTATTTAGAACACTCTGTTTTGTCCCAAGTCAAAAAATTTTCTCGAACTGATAGTTCGAAATGTATCAATTTTTTAGATAAACCTGTAAATAAATCTTTGTTTTGGAAATTATTTTTTGATGGTTCTAGATCTAACGAAGGAGCAGGAGTAGGATGCGTTCTAATTAGTCCAGAAGGAGATAAAATCATGCTCACATGCAGACTCAAATTTGATTGCACCAACAATACAGCAGAATATGAGGCTTTGGTCCAAGGCTTGTACAAAGCAATCAGGTTAGACGTCAAGTATCTTCAAGTTTTTGGAGACTCTGAGATTGTGGTTAGATAGGTACGTAACACTATACATTGCTTATCAGGTCATTTGAAACATTATCAATCCTTGGTTCAAGATCTGACTGAGCATTTCATAGCGTTTAATATCTCTTCAATCCCCAGACTCCAAAACGCAAGTGCAGACCTTTTGGCTAACGTAGCTTCTAAGCTTATTCCTTCAAAAGATTTTAGTCCAGATAGATTCTCAATAGAATTAATCTTTAGACCATCCATTCCTGATAACATCACAAATTGGAGAGTATTCAATGATGATCCTGATATTGTAAATTTCCTCACATCTGAAGGATCCTACTCCAATCAAATAATCGAAGAAGACCAACATGATCGACAATTGCAACAAGATAGCACTAAAAATGCTATACCTAAGTCGGTGGTCAAGTTAGAAGACTTGTATGATTTGAAGGATCGGTTTAAGAGGTCTACCAATTCAAAACTCCAAAGTTCAACCTTGAACTACGAATTAGTAAACCTAGGAACCGATGCCAAACCACAAAACATTAATCTAGGCCTCGGCCTAACCCCTGAAGAAAAATCAGCGTATATTCGTCTTTTGAGACAATATAAAAATGTTTTTGCCTGGAATTATGATGAGCTGAAAACATACGACACTTCCATCATCCAACATACTATTCCCATGATCGATAATGAAAAACCTGTCCAACAAAAGTTGAGAAAGATCCACCCCAATTTAGAAAATCAGATAAAAACTGAGCTCAATAAGTTATTGAAAGCCAGAATAATCTTTCCCGTCAAACATTCCAAATGGGTCTCCAATATGGTACATGTTAGAAAGAAAAACGAAGATATTACGATTTGCATTGACTTTTGAAACCTTAATAAGGCCTGTCAAAAAGATAATTTTCCTTTACCACCTATGGAACAGATATTGCAGGCAGTGGCGGGCTCAGAATTAATGTCTTTCTTGGATGGATTTTCAGGATACAATCAAGTGTTGGTACATCCTGATGATCAATTGAAGACCACATTCAGAACTAAATGGGGCACATACGCATATCAAAAGATGCCATTTGGTTTGATTAATGCTGGTGCCACATTTCAGAGAGCCATGGACATCGCATTCAAAGGTTTAGTCAATAAATCTGTAGTAATTTATTTAGATGATATAACAGTGTATTCAAAGAAACGAAGCGACCATCTCAAAGACTTGAAACAAATCTTTCAACGGTGTTTAAGGTATGGAATTTCACTTAACCCAAAGAAATCTTTTTTCGCACTAAGTGAAGGGAAACTTCTAGGATTCATAGTGTCAAAATTCGGTATTCACATTGATCCCAACAGAATCAAAGAAATTTCTGAAATATTCCTACCTCACAACAAAAAAGCCATGCAATCTTTCCTTGGTCAGATCAACTTTGTAAAGAGATTCGTTCCAGATTTTTCACGAATCGTGTCTCCTTTGCAAACCATGATTAAAAAGAACTCAAATTTTAAATGGGGCCAAGATGAACATGAAGCATTCAACCTGATCAAACAAGCTATTATTAATGCTCCGTCTTTAGCAACTTCGATTTTTTCAGAGCCTTTTATTTTATACACATTTGCCTCAGATAAGTCATATGCTGCGATATTAACTCAAGCAAATCAAGAAAAAGCAGAAGCCCCAATTGCGTTTTTCAGTTCAAATTTACACGGTGCTGAACTAAATTATTCAGACGTGGAGAAACAGGCTTATGCCGTTTTCAAAGCGGTTAAATACTTTAGACATTTCTTACTTAAAACCCATACTAAGATTATAGTATCATTTCCAGCGGTAAGGAATCTTCTAGTACAGAAGGATGTGGGTGAGAAAAGGGCCAATTGGGTTACTGCCTTACAGGAATATGACATTGAGATTAAACCAGCAAACATTGTAAGAGGTCAAGGCTTCTACAAAATGCTGGCTGGAGCATCGCAAATTTCTGAAATTCCATCTGAAGAGGTACAAATGTGTGAGGTAAGCCTAAACGATGCAGAGTCATTATACGCTGATATCATTTATTATCTTAAGAACGGGTATGCTCCTTCACACCTCTATCATACTAAGAAAAGAGCTCTAAGGTTGAAAGCCAAACAATATCAGCTCATAAATGATGTTCTTTTTAGGAAAAAATATGATTTTGTTCTTCTTAGGTGTCTTGAGAAAGCTGAAGCTGAAAGAGTTTTGCAGGAACTCCACGATGGGCCAGTAGGCGGACACTATGCTGGAGATGCTACTGCACATAAAATCTTACGCGTAGGATATTACTGGCCCACGTTATTTAAAGATTCGCACAGTTACGTGAGGAGATGTCAAGTCTGCCAAACTACTGCTGGAAGACAAAAGAAGCCATCCTTGCCACTACAGCCGGTAAACATCGAGCAACCTTTCAGTTAGTGGAGATTGGACATAATAGGTGAGATCGTTCCTCACTCTTCTAAGCAGCATAGATACATCCTCACAGCAACAGATTATTTTACTAAGTGGGTAGAAGCAGTTCCACTCAAGACAGCCAATGCTGAAAATATCATTGAGTTCATAGATCAATTTATAATCACCAGGTTTGGATTGCCTTCCACTTTAATGTTTGATAATGCATCATACTTTTCTGGAAATGTAATGACTGAATTCGCACTTAAAAGAGGATTCAGACTTAAATATTCGGCCAATTATTACCCACAAGGCAATGGGTTAGTTGAGTCCACAAATAAAAACCTAATCAGGATTATTAAAAGAACAGTTGACCAAAATCATAAGAATTGGCACAAGGCTTTGATATATGCTTTATGGGCAGATTGAATAACGCAAAAAGCTTCTATCGGCACTTCTCCCTTTAATTTAGTTTATGGGAAAGAAGTGATTCTTCCAACTCACTTAGCAATTCCCTCTTTGTCTTTAGTTCAATACATTGATGAAGTACCCACTTCCTCCTTACAGCTGAGACAAATGGAAATAATTAAATTAGAAGAACAACGAGAACAGGCTAGGAAAATGCATGCTCATCATCAAGCACTAGTAAAATCCTCTTTCAACTTGAACATAATGACCATAAAAGATTTTCAAATGGGAGATTTAGTTTTAAAGTGGGACAAGGCTCATGAAGAAAAGGGCAAACATACAAAATTTCAAAGAATGTGGCTTGGTCCTTTTCAAATTGTAGAAGTCATAGGTCCATCAACGTTTGTGTTACAGGATTTAGCAGGTAAGAGGGATCCTTTGCCTATTAATGGACAAATTCTCAAGAAATATTTTCCATAGAAGATTATTCTTCTATTTTTGTAGAATAATTGTTTTTCTTTTTCATAATAAAACCAGTTGTGAGTGGTTACATTAGGCATTTACGAAAAAGACACCAATTCTTTTTCAGATTTTGAACTTTTCGCTTGTATAAATAGCAAATATTTTGGAAAACTGATATTTATTATTGATAGATACAGTTAAAGACTCTAGCTCAGATATGATACTAGTTTCAACTTCAAAAAGTTTGATGAAAACAACCTTTAGTGAAGAAATTGTTTTATCTCAGTACAATGAAAGGTATCAATAACAAAATAAAGATTCTCTGTAGAACAACTGTTTCCAAAAACTCTATTATTGTCGTCCAGAGCTATCTTAAGGAAACAATGACTTCCTCCCTGCTAAGGAAATCGCAACTTTCAGAGGAACAACCCAAGGATACACTTTATCTTGAAGAATAAGAGGTCTCATCATGAGCCGGCTTATCATTATCACATATATTATAACTTGCTGACTTTGCCAATACTATACACCACAACAGGGCAATGACTCAAGATTGTTACAATCAATAGACAAGGGGTCTCATCACGAGCCAGCTTGTTCAACAAAGTTATAAATCAAGTGAATGACTGTGTCATAATTTGGCTACCAAACAAAGACATTGTTCTTTAAGAATAAAAAAGAAAATCAAAGCAATAAGTGTGGATATGGATTTTTCTTTGAAAGTTGTAGGCTGCCTTAAGTAGGATACAGATCATTGCTGGGTAACAGGTAACCCTGTCGAGGCTATAAACGCCTGCTGGCAGCAGAGGCTCTACCTACGACAAATGAGCATATTTAAAATTGGTTTACAGAGGAGACTTTGTTTTATCTTTACAAGACCAAGTAATGAATGATGTAAATACAAGGACTAGCTTGAGGAAGCAAATAATCAAAGTGGAAAATGGTCGAAACAAAATATCATTGACAAGTTAGAGCATAATGTACTTTATCTTTCCATAATAAAGTTTAATTTTCTGAAAATTTTTCTATTTTGGAAGTTTAGAAAATTCAATAGAAATAACAGAGATAACTGGTTCTTCCAAGTGAATCGCCAATTGTTGTGGCCACCAACAACCCCCCTCCTTATTTAGTATTAGCGATAACACTAGGTAAGTGGGGACCCTTACTAAAAAATTCAAAAAATCAATTAAGGCTCATGTATTTTTACTCCTTAAAAAACATCGCATCACACAAAGAAGGATAGGACATTTCCTTATGAGTAAAAATAATAAACTGCGAAATTGTGACGTGAACTTCATCGCATCGCATGCATTAATAAAAAACTCACGTTGGAAAACCTTAAAAAATCGCCGATATGCGATATCGCATATCGCATATTGCAAAATTACATGAAAAACACACAACGATTTAACGATTACAGCGATCTGCGATTTTGCGATACTGCGATACTGCGATCTTGCGATAGTGCGATCAAGCGACCTTGCGATAACACAGCACAATGAAATTGCGGTAATGTGATACTGCGAAATGCGATACTGCGATGCAAATCGCAGAGACATTCCATCGCAAATTTTCCTGGCTCAATATTCAAGAAATTTTTTCCATAAACCAAGAACTGGATACGCGCTTTAATGATAATTAATGAATTATACGCCAGTTGTTAATAAAAGATGGTTTTGTGTTTTTCGAAGAGCTAGTTTACGTCAGGTGGCATGTTTTTGCATATCCGTAGCATTTAAAGCTTTCCTGTCAATTGTTATTATCATTACTCTCTCCTCACTTGTAAACTGCAGGAACGAAAAACAAAAGGTTACGCAAAACAATGTGTAGGAAGCTATGCGGAAAAAGGGTAAAACTCCAATGTTCAAAGACAGAGAAAAGATGCCCGCATGCAACAGAGCCAAAGATTCACAGAAACACTGCTAAGCCATCAAGGTCAAGAGCTCATGAAAGCATTATTTTTACAAATTTTGAAGCTTTGTACCCAGTAAAGAAAGATGGCACCAAAGGCGAAAAACGCATCAGAGAGGCCCGGATCAAAGAACGGAGGCAGGTTTCGATGCACGATTAGTGCTAATCGCGCATCGTTGAGAAAATTGCTCGAAAAGAAAAGCCTCTAACTGCTCAGTCACTTGTAAGTCCGAAAAATGCAAGAAAGCAATGGTAAAGAACAAACTAGAAACATAAAGCTAAAAGAAAAGGCAGAAGCAATTCAAGGGTTAACCAAGTTGAATTGAGGTTATTACTGGGCATACGCAGTAAGGTCACATAGTCAGAAGATGACTCTCAAGTATATCATCGATTTTGCTGAAAAAATGGTGCCAGCTCTTACCATTTCTGTTTGCTTAGCTCAACCAAAAGCGGAAGACAGTCAGCCGACTCTCCCAGGCAAATACTGAATGCTTGCAACATTAAGGAGAAAATGCAGAAATAGTTAGATATTAGATTTAATTTTTAGAAATAGTTTTTCTTAGAAAAAGGGTGGTCATTTAAACCGTATCCTGAATCTGTGTAATTAAGTTATTTAGTTAGTAGTATTTAAACCCTTCTCATGCATTTAGAGAAGGGTCCAGAAATTTATCAAAAACTTGTCCTCAGAACATGCACTTTTGCACCCTCAGAGGAGGTTTTGGTGAATGAATGGATCAAGATTTGTTGATGTTTGCATTTGATATCTACTACTGATGGTGCACTTCTGTACTCTTAGTGGATGTTAGAGCAAGGAGAGATAAATCATTGTCGCTTGAAGCTTATGAGTAGGACTAGTCATAAATGGTACTTTTATCTCTTGACCATTTCTGCTTATATGTTAAAGTGATATACAGTTTTTAGTTATTTATGTATTATTGCATGAATGCCTGAGTTATCATTTGGCACTTTTGTACAGTGATAGCTATTTATTTATGCTTCATGTATGAATAGCTCATTATGCGATATGTTTTTCACAACTGTTTCGTCTAACTTTTTATGCGAAGTGGTTCATCTTTATTGATTTCCTTTCTTATAATTGCTGAATGATCTTTATTACCAGTTATTATTTGAAATCTCTTTAGATCGCATAATACAAGAATTACATCCCGGGTTAGGATAGATATAGATGTGCTGTTTATTAGATTACAATAGCATAAAATTAGATTAAAGTTAGAATTAGAATATCTTAAATAGGAACTGTTAGATCAGCAACATCAAATTGTACACACACACACTCATAGATTAGGAAACTGGTCCCATTATCCCCAGTCGGACCTGCTATACCAAACGGATAAAGAGCTGCCAACCAAGGTCCGGACCGGGCGGGTATCCCCCTTGTTGTCGACCCGATTTTCGAGGCTTCAACAGGCCCCTGCATGCGTCCTGTGGGTATTAAAGTCAGTGATTCTGAAGATGAATCAAACCTTTAAATTTTATGATTTGTTAAGTGACTATTGTGTGTAGCTATTGAAGAATTGTTGTGTTAATAAATCATTATAGCACTGGTGAAATAGAAGAACATATTAGATAAATTACGCATCTCATGAAGAATATTAATAAATTATTAATATGTTCTACTGTGTATAGGAGAGAAGCACTATCAATTTATTGAAGGTCATAGCACTATGCGATAAAATCCAATCATTCAAAAAGCCAATAAAAGTTGTAGAGTTGATGTTTGACAATCCCCAACATTTCATCTTCTATTTCAATGCCTTAGAAAGGAAGGGGTGAATTTCAACACTATGCAAAGATTTCACTGTGTGGAGGAAGATTCCTCTGCACAGTGAACACTTCCCCATATAATGAAACATAATAATATTAATTGGATATTTTTTTCAGGTCCCCTCTCCCCCTCACCTACGTAAAGGAATTGCAAATGCAATAGTTCTACTATGTAGAGCAGTAGCATAATAGTGTCAGTGTCAGTGTCAGAGCACTCATTCATAGAATGACCACTAAAAAAAATTGAAGAGAAAATGTGGAGTAAAGATTTCTCTTATGAGTATTCAAAATAGCTAAATAGATTACATGGAAAACATCAACAATAAATGACTAGAGTGAAACTCGACTAAACTGAAGTAAACCGAACTGTCTATGACACCTAGCAGACAACAATGTCAAATGTGATGACACTTAATAGACACTGAAATTAATATCTCAACATCCCCTCCTAATCTCAAATGTTATAAGTAGAGAGAATTATAATGCCTATTTTCTCTCTTTGAAATTGAAATACATATTTGCCCAATGGGTTTGTGAAAATATCTACAAGCTGATCTTTGGAACCATAAAAAACAATTACTATGTCCCAATCATTGACAAGCTCACAGATGAAATGAAAATGTGTGTCAATGTGCTTGCTCTTTTTGTGGAAAACATGATTTTTTGATAAAGAAATTGCTGAATTGTTGTCACATTAAATAGGAGTTGGCTCCTTTTAAACATTTGATAGATATTTCAATAATCTTCTCAACCACACTGCTTGACAAGTTGTTGAATTTGCTGCTACATATTCTTCCTCTGTAGAAGATATTAAAATGATTGATTGTTTCTTGGATGCCATGAAGTCAGATTGGTTCCAAGATGAAAAGTATACCCTGAGTTACTTTTGAGATCACCTAAAATCCCTATATCATTGCTATCTATATAACCTGAAAGTAAACAACCTTCAGAATGAGTGTAGAAAAAACCATAGTCTAGGGTCCCTGCAATATACCTTAAGATCCTTTTTTCCACCTTCCAATGAGCAATATTTGGTTCTTGCATAAACTTGGAGACAAAACTTGTTGCAAACATGATATCAGGTCTAGTTGCAGTGAGATACAACAAACCACCAACTAGATTTTTATACAATGTGGGATCAACTGGTGGTGCTACATCTTCTTTTCTCAGCTTTGCACCTTGATAAATTGGTGTATCAACAGATTTGTAGTTAGTCATTCTAAAATTTTGGATGATATTAGTGGCATATTTTTGTTGACCAACAAAAATGCCATTAGCATATTGGTGAATTTCAATGCCTAAGAAGTATCTCATGACCCCTAGATCAATTATATAAAAGTTTTTTTCATTGTTTCTTTGAAGTCTTCTAACATCATATTGCAGTGTAAATAAGATCATCAACATAAAGGTATACAATAAGAATTTTACCTTCATGATGTTTGGTATACAAAGTTGGCTCATGACTGGTTCTGTAAAAACTAATTTTGATGAGATAGGTGTTGATGCAATTGTACCAATCTCTTACATCTTGTTTCAAACCATACAAAGTTTTCTTCAATCTATATACCTTATACTCATGTCATGGAACTTCAAAACCAAGAGACCACTTTACATAAACTTCTTCCTGCAATATACCATTTAGGAAGGTAAATTTTAAATCAAGTAGATAGATTTTCCATTTGTGTTGAGTTGTTGTGGATAAAATTGTTCTGACAGTGTCTAACCTTTCTACTGGACAAAACATTTCACCATAGTCGACAACAAATTGTTGTGAGAATCCTTTGGTAAACAACCTTGCCTTATGTTTCTTAATCTCTCCTTTTTCATTCAACTTAGTCTTATATACCCATTTTACACCAATCTTGGTTTTGTCTCTTAGGATATCAGCTATTTCCCAAGTCTGGTTCTTTTCTATGGAAGCAGTTTCTTTATTCATTGCATCAACCCACTATTTTTATTTAACTTTTTCTTCAAAATGGGTTGGTTGAGATGAAATGAAAGCAAACATATTCTACTTGTCAAATGCATGCTCTTGCTTATATTTTTCTCTAATTCTTCTTGTTTTTTGAATGTCTTCAGAAGATGTTGAATCACTGGTGGATTCACTACTTGAAGATGTGCCATTTTCAAAATGGTATGGCTCTTATTGAACTTGCGATCTTGGTATTTGTGGTGTATAAACTGGCTTATTTGAAGCTTCATCAACATGATCATACCATTTTTTTTGTCCAAAAAATTCAACATCTCTACTTTAAACAAACTTCTTGGTAACTAGATTGTAAATTATGTAGGCCTTTGGCTACTCACTATAGCCTATGAAAATACATCTTTCACTCCTATCATCAAGATTATTTATTAGCTACTCAGGGACACGTGCAAATGCTACTGATCCAAAAATTTTAAAATGATATACATTTACCTTTTTACCATCCCATTCTTCTTGAGGTAATGTATCTTAGAGACTAGTTTTTGACAATTTGTAGAGAACATACATTGCTATCGAAACTACTTTAGTCCAATAGTCATTTGGCAAGTTCCTCTCATGGAGCATACATCTATTCATGTTCATGATTGACTGATTTTTCCTTTCTACTACTCCATTACGCTATGGAGTATATCTTGTTGTGTTTTGCATGATGATTCCTTGCTGTTGACAAAAAGATTTGAAGTCATTGGAACTGTACTCTCCTCCTTTTTCAGACCTGAGAACTTTTAAAGGCTTTCCACTCTGCTTTTCTACTTCTTCTTTGAATTGCTTAAATCTTGAGAAAGTATTTGATCATCAACCCACTATTTTTATTTAAGTTCTTCTTCAAAATGGGTTGGTTGAGATGAAATGAATGCAAATATATTATACTTGTAAAATTCATGCTCTTGCTTATATATTTGTTTGATGCTTCTTGTTTTCTAAATGTCTTCAGAAGATGTTGAATCACTGGTGGATTCACTACTTGAAGATGTTCCATTTTCATAATGGTATGGCTCTTATTGAACCTGCGATCTTGGTAGTTGTGGTGTATAAACTAGTTGAATTGAAGCTTCATCAACATGATCAGTCCATTTTTTTTTCCAAAAAATTCAACATCTCTACTTTAAACAAACTTCTTGGTAACTGGATTGTAAATCTTGTAGGCCTTTGACTGCTCACTATAGCCTATGAAAATACATCTTTCACTCCTATCATTAAGCTTATTTCCTAGTTGCTCAGGAACATGTGCAAATGCTACTGATCCAAAAATTTTAAAGTGATATAGATTTACCTTTTTACCATCCCATTCTTCTTGAGGTAATCTATCTTGGAGACTGGTTTTTAGCGATTTGTTGAGAACATACACTGCTATCAAAACTACTTTAGCCCAATAGTCATTTGACAACTTCCTCTCACAGAGCATACATCTAGCCATGTTCATGATTGACTGATTTTCCTTTTTGCTACTCCATTCTGTTGTGGAGTATATCTTGTTGTGTTTTGCATGATGATTCGTTGATGTTGACAAAAAGATTTGATGTCATTGGAACTGTACTCTCCTCCTTTTTTAGACCTGAGAATTTTTAAAGACTTTCCACTTTTCTTTTCTGCTTCTGCTTTGAATTCTTTAAATCTTGAGAAAGTATCTGATTTCTTTTTGAGAAAATACACCCATATATTCCTACTATAATCATCAATGAATGTTTGAAAATAAAGTATACCACCAATGGATTGCATCCACATTGGGCCACATATGTCTCTATGGACTAGCTCTAAAGGCTCTTTTGCTCTATAGGAAGATGTGGGATAGCTATCTCTTTTATGTTTGGACAGAACACAAATTTCACAATTACAATCTTTTTCATTCATAATAGGGAGACCAATGACGATTGAAGTTTTCTGAAGTAGACTTAGATTCTTGAATGGGATGTGGCCATATCTACAATGCCATAATTGAGACTCATCTATTCTTGACACATTGTGGACAAAAGACTGTGAGATATTTCAACTTCTAAGAGTCAATGGAAACATCCTATTCTTGGTTTTTTGAACCTTTTCTATCAATATTCTATTTGGAAGTTTTTCATAGATATAACATGTGTTCCCCTGAAATATTACATCATAACCATCCATCAATTGTCCTAAACTAATGAGGTTATGCTTTAGATGTGGAACATAATAAACATCACGTATGTATTTCTGTTGATTCTATTTAGTTAGAATAGGGACAACACCTTTTCCTCCAGCTTTAATACAAGAATGATCTCCAAGAGTAATTTCTAATGTTATGGAAACATCAAGATAAAAAGAATATTTTTGTTACCTATCATATGATTGTTGTAGACAATGTCGAGCAACCAAAGTTCCTTGTTGTGAGTGTCTTCACAAAGATGGACGGAAAGAAACATTGTTTCAGAGGATTCTCCTTCATTGTTGGAGACATAGACGTTGCCTCTTTGTTGACCTGATTATTTCTTTCTGCACTCATGTTCATAATGCCCAAATTTCTTGTAGTAATAACATTGGACATTACATTTTCTCCATGTTCTGCTTATGTGTATTTGGTATTGTGGAGGTCTCTATTGCTCTACTGCATGATGTTGCTCTAATCTTCTTCTGTTCCATGCAGTCTGGGTTGAGCTCTGTTAGTGTGAGTTGTTCTGCAATGTCAGATGTGTCCAACTATGGTGGAAAGTATGGCCAAGGGTGATCTACATTGAACATTGGGTGCAGACCAAGGAACGGTAGGATGTTGATCTCGAAGGTATTGTCCCCGATGGCCTCGGTGATGGTGTATGGCCCATGTCAGAGAGGGCGAAGCTTGCAGTGGGGTCCAGCAAGGCACTCCTTCTGCAAATGTAGTCAAACTTTGTCGCCCACCTGGAATTTTTGTGACACTCGATACTGATCATGGCATTGCTTGTAGTTAGCATTGGATTTTTCCAATATATCATGGAACTATTCGCAGATGTGTTGAATGCGCTCAATGAAGCTCTTAGCCCTTTCAACTTCAGACTGCACGTGAGTTGAATCTACTTGAGTGGCTGCAAATGGTATGGTGACATCAATGGGGCATAATGGCTGAAATCCCAACCCTACTTGAAAGGGGTTGTGGCCTGTTGATCTGTAATTGATCCAATAAAATTAATAAGGTATTACATACTCATGTGCATGGAGGTGCCTATGTTATTTTATGCAACGGATCAATAAGATTGCGAAATACACAGACACTGAAGCAGTTAAAGAAAACATAACAGGAAAACATATAAACACAACAAGTTTAATAAGGAGTTCACCCAACACTCCGAGGCTACGTCTCCTAGTCTAGCCTTCAGTGGTGGCCTCTCTATTATGTTTTCAAAGCAGAGTTTTTACAACAGTGAGCTCAATTTGAGTCTCACACAACAGATACAAATCAGTAGGACTGTACTTGGATCCCCCAAGTCTCTGGAGTACACAGACTCTCCTTACTGAAACTCGACCTTTATTGGTCACCATAGTATGAGCCCAATCTAAGACTCATACATGACAGGCATATACAGAGGAGTTCGCTTGAACCTCTCAAGCCTTCTCTGGAGCACACAGACTCTCTGACTCTCTTTGTCTCTGTCTTTACTCTAGCTCGATGTTTCCTTTGCTTCTGTAGGTCAGCTTGGCTTCTTGTCTCTGCTTCTCACTTGCTAACTCACTTCCCTTGCTTTCTCTATCAGTTTGTGGCTTTAAAGCTAACTACTTCCTGACTGTTCATTTCTGCTTCTTGGCTTCCTGATTCGCCGCCTCTATCTGTCCAAATCCCTTCTTTCAATGTTTACAATCACTGCATAACGCTTCATAGGGAGGTGGCCACCTATTCTGTAACGGATGAGGGTGTCAGCTCTATCGGACATGTTTGAACAGTCATTATTTCCATTTGCTCCAAGAATGCTCGCGAAACCGAATCTTTTACCAACTCATCGTCCATGTCGGACTTCAAATCCCATGTGATCTTTCTCTATAACCTCGTCAAATCCGGTCACCCATTGGGACGCGTCCCCACTGTTGATCTGGGCCTCCCAAATTCTACGGTTGTCACTCATATCGGGCGGTTGAGTAGCTCGATGGTTACCCGCCTGATGTGAGCGGTTTTCTCTCTCTTCCACTCGACGCGTGGCAATCGATGTGTGGCATCGGGCGGGACTTCGCTGAAACTACTTATCGCCTCGAGCCCTTCCGATATCCTACCGGTTTTGTGGAATCCTGCCCCCGACAGAACCGAAACATTTACCTTTCTGCATTTCATAATATTTCGTGTCCGGGTGCTCGGGGCTTCTCTTCACTGAGAGGTTTGCCCTGCGATATGCGATTAGCCACTTGTTCTTGCTATTCGTTCTTGCAATTCCCGGTTGGCGCCAGTGCGCATTACCATTGCTCCAAATTCGTTCTTGCAATTCCCGGTTGGCGCCAGTGCACATTACCATTGCTCCAAATTCGTTCTTGCAATTCCCGGTGGGCGCTAGTGCGTGTTACCATGGTCCGCCACTCTGCGCGCTAGATTGATGGCCCTCGTTGATTCGCACTAATCGCCATTCGCAACTGTCATGAGGATTCCTCCGATAGGCTTGATCTTTTAAGGCTTTGAATTTTTGAATTTTTGACATGGTTTTAAAGAGTTTATGAAAACTTAGAGAGTGTTCTAAGATCCAATTCAGATCACGGCCTTCCCACTGAAAAAGCTTTTGGACCACAAAAAGTTGGGTTTTAAGAATCAATCAAGTGAGGGTATAAATTCCTCACTTGCCCAATTTCTATCCATCTTGCACTGCTTGGTTTTGAACCTTTGAGCCCAATCCTAACGTAGTCAACATTCGCTCTGCGCGTAGTTCTCACCTTTCTGTCCAGAACTGTATCTTCCTGCAATTCATTAAGATATTCAGGCAACAGATCATCAATAGAAGGCAGTTGACTTTGCTCTTCGAGATCTTCGATCAATGAAGGTTCAAACAGTCTCAAGCTTTTTGCATTAACTACTGAATAGATGTGAATGTAAGCTGGCAATTCAAGGCAAAAAGCATTCTCACCAATTTTCTCAAGTATCTTGAAAGGTCCATACCTTATCGGTTTCAACTTCTTACCTTCACCTTGCATTCTGTCTTTGCTGATATACAGCCAGAATTAATCACCAACTTGGAAACTATGCTCAGTCTGATGCTTATCATGCCTTACCTTGTACTTGGCTTGGCTCTTTTCCACCTGTTCCTGTATTACATGCTGAATCTCTTGGATTTGTTCAATGAACTTGGTTGCCTTTTCCACATCACTATGTCCATCAACCGCTATGTCTTTACCAAAGACAAAATCCAAGGGAGACCTTGGTATGAAACCAAAACAGGTCTCAAAAGGATATCTTTGTGTAGAAGAATGTTTAGCACGGTTGTAAGCATGTTGCACATAACACAGATGTTTATCCCAAAGCTTGGGATGCTTGCTGCAATAGCCTCTGAGCAACTAGATCATTGTCTTGTTGACCACCTCTGTTTGGCCATCTGTTTGTGGATGAAAGGTCGTGCTCTTCTTCAATCTGGTGTCCATCAGTTCCCAAGGACTAGACCAAAATTTCCCAATAAATCGGGAATCTCGATCAAATACAATGGAAGTTGGTAATCCAAAATGAAACCATACATGCTGAAAGAACAACTTTGCTATTTGTTCAGCTGTAATCTATTCATTACAAGGTATTAAAATACACATTTTACTGAACCTATCCACAATAACATATAAATAGTCATGACCTTTAAAGAGTTTAGACTTTTGTGATCCATACTTTGACTGTGAGAATAATTTCGGCAAAATCACATAGAGAATCATTTGTCGACGTGTTTCGAACCAACTAGTGTGGTTCATTGTCAGGACAAGTTGAGGAATAAATCTGAGCGATCAGTTAAATAGTGCATGCAGGTCCTTCAAAGGCTATATGAACGGGCAACGGTTAAAAAGACCCTTAACGGCTAGATTAGACCAGGGCCTAGGGGAAAGGATCCAGGTTAGTTAAATTATTCAAATAATATAATAATTTCTAATCATAATGAACGAGACCATGGTTTAATTTATTACTAGAATTATTAACTTTTCAAATAAATATTATTAATGTAATAAGACTGGAGTAAATTTTATCTTATTTATTTATTTTCAATTGTAATATTATTATATTAACATCAAATTTTTATTAAAATATTGTTATTAATAGTAATATTATTGTATTAACTCTAAGTTAATAGTAATATTATTATATTAACTTTAAGTTAATAGTAATATTATTATATTACTTTCAAATTAATATTATTAATAATATTAGCCTAGGGTAAATTTTCTAATATATGAGTAATATGAATAATATTACAATTGCTACTATTTTACTTGTCGTTTGATAATACTTGCTATATTTAAAGAGACTTAATTATTAAATAATAGTAATTTTATACTAATAACACTGGTCTAGGGTGAATAATTAAAGATTATTATTCACCATCAAAAATTTAGGGAAGCCCTTGAGATCAAGAAAAGACCTATGAATCTCAATAGGGATGATGGCTAGAAGATTAGTAGGTGTTGGATCCCAGCCCTTTTACCTTAGCCTCTTCTTCGCCTAACCCCTCTTTGTTTGTTTAGCTGTTTGTTGTTTTCTTATGATAAAAATAGTTTAGTAATAATTATTTCACTCTTTTAATAACATTAGTCTCTTTATTAATTAATAATCTTTAATTATTCACCCTAGACCAGTATTATTAGTATAAAATTACTATTATTTAATGATTAAGTCTCTTTAAATATAGTGAGTATTATCAAACGACAAGTAAAATAGTAGCAATTGTAATATTATTCATATTACTCATATATTAGAAAATTTACCCTAGGCTAATATTATTAATAATATTAATTTGAAAGTAATATAATAATATTACTATTAACTTAAAGTTAATATAATAATATTACTATTAACTTAGAGTTAATACAATAATATTACTATTAATAACAATATTTTAATAAAAATTTGATGTTAATATAATAATATTACAATTGAAAAAATAAATAAATAAATCAATAAAAAAGATAAAATTTACCCCAGTCTTATTAAATTAATAATATTTATTTGAAAAGTTAATAATTGTAGTAATAAATTGAACCATGGTCTCGTTCATTATGATTAGAAATTATTATATTATTTGAATAATTTAACTAACCTTGACCCTTTACCCTAGGCCCTGGTCTAATCTAGCCGTTAAGGGTATTTTTAATTGTTGCCCGTTCATATAGCCGTTGAAGGACCTGCATGCACTATTTAACTGATCGCTCAGATTTGTTCCTCAACTTGTCCTGACGATGAACCACACTAGTTGGTTCGAAACGCGTCGACAAATGATTCTCTATGTGATTTTGCCAAAATTATTCTCACAATCAAAGTCATGACCTTTTCTAGATTTAGGCAGTCCCCCAACAAAGTCCATGGAAATACTTTCCCAAGGATGAGAAGGAACTAGTAATGGAGTGTACAAGCCTAGTTTTCTATTGCTGGGCTTGCTTTTAACACACATAGTACACCCTCTTACATATCTAGAAACTGCCTCATTCATTTTTGGCCAATAACAAAATCTTTACAGCTATGCAACTATTTTACTTACACCAAAGTGACCTGATATTAGAGAAGTGTGTGCTTCTCGAATTATCTTTACTCTTTCGGTTTGAGGAATGCATAACTTTCCCAAATGATACAAGAGTTGGTCCTTAACATGATAATCTAATTCTTCTACTTGTTTGCCATGACTTAAAGTTGCGTATACATCTTTAAAATCTATATCTTGAGCATATTGTTCAATGTAGCTTTCATGCAATACTGAATTATGCTTAAGTATAGTAGATGCATTTATGGTTGTTCTGGACAACATATTCGCAACTTTATTGTGTATGCCCTTTTTATATCTGATGACAAGATGAAACTATTGTAGAAAACCCATCCACCTATAGTGTCTTGATTACTGCAACTTAGTTTGTGAGTGCAAATATTGAAGTGGTTGATGATCAATATGTATAACTGTCTCTTTGCCCATTAGGTAATGTTTCCACTTTTTCACACTCTATACTAATGCATACAATTCTTTATCATATGTGGGATAATTAACTACTGTAGAATTAAATGTCTCGGAATGATAACATATGGGTTTACCATGCTGCATCAACACTTCTCCCATGGCATAGTCACTAGCATCTGTTTCAATCTCAAAGTGTTTTTGAAGATTAGGCAGTGCTAGTACTGGTGCTGTACTAATCTTTTCTTTTAAGGTGTCGAAGGCTTTCTGCTATTTGCCTCCCCACTGAAACACCTTGTTCAATCCTATTAAAGCATGTAAGGGAGTTGCAATCAAAGAAAAGTTAGAAATAAACTTTCTCCAATACTGTGCTGCCCTAGGAAGCTTCTAAATTCTGTAGCAAATTTGGGTTTAGGCTAGTTTACAATGACTGCAACCTTAGAGGGATCTCTCTTCAGTTCACCACCCCCTACAATATGACCAAAATAATTCTAATATGTTTTGCCAAATTCACATTCTGATAGCTTAACACAAAGATTTTCTCTTTTCAAAACATCTAGAGTTTGCTTTACATGCTTCAAAGATTTTCTCTTTTCAAAACATCTAGAGTCTGCTTTACATGCTTCAAATGTTCTTCCCATGTTTTACTAAATATAAGAATGTCATCTCAATATACAATGACAAAATCATCAATAAAAGGCTTGCGTACATCGTTCATTATTCTCATGAAAGTAGCAGGAGCATTAGTTAAGCCAAAAGGCATAACCAACCACTCATACAATCCCTGCTTTGTTTTGAAAGCAGTCTTCCATGCATCTTGCTCTGCAACTCTGACCTGATGGTAGCCACTATGCAAGTCCAACTTGGAAAAGTAAATAGCTTCTTTCAACTGATCTAATAGAGCATCTATGTGAGGAAGGGGATAACGATTTTTTATCGCTATCTTATTCAGTGCTTGATAATCAATGCACATTCTCCATGAGCCATCTTTCTTTCTCACCAAGACAATTGGAGACCCACAAGGTGATGTGCTAGGTCTTATGAACCCTTTCTCAAGCAGCTCCTATACCTGCTTCTTGATTTCGGCATTCTCTAAAGCGGACAACTTGTACATTTCGATGTTAGGCAATGGAGCATCTTGCTGCAAATTAATATCATGTACTATTTCCTTTTTGGGTGGCAGACCTTTAGGTTCTTGAAATAGTATATCATATTCTGAAAAAGTTTTTTCTAAATCAGCTTGTTGTTTAGCATTAAAGCCTTCAAATACATTGGTTTTATCAGGTTTCCTTTCCTTTACAACCATCAGTAAAAATTGCTTGCATGAATTTACAATTCTTTTCATCTGCCCTGAGTTTATGAGAGTGTAATTATTCTTGAGTTTATGAGCTCTTATAGTATATTCAATTCCATCTTTAACGAGTTGATACTTGTTTTCAACTCTATAGAAAATGTCTTTTCTATCATACAAGTAAGGACTTCCTAAAACAATTCCACATATATCCAAGGGAACAATATCTAACTCAACCTCATCTACAAATGCTGACCCAAAAGAAAACCTAAGTTTACATTGTCTAGTCACTTGTAGCTTTGCTTTATCACATAACCAACCTAATGGATATGGCTTTTTGTGAGGTGTGGTTAGTAATCCTAGTTTCTTTACAATTGCTTCAGAAATTAAGTTTACTTAGGAGCCACTATCAAACAAAGTATCAATATTTTGATGCTTGGAAATAACTCTAATATGAAAAATCTCATGTCTTTTCCTCTCATTTTCTTCGTTATCAGTAGATTGTGCAGAATTACTAGTAGATGCTTCAGAAGTTTTACCTTTTATACCCGTGGTTGTGATTGTTGTTTCATCCCCTGAGTCTGACCCCAAATCCTTCTGAATAGCTACAACAGTCTCTTCTTTTTCCCATCGTACTTCTTGGGTTTCAGCTCCAGATGAAGAATCCAATAGTGTTCATCATCATGCCCATCCTTCTTGCAATGAGTGCATGAAGGTTTGGTATTTTTTACAACATTTGCCTTCCTCTCTTTGTAGTGGGTTTTGATGATCTCCCAACTTCTGGGTTCACATTCTTGCCTGTAGTCTCTAGATATGTAGCCTGAATAGATACCTCATCTATGCTAGTGGGATTAAACATGAGAATGGTATGTATCAAATAACTATGTAGACCACCTATATACTTCAGCAAAGTTTCAGGTGAGTCTAAAGAAATGCCTAGAATCAAATCTCTTTTCCTAAATTCTTGGGTGTAACTTTGTACACTGTGCCCTTTCAATTGGCGAAGAGTTTGCCAACTCATCATAGCTTGCTGCATATAAGCTAGTGGATAAAATTGTTTTTTAATTGTAGAAACAAATTCATTCCAGGTAGAAAGAATTTTACCATGCTTCTTCAAATCAACTTGTGTCCTTCCTTCCCACCATACCAAGGTGGTGCGCCCAAGGCGTAGGCTAGCTAGCTGAATCTTTCTCCTTTCTGAATCGATGTTCTAGACTCTGCAATATACATCAAGTTGTCTAATCTACTTCTATAGCTTTTTTGCATTCAATTCTCCGTCATAAATTGGCAAATCAAACTTCACATCTAATTTAATCAAAAAAGATTTCTTCTTTTTCTTTTCAGGGCTTTCTTTGTGTGAAGAAGATGATGATGAAGGTGATGATGGGGGGGATGGTGGAGAGGGTTTCTCTTCTTTTCCTTTGCCTTCTGGGTGGGCAACTAGAAGAGGTTCTTCTACTCATTTATCTTGTTTGGAGATTGATGACTCTTCACCTCTACCTTTCTTAAATTATCTATACATTTCTTCTACCATGGCTCTCATGGTCATGAAACTGTCCATGAATTGGGAGTCTAATTCCAAGGGACTTTCTTCTGACATTTTCCTCTTAGGATAGGCTCTTCCGATTTCTGGGTTAGCTTCAACCAACTCTCCTTCTCCTAATTTAAGCTTTGATCTAGTTATCATTCAACAAAAGAATCCAACACAAGCTTGTCTAACCTTAGTAACCTAGAGCTTTGATACCACTTGATCTGTAATTGATCCAAGACAATTAATAAGGTATTACAGACTCATGTGCACAGAGGTGCCTATGTTATTTTATGCAACGGATCGATAAGATTGCGAAATACACAGACACTGAAGCATTTAAAGAAAACATAACAGGCAAACATATAAACACAACAAGTTTAATAAGGAGTTCACCCAACACTCCAGGGCTACGTCTCCTGGTCCAACCTTCAGTGGTGGCCTCTCTATTATGTTTTCAAAGCAGAAGTTTTAACAACAGTGAGCTCAATTTGAGTCTCACACCGCAGATACAAATCAGTAGGACTGTACTTGGATCCCCCAAGTCTCTGGAGTACATAGACTCTCCTTACTGAAACTCGACCTTTATTGGTCACCATAGTATGAGCCCAATCTGAGACTCATACATGATAGGCATATACAAAGGAGTTCGCTTGAAACTCTCAAGCCTTCTCTAGAGCACACAGACTCTCTGACTCTCTCTGTCTCTATCTTGACTCTGGCTCGATGTTGCCTTTGCTTTTGTAGGTCAGCTAGGCTTCTCGTCTCTGCTTCTCACTTGCTAACTCACTTCCCTGGCTTTCTCTATCAGTCTGTGGCTTTAAAGCCAACTGCTTCCTAACTGTTCGTTTCTACTTCTCGGCTTCCTAATTCCCTGCCTTTGTCCATCCGAATCCCTTCTTTCGGCATTTACAGTCACTACATAATGCTTCACAGGGAGGTGGCCACCTATTCTATAACGAATGAGGGTGTCAGCTCTCTTGGACATGTTTGAACGGTCGTTATTTTCATTTACCCCAAGAATGCCCACGAAACCGAATCTTTTGCCAACTCATCGTCCATGTCAGACTTCAAATCCCATGTGATCTTGCTCTATAACCTCGTCAAATCCAGTCACCCATTGGGACGCGTCCTTGCCGTTGATATGGGCCTCCCAAATCCTACGGTTGTTGCTCATATTGGGCGATTGAGTAGCTCGATGGTTACCCACCTGATGTGAGTGGTTTTCTCTCTCTTCCGATGGACGTGTGGCAATCGATGTGTGGCATCGGGCGGGACTTGGCTGAAACCACTTACCGCCTTGAGCCCTTCCGATATCCTGTCGGTTTTGTGGAATCCCGCCCCCGAAGGAACCGAAACATTTACTTTTCCGCATTTCATAATATTTCGAGTCCAGGTGCTCAGGGCTTCTCTTCACTGAGAGGTTTTCCCTTATCGCTAATCGCATATCGAAAACTACTTCCATTGCTCCAAATTCATCCCTGCAATTGCTGGTTGGCGCCAGTGTGCATTACCATGGTCCGCCGCTCTGTGTGCTAGATTGATGGCCCTCGTTGATCCGAACTGATTGCTATCCGCAACTGTCATTTGGATTCCTCCGATAAGCTTAATCTTTTAAGGCTTTGAATTTTTGGAATGGTTTTAAAGAGTTTATGAAAACTTAGAGAGTGCTCTAGGATCCAATTTGGATCACCTATTGAGTTGTGAAGAGCTATGTTGTAGCTGTGTTGGACATAGGGGACACTTTCATCCCATATACATGGATGCTTTGAGTTGTACACACGCAGAATGTGTACGATCATCCGGTTGACAACCTCTGTTTGGCCATTAGATTGGGGGTGGAAAGCCATGGACTTAGTGAGTTTTGTATCCAACATTGACCAGAGACTTGACCAAAATGCACTCACGAATCTACTGTCCCGATCTGAGATAATGGACTGTGGGATCCTAAAGTGTACCCACACTCGCTCAAAGAAGAGCTTAACAGTGGCCTCTGCTGTGATACTCTTCTTCCAGGCCACCATGATGTCCATATCAGAGAATCTGTTGATGACCATGAAAACGCAATCGTTTCCTTGCTTAGTAGAAGGAAGGCCCAACATATAATCTTGATGGTTGGTTTGGCAATGGAATAGGCAGTGCAGGATCTAATGTACTTCCCAACATCCCAACGAAGTTTCGGACAATAAAAATACTTCTGCAATACCACCATGGTTTTATCTACTCCAAAAAACCCAGCGACCCGACGGTAGTGCGCCTCCCAAATGATCTTAGCACACTCACTTGAAGTAACACATATGTGTCCCATGTGGCATAACAATGCATCCTGAAGGTGAAAATTTGGAACTTTCTTCCCTCTGGTATATGCTGCCGAATTCTGGATCGCTCTTGAAAAGATGCGGCCACACCAATGTCTCGTGCCTATAGGAGTCGAGCACAGTGATTAACACCATGACCGGTGGTCGGCTGAGGCAACCAATGACATTATTGGTGTTTCCCTTCTTATATTTAATGTTCAAATGGAATTGTTGTAGATAGGTGGACCATTTCTAATGACGATCGTTCTGCAACTTCCCTTGTGTCTGTATGAACTATAGAGGCCGGTGGTCTGTGTCGATGGCAATTTCCTTCCCCAGAATTTAATGCTTCCATTGACGGAAAACCTGCACAATGGAATACATTTCTTTGTCGTAAGTGGGGTACTTTTGAACTGTGTCTGAAAGTGTCTCACTGTGGTAAGCCATTGGATGCCCATGTTGAGTAAGAACAACATCAGTAGCATAGTTAGAGGAATCTGTCTCAATCTCAAATGGTTGTTGTAGGTCTGATAATGTCAGCACTGGTACAGAACAAAGGTGATTCTTCAACTCGGAGAACGCCCACTGCTGGGTTTTTGACCAAAATAACTTGGCTTTCGCTCTGCCCTTGGTGACTTGACTTAAAGACCAAGCGATGTGAGAGTATCCCAACATGAACCTACGGTAGAAATTGGCAAGACCCAAAAAGTTGCCGAGCTCTGTTAGAGTGGTTGGGGCTGGCCAATCCCGAATGACTTGTATCTTGGATGGGTCCACATGTACACCTGTTGTAGGGAAAACCTAACACCCCCCATTATCTGAAATAATGGGTACCCTTTCCATTAATTTTTGGCTAAGCATCTTTTATGATTTTCATTTAAGTTAATTGTCTTACAATTTTATCATTTTTTCATTTTCATCAGATTTATGTTTTGATTGTTTCTTTGAATTCGACTTTTTATAAGCTTTCCATCGATACTTGTTTCGCCTCATTTGGTCAACCGGTTTGTAAATGACACTACTTTGAAGTTTGATCATTTTCTCGCCTGGACTAAAATTGCAAATAAATGTATAAAATTTCAATTTTTGTAACTAATTAAGTTCAATAGTTATTCATTGTAAATATTGAATTTTAATTAACTTTTATTAATTTTTCATTTTCTCACTAACGGTCCTACAAAATGACCCAGCTAAATCATACAACCGATGAAAACACATTTCGAGATCTTGGTAATTTACTCCAATTTATTATTTTTAAACAAATTACCAAACTTAGAATCTCAAAATTTCAAAGTGGCTATAGTTCAATTGTAAGATTGATAATTCACGTGGACCCCACTCATCTTCATTAATTTAATAGCCCCCGAGACCAAGATCATAAAAAACTTATTAAAAAAAGTCTTATCCCAAAAATCATATCGTAAAAACAGAATTTCCCACAAAAAATTCTCGCAAACATTTCTCGCAAAAATCATATCACAAAAGGTTTATCGCAAAAACATTAAGGTGCACATTTAAAAAGTCTCGATCATTGTTTCTTCCAAAATGCGATAAGCCTTTTTTTGCGATAATGTATAAAGCCCTCTCATCCTTTTTCATATAATATTCAAATAATAAAAAGGAATGAATGGTGAGTTATATGATTAATAGGTATGGTGAGTTATATAATGGACGGACTTGAACATTAAATATTAATCATTTAATTAAATTAAATTTTATTTAATATAATTAAATTAATTAATATACAATGTTTGATTAATTTAGATTAAATTTAAAATCAATGGTATATATTTAGTTAATTAACATTTAATTTGAAATAATAGATTTAATTTAAAAATACATTTTTTAATTAAAAATTTAGATTTTTAGCCTAAGCAACAAAATTTCCAGAATTATGGCAATTTTAATATACCAACTTCAGAAGCTCACAAATTGAATTTCGCTTGGCCAAATGAGGCTGAAGACGGCTCATTGGAAAGATAAAATCATGGAGAAAATTTCTGAGGAGGTTTCGTTGATAGATTTGACTATTTATTGGGTCTAAAATCCAGTAGAAGATCAAGCTCCGAATTTTTAACAAAATCAATTTTCTGAGTTTTATTTTCTGCATTTTTTTTTTTTTTTTTCAGAAGAAAAAAGCGTAATATATTCATTAAAGAAGATTACATAGCGCATATGCAAGAAGCAAATGCAGAAATGTGGCCCAAGCCACATGCAAATTTGCTAAAAACAAATCCCAAATAAAGTCCCCAAAGGCCAATATTGCCCCCCAGAAGGCAACCCATAGACATGGACCGAACGACATGCTAATCTGTTAAAACAGATCCCAAATAAAGCCTCGAAAGGCCAAATGTTGCCCCCCAGACAAGGCAACCCATCATAAGGTGCAGAAAAGGCACCAAGAAACCAAGCAGACAAGCAAAAGAAGGAAGAGCATCATGATCTGACCGCCCAATGTGGAGGGAGAGGCACGAAATGAGGAAGAGAGCAACAAAAGAAGCCACTCCTTCCCCGCCCCCTCAAACTCTCCATCCAAATCAAACGAGAAACAGAGGAAGAATGCTGACGCAATCCTCCGCATCTGCCTGCAGAAAAGACCAGCAGAGTCATCCATAGAAGCGGCACGAAACAGGGCAGAAGCACCGCTGTTCCCTCAACGCTCCAAAGGATGTGCCGTGACGAGATCAAGCCTGACTGCCGCCGAGGAGAAAAAGACCCACCGGAGCAGAGGCAACTCCGGGGGCAGAGGCGGCAAGGGAAGCCACCTCGCCCCCGCTTTGAGAAAACTAAAAGACCAGAGGAAGAAACGAGTCTTCAGATGAAACCCTCTCTGTTGCCTTTCGCCGCTCGACTCAGGAGTCCCCGGAGAAGCCCACGCAGATCCCCACTCGCCTTCTGGTGTTGACCTTGCTGCTTCGCCGAACGCCGCTCAGGAGAAGCCCAGACCCGCCTCTAACCGCTGAGCTGTCCGCTGACCCCTGTCTGCAAAGTTACTTAGTAAACCGCTGCCCCTGTCTGGAAACAACCCCTGCTCACCGCTCCTGTGAACGCCGCTCCTCGCCGCTCCTGCTCCTTCAGCCCATCTAGCTCGCCGCTTCTGCTCCTGCACCCAAACCCCTGTTCGCTGCTCCTTGCTTTCGCCGCTTCTGAATGTTACAGCTCGCCGCTCCTGCTCCTTCAGCCCCCTGCTCGCCGATCTAGCTCTAGCTCGCCGCTTCTGCTCCTGCACCCAAACCCAGCACCCAAACCCCTGTTCGCTGCTCCTTTCTTTTGCCGCTCCTGAAAGTTACAGCTCGCCGCTACTGCTCCTGCACCCAAAACCCTGTTCGCTGCTCCCCAAGTTCGATGCTTGCTCGCCGCTCCTGCACCCAAACCCAGCACCCAAACCCCTGTTCGCTGCTCCTTGCTTTCGCCGCTTCAGAATGTTACAGCTCGCCGCTCCTGCTCCTTCAGCCCCCTGCTCGCCGATCTAGCTCTAGCTCGCCGCTTCTGCTCCTGCACCCAAACCCAGCACCCAAACCCCTGTTCGCTGCTCCTCAGCGCAGTTAGAAATCAGCCCAAGCATTCTTATTTGCCCATACCTCTTCTAAATGCAAATCCATTTGTCAATGATATCTTTGGCCAATTAAATCATCACAGGCATCAATAGAAAGCTTAGATTTCCTTTTCAATTATTTATTTAATTCAATTTGATTAGATTTGTTTTAATTCCACATTTGGCATTTTGATTTTATTTTTACATTTTAATTTTGTTTTGATTTGATTTTGTAGGAAAACAGTTGAAGAGATGAAGAGAAAAGAATCTCAATCAATGAGAAGGCTCCAACAATAGAAAAATGGAGTTTTGAGCCAATGAAAACTAATTAAATAGATTTATTCTTCAACAACTTTCCTATTCTAAATTCTACTGTAAATATTATAATGTCAGATTGTCGAATGTAACAAGGGGCTTCTCTCCTATGCAATTCTAGAATTCTAAAAGTACTTCTGTAATAGAGATTTAGAGTTGTAGGTGGAGGAGTAAAAATTCTAGATCTAGGGATTATTGAGGATTTTTCTTTTGCATTCTAAATTATGTATGAAGGGAAAAGTTTGCACTATTATGGCTCTTGTTTTGAAAACAGAAATTCAAGTATTGTAAAAGACTATTAGAGACCAGGGCTAGAGAAATGGATTCAATAAATTGGTATTTATAATACTATTATTTTAAATGCTGGTTTCATTTTATGATGACAGGAAAGTGTCAATTTACTTTCATATTGTTGCACTTTTGTCGGTATCGGTAATTTGTCTCTATTTTATGTTATTATTTATCTATGCTCTTATGGATTGAATTCTGATTTCTAAGTAACTATTTACTCAGAAATATGTCTTTTAATACTGGTTTAATAAATAGTGATATGTTGTAAACTTTTTCAGCATGTTATTGTATAATTATTCAAGTTACTGACTAAATGATCAAAATCATTCTGCGAACTTCTTCCTGAGTGTTGCTGGTTGATTATTTCAGTTAAGAGGTTCCTAAATAGGATGTGTTTGGTATTCATAATGTCAGTTAATTGAACTACCTCGTTAGCTTGATATTCATTTTAAGCCAAACAGATCTAAATCCCAATACTTTAAATATCTTGCTCTCAGTTGGGTTAGATCTATATTTGCCTAATTGAGATAGGATTAGGAATTAGGTCCCTTTGCTCAAATTATAGAATAAGTTTGCATTTAGATTAATTTCTACATTCTTTTAAGTCCTCTTCCCAAAGAGACAAACTTTAGTTGTGGCTTGGTTGAGCCCCAAACCAGCTTAAGGATCACTTTCTTGTCTAATCAAGAAGATGGTTGATCTGATGTCTCTTCTCCATTGGTGAATGAAAGTCATATTTTAAAGCCATTGGAGATTGAGAGAAGGTAACTCGACCTAGTTGAATTAGTCGGAACCACCATTCCAAACAAAAAAGGAGTTACTTTAAGGTCGGATCAGGTGGTCATCCCCCATATTGTTGTAGCGAATTTCGAGGCTTCGACAGCACCCTAACCATCCATGATGTACCCTAGATATTGAACCTGGGTCAGGCCAAAGGTACATTTGTCCATGTCAGCACACAACTTGTGTTATCGAAGGGTTTGAAGGACCTGTCGAATATGGTGGAGGTGCTCTTCCAAACTCTAGATCTAGATCAAGATATCATCTAAATACACCACCACGAATGCATTGGTTAAGGGCAACAAGATGCCGTCCATCAGTCTCATGAAGGTTGCAGGGGTGTTCGTAAATCCGAACGACATGACTAACCATTCAAAAAGGTCCTCCTTGGATTCGAAGGTAGTCTTCCACACATCAGAGGGTTCGATAAGCACCTGGTGATAACTTGATTTCGCATCAATCTTGCTGAAATATTTGGCCCCCTTGAGTTGGTCCAAAAGGTCATCAATCCACGAGACTGGGTATCTATTCCTAACAGTGATCATGTTCAGTGCCCAATAGTCAATAGAGAGCCTCCAGGTCCCATCCTTTTTCTGTACCAATACAATCGAGCTCCCACACGGTGATGAGCTTGGCCTGATGTGCCCTTTCTGTAGTAGTTCCTGAATCTGCCTCTTGATCTCATTGTTCTCCAGAACAAAGCATCGATAGATCAATCCATTGGACAATGGTGTGTCTTGGGTCAGATCGATGGAGTGCTTGATGTGACAGTGCAGAGGTACCCCTATGGGTGAGGCGAAAATGTCCTTGTACTCCTCCATGACCTTGTTGATCTGTTGCTGCTGTGCAGAGGAGCCTTGCTTGGAAGTTGTAGCCACAACCTTCTTCTTTCCTTAGGGGTGAATCATAAGGAAAATGAATTTCCTGGTCTGGGAAATGATCTTACTGCATTTATTTGCAGTGATCAAAGAGATGGCGGTAGGCAGGGCTACCTCCAGTATCCTATACAACTTATTAGCCAAAGTAATAATCATAGAGTGAGGTCTAGACTCATATACAGCATGTCGCTTCCACAATTAGGGTTTTCCTAACAATACATCAGAAACTTCAAGAGGAGCAACGTCACACAATACCTCGTTCGTGAAGGACTTGATGCTATAGGGAAGGCAACACTACTGGCTGACGCGAAGATCTCGTCCTTGGTGAAGCCACTCGATGGTGTATGGTTGTGGATGTGTTGTAGTCTTTAGGCCCATCTGCTTCATGACTTCTACTAAAATGAGGTTCTTTTGGCTCTCGTTGTCGACAATGAAATGCAACGGAGAACCCTTCACCCACATTTGTGAGTGGAAGAGGTGTTCCTGATCCTCTCGATCTTCAAGCTCAATTTTCTGGATCTTTTTGGTGGCCACGATGGCATTGGGCTCTACATAAATGATCTGCTTCCCTTTTTCAGTCCCCTTATTAGGTTCTGATTCAGAGTCGTTACCTGTGTCTGATTCGAAAGCCTTCAGCTCAGCCACCAGTGACTGCTTGGCCCGACACTCACTTGTATTGTGAGTGGAGCTCTTATGGAACTCACACCATTTTCCCATATCCTTCTTTGTCTTCGTGGTGTTTTTCTTTACTTGCAGCTTCGGTGGCTTGTCCTGGGTAGCCTTGCCTTAGCTTGGTCCCTTGTTCTGTGGTTTGGGGGCAACTTTTCGTTGCTTTGGATTCGCAGATTCAAAGTCCTGCTTCTTCTGTTTAAACTTTTGCTCAATCTTTACAGCATACCGATATGCTGTGCTGAGTGAGGAAATGTCTAGGAGCTCCATCTCGTCCTGGATGTACTTGTGTAGACAGCCACAGTACTTGAGCACCAAATGACGCTCAGTATCCTTGATACCTAGCTTCGTGTGAAGGGTATGGAAAGTATTTGTGAACTCTGACACATCTTGGTCCCTTCCCCGCTGTAGCATGGTCCACTTTATGTATTTATCTTCATAGCTCCTGATAGGGTAATACTATTCCTTCATGGCATCTCGAAAAGAATGCCAAGTGGATGCAACTGAAAAAATGAGGGTTCACTCTCATCCTTTTGTTTACAATAGTTTTCCCACCAGTCCTTGACGTGTGCGGCACTTTGAGAAGTGAAAAGATAATCTTTTCCCAATTGGAAAAGTCATGAATTGAAAAATATCCTTCCAATAGATTTAACCATTTATCTATGGCGTCTGCATCTATGAGGCATTCGAATATGGGAATATCGAATTTAACTTGTACCTTAAAAGGAGTGGCACCTCCAGAGTGGCTTCTAGATGAAGATGCATCGCCCATGGGTAGCCGTCAAAGGATCTGGGCAAAGTTATCCATCATCACGTCCCTCTGTCGCTCGAGGGCTTCTTTGAGCAACATTTTGAAAGGATCTCCTACCCCCTTGTCTTTCTTTTCTTCCGCCATGGGAGGTCGTCGGGTTTTGCGAGGTTGATCCTACAATGGTTCAACCAGATCGAGCCCTAACTCCTTATACCCTGACCTCGTTGGGGACATGCAAAGAAAAACAGAGACCCCTCTCATACCACTGATCTAAACTTAAACAGGAACGCAACAACTTACAAATATACTCATAAACACAGAGATGTAGCAGAAAAACACTTCATTTCATTAATAGAAAAATATTGAACTATGCTTACAAACAGAATGGAAATAAGATAGCTTGGGTGATGGTAGCTTATCTCTGAGAAGAGATGTGGCGACTACATGCCTCTAAACTGAGTTACAATGAGGCTTGAGGGCCTTTTTATTATTGAACAATAAGAGAAAACCCTAAACAACCAAAACCCTAACCCGAGGAGATGTAACACCAAGAGTTTATGGGCCCCGTTGGGGTTAGTTGGGCAGCCAACTTCCCGGGGTCGTAACTTGGTCATATTATCTCCGTTTGACGCGTATGATACCTCATTGGAAAGATATCTCTGAGGACTACAACTTTCAAAGCAATTAATTTTGTAATTGCAAAGGAATGTTGCAAAAAAAACGTCATTCAGGGCCTAAAAACTGCTCTGGAAGTTTAGGACTCGAAAAACTGCCAAAAATAGTAAATTGTGCTACAATTGAAGAAATTGAAAAATTGAAAGAAACAATGGTGAGGGTCCAAGTGGAATATGCGAGTGGCCACCAATATCCACCTGGATCACAAAGATAAATCCATCGACTGAGTTTTGTATCCATCATTTGGCTTTGCGCTCCTTCTTTCTTAATTGGGCAACAACATTCCTTTGATTATTGTTCATGGCTACTAATAGTTCTTGAGTTGGTTCTACATAATCGTTCGACATGGTATCCCAACATTCTTGGGCTTGCAAAAGAGCCTTCATTCTTAAAGACTAAAACTCGTAATTTTTGCCAAACAAAATTGGGTCTATGGCAAGGCTCTAGAAAAAGCCATTTCTTCAGATACAAATTTACACCATTTTTAAAAACAAACTCTACTTTTTAATTAAAAAAGAAAATTAAATTAAACACTTACTTTTTTCTCAAACAAAATAATCCTCTTTCTCAATAAAATAGGCTCCCTTTTTAATAAAAACCTTTAAAAAAATATTTTAAACAAAAAAAACCCTTTCTCAATTCTCTATTTACATCTTTAAAATATCCTTAAACAAGTGTTAAAAGAACCTACTTAAAAGAACCCTTTTGAACACTTTTAAAAATAACTTTTTTTAAAAGTGATTTTGAAACACAGAATTTTTAAAAATGGAAGCTTCATGATTCATAATAAAATCAGGTGAAGACCATAAAATAATGTGAACCTTCGACCTATAAATAATGTGGAGGCTTAAATAATGTGATCCTTCTACCTTTTAACAATGTGGAGGCTTCGACCTTTAAACCTTCGACCTTCGAAAAAACATGAACCATTGAAATGCTTCGCACGACGACTTCGTGAACCTTTCAACGCATGTGTGCCTCTTACGAATTCAACGCACTTCTCACAAGGGGTAAAAGTGTACCCATGAGTGGATCGACGCACTTGTTAACAGGAGCATGGGTGAGTTGGGCACTAATTTTTTTTTTAAAAGATATGTCCTTCTTTTGAGCTCAGGGAATTGTTTTGTTCTTCTTTTTTGGCTTTCAGTAGTTTCTTGATTTTTGTTGCTTTCGAGGAAGTCTTAAGGAAGTTAGTCTTATATTATAACAAAAATTAAGGAAAAATATAGAGTAAAGATTTTTTTTGACTATTTATAATAACGAAATAAATTATATGGAAAATATCAACAATAAATTACTGGAATAAAACTCGATTAAACTGAAGTAAAGCTAATTGTCTATAATACTTGGACAACAGAATCAAATGTGATAACACCTAACAAAAAAATACAAAATTATATATATATATATATTAAATGAATGGTTAAACACTTAAAAAACCAAAATAAAATACAAATAACAAACTAAAAATAAAATAAAAAAAATTAAAAAATTTATTTTTAAACTAAAGAAAAATAAAAATATTCAATATTTTTTAAAAATTTTAGTTAGAATTAAAAAAAAAAAATACAGGATCACTGCACTTTTACGATGAGTTAACCTTGACTTCGATGACAACTCTAAAAAAGCTCGTACAAAATCAGGCCAACTTTTTTAATTTCAAATGATACTTGGACAAGGTCAGACACCAAATTATTAACGAAGATATTTAACTCAACCCTGTAATAAAATCTTTTCAGTTTTGTGCGTGCTCAGCCACCTGTCTACTTCGCTCCTCTGCCCGTCGGATATATTGGCTGGGCCGATTGTCATATTGCACATTGCGATCAATGATGTCCGCCACTGACCAGTTTTCCCACCACGTAAAACGCCAACCCGAAGCAATATCATCGTCCAAATGATATACTTCTCCATATAAATCTATGGCCATATCATCCATTGCTGCACAGCTTAGTGAAGAATATTAAACAAATCTAAGTTGAGTTTAGGTGGTTAAAGTGGGCAAGGAAAATCTATCTGTTTAAATATTCGATATTGCCATAAGGATCATATTATGAGATGCTGTCACCCATATTACCTCTATTACAGTTTCCTGAATGTTTCAGAAATAAAAGGAGAATCAGTTACTCTAGGTTAGAGCTAACTCTAATAGGGTATCGAAAATCAGTTGGTTTAAATAATGGGTATTTTTATTAGGATTGTATTATGAGATGGAAAATCGATTGGTTTAAATAATGGATATTCTTGTTAGGATTGTATTAAGAGATGCTGTGATGAATATTATGTTTATCGTAGTTTTTTGAATATTTCCTAATTTTTTTGGAAATGAAAAAAATTAAAAAGTTGATTTTGTTTAGGTGAATTTATTTCTGAAATATTTTGAAATTTGTGGCTATATTGTATAGACTATGTCAGATCTGATCAAATCTAGAAGTTTCTTGACCCACTCTTATTTCAAGTTGGTTTCTATCCTTAACTTTTTTGATAAAAATTTAAACTCAAAATTAAATAGATTGTAAGAAGGTAACTCTTCAAATGAGATTATGTATATTCATTTAGGTTGTTAATAGTTATATATATATATATATATATAAGGGAGACGGAGTGATTATTGAGTTTCATTTCCGGATGACTCTCCATTTTCTCTTATTATTTATTCACACTATTTACAATTGTTCACCAATCCCTATGATTAGGTGTCAACATCCCCCCCCCCTAATCTGAAGGGATGTTGGTGAGTCCAAGCATCGTTTTGAATCTTTCAAGCTTTTCTCTTCTGAGCGTTTTGGTGAAGATGTCTGAAATCTACTCATTAGTGGAGCAATGGTGAAGATGAATTGTTTTGGCCTCAACATGATGTCGAATCAGATAATATTTTGTATTGATGTGTTTCGTTCAATCATGGAACTTTGGGTTCTTGGCCAATTTTATTGCCGAGGTATTGTCAATCATGAGTGGAGTCGAATGTACTTGTTTTACCTGCAAATCTTCCAGAATTTTCCTGAGCCACACAATTTCTTTTATTGCCTCAACTGTTGCCACATATTCTACCTTTGTTGTGGAATCTGCTGGAACTGATTGTTTGTGTGATTTCTATGAGACAGCTCCTGATCCAAGACTCATAGCATAACTAGAAGTAGATACCACAGTTTCTTTGTCTCCATCGAAGTCTAAATGAGAGTATCTAATCAAGCTAAAGTCGTCCACTTGTGTATACTTAAGTCCAAGGTCTTGAGTTCCCTTCAAGTACTTTAGAGCTCTTTTTGCAGTAGACCAATGTCCCTCACAAGGATTTTTCATAAACCTGGAGAGGATTCCAATAGAAAACGAAATGTCTGGTCTCGTAGTAGTTAGGTAGTTGAGACTTCCTATAAGTTGTTTATACTTTTTTGCATCCTCAAATTCTCTTCCTTCAATGGATGTGAGTTTTAAGTTTTGTTCCATTGGAGTAGTCAGAGGATTGCATTCAGTCATGCCAAACATATTCAACAGATCTCCAATGTACTTCTTTTGAGAAAGGAATATGGACTTCGGATGTTGATTTACTTCAATACCAAAATAGTAATGAACATAGCCCAAATCAGTCATTTCAAAACCTTTCCTCAATTCCTTCTTTATGGATGCAATATAGCTCTCATTGTTCCCCGTCATCAAAACATCATCTACATATACCACAAGATATACAACTGTTTTTCCAACTTTCTTAATAAACAAAGTTGCATCATCAAGATCATAATGTTTGAAATTGAGTTTCAGAAGATTCTCAATTAGTTTTTCATACTAGGCATGCGGTGCTTGTTTGAGGCCATACAAGGATTTCAAAAGTTTGCATACTTTATGTTTATGTATTTTCACAACAAATCCGTCAGGCTGGGACATAAAAACATTATCTTTTAGATCTCCATTCAAGAAAGCAGTTTTACATCCATTTGTTGGACTTTACAACCGTTCAGAGCTACTAGGGAAAAGAGTGTCCGTATGGTAGCCCATTTTGCTGTGGGGGCAAAAGTCTCCTCATTATCGACCCCTTCCTTCTTTGCAAAACCTTTTGCCACAAGATTGGCTTTGTGCTTGTTAAGTGAGCCATCAGCGTTATACTTGTTCTTGTAGACCCACTTGCAGCCAATTGGTTTGGTTCCCAATGGAGGATCAGCTAGCTTCCAAGTGCCATTCTGCATCAAGGCTTTTTACTCATTTTGCATCGCTTCTTTCCATTCATCATGAGAAGCGGCTTCTTTGAAGTAAGTTGGTTCAAAATCTGTAGACAAATTCTATTCACAGTCATAAGAAACATCCATATCAACAGGTGAATCAGAGTCATCTACATCACCTCCATTTTGTTGGGTTGAATTTCTAGTTCCTGTCTTTCCAACCTCATCAGGATGAACACTTTCAAGTGTCTTTGTCAGCCACTTTGGGGGACTTTTATGAGATGGTCTAGGTTACTTAGTTGATTGAGTTGGGACTGAATCAAGATTGAGTCTCCCAATTCTGTCAATCACATCACTCAAAGTATCACCTGTTGTTGGAGTTTGATGCAGAGGAGAGAGTGCTTCAAAAAATGATTCCAAAGGTTGATCTAGTATAGGAATCCCCCATTCAAGATGTGGAATCTGATTATCAAATTCTTGAAATGATTTTGCATTTGCAAATCTATCCAAGCGATCAAGTTGCCGCTCAACAACATTGTCAGCTTTGGATGATTCAAGAAATATTACATCTCTAGGTACAACAAACTTTTTATTGAATTCATCATAGAGACGGTATGCTTTGGAGGTGTTTGAATACCCCAAGAAGATACACTTACGACTCCTTGCACCAAGTTTGTTTCTATGTACCTTTGGTATCAAGGCATAACATGTGGAACCAAAGACCCTGAGATGCTTTACCGAAGGAATGTGCCCATACCACATTTCATAAGGAGTCTTGTTTCTAATAGCATTAGATGGAGATCTATTCTTTACATATACAACACATAGAACTGTATCAGCCCAAAACATCAATTTTACTTTCTTGAAAAACATCATGGAGTGCACCATATTTAAGATTGTCCTATTCATTTTTTCAGCCACTCTGTTCTGTTGGGGATTATAAGGCATAGTTGTTTGATGTTTGATCCCATGTTGGCGAAAATAGTTTTTAAATTCATTTGAAGTATATTTTTTCCATTATCAGTGTGAATAGATCCAATATGAAATTGTGCATCATTTTTAATCCATGTATGAAAGTTCTTGAATGTTTGAAAAGCATCATATTTGTTCTTCAATAAAAAAATCCATCACATTTTGGTGTAGTCATCAATAAATGTCATCATATATGTATTCCCATTTGGAGAAGGAATAGGCATTAGACCACATAAATTTGAATGAATGAGTTCAAGTTTTCTATGTGCTATGGAATGTGAATCATAAAAAACCTATTTGCTATGCTTTTCTAGAATGCAAGCATCACATTGCTTAAGTTTCTTGGGAATTGTAGGCAAACGAGCAACATAATTTCTCTTCAACAAGCGGAGCTTGTCATATTTCAAGTGTCCAAATCTAGCATACCATAATAAACTTGATGAAAATGTACCTTCTTCATAATGAGAATTGTATGAGAAATTTTGTGCATGAGCAGAGGTACCTTGCAGCTTGAGAAGCCTTTTTGCTTCTATCCCTGCCATGACAAGTGAGAGATCTTTTGCTTTTCTCACCTCAACCTTGCCAGCAATCATATGAATGGAGTGTGCTGGCGGATGTGGACCAAGGACAACACGTTTCTCTTCAGCTATGGGAGATATAAAACATGATGCAGAAAAAAGTCTGGAAGACCAGGAAATTTAAGCCTGATTGTGCGAAGCCCTGATGGCTTGAGTTTTGATTTGTGTGCAAAGTATACTGCTTCATCAACATTGTCAGTAAATTCTTCAAAAAAATCTCTTCTAAAGGTCATATGGCAAGTTGCTCCTCAATCAAGCAACCAATCATTTTTCCAAGAAGCAAGTGAAGCATTAAATAAGTCTTCATTTACTCCAATATTACAGTGTGTCACAACATAGTGAGCAGATTCAGGTGCTTTATCTTTCTCTTTGTCATTAGTTTTACCTTTGGGTTGGTTTCTTTCCTGCTCAATTATGTCCCAAAGCAGCTTGCATGTGGATGCATCATGTGATCCATCTCTTTTGCAACATATGCAATGCAATTTTGACTTTTCTCCTTGAGAGTGTCTGCCCCCCCACCTCTGAAATTCTTCTTCCTCTTCCTCTTCCTCTTCGACCACCTCTTCCTCTAGAAGAATCTTGACTAAGATTCTTTTCTCTATGTGCAAGACACACAGTCTCTTCAGAAGACTGAGGAGCTGTCTTCTTCCCAAGATCTTTCTTTCTTTTAGCAAATTTTTTCACAAGGGAGTTAAAGGTAATTTATTTTAGGTTTCCATTTGCTTGCAATGACTCAAGATAATTTGAGTAAGTGAGATAAAGTGCCTTGACAAAAGCTATCAGAGGAATGTCCAGTTCAAAATTAGTGACTTTGATATCATGCATAATGGATTTTACTTCTGATGCAAGGGAAAGAGGATCATGATTTTGTAATTCAAGGCTGAAAAATTTAATCATGAGTTGAACAACTTCAAGTGCAAAGTGTGAGTCATAGAGTTCCTTCAGTTTTTGTAAGGCTTCGAAAGCATTTGAAAATGGCGAAATATGGCGACTCACCTCTTCATTTACTAATGCTACAATCAAGGCATAAGCTTTGTTGTTTTTATTTTCCCAAATGACGAATTTCTTATCTGAGGTAGGTTGTTCTGGTTCTTTGTCTCCATCTCCAACACACACTCTTTTCCATAGCTCATTAAAAATCAGATTGTGTTTCATTTTCCATGACCATTATGGATAGTTCTCCTTGCCGATGAGAACAACTCCCATAATAGATATCAATGAATGCATTTTTAAAAAATATTGTGTAGTGTAAAAAAAGATATATATACTTCTATTGCCAATATATAAAATATTTTCACTTCTGGTGTCAAAGAAAAAAAATTCATTGTAATTGCAATATTTTGAAAAAAAAAAAGTGCAATTCTAGTCAAGAATGCAGTTCCTGGTCAAAAATGTAGTATGGAGGGAGCAACTCACTGGAGGGAGCAACGACAGTGTGGGAGGAAGAGCAGAAAAAGCTACTTCTATCAAGTTTTGTATCAATATTTGATTAGGTTTTAATAACATTTGCAGAATATAATGGCGAGCATGCGAGTGATTACTGTTGAGACAATTGCATTGACTAAGAAAAAGATGGATATGACACTAGACAAAGCAACGAATATGTCCAAAAAAACTAGTCAAAAGACAAGGAAGCAACAAAGACAAGGAAGTGTGGAATGCGCAGCATACATAGAGAAGTTGCTGGAATTCAGCATTCGAAATCTGCTGTGTTCTCATCCATTATCCTGGAAACGCTGGTTTGCGTATGAAAGGAGGGGTCATATGGAGCAACGATAGCTTGGAGAGGAGGGTCGTATGGAAACATCGATAGTGTGGACAAGGGCTGTTACACAACAGAGAGTTGTTGGTGGAGGCTAGAGATAGCAACTTATACAATGAGTCACATTCAAAATGCTACAAGAATGCTTCTATGGGCTAGATAGCGCACTAGGACTGCTTGCGGCCTCATAAAACAGTGCGTTTCGAAGTATGGGAGTTGGAAGGGGAGGTACACCAAGCTTTGCACCAAGTGTTACACCAGTTATCATGCAGAGGGTAGAGAAATGAAGGATATGGAGGACTGCAGGACAAATTTCTATAAAATGGCACAAGGGAGTTACAATGGTTGACTACAATGCTAAAAAGGGAGCTGGCTTTGATAGGGCAGGCCTTGAGAGCATGTCAGGCCACGAAGTAACTACTCAAATGAGATTATGTATATTCATTTAGGCTATTCATAGTTATATACATGAGGGAGTGACTCTTGAGTTTCATCTCTCGATTGACTCTCTTCTTATTATTTATTTACACTATTTACAATTGTTCACCCAATCCCTATGATTAAGGGTCAATATAGATTAAAGACTACACAACACACAAACCAACTAAATCTGCTTCTCATAAATATGAATATTGATTATTGTAGAAAAACATCACTGTGTAATTTTAAAAACTGAGTAAAATTATTACCATAAAAATAATATAAAATTTCTATCCCTAGCCCCACTGGTGCAACTTGTTGGCCAAAGAACGTATATGCAGTTATGTAAGTCATAGGTTCGACCGTTGACTTACCCTTTGGGCCTTGCTTTGGGGGTGGTGCGGTTGCAACCGGAAAGAGGTTATATTGGAAGCCGTTGAGGATGACGTCGTGTCACAATTCAGCCAGTCATATAAAAAAAAATAAAAAATTAAACGCCTGACACGTCAGTCACGGATAAGGAAGCCTTAAATCTAGTGTTTGAGGCATGTAAAAAATATCATTATAAAGAAATTTAAGGTTTCAATAATATTTCATAAAATTGTAATGGATATTTGACGGAGAAGTGGAAGTTATGTGCAGGGATGTGATGGTTCATTACTGCTGGATGACACACCGACTTTTGAAGGAGAGAAGACAGCAGGTCGCAGGATTCTATCCGTGGTTTCGAAGTCATAGATGCCATCAAAGAAGAGCTTGAATTTGCATGCCCTGGAAATATGTCCTGTGCTGATATACTTGCAGTGGCAGCCCGGGATTCTGTGGTCTTGGTAATTTTTATTTCATATATTGCCATTTAATCGCATTGGATATTTATGAAGATTATAGGTCAGCAACATTGGAGAATTTCCTTTTGGTATGAGCAGACAGGAGACGTGCAGTTGGGGAGGAGGGACAGCCTAACAGCAAGCAAGGCAGCCCCAGATAACAGCTTTGTGAGCCTCACATCGGATATTTCAGCACTCATTGAGAATTTTAAGGGCGTAGGCCTCACACAAAAAGAACTGGTCACGCTTTTAGGTAGATATTTCTTTTTTTGGAACTGCAGAAATCATGCAGCGAGCTCCCAAGGCATATAATCTTGTTTAGGATTGGATCACAATATTTGTGAGAACTAAATCTCCTTATTTAGTACTCTGACCACATCTTCAGGACTATATCTTCATTACTAGGTCGACCTATCTATTTATCAATTTATCTATATAAGAATCACTTAAACGCATCAGAAAAATAAAATAATTTTTTCTATCCTTATTTATGTTACAAGTATTGCAGTCATATTAATTAAATGGAAGATAATTTTTTATAGTTATCAATTTATAAAATATTAAAAATAATAAGAATTAATTAAATATAATTCTGTTTAAAATTATTATTAATTAAAAATTAATATATAAAACAAGCATAAATATATTTTAGAAAAATAAGTAATAAGATTACAAACTATGGAGAGTCTAAAGAGTTTATCATGGACATTGTTAATCTATAAATAAACTTTGTTACAATATGACTGGTCAATACCATGATTTATCAATATTGCATAGTTAATAAAACATAAATAATTTGTTATGACAATTGTTTATATAACATTTGTGAATATTCATTAATTAAAAGTACAAAAGACAATATCCATTTTTGGAAATAAAACTCATTTTTTATTTCCTTGATTTATATATCTGTTAAGAATATTCTAGAATATTTTATGGACTTAAATCTTTACCATTCAAATAATAATTATTGATAATTAAATCAAAATTATGATTTTTTTATAAATAAACTGTTAATTAATTAGTCAACTTAAGGCCTAGAATATGCCCTAAAACTGCTTCTGCTTTGTTAAAAGCTAGTCTTCGTAGTAAGAAACAGGTTAACTGCCCAAGACCGGTGGCAGGAGTGAAAGCTTCCAAGTGTAGTGGTTTTACTTGAATAATGATGATGAGTCAGCTTGCATTAGCTGATAGTTATCAGATATGACTGTCCTCACTGCTGGTATGACAACTAAATTATGATAGTTTTCAAAAATAAACATTTTTTAGAAAACCCAAAATTTTTTTATAATAAATAATTTTAAATATCATGTAATTCATATGTTTTGCAAGTGGCCAAACAATAGGAAATGCACGCTGCGCAACATTCAGCTCTAGGCTAATGGGAGTCCAACCAGATGGAACTCTTCAAACATAGTACCTAACATCTCTCCAACAGCTTTGCTCTCAAGGTTTCGTTATTAATATTGATACTCTAGCATCATTAGATTTGGAGAGCCCGGTAACTTTTGACAGCCAGTATTATGCCAATCTACGTTCTGGTGAAGGTTTACTGAAAACGGACCAGTTGCTCTATTCAAATGGAACAGAAACCACAAGGGAGTTGGTCCAATTTTATATGAAAGACCAACAGGAATTTTTTGAACAATTCAAAAAGTCCATGGTCAAGATGGGAAATACTAAAGCCCTCACTGGGACAAGTGGTAAGATTCGTCGCAATTGTAGGTCCACTAATTCACATTCATCAGCATGAGGTATAATTATAACCCTTACAAGTTTTATATAGACCGTATACAATATATCAGTATACGCAATATATAAGTGTGGCTTTAAGCGATTGATTATAATGCGAGAGAAATGTGTGGAACTATTATAATTTTCTTTGAAGGACATTATTAAGCAGGTCATGAGAGGAATCCTGGCACCCCGTAATATGATCTTTTAAAGTTGGAAGTAAAGTTGAATATTTTTAATAGTGAATAGCATGTTATTTATTTTGTATATAAAAAGGTTTTTAGAAATTTAAAAAATAAATCTTTCATTAAGAAAATGCCATTTTTTATTCTTTATAAAATAAAATATAAAGTTGGTTTTTGGTGACATTCCATGGCAATGGTTGTCGAAATGAAATGAAATGAAGTGAAATATGTCGAAGTTCAAGTTTAAAGTAGTTAATATACTTGTATTTATGGCGTACTAATAGATATTTATGACCCATGTCATGAGAGTATACAACTAGTTACTATTTTTTCTAATTAAAAAGAAAAAACCAATCATACTACACAGTGAAATAAATGTGAAGTTTTATATTTTATATCATAAAACATAAAGTCAAATTAGTGTAAGATTAACAATTTAATAAATTTTAGTTGTAATTTGTCAAGCTTAATCTTTGTAGTGTTTATAAATTTAAATATTTTGAGTTTTAACTTGAATCTTGTTTCTTTACGGTGGAAATTAATTCAGGACTATAAAAACCCAGAAATACTTAAAATCTGGAAACTTGACAACTTTATAAAAAAAATTCCAAAAATTTCACTAAATTTTACCAAATTCTTATCAAAATTTCATTATCTATTAAACAAATTTACCACATCTTTAAACTACCCGATATATATATATATATATATATATATATATATATATTTCATTCAACTGGTTAAGCAGATGAACTAATGATTCCAGCTATCAAAAATTGATGTTCAAAGCGAAGGAAAAGTTAATTTACAAAAAATGTGGCGACTTAATCGACATGATGTCTATGTAAATTTGTACCCAGCTTCCCTTTTCCTTGGTCTCCAATGCACCTCTTATATGCACATTCCTTCATAGCAGTTAGAGTTTGTCTTTTACCTGCAGCTCCATCTGCAAATGGAAGATTTTAGAGGTTCAGATATTTGTGATGCTGAAACTTGGTGATGTGGGTAGCCAACAGGATAATGAAGTGAGACCAGTTCAAACAGAACTTCCCATTTTCATTCAAAGCAGTCATATCAGCATCATCATTTACCTAAACTTATCCAAAGCAGTCATATCGGTAGCTTTAGAAAGAGACGCATCACCATTTACCTAATCCAAACGACTGAGATGTTGGTCTTTCACATCAGCATGTTTTTAACTTATCCAAAGCAGTCATATCGGTAGCTTTAGAAAGACACGCATCACCATTTACCTAATCCAATCCAAAGCAGTCATATCGGTAGCTTTAGAAAGACACGCATCACCATTCACCTAATCCAAAACGACTGAGATGTTGGTCTTTCACATCAGTATGTTTTTAATTTCATTCCAGTACAAATGAACAAGATACTTGTATAAAGTTGTTTTAGTTTGATTATTCTATGTTTTGGGCTTTTAGTTAATTTGTTTAAGAATATGTGAAATTTATACATATCAAATTTATTTTGTAAATATGTGTAATAAATTTTATTTTTTTAAAAAACAAAAAAATATTACAATGTCATGTGAGATTACCAAAATTGAGAATAGTTAAATTTAGGTTAAAAGTTTTTCTCTTCATTAATTTGTTATAAGTTTCAATTTAATTAAGATGGAAATTAGTATTGATAAAATTTAGATTATCAAGGTATTATAGTTTATTATGTCAAAACATTGTAGTTTATTATATTATTGGTTGAGATTTTAATTTGGGTGATGGGGTTATTTAGACTGGTTGAAAAAAATGGTTATTATCTTCCTCACTTTTTCACGGAAATTTAAATCGATTGTTATCTTGACCATTTTCCCACCCAAATTTAAATCTCAAGTAACTACATGATAAATTATACTAAATTAATAAATATTTTTTAGTGTGTATAAATATTATTGTAAAATTTAAATTAACAAAATAATAAGTGGAAAACATATTATATTTAAAAAGGTCTTAAATTTAGATTAACAAAAAAAATAGACTTAAACATATATAACATTAAAAAAAGTACAAAGTGCACAGCATTTGAAAGCGTTCTATATTCTATATAATCTACTGAAGGTAATTAGAGTAGAGTGTTTGTTGGAAATTTCTGTTCATTTCAAACACAAAATGAAATTTGCACAGAGAACAACGCTCTGGTTTTCTACAGGATCTTTAATCATATAAATAATAATAAAAACTGTTACAGAATTTGTCTTCCTCGACTCAGAGGGATTTACAACAGGAACTTCAGTTCCAGAAATTGATTACACTATCTCAGAAAATTATATCTTCAGCACTGCTGTGCGTTGCAGAGGAAGAGAGGGGATGAGCCACCGCCTCTATAACCTTTAAATCATGCGATCTGCGATATGCGATCAGATCGCATCGCGAAATCGCATCGCAGAAATCGCATCGCAGAAAATCTGCAGTTTGAAATTAACATTCCAAACAGTGTTAATGGCTAATAACACCAAAAATTTTCTACACTGTCAGTCACCTCTCCTTCCTTTCTGAATAATACGCGTTAACCAAAAACAAAATAGCAACGAAATTATCCTTGAAGCGCTCTCTCGTATACTACATCAAAGTTTCCATAGCATGGTATAGTTGTTGATATATATTTCTTGGATAGACTTCTTAGTAAACATAATGTTTGGCGTTGATATATATTTCTTGAATAGAGTTATTAGTAAACATAATGTTCGGCTTACTTTTACTTTTTTATGTGAGATTTTCACATTAATATCTATTTCTATTTTGGATTCTCTCCATTAACGTAGAGGTTGTCATTCGCTCGTTTTCAGTGTTCACCTAAAGTTCTCTGCTGCATCACGTTGGGCTAGCTCCTTCCTATATGGGTTTTTCTTAATCTTCATATGGAATTAGGTTCATTGTCATCCATTTTTAATAGAAGAGAAGTTCTTAGTGCGTTTATGATCCCGAGCTTGTTCTTTACATCAACTTTACCGGTTCGGTGACTATGGGGCATCTTAGGTCTTATTCGAAAAATAGGTCTGATAGGTTCTATTTGCCACGTTTGGTTTCCTAGTAATGTAAAAGGTAATTTTATTATATATGGTATGTTTAGAGAGGAAGAAGGAATCCATATAGTGTTTATGTTTTTTAGATTAAAGAAAAACAAAATATTGAGGTTTACATATCGAGAGTTTTTAAATTTTGTTGGGAGATTTATTTAGGGTTATCCTGGATTTATGTTTGTTTGGTTGGCTTTATTCATTATTATGGACAATTTTTTTCAATTTAGAGTGAGTTTAGGTTAGAGATAATTTTAATATAGTATGGGAAAATAAATTATCTAAATATAGAATATTGTTATCACGATTGTAGTGTAAGACGATGTCACCAAGATTGTACACTTGAGATTATGTTGATTGTGGATCCCAAAATATCTAGGATACTAATGGGCATAAGTTGACTTTGTTCATGCCTAATTAATTTTTGAAATATTTTAGAATCTGCAACATGCATAAAGATGGTCTTATTGTACAAACTAGGTCAAAGGTGGTCAAACTTAGAAGTCGCTTAATTTTTATCCTTACAGTTGGCTTTCACCCCCTCAACCCCACTTATGAAAATTTAAACTTAAAAGCTAACCATAAACTAAGCCCCTCACAAACTAGCTGATCTACTATTCATGAATATGAGTACAAAAAAATAAATATAATTTATTAGATTCAATAAACTGCTACAATAAAAATAACAGTAGACATGGCATGTCAATCACAGCTAAATAAGCAATAAGCCTAAATCTTATCTGTTATGACACATTGAGACGTGAAAATATTATCATCATAAATAGACTTAAGATTTCAGTAATATTTCATTAAATTGTAATGGATATTCGACCAAGAAATGGAAGTTATTTGCAGCGATGTGATGGTTCAGTGTTGCTGGATGACACTCCAACTTTTGAGCGAGAGAAGACAGTAGCTCCCAACCTCAATTCTATATGTGGTTTCAAAGTCATAGATGCCATCAGAGAAGAGCTTGAATCTGCATGCCCTGAAAATGTTTCCAACGTTGATATACTTGCAGTGGTAGCCTGGGATTTAGTGGGTGTGGTAAAATTTTATTGTCGTATTGCTGGAAATTTTATATTTCATAATATTGCATTTATAAGATTGGAGATCTATTAAGATTATAGATCAGTGACATTAAAGACATTGAAGAGTTATTTTTTGGTATGAGCAGAAAGGAGGGCCTTCATGAGGGGTGCTATTGGGGAGGAGGGATAGCCTAACTACAAGCAAAGCATCCTCAAATGACAACATTCTGCCCCCAAATTGGATATTTCGACACTAGTTCAAAAGTTCAAGGATTTGGGCCTCATAATAAAAGATTTGGTCACGCTCTCGGGTAGATCCATCTATCTATATAAGAGTCACCGGGGCACTGTATCTATAAATGACAGAGACAAATACAATAACCTTGATCAATCCTCTTATTTTTTTCTTCATGGTAATGGGTGAAGAGGAGTTGTTTAGGGTAACAATTATAATGGTAATAACTATTCACATTACTATCAATATTTAGATTTTCAACTTGTTCAAATTTTTGGCACAATGCTAACATCTATCAATTTGTTCAAATTTTTGTTACACCACTAGAATAGAATCTTGGTGGAAGGAGAATTAAGCTAGCTAGCTATCACTCTACTTAGTCAAACTAATAGGCATGTTGTCACACAAAGTGTTTAGGTACCACGACAACGCCGAGAGTAAGGGCTGTCACTCTAATGCTTACTCACTCCATTTAGACTCTTGCCTAGACAAGTCAAGGGGGGTAGTCCCTAAGGTGCATGAATGAGAATAGCCTGTGAAACACGGGCTCTAGAAGACTTAAAGATGGACAACTTGATGAATTTAAAACAAATATTGGTGAACTGAGATGGATACATTCAAACAATTAATACAAATAAGACACAATCAGAAGAAAGAAATGATTATAGACCAATGCCTTTGTATTCAACTAACCATAGACTAAACATAAACAAGTTATCCCGAGCAATTTATAATCGTGGCAAAGTGACGATCATGAGCAATTAAATGTCAATGCTTAAGACTTTATCATGCAAGAGTTTCTAGCAATCAAATCCTATGAAGAATTATGAAATTTAAATGCAAAACAATAATTCCATATTTAAAATGATCTTCATTAATAACCCCGATGTAGAATAATTTATCATTCTCCAATAGTCAATGATTTTAAAACACTAATCACACCTCACATAAGACAAATAACTACCACAAAAGGACACCAACGAACTTTAGATTAACAATTTAGTTATTCATTAGACAATTAATTAAATGTGGTAAATGAAGAAATCAAATTTTTAAATGTGAAAAAGGTAAAACAAATTTTTAAATTTTTAATGGGCCATTGGCCACATTAAAATTTAATATGAAATAACAAATTGTCTTTTGATTTAATTCTTTTAGGAATTTTAAAGTCACATAAATAACTTTTTTAATTTTTAGATTTTTTAAATGTTTTTAATTTTTTTAATTTAAACAAAAATAAATAAATAAAATTAAAACAACAAAAAATTTAAAATCAAAACAAAACAAAAATAAAAAATGAAAAGAAATTAAAAATGAAACCTTAACCAAAAAGTAAATTTTTTATTCTTTTATTTTTATAAAACATTGAACATTCAACCAAAGTTAAAAATAAAATAAAATCAAAATTGAAATCAAAAGGAAACTAACTAAACTAAAAAAATATAAAAGTAGAACCTAAACCTAACCTAACACATACACAATACAGATGAAATAAAAAAGAAAAAGTTGAATGTCTGGTGTTGTGTGTGTAGGTGTAAGCTTGGATGGTGGCGGGAGCTAAGGGATGTGTTGAAGAGGAAAGGAGAGTAGTCAACAAGGGGTTTGGGCAGCGAGGGATTGCAGGGAAGACACAACAGAAAGAGGAGGGCAGCATGCAGATATGGACGCAAGTGTATAATGAGTTGCTGATGGCAGGAGCTGGGATTGACGATGGTAGGAGAGGAAATGATAGCGGGATGAAGAGCTATGAGGGAGAATCTGTGGGCAGGAGCAGAGGAGTAGAGATGGGTTAGCAAGGAAACAATGGACACAGGTAGCAGCATAGAGGGTCGTAGTTTAGCAAGGGTCGAGCAGGGGTTAGGAAGGAAGAAATCGTGGGAGGTTTCATGCAGCTTCGAGATGCAAGAAAGAAAAAAAATGCAACAAAAAGAGAGAGCAACCTATGGAGGAGAAGTTGCAGCTCAATGAGATGAGGGTTTTTTGCAGGTTTAATGGAGAATGCAGGCAACATCAAAGGACTGTGGGCCTTTCTTAAAAAAAATTGAAATTTTCTACAGTAAGAAGAATAAAAATAAAAAACCAAGCAACATTTCGAGGTAGCCAACGATAGCCTCAAGAAACCCAAAATAAACCCAGAAAAATCAAATTCCACATCAATATATTTTTTATGCTTGAGATTTATTCCTGAAACTCTCATGAAAATTTCCAGATCTAAATTTTTTATAACCCTTCAACTGCAAAAATTTGAATAATATCCATGCAAAATTATTTTGATAAATCCCCAAAGATATAGATCTTACCCTCGAGGGCCTAGATATGGACTTTAAAAAAATTTCTTCCTTACATCTGTAGTTGCACGACAATAAAAAAACACCCAAACGATATGTACAATGCTAAAAAATAAAACCCAGAAAAACCCACATTAGAAAAATAATTACGAAATTTATAGACTACAGGCTCTAATCAGCCAGATCTATCATTATGCCGCACAAAAAATTAATTTTTTAAATTTTAAAGGGGGTGCTAGCTCAAAACCCTTCGTGCATCACCGACAAAAAATCTTATGAGAAGCCCAAAGCTAATTTAGTTGGGCTCTTTTGGGAACATAGATTGGGAGTTAGCTGGTCCAACCGAAAACTTCCCCTAACACTCGAGGATCTAAAATCAAGATTTCCTTGCAAAACTCTATCCATACATTAAAAATAGAGAAATAAAATAATAATAAAACTCAAACAAATAGATATACCTGCTATTACATTAAAAATTTAGATTATTTTTCAAACCCCAACGACTGAGAAAGATACCTGTACTCAAATCACTCTTTAGAAGCTATCATCAATGGCTTTAGAAAAAATTATGCATGAAAACAACACATCTTACAGTATTCCCATGAAGAGAAATACCAACAGGACTTAACCCCAAAGTCTTTCTTTATTATGCATAAAAATATTACACAAGAGCTTCTTGCTAAGCATACGACTCAAAGGTCAGATAATCGACTGACAAATGACCTCCTATTTAAAGGTAAATCCTCCAACGACTAGTTCGAGTGATCCTTGTCAAAGAAATCTCGACCGTTGATGAAGATTACAATTTATTTTAATTTCATTCGTCAAAATATTTAAATATTTGGGGAAATTTGAAATTTTTCATTAAACACATTTGACTTAATTTCCCTAAAAAATGGACTTTGACTTAACCCCCGAGGATCAAAGGTTTAAAATTTAGCAAAATAATTAATTTACCTCAGTTCGAGGACCTTTTAAAATTTAATTATGAAGGAATGATAAATTTTTCCTTTAGAGAATTTAAATTTACTGAGAACCTATAATCAACTAAATTTCTAGCTTAGGATTTAAATTAATTTTTGGTCAACAAATTTAATTAATTAACCTATGAGGGGATAAATTATTTTTCCAACCCTCAAGACACTTTACATCATGATTTTCATATTTTTTACATCATAAGGGGAAAACCCATTTGTAATAAACCCTCACAAACTACCCATTTCTACGACACAAATATAATCCAGCACACCAAGAAATTTGTAATAAAATAACCTAACTAAATAGTTAGGATTATTCCCAAATCACTTTTACATAGACTCGATCTAAAACACTAGGACTCGCCTAAAATCCTAGTGACAAAATCCATTCCAGCTTTGGGGTAAGACTGGAGGAAAACTCTACCGACCATCCGAGAATGGATTGGTGAGACAAAAAACCTCTGAGAATGAAGATCGTCACTAGAAAAGTAGGTTTACCTAGGTCATTAAATACATGACATAGATTTGTTGAGAATATTTACATTATACACATGCAAAAAGGGTTTACCTAACATCCTGGAAGTCAAGTTGATGATGACAGTTGGATGGCATGGACACATCAATCAAGTGCTATCCCTTTTGTGAAAAAAGGGGGTGCACTGCTATGGGTCATTGACATGTGGTTTTCAACATTTGGCTCTACTTGGGGACACGTTGCTGGATCGGAGGAATGTGAGAATCCAGAATCTACATCCATGCAACACACAATATAACATAAGTAGCATCTATCCAAAAATCATCATATAACATTACACAAAGGAAAGATATAAGCTCTTCATTTATTAACTATCCTAATAACATGAAAAACAAAAATCTAACTATAAAATGAAATATTGAAATAACATGGTATAAGGTTAGAGATACAATACAAATATGCCCCATGGCATCAGATGCGTTCAATATAGTGCATACTGAGCATTTTCCTACTTTCAGGAAAATTTGTTGGCTATTTCTTGGATGCGCCATGTCCAATCCTGCAAACAGTATGACTTTTTCCTATCTGAAAATCAAGCTGATTGTGACCATCAGATGGATCAAACCACTTGCTCATTCTCTTTATCTTTCACTTTTTATTTGTGGCAGCCTATGATGTTGATGATGATGTGGTCGGTGCACAACTTCCTTCTTGATTCGAAAAACGCTCATATGGAAAATTTGGAATGTTCAAGACTTTTGTGACTTGCGCTTCTTTATGAACTTGATCTATTATGATTGGTGGATCAACCATGTAAGCATCAACCTGATTCTTATTAATTTCCATTTTATCCGAGTCACCTTCAAATAGCCACTTTTCAATTGAACAAATTACCTCCTCATAATAAGATGGATCTTGCTGCAGCAAATAGGGAGGCTTATGATATATTGATGTTTCCTTGTTTCTTTCATCCTCTAACTGATGGTGAAAATTTTGTACCTATATCTTTTCTATTGTTATGGAATCCATCTGGTTAGAGTGTTCAACCTTCATAGCACTAACTTCTTTGGCATGGTTTTCCTCCATGGTTAATAACCTATTCTAAAGACATATCTAACCAAATTCCATGTCCTTTATAATTTTATCGTTCTTTTCTTTCATGCCCATGAAGTAGTTTTGCATACAGTTTATCTCTTTATTATGATTTTCTTGCATGGTAGCTAACTGATTATTATAATCGAATCTCATGATGGTCATTTCTTCATCCATATTTGATAATCTGTTCTGAACCGAACTTATTTCTTCTTGATAACTTGCTTTCATGGTTGTCACTTGATTTGAATGATTGAATTCCATGACCATCATCTTTTCCTCTAGCGCTAATAACTTGTTGGCATTATGATGCATGTGTTGTACTTGATGGCAACCCACTCATATAAGAACATCTCACTTAGTTATAACTAGATGAATCTTCAGAAGAGATATCAGATGTAACTGAATGCATGGGATGTAGGACAGCTCAAAGGAATCAGATGATAGATCTAAGTGTGACAAGTTAGCTTTGCCATCAAGTCCAAAGGGGGGGATTGTTGGCATTATGAGACAAGTATTGTCCTTGATGGCAAATCACACAGATGACAAATCATAGTACAGAAGGTTAGCAGTAAGGAATTGATGATCAGACTACAAGAATGAAGAGAAAATACTTATACACAGGTTCATTGTGACCAAACTGCGTATACACGCAGGTTGGTCTTTACAAAGGCGCGTATGCGTATACACGCACTTTCACGCAAGGAAAAGTGCGTATATGTTGGAAAACTTACCCTTGGTCCGTGGCAGTTAGTCCTTGGTATTTGAACCTATGGTTTCGGACCATGGTATCTCGACAGACGTGTTGATCCCAAGTATTGGGTTGATGGTATTGTGTTACTATGGTTTTGGATCGTGGTATTGTGAAGGACCTAAGGCTATAAAAGGAGAAGAAGATCATTAGGCAAGGGAATTAAGAAAGTCTTGAATATCTGATGAAGTATGAGATCCAGTATGCAGGTTATGGGTTGATGATGCATTGCTTGATCTGAGCTATGGAGGGATCTCACCGGTTGATGGAGAACAAGATCTAAGGAGAGATCGCGATCAAATGGTTTGAAATGAACTATCTCTATATGATTGATTATGTTTATTCTAGATCTGTATACTGACGCACGTAATGATCTGAACTGGGTATAACTTAAGTTTGAAATCGCTGCAAGTCATGATTGAATATTTATAGATCTGTACGCAGGTTGCCTTTGGTGTAAGCGCGTATGTACGCAGGTTCTGTTCACTGTAGTAGCGTATACAATTTGAGCTATGATATTTGAAGTCACAGGTGGATCTGGTTGTTGATGGGTTCTGATGACAGTTTAAAGGTGTCAGTATTTTGATTGGTTGATTGTGTTTAGCTTCAGTATTGATGGATGAGAACTAATATTGGATCAGGATCATATTGACTCATATTTATGTGATCTTATGGACTAGATCTGGGTGCTAACACATATATTATCCTTGTATATGTAATTATCTGGTTATGTCTGAAGTCAGGAAGTGCAGCAAAGTTATGAATAAGTAATTAATAACATATACGCTGGTTCACCTTGATGAAGTTGCGTATACACGCAGGTTCAGCACTTCCAAGTAGCGTATACATTCTGATGCATGATTTTGATGACACAGTGGGTTCTGAATATTGTTGCAGGGTTCAGTGTTCTGCTCTGTGTTCTGGTGACTATGTTTTAGTGTTTCAGTGATTCAGAAATTGATAGTGTTGATGGTTTGAGCTTCAATGATATTTATGGGTCCAGTATGAAAATTTGATGAAACGTGGCCTTCAGATTATAGTGTTGTGCTTCAGGAGTATCCAGTCTGAAAATGTATGAAATGTGGTCCCTGGAGGATGAAAGGAGATTGTAGGCTGGCACCTACGTACTAGTACATTAGCTAGTACAAGAGCCAAAGGGGATAGTAGCTCCCTTCCAGTAGCAGCTGGAGATCGAGTGAAGTTTGGAGCGTTCACTAGGCAGGCACCTACATACTAGTAAATGGATCGGCTAGTACAAGATCTAAGGGGGTTGTAGCTCCCATCCAGGAGAGTCTGGAAAACGAGAGAGGGTTGTAGCCCTCAACAGGTTGTAGCCTGCGTACTGGTATAAGACTGCACTAGTACAAAAGATTGTAAAATGAAGTTTCTTATTAAAGGAAGATAGAGACGACTTGCAGTAGGTGGTTTTCACCCACATTGGGTTTCCACCTTATATCATGGTGTTCATGTGTGCTTCTTGTGTGTGATGATCTGTTCTGTTTTAACTGCTCTTGCTTACTTCTTATATGGTTAATGAATATCTGATGCACTAACTAAAGATCAACATTCAATGGATTAACTGAATCATAAGTATTCTACATATATGCTAGTTGTCTTCAACACAGTCGCGTATACACGCGGGTTCCATTAACTGAAGTAGCGTATATGTAAATAAGTATGCAAATGAAAAAGTTTATTGATTTGATAATACTGATTCACCCCCCCCCCCTCTCAGTATTATTTCCAACAATTGGTATCAGAGCAAGTCCTTTGGTAGAGGCTTGATCGCTTGAAGGAGATCCGTGGAACAATGGGAAAGAAGCTTAAGAAGAAAGCACATAAGCAGAAGAAGACATCTCAGAAGAACTATGACAGTGGGAGAATCGATTGGGGATTAGGTGTAAGAAGCTCTTCAGATTCAGAATCATTTCAGAATGAAGATGAACTATCAGGTATGAATTTGCTATCCTCTGATGTTCCAGCTATCTATCCATTTGGAAAATATGAAAGTGATAGCGAAACAACTGAATTTGCTCTTATGGGTGAACAAGAAAGATATCAAATAGAGGCAGAATTTAAAAGGCTTTCAGACAAAATCAGAGATCAACAAGATCTATTGAACAAAAGGGAATGTGACTTCAAAGAAGAAGCTACCAAACTAAAAGCCCAACTAGAGGAAGGAAACAAGGTAAGAAAGTTATTTAAGGACAAATATCAAAAGTTGCAGGATGAAGTAACATCTCTAAGAAATGAAGTCAATGAAAAGAGCACAACAATCAAGGAACTCAGAGATAGATCCAGTTATTATGAAAGGCTTGAAGCTACGATCCTCTCACTAAAGGAAGATCTTGAAGAATCAAAGAAGCAGAATACAGATCTACTCCAAGCTATTGAAAAACAGGAAAACGAAGTCATCAGCTTAAAATCTCAGTTGGAATGTGCCTTCAGAATTCGTCAAATGCAGCAGGATCTGAATGAAGAACAAGAAAAGGAGATACTCAAACTAAGGGAACAAATGGAAGAAGGAAGAAAGTCTGAAGAAATCTTGAAGAAGCAATGTCTGGAAAAGGAGGAACAACTTCAGGTTGAGGTAAATATCTTGAAAGGTAAATTAGAAGATAAGGATAAGCTTTTACGATTTCAAGATAGTACTAAGGTCTTGGATGATATTCTTAATAGTCAAAGGTCTCCTGCTATCAAGACTGGTCTTGGTTTTCATGAATCTATTGAAGGTGAATCTAGTTCACAAGGAGAGGCAAGGAACTCTAAAGAGAAATCTAAAATGATCAACAAGGAGATGAGAGATCAACCCCATCAACAATCAAGGAAAGAGATTCTTCAAAGAAAATCTTTTACTCCTAACTATGGAAGTAATAGTCGGCCGTTTACTCAGATGAATAATATTGAATGTTATGAATGTCATAATCTTGGTCATGTTGCAGCTAGATGCAGAAGAAGAATGGTTCAAGATCATCACACAGAAAGATCATCACATTCTAGGTACTTTTATGGATATTGCTTTGCTTGCAGTATGTTTGGTCACAAAGCTGTTGATTGCTACAGAAGGGATATGAAACATGTAAGATGCTATGCATGTAACAAGTTTGGACATAGAGCAAAGGAATGTAGGAACAAAGTACAGGGACCTTATCAAAAGAAGAAATCATCAACATGCTTGAAGATATGGAAGAAGAAGGAAGTACAGTCAGAAAGATGTGGCATAGCACAATATACTCAGACACAGCACAACACAAACATAACAGACTCAGGGGGAGCTGAAAGTGTAAAACTTCAGTGTCCTAAATCTCATACGCAGGTTTCATGAAGGGAAGTCGCGTATATACGCGAGTTATACACTGCAAAGTCGCGTATATGTCAGTCTGAAGAAAAGCAGTGGGGACAGGCTTAGAAAAAGGGTCTGATATGATTCAGTCCATTATCTGCTCTATTAGTTAACAGTTACAGTCTGCTGAGGATGTCTGGAAATGTCTTGATACTTGTAAGATGTTAGAAGTGTTTTAATCCTAACTTGATGATGATGATGACTTGATGCTTATTACTGATGTATGCATGTTCAGATCTAACGGCAAACAGATGGCACAAGTTGAGGGGGAGCATATGCCTTTAATAATACATTGTTGGCATTATGGTTAATAGTCCTTGGTGATGATGCTTATGATATATCTTGCTATGTTGTGGTTATGAGTTGTCCATGATAAAATCTCATATGATTCTTGGGGTTACATAGTTAATGTTTAGATCATATTTGTGGATGGATTCCTAGATGGTGCATATATGATGCTTACATGGTGATCTTCATAAGGATAAGGAGAAGCACAAAGCTTGAATACACGACTTCATTACTTGATGATGAGTCTCTCATATGCTGCTGTCGTCGTATGCATAAAAATCATATAATACGGTTAGGATGTAGGATTCCTATAGTTCTTGGTGCTCATGTGGATGAGGATTGTTGAAGTTGATGATATAAAGAAGCCTTGACAAAAGATCTTGAGCTCAAGATATAGCGCTGGATACATGAATGATTACTCAAAGTTGCATTGTTGGAGACATGATGATGATGAGTTCTTCCTATATGTTGATACTTACATATGTTGATTGATGTAGATATTCCCAAGTGATGATACATGGATGATCTTATTGATAAGATGGCTATGGTATTTTACACATATATACTGTGAATAATTTTATGATGATGAGTTGATCTGAAATTGGGTATACGCGAGTTTCATAAGGAGTATCCGCGTATATACGCTTCTTTCTGTGGATACAGTCGCGTATATGTTAATATGGAGGAAATCAGTGGGCCAGACTCAGAGTGAGAAGAGTCTGATATGGGTCTGTCAGAGATCATTTGGCACAGTCTCAGGGGGAGCAGATTAACTTCTAATAATGCATTGCTGGCATTACCTTAGAATCTTTTGGTGCTAGTTCACAGCTGTTGTTGGTTTCAGGGGGAACAAATGCAGAGGGAGAACAGAAGAAAATCATGATTGCTGATCTGAATGATGATTGACAAATGCTGCTGCTATCAATTATTAGTGACCTTCATAAGTCTTGCTCTAGATATTTCGTCTCTATGTCATATATCTCTCTTATGGTGTCAAGGTCATGTAACGGCCTATTCTGGTTTCCCCACTATGCCTGGGATGAAGATGTAATGTATTTGGTTGTCATATTTCTGATGTATTCCCACTTGGTTGGGTGATGGATGTATGTATTGAGTCTTTTGGTGATAGGAAGGTCTTTTATGATGTATAACTCTTGGTTCTTCTTGAAGAACATCTTTTGTAGATCTTGCCTACAGTCAGGGGGAGCATGAAAAGCACAATTCAACAAGAGGAGAGCCTTTAGCGTGCAACATGGATAGATTGGCACTCCTTGGCATATTCAAAGAGGGAGCTCATTCAAATATTTCAGCAGGTACTCAGGGGGAGTATGAACAGCGGAATACTCATCTAGGAAAGAGAATATCTTGGTTCACCCTTTGCCCTTGATGTCAAAGGGGGAGAGTGATTTGGTGTTGTTGCCATCAAGTACAAAGGGGGAGATTGTTGGCATTATGATGCATGTGTTGTACTTGATGGCAACCCACTCATAGAAGAACATCTCACTTAGTTATAACTAGATGAATCTTCAGAAGAGATATCAGATGTAACTGAATGCATGGGATGTAGGACAGCTCAAAGGAATCAGATGATAGATCTAAGTGTGACAAGTTAGCTTTACCATCAAGTCCAAAGGGGGAGATTGTTGGCATTATGAGACAAGTATTGTCCTTGATGGCAAATCACACAGATGACAAATCATCGTGCAGAAGGTTAGCAGCAAGGAATTGATCATCAGACTACAAGAATGAAGAGAAAATACTTATACGCAGGTTCATTGTGACCAAACCACATATACACGCAAGTTGGTCTTTACAAAGGCGCGTATGCGTATACACGCACTTTCACGCAAGGAAAAGCGCGTATATGTTGGAAAACTTACCCTTGGTCCGTGGCAGTTAGTCCTTGGTATTTGAACCTATGGTTTTGGACCATGGTATCTCGACAGACGTGTTGATCCCAAGTATTGGGTCGATGGTATTGTGTTACTATGGTTTTGGACCGTGGTATTGTGAAGGGCCTAAGGCTATAAAAGGAGAAGAAGATCATTAGGCAAGGGCATTAAGAAAGTCTTGAATATCTGATGAAGTATGAGATCCAGTATGCAGGTTATGGGTTGATGATGCATTGCTTGATCTGAGCTATGGAGGGATCTCACCGGTTGATGGAGAACAAGATCTAAGGAGAGATCGGGATCAAATGGTTTGAAATGAACTATCTGTATATGATTGATTATGTTTATTCTAGATCTGTATACTGACGCACGTAATGATCTGAACTGGGCATAACTTAAGTTTGAAATCACTGCAAGTCATGATTGAATATTTATAGATCTGTATGCGGGTTGCCTTTGGTGTAAGCGCGTATGTACGCAGGTTCTGTTCAATGTAGTAGCGTATACAATTTGAGCTATGATATTTGAAGTCATAGGTGGATCTGGTTGTTGATGGGTTCTGATGACAGTTTAAAGGTGTCAGTATTCTGCTTGGTTGATTGTGTTTAGCTTCAGTATTGATGGATGAGAACTAATATTGGATCAGGATCATAATGACTCATATTTATGTGATTTGATGGACTAGATCTGGGTGCTAACACATATATTATCCTTGTATATGTAATGATCTGGTTATGTCTGAAGTCAGGAAGTGCAACAAAGTTATGAATAAGTAATTAATAACATATACACTGGTTCACCTTGATGAAGTTGCATATACACGCAGGTTCAGCACTTCCAAGTAGCGTATACATTCTGATGCATGATTTTGATGGCACAGTGGGTTCTGAATATTGTTGCAGGGTTCAGTGTTTTGCTCTGTGTTCTGGTGACTGTGTTTTAGTGTTTCAGTGATTCAGAAATTGATAGTGTTGATGGTTTAAGCTTCAGTGATATTTATGGGTCCAGTATGAAAATTTGATGAAACATGGCCTTCAGATTATAGTGTTGTGCTTCAGGAGTATCCAGTCTGAAAATGTATGAAATGTGGTCCCTGGAGGATGAAAGGAGATTGTAGGCTGGCACCTACATACTAGTACATTAGCTAGTACAAGAGCCAAAGGGGGTAGTAGCTCCCTTCCAGTAGCAGCTGGAGATCGAGTGAAGTTTGGAGCGTTCAGTAGGCAGGCACCTACGTACTAGTAAATGGATCGGCTAGTACAAGAGCTAAGGGGGTTGTAGCTCCCATCCAGGAGAGTCTGGAAAACAAGAGAGGGTTGTAGCCCTCTGCAGGTTGTAGCCTGCGTACTGGTATAAGACTGCACCAGTACAAAAGATTGTAAAATGAAGTTTCTTATTAAAGGAAGATAGAGACGACTTGCAGCAGGTGGTTTTCACCCACATTGGGTTTCCACCTTATATCATGGTGTTCATGTGTGCTTCTTGTGTGTGATGATCTGTTCTGTTTTAACTGCTCCTGCTTACTGCTTATATGGTTAATGAAGATCTGATGCACTAACTAAAGATCAACATTCAATGGATTAACTGAATCATAAGTATTCTACATATACGCTAGTTGTCTTCGACACAGTCGCGTATACATGCGGGTTCCATTAACTAAAGTAGCATATATGTAAATAAGTATGCAAATGAAAAAGTTTATTGATTTGATAATACTGATTCACCCCCTCCTCTCAGTATTATTTCCAACATAACTTTCTTTGCATAAAATTAATTACCCTAGCATGATCAAGTATTAATCTTTCTTGATTAAGTTCCATATCTTTAATAATTTGAGCTTGATTAACTTTTGCATTCTTTCTTACTTGAGCTGGATTTAACTATATGTCTTTAACCATTTGAATTAACTCCTTGAAATCATTTACGACTTCTATAGTTTCCTTTACTTCAACTTTCTCTTTGACCTATTCTTATCTCCATATCTATCTTCAAAGGCATCAATGATTGATTGTAGAGAATCAAAAGTGTTATCAGGGAAATTAACAAACCAATCTAAAGCATCTTTAGATAAGGTGAGAAAGAAAATCTTCATTCTCACATCTTCATATTTAGAATATGGGTGACACTTGCTCTTATAGAGCCTGACATTCTGAATGTGAGTTTCAACAATAAAAGCATTGTAACCATAAAAATGATGAAATTCATCGATGGCTTCACATAATAGATAAGAATAACTATGCAGGGCTTCCTGAATATTAGTAAAAACACAAGGAGAAAACAAGTCAAAATCCTTGATGACTTGTTTAACGGGAAAAATATGGGCCAAATGGATATCAGAGAGAGAGATCCTTGCACAAGAAAACCAAAACATCTACAAGAAGCGAGCTTCTAGCAGAAATTCTTGTAATAAATGGAAGAATTGGAGTCACCACTTACGCATGAATGTCTCACAAACTTTCCAAAGATGAAACCAAAAAGTTAGTGGATGGACACAGACAGATATTCAGGGAGGGCTCCTCATCTTGGATTAAATGAATAAATAAGTGGAGTCGCCACCCAAATAGGAAACCAACCAGAATGTACAGGTGAAGAAAGTGAAGATGAAAGGATTATATGAGAGAGATGACGAGAGTTAAGATGGTTAGAAATGAAGAGATGAAATGATGCCAAGAAAATGAAATGAAATGCTGTAAAGCCAAATTCCAATAAATTTTTCCTTGGTGGCAATGCCAAGAAGTGTTAGCTTTGTCGGCTTGAATGAGAGATGAGAAATGAGAAGAATGAGGAGGAAATGTCGTTGAAATGCCAAGAGTAAAATATTTCCAGCAATGATGCCAAAAAATGTTATGTCGCTTGACGGGGTAATGAATAAAGATGAGGTGATTAAAACGATGTCGAGGAAACCAAGGATAGAAAAAACTCTATCCCCGGCAATGACACCAAAAAATGTTGTGCCGCTTGATGGGCTAATGAATAAATATGAGGTGATTAAAATGATGTTGAGGAAACCAAGGACAGAAAAAACTCTATCCCACGCAATGACGCGAGGACAAATTTGTTCGAATTTTTGTTACACCACTAGAATAGAATCTTGGTGGAAGGAGAATTAATTTGGCTACCTATCACTCCGCTTAGTCAAACTAATAGGCCAAATGACCTTTTTCTGAATACTTTTTTTTTATATCATTTTTGTTCAAAATCTGTAGATATTTTTAAACATAATAAATTTTCAGTGGTTTAATCTACAAAAAATGCATCAGTCGTGTTGAATCCATTTATGTATTCAAAAAAGTGCATTTTAAACAACAAAAAATAACAATATTACTAAAAATTATATTGTTGTATTCCCAAAATATCATTTGGTCTATTAGTTAGTCTGCACCCTACCACTCTAACTATTGTACTATCTTGTTTACCTTACCATACTAAACTATGTTCATTTATTTTAATGTGTAACCATTGTTAATATATTTTTATTATTTTTTATGTTGACACTCAACCATAAATTGAAGCTCTATACATTCGTTATCTATATGGAAACATTTATTGTTATTCCTATAATCCATATGCCACAACAAAAGGGACTAGAAACTAAGAGCACTGATAATTTTTTCAAAAATGGGTGTTTTTGATAAACCCACCAAAGAAATTGTTATGAATAATTTTAAATATTAAATGATTCATATGTTTCCCAGGTTCCCATACAATAGGAAGGGCACAATGTGCAACATTCATCTCTAGTTTCATGGGTATCGAACGAGATGGAACTCTTCAAACAAAGTACCTAACATCTCTCCAACAACTTTTCTCACAGTGTTTTGTTGTTAATAACAACACTTTAGCTTCATTAGATTTGGATAACCAAGTAACTTTTGACAACCAATATTATGGAAATCTACATTTTGGTGAAGGTTTTTTGTGTTGGAAAGATAGAGAGGAGAAACAAAAAAGTAACCACAAAATGTACAAGTTGCGGCTCTTTTATTAATCACACAAAAACTTGATTATTACAATGAACCCGGTGAGGGATATTTGATGGTATTGTTGTCATTGATGGAAATGAAGTAGCAACAAAGAATAAGGAGTAGCAACAAAGACAAAGGAGCTGCAATGAGGTAAAGAGGTAAATGAGAAACAAAGTAGTAGCAAACAAATGAGCAACAACCAAAGGAGAAGAAATGAAAGAAGTAGAAATGCAAGGAGCAACAACAAGGAAATGAGAAAAAATGATGCAAGGAGCAGCAACAAGGCAAGGAGGAGAAATAAAACAAAGAAGGAAAAAGTGCACTGAAGAGGCAACAAAGATGCAAAGATGTGATGGAAAAGGAGCAATGAAGATGTAGCAAGGCAAGGAGCAGCAAGCAACAAGGGAGCAACAACAGGGCAAGGAGCAGCAGCAAGGCAAGGAGGAGCAACAAAGAAAAGAAAGCAAAGGTGCACTGAAGAGGCAAAAAGATGCAAAGGTGTGATGGAAAAGGAGCAATGAAGATGTAGCAAGGCAAGGAGAAGCAAGCAACAAACAAAGGAAAGGTATGCACAAGCAAGGACAAAGGAGCAACAAACACATTGATGGTTTGATAGAACATTGATGCTCATGTTGATGGCTTGATGCTTGGATAATGTTGCAAACATTGTTTAATGAAGAATTTGTGGTTACACCAATTTGTTGTTAAGGTGAATTGTTGCGATGTAAAGGCAAGACTCCAAGACAAAGACAAATATGTTGCAAAGATTTTTGATGAATTAATGATAAACACTAGTATTTGATGTTGGCCTTAGGTTGATGAATTTAATGATTACATGTGGCTGAAATTAATATTGGATGGATTATTTATTTTTATGTTCTAATATTCAAGATATGAAGATTTTGGAAATGAATGAGTGGAAGGCAAAGGGTCAAGCCTATTCACTTCATATTCCTATGTGGGATACACACAACTAACAAACTATCTTTATAAAAGATGTGATTTTGGAATGCATGAAGAGGTTAGAGTGTTAGAGAATGTGAGAGCTAATTGAGATGTTATGGATTAGTTACCTGGCACATACAAAGCTCATGTGTAACAGATTTGAAGGGAATAAGAGGTTGAAATGATGATGGGGATATGGAAAATTTATGACCAGGTAAACTGACACATTGTTGTTTCTTGTTTGTATTGTGGATTTTAGTTTCCATTTAGGTTGTGGCTTGATACATAATCAGTCGGAGTTAGTTGAGGTAGGAGTGTCATGTGGGTTGTAGCCTGCATAAAACATATGGGAGTTGGAGCTTCCTAGCATGTTGTAGCTTGCAGAAAAATTGAGGTAGAAACATTTCGTAGGTTAGAGCCTACATAAAATCATATGTAATAAAGGGATAGGAGTTTTCCTTTGCATCAGAACAACAAAAAAATCACAATTTTCTCCCTTTATGGGTTTCCACTTACATATGGTGTCCATATGTGCTTGCTTTTATGTGTTGATGTGATGTTATGGTTTACTTATTAACTGATGTTCATATATTAAATATGATATTAATTATGTGTTAAGTTTCTCATAGAAAATATCAGTTAATAAGTTTAAATGAAATAGAATTGAAGTCCATGAATGTACTAAACTAATTCACCCCAACCCCCATCTCAGTTTATTCAATTTTTCATCAATTGGTATCAGAGTAGGTTCCTTCAATGTAAGCCTAATAGCTGGAAGGTAGTTTTGGTTGAGTCATGAACTGTCAAATTGTACCTAAGTACATCAAACTTTCATGAATGGAGAGATAAGGTAAAATATGAACTGATATCTTATGAGCCTGGTGTGTAGAAACTAGTATGTGATGGCTACTATAAAGACTCTCCCTCGCTGCAAGAACAATAGTGGAATGCTAAGGTGAAATGGGTTATGTTTAATAATCTTCATAATAAGTATTTTGATACAGTAATAGACTTAAAATCTGCAAAAAAAATCTGGGGTAGATTGTATGTCATGCATAAAGGAGACACTAGTAGCTAGACCATCAAGAAGGAGAATATAAAGAGGAAAAGAAAAATTCTTGTCAAAAGGAAAGCATTCAGTGAAATGATCTCTCTGCTAGTGTGAATGGATCTAATTGCCATGATGAAAATACAGTTGAAGAACAAGCCAAGCTTGACATAGCCTTGACTGAAATAGAAAGATTGAAAAATGAAAACAAAGATATAAAGAAACTGGTACAAATATGTGATGAGAGAGAGCATAAGTACAAGGAGTAAATCATTAGTTTGAAGACACAGCTTGAAGAAGAAAGGAGAAGAGAAGGGATGATGAATAACCAGCTAAAGGAGAAAAAGGTACAATGTGAAATATTAGTCTCGAATTTTTTCAGCTAGAAGTGATCTAGATGAAAAGAAAAATTTGTGTAGAAATCTTGAAGAGGAGATTGTATCCATGAAGGACTTAGAATATGAGAGCTGTATCTCAATGGCAACCATAAAGTATAATGAAGCTTTTAAAATACCTATAGGAGAAGAATCCTGTAACAACATGATTGGAAAAGAAATAAACAAATACAAGAAGCAAAATCAAAATGAAAATTATGAAGTGAAGAAAATGCAATCTGCTCCTAGATATGAGGTTAAGAAGCCTTCAAGAATTCAAAGGAGAGAACATATCTCATGCTTCCATTTCCATGAACTTAGACACATAGCAGTAGATTGTAAGAAAAAGAAGATCAAGACTATTAGGCAAAACATGCAACAAACAAGAAGGTGTTATCCAGCAAACAATCAAAGGAGAACATTAGCAAGCAGGTACATAAAGTCTTTCTATGGTTATTATTATATGTGTCAGGAATTTGGACAAAAGGAATTTGAATGCAAAGTGTATATGAAGAAAAACATGAGCGCAAAAAGAAACACATCATTTTCTCTATCTCTTGGTCACAGAAGATGTTTTGTGTGGAATAATCTTGGCCACAAAGAAAATGATTGTAAGCTGCCATATATTCTAAAGAGCACTAAACTAAAGATGAAAGCAAATCCAAGTAGATCGAACAATGAAAGAAATGAAAATAAGAGTATACAACCTACTAAAGTGTGGAAGACGAAAAATAAAGAAGAACTAGTGACCTAGCTTGGTCTTAGGGGGAGTTACTTAGGAACATAAAAGAAGATGCTAGAAGTGTTGGATTGAAACAAGGTCAAGGGACTTTGCAAAGCCTTAAAATAAATACAACATCTAACCACAACCTCAATCGTAATAATTGACCATGAAAAAAATAAATTAATTTTCAATACCTATAAAACCCCTTGTACGCTCACTAATTGCTAATGGTTTAAGAAAGATGGAAATTGTAATAAACATTAATATTTTGAGAGAGTTACTCATGAGGTCAATAAAGAACTAGGCTAATGACAATGTTATAGAAAAAACATCTCAAGGGGAGAGCAGCCCCATAATATTTAAAGAAAATATAAGTGTATCTAGAGCTATCAAAGGAAGTTTAAATCAAAGTTAAGACATCTACGAAAAGATGGAAAACAAGGCTAGCTTGAAAGTGAAGTACAACATCGATCAATAATATTACCTTCTATTCAGAGAAGTCATATGTAGGCACAAGAGGTTTCTATCACAATCTGGAATGATATGCATTGCATAAATTTATGAGATCGACCATTTACATGTATGCAGGAGTGTGTTTGAATCTAGTTAGCAATTTGTAGTTTAGACTTATTTTGTATCCGGTGGCTGAAAATCATTGAGAGTAGTTGAAGAGGAAATTGAACGTTGTAATAATCCCATTAGATGGAGGTTTCAGAACTCAGTTCAATTTTTTTAAATAGTTATAGTTTCTTAAGTATTTTAAGGCCAATTTTATGCATATGTTATATCAGCTTTATGGCAATAGATAGAATTGTTTTTTCTCCAATTCATGAAATCAATATGGATGAGGTCATTGAGAGATGTGTAGTGCCCAGAGGGGAGATCTAGTTCTGATATTAACTCTCAAACAATTTGATGGTTTGATTCCCTGGATCCAATATAATGATTAACCAAAAAAATCAATTTGAGGCTTGCAACCAAGAATTTTTGTTCCACCATATTTCTTGAAGGAGGATTTTAGTCCTTAATGATCCTATGCCAAAAATGAGGTAGATGTCAAAAAAAAGCGAAGGAGGACAGAAAGAAGAAGAAAGAAAGAAAATACCAGTATTCATTCTTGTCTCTATGTAGGCACTGCGAGATGTGAAGCTCTATTACATATTTAAAGGGGGTAACCTAGGCATAGGAGATAGATAGAAGTGACAGATATCCAATGCTAAGTACAATTGAAAACATATTAATCCGAAATAAAATGGATGTTGGTAGAAAACCCTGGAAGTGACAGAGAATTAGGTTAAAAATAAATCATCAAAAGGAGGTTGTGCGTTAACACCATGCAACTATGGTTAATATCCTAGGTTATGTTGATACTATATGGAGCCGTTGGTGATGATATGATGACATTGATATTAATATATATCTGGAAAATACATTATTGATACAGTGCACAACATTGAGGCATATTAGCATGGGTTGGAATTGTTGAGGAATGAAATATGTTAATGTGCAGTTCTCATTATGTTGGCATTGACAACATTAAATTACTTTCAAATGTAGTGAATACATGACGTTTTGACATGTGCCAGCATGCGTTACACTCCAAAAACTTAGAATACATGGCGTTCTGATATGTGCTAGCATGTGTTACACTACAAAAAAATTAGAAGACAAGGCATATGTCAGACCTGAAGGCAGTTACAAATCATAAAAACATAAATGAGCCAGAGTACCCTGATGCGTCATCAATTGGAATAATTATTTGCAGCCTTCATATATTCTATGACAACGTTCTTATTGGAGAAGTTAATGACACATAGGGTTGGTAATTATTTGAAGGCAATATTGAGATATTGATGGTAACATTGATACATTAAAGGCAACACTAAATATAAGAAGGCAATGTTAAATTTAAAGCAACATTAAATATAAGTATTCAACGCATTTAAATATGAGAAGTATGCAACGTTAATCGTGAGCGTTGAAAAATGGTGAATAGCCTTTACATGATGTATTAACTCCAACATTGAAATTGGTGTTAAGGCCAAACTTTGAGCATTATATGGAGCAGCCCAGGGTTATGAAGATTATGGAGCTAAAAACACCTATCCATAGAAAACGAAGGATATTCGCCTATAATCATCAAAGAGGAAAGAGAAATCAAGTCAATTCGATTCAACATTCACAAAAGTTAATGTCGAAAACACCAAAGCATAAAGAAAAATGAAGTCTCATCTTTCTTCCCAAAGGTGGCAAAACCTATCAAACTCAGGTGTCAAACCAACAGTGAGGACAACCATCTCTGGCTGCTATCCGCGAATGTCGATTTGACTCATCACCGTTATCAAGGAAAACCACGCCACCTGTAATAACCCGCTGGTGGTCTGTAAGGGAGCAGGCTTTCACTCCTGCCAGATGCCTCTGGGTCTTGGGCCGTTAACCTGTTTCCTTACGTCCGAGGAAGACAAGCTCTTAGCCAAGCAGAAGCAGTTTTACGGCATACTCCAGGCCGAATGAAGTCTCATCTTTCATATGCAAAGTGGAAATTCATTTCATGGAAAGCATATATATATTTAAACCACATAAATTAAACCATTTATGATATATGGAATTGATTGGAATTAAGTAGTGAATGATTTGGAGGAGCACATAGTTTTCTAAGCCTATCTGTTGATTGGTTTGGTAATGAGTTTGGTTTGCGAGAAAAATGGTTATAAAAAAAAAACCATGAGTGGTTTATACAAACCATGGGCTGATTTAATGATGAAAGTAATTCATATAAGATATATTTGGTGTTTCATTTTATCATGGTGCATAAATTTGGTGAATATTATCTTGTTAAATATAATTGGTTAATATTATTTTTGTGAATTTGTTGGTAAATAGTGAATATTATCTTGGTGAACAGGTTGGTGAATATTATCATGATGAATATCTTTGGTGAATATTATTTGGGTGAATAGGGTCGGTTAATAATATCTTGGTGAATTTGTGGGTAAATAGTGAATATTATCTTGGTGAATAGGTTGGTGAATATTATCATGATGAATAACTTTGATGAATATTATCTAGGTGAATCTGTACGTTGGCCTATTGCCAAAAGTTCTTTGCAATTTTTTAGAGCGTTAATGCATTTATACATTGGCAACATTAATATTTAATTATTGGGCAACATTCACTGATATACTTATCATGGAAATCCTCGAATGGATATATACTTATCATGGCAGTGGCAGTGCCAAAAGTTATTTGCAATTTTTGAGAGCGTTAATGCATGTATACATTGCCAACATTAATATTTAATTATTGGGCAACATTCATTGATATACTTATCATGGCAATAGACCAAGGGAGATATATTATTGTAATCTATCTTGTTAATGTAAATAATTGTTTCTACTGCAACCAACAAACTATTACTTTTCTTGAAAATTATAAACTATTCTTAAATTAAGTTATGGAAAGGAATTTTGCAGTTATTAGTAAATATTGTTTTTTCTCATTAATTAGTTAAAAGAGACAATTACCTGTTCCAAGAAAACAAAAATAAATCTTGGAGGGTTTCTTATGGGTGATTAATTAGTTAAAAGAGATAGTTACCTATTCCAAGAAAACAAAACTAAATCTTGGAGGGTTTCTTAAAGGGGAAAAGACCAAGAGGTTATGGGTATCTGAGATCAGCAAGAAGTTAACAGAAAAGGAAAGACTGTGATGAGAGGTCAGACAATTTTGTGAAAGCTATGTCTAGTTAAGACCAAATAGCTGAATATACACATAGTCTCTAAGGAGAGAAAGAATTTCCCTGGGATCAGGGATAGCACAGGGGGAGATTCTCTGGCATAGTGAATCTCACGGTAGGGAATGTTAGGTTCCTATACCAATAGTAGTCATAATTTTGAATGACTAATGTTAAGCTTTTTAATATTGTACATACCTTTGATTTCTGTAAATGTTTTCCATATTAAGAAATTAAAAAATGTAAAGAGGGTATCTCCTAAAAGAATAATCAAAGGACAAAAAGAGTAAGAAAAGGTCCAAAAAAATGAAAATATATGAACCCAAAAACAAAAAACAAAAAAGACCATGAAAGTGAGCAAGTCAAAATGCCACTACTATTTAGTTTTATGCATAATAATGATTGTATGCAGCTTGTTATTCATGCCACAATCCATGGTAATCAAACTGTTTAATCTTGATTATACCATGCTTTGAATTTTATGTTTATAGTTAGAGAATAAAATCTGACCAAACAGTTTAATCTTGACAGAACATTAGATAGGTAGAGTAAATAAAAGGAGCTCATCAATTTAATCTGAGCCCTTAGATGATATAAGGTTAGAATTAGATAGTTTACTTTGTAAAAGAAAAGAAAAGATTCATAAGTGTTTTCTAGCTTAAATGCACCCAAATAAAATGAAGAAAAAATGGTAGGATGAGTAAATGTGTAAGTAGTAGAAAGGTTGCAGAAATATCATGTGATTACAAAAAAGCACTTATGTCATTATTTTAAATGCATCTTTCAAATGAGCATAAGCAGTAAACAAAGAAAAGACAATGGTTCATAATATGGTTTATTTAACATCCCTTCATTCATTTCACCCCTTTACTTAACTAATTTCCCATAAATAAGTTCTAGTACTTAAATCCTACAAGTCAAAAAGGCTCAAAGCATTTCTCTAACGTTTGGAGGGACCGGACCCTCGGCATAATGACTTAGGGGGACAAGTACTAGAACCCACTTCATAAAAACACATTTCTGCTCATTTCCCTAATAAAACCACACTTTCCTATGGTGGACACCTTTTACCTAGGAAAAGTCACTCACCCCCATGTAAAACCTTTTCGCACAAAAAACCCCACCAAAATTTTGTATCCTAAGTATAAATCTAAATGCACAATCGTATACACTTAACTATTTTTCAAAAAAATCCACTCCACCATCACTTTCATATTAATTAACTAACTCTATGATATAAACCCATTATAACCCTCTTCCTGTAAATAATTAAAACCCCATATAAAATACCCCAACCCCTTAGTTTTAATAAAAACTAATATAAACTAACCCTTATCCTGATATAACTTCACTTAATTTACATAACATTGGTAAAACTTAAGTTAATCCCGCATTGGCCTCACCTGAATCACCATAATTAAATCCCTGGGCCCCCCATCAACTCCCATCATTTCCCCCGCCGCAGCTTTGCCTCTCAACTACCATTGATCATCCCTCTCCCACATCCAACGACACACAACCATATCGGCCTTGCCCGATGGCTGAACAATAACTACCCGATAAAGTGGTTTTTTTCCTAGCCCCCGATGCTACGTGTCAGATGATGTATGGCATCGGATGACCCCTCCCGAAAATTGCCCAAACCATAAAAGCGGTGTAATGACCTTCCAAAACCACTTCCCCCATTTAACCGAAAATAGTCAACTGTTCATCCGAAAGTGAAACTCGCCAAAATTAGTCATTTTCTCTATAAAAGGTCATGAAACCCTCTTTCGCCCATTTTCCCACACATTTTATTTGTAAGCTGTGTAAACCATTGTTACCACTGTAAATGTCGAAATTACCCATAGACTTCCAATTTCACTCTAGAAGACGTCGCAGATAACCCAACTGACTTTTTAGACTGTACCAAGACCACACCAACCACTGCAACTACTGTGAAACAACAGTTTCAGAGCCAATTTTCCTAATTCTAGGTATTTCACCAAAAATTACTGCTTACCCTTGCAAATTTCAAAACCTTTAGCCTGTGTAGTATTCTAAATTAAGAAATTGAGCAAAAATAGTGCCAATTAAAGAAATTGATTGCCTAAACCCTCTGAAAAATCCCAAAACCTTTGATAAAACCCCCTCCAGAGCATAATTCAAATCCATAAGAACTAAAGTATGGTTGCCCTTGTATCTATGGACATTAACCCATTACCACTCCACACTTAGACCTGGACCACCTTCCCCTGGCTGACAGGGATTTCCAAATCAAAGACACAACTACAATAGAGCTCCTGCTTAAAATCCATTGCTTAAGCAAAGACAGATACTTGAACCATACAGATGATATTGGCCTCTGGGAGTCCAATTTACCCAGATACCAGTTCCCCCAGGTCCACATCTTTCCAGAAATTGTTCATATGTGTTATGCATGCTATGTCCCCAGCCATAGAGCCATAATGTCTCATGACCAGAAGGTTCTTTTCACTATCACAGCTGAGTCAATTAATGAAATGTTGCAGTTCCAACCAGGGCCAAACCTAACCCCTCTCTCAATTGGAGACCTGTTGGACCAGTATCCCAAGCTAAGCCCATCAAGATTGGCCTAGTTGTTTCAAACCTTCATTAGAGAAGAAAAGCACATCCCTAAGGACCCCCCTCCATACGTAGCAACTATTTTCTCTCAATGGGGCCAGAACATTGTAACCATGATATCATGTGTTTTAGGTTACTTAATCAGTGAATACATTGATGAACTTATTCTTTCTTTCATGTCCATTTATACCCCAGGGCAACCTCCTGTAATCATATATGACTTTGCCAATTTCATAGCTGATAGGATGCATGAGTAGTTCACATGAATGGGCAATGCGAGAGTATTCAAATAATCCTCTATATTATACCATCTGTTTTTGTATTATCAGTCGAATAAGTTCCTTTCATTCTCCAAAATCTTGACAGTAGGGGCCAACCCACATCTGTCATTTTTTGGACCCCACTTTTCCATGAGTTTAGATTCCCATATACATACTCTGACTTCATAGATTCTTTTGTATATCCAATAATGACTATGCTCACTGGAAATCCTCCACCTGGGATAAGTCTAGAGATAAAAAGATTCCTTCAACTTTCCAAGCAAACTAAAGTGGGAGATTGGTACCTTTACCAAAATCACACAGAAATCATAATATATGGTTGCTTGCTTGCACCATATAAGTTGCTGAGATACCTCCCCATGAGGTTGTTCATCTTATAATATTACAAACAGATCATCAACATAGATGAGGTCAACTTTGTCAATGCCACGAAGAAGGCTAATTTCAAAATCAAAGATCTTTCATGTCCCTTCATATGTCCCTTCTTTAATCCTACAAAGCCTCAAATTCCAAAGGAGTTTTGTATGGAAATATGACCCTTTGGAATTCATTACCAAGAAAAGGCAAAAGGTTAAGCTATAACCTTTTATCCACCACCCCATACCAGAGATAAAGGCATATGCAAATCAAATATAATAAGTGGAAAATACCCTAGTAGACAGTGACAGTACAAGGGTAGATGTGGAAAATGCTCTGATTGATTTGGAAAAGTAGCTTGATGAGAGCACTTTCCTGTAGGTACCAGAAGAGCTAGAAAGAGCCATGAGCACCCCTCTAGTCACACAGAATCTTCAGAATGAGGAGAAGAATAAAAAAAAAAACAGAGAGGGAGCTTCCACTTAAGCAATGGACACCTCTAATTTGTAGCAGGAAACCAATCACAGCAAGAGGCAAAGGCTAAATTTGGCCTCTAAACAGGAATAGGCAGAAGGATAAGCACAAGTTACCAACATGAAGGTAGACAGAAGCAGGCCCACAACTCCATCTGAAGACATACAAGAGCCTTCCACATCACAGACTCAGATGTTTGAAATGCAACTTATTGTGGAAGTGTCTTCCTTCAGTAGGCTTGCTGACAAAGACAAGGACATAAAGGACAGGTATAAGGAAATCAAAATGAGGAATGAGAGGCTTAAAGCCCAAACATACGCTCAGTACCTAAAGCCCACTCCCACAAATCAAATAAGGCTAATGTCAGCCTTTGACATTAAGGAAGGAAAGCTACAGATGTCCTTTGTTAAACCTACAAATCAGCATCCCAAAACATCATCAGATTACAGGAGGGTTGTCTTTGAAGTGTTGGCAAGGGAAATTCATCCCATAGACCAAATAGAATTGCACAAATAGGATGGAGAGATGATATACTCCACCCTAACAGGTAAAGCCATATCTTCCCATTAGCTACAAAACTCATTGAACAACATCTCAGCACAGTTTCAGTGAGAGAAGGCCTCCTCACAGGCCAAGGATATGAGAATTATGTCTTTGGAAGACTTGGTTATTGAGCTGGGACACGATCCCAAGGATATAAAAGCTACTGAGCAACTGATAAAGAAGAAGAATGATGATATTGTTGCACTGAAGAAGCAATTGAAGATACCACAACTGCAACATCCTCAAACACTTGAAGTCATAGAGAACCAAACCAAACATGAAGAGTTGATGGACTTGGTCCTAAAACTCAATGATCAACTTAGGGAGATAGAGAAAGAATTGGATAACTTGATCCAATTGAAACAGACTGACATTGCATCAACTTCTACAAATGTCATCCCTACTGTATCTACAACAGTCCCTTCTACACTGGTAGCTTCACTTGCACCAACAACTCCACCTGCCACAACATTGCCAGTAACAACAGAGTCTACAACAATAGTAGATGCATCAGGAGAAAAGGCAACAAAATTAGTTAGAGCCATGGAAGAGATGTCAATTCAGGCTACATAAATGAATAAAATGAAGGAAAAGGTGGCAAGTTTAGAGACTGATTATAAACTTGCACAGATTATGCAAAAAGAAGAAACTCAGAAGGCCAACAGAATGAGTGAAATGGTCAAAGCCTTGGAAAAGGACCTGACATTAGAGAAACCCCTTGGGCAAGCCAAGGAAATATTATGGGCCAATATCATTGACTCCACCAAGGATATTTGGCCGTCTATTCAAGTTATTTTTTAGCAAACAGAACTGATAAAGATAGCTACAATAGCTATTTAGAAAGTCAAGGAGGAATTGGGTGACATGCCAGAGGATGCCAATAGACTCATCCATTTCCTCAACAGCAAAAACATATATGAGATTTAGGAGCCCAATATAGAAGACAAGACTGAAACCATTTTGGAAATAAGGAAGGTCCTTTCCAAGAGAAACCTGATGTTGAACTTAGAAAAAAAGTGCCATAACATGCAGGTGGCCATTGATAGATTCATGGCCAAATTCCAAATTTTGAGGGAGAAAGGATTGCCTAGTCCATCGGTCATTAATGATAAAATTATGACACAACTGGACTATAAAAAGTTATTGCACAGTAAAAATAGCGCAGCCAGGTAACTAGATGAAAACATGACAGCAGGGTCAAAGAGTATCAGGTAAAAGATAAAAGTCAAAGAAGATGCTAGCATAAGAGACCAAAAATACAAGCTAGCATAAAGGGCTAAATCCAACCATAAAAGCCAGCAATACCACAATAAAAGGGATAGCATGAAACAGTTCAATAGTTGTCTCTATCTTCTTGCAAGAAGATATTTTTATTTCCTAAAATAAATCTCGAGTTTGTTTTGAGATATTTTGTAATAGTTTTTTGTATAAAAACTTCACCATTCAAAGTATGTGGGGTGGATTCTTAGACATTTCTATAGACCTTTTTGATCAAAGACTGTAGGCTATTGTATCACTGACTAGACCAACAAGCTGGATTAATGAATAAAGACAAGACATTTCTCTAGATTCATGTGTAGAGAGAAAGTGTAGACAAGTATTTTCTCTTGTGTTTTTATTTTTCTTTAAAAGCTTTCCACAATATTTAATGTATCTGAAATATGAATTCTATAATATGGAATGATATCTCAGAATTTGCTTCATTTCACTCTGTTTTAACTATTATACATTTTAATGTTTTCTGCAAGTTATCTAAATTAAGGAATTCTTAATTTCTCCTTAATCTAGGTAGTCTCCCTCTGATCTATAGTAAAGGATTCTTAACTACCATTTGCTCATGATTAACCTCTGTTCCTCCTCTTAATCCTGGTCTGATAATTTTTAAGTCCTCTCTCACCCTGGTTAAGATTCATTTCACCCATCTGGCCCCAAAGACCTGCACTTTACTCTGCTAGCTTGCTCTTTGAACACTCCCTTTAGCGAGTTAATTCCAATTCTGTTTCCCTCCTTTGACTCCATAGCCTAATGGTCAAAAGACATCAGTCTATCCATCTATTTTAAGGATTCCACCATCCAACATTCAATACAAATCAAAACCCCCTGAACCTTCATAACTAGCCTAAAATCCCAGCAAACAAAGCTAAATCATACAGAGAGAGCCCTCTCTGAGTCATAGGTGGGATAAAGCCTATACTTAAAATATTAGTTTGTGGTTACCTCAGTCCTTTCCTTCTTCTGAAAAACTCTAGGGAAAAGTTCTGAGTGATAACATAGTGGCGACCATACTAGGGACTTCGAATCCTCAGTATTAATAAAGCTTTAAGAAAATCCTCAATTTTTATTTTAAGCCTCTTAAAGTCATTTGTTAGAATTTCTTTAAACAAATATCACAAAAACAATTAAAAAGTTTGAAATTATGGCTTCCAAGAAGACTTATTTTACTAGGGTTAATCCAGACCCAAATCCTGCCCCAATATTTGATAATCCCAACCTGATTTCAAGAAAATCCAAAAAAGAAGAAAGTTCAGTTAATCAGACACCTTTAGTTAAAGCTAATTCATGCCCTGATGAATGGTTATTTCTAGAAGAACTTGAATTTGATGAGTCATTTGATCTTTCGTTATTTAGAACAAAATCTGAAAGTGCACTCAGTGAAATTGTTTTAGATCTTGAATTTGTTGCAGAACTTGAAGTTCAACAGGCCAACAAATCCATTGATGAGTACATCCTGAAATCTCCAAAATCATATGTTAATACTTCCATAGCCCCTGAGCTTTCTGAACAATATTCCATTACTTTAAGTTCACCATTGTTCCCCTCAACTTCATCAATAATACCTTTCGAAGTCCATTCTTCACCACCATTTGTACCTACTCTTCCGCACCAAGCTATCATCTCCCATTCACCACTTACTAGTCCTGGTTCTTCATCCACTCTTCATCCACAGCTTAACCCCTCCCAGCCTACAGCCATGGAAAGCAGATATGCTCCTCTTGTTTTACTTGCTCCACTTGGTGCTATGCCAACAGACTACCAGAGCAAAATTGTTCAATTTGATGGCACATGACATTACAATGCACAACACCATGTCAATAAGATGGAAAATTACTTTGAACTACATGAAATTGATATTGTGGATGTTCAAATGAGACTATTTGCTCAGAATTTAGCTGGTGATGTTAGGAAATGGTTTAGAGCATTGACAGACAATAGTATTGATAGTTTAGAAGCATTCCATTAGCAATTTTTGAACAGACGGGAAAAGAAAAAGAGCCCCATACAAATCCTTTCAGAATATGAAAATATTAGAAGGGGACATAATGAAACTATTCAAGATTATTGCACTAGATTCAACAGTATATATAACGCCATCCCAGTTAATCTTAGACCCCCACCTGACTTGGCATTAAAAAAGTTCCCTGATGGTTTTGACACAAATATGGCATTCCAAATCAAGGAAGGAAATCCCCCAACATTAGAAGAAATGCAAAGTGTAGCTGTTAGTGTTGAAGCTAATTTGTTAGCTAAAAGAGATAGAGTTAGAAATGAAAAAAGAGGAACTGCTAAAGATGAAGCTTCACCATCTGACATCAAAATAGATAGTTTAGCCAAAAGTATGGAAAGACTAATGGATAGAATAGATAACATAGAAAGGAAATCCCAATGGGATAACCAACAAGCACCCCCAGTTAGAAACCCAAACTTTATAAAAAACAAAAATCAAAACATTGGGAAAAATGGACCAGATCAAAACATTAGGCCTCCTTTTCAAGAAAACTATGCAGAAACATCCCAACCCGAAGACCTAGAACAAGACACGCAGATAAATTTAATATGATTAGATGATGAGGGTGTTTTTTTTCTAACCCAAGATGATCAGGAACTGCATATGTTCCAACAATTGCAAATCCAGTCTGGAGAGTCATTTGATTACAAATAGGGATATGATTCTGCCATCTTTGAAATACATAAACAATATAATCTAAGAAGCAGAAAGAACACTGATGTCCCTGATCAAGCCAAGAAAACAATACAAAATCAGTCTAAGAAACTAAAAGAAGCTCCTATTTCAAAGATCCTCCAAATTCTCCTTTGATTCCACCTAAGGAACTAGTAGATAAAACTCAAAACACTAGATCTAAAAATCCACATAAGGAGATCCCCAATAAAGGAAAGGAAGACAAATCTACTCAAATTCCTGCTTCAAAAACCCAAAATCTTCAAACAAAAAAAGTTTCTTCACCATTTAATCTGGGAGCAGAGATAGCAAAACTTAAGATTTCAGTTCCTTTAATAGAACTGATCAAGAATGAAACTTACAAATCACAGATAAACCAGACCTTAAACATTTCTAAAAATGAGGATTCTGTTAACCTGTTTGATGACCAACCAGAACTCATCTTTGGTCCAGATGTTAATGGAAAACCATTAGAAGCAGGAGTACCACCTTTCTACATCAGCCTTGGTATCGATGATAAAATTCTACGTAATGCAATGTTGGATTCTGTGGCCTCTCACAACTTAATGCCCAAATCAGTGATAGAGAAATTAAACCTAGACATTACAAGACCTTACAAGGACTTGTTCTCATTTGAGTCAAGTCAGGTAAAGTGTCTAGGATTGATTAAAGATTTGTGTGTTACTTTAGTCCAATATCCTACCAAAAGCATCGTTATGTATATTGCAGTTGCTGACTATTAACACTCAGGTTGTTCCCCAAAGTCGTAGGAAAGGGAGTACGACCGAGGTAACCACAGACCAATCTTTTGGATACAAAGTCTAGCCAATCTGCATCCAAAGACGGCTCTCTCTTTATGTTTTAGCTTTGTTTAAGGTATATTAGGCTAGTTATGAAGTGCAAGGGTTTTGTTTAGAGTTTGGTTGGAAAGATGGGGACTCAATAGAATAGTGAGGTAAAGCTGAAACATTACAGTCAATTAGGCATGATGGAGTCAAATAAGGATGGCTTCCTGGGTTAGGTTTCTTACCAGAGGATTTATCACAGAGCAAGATAATCAAATATGGAACAATTTATAGGCTGGAATCAGATGGAATTGAGTCAATGGGTGAAGGGAAATTAAAAATCCTTCATCATGTTGATAGAGGGAAAATGGATGATTACTGCTAAGGAGAAATTAAGAATTCCTTAGCTATAATTCAAAATGATAGAACCAGGGGAAACAGGAGCAATTAAGAATTCACTGTTTATGCTAATTCTGAAGAAAACATTAATAATAACAAAGATTGAACACAGAGTGCAAACAAGCAAATTCTGAGTTATTATTTTCCTCTATTATTTAGATCATGAAACATATATGATATAGTAAACACAAAAATTGTAAGACACAAGTTAGAAGGGACTTATTGATCCATAAAATGATTCAAGAATTCTATAACATGGTCCTTAGCATCAATTCTTCATCCAGTGAGCTCAACAAAAATGGTTCCAACAACCTTTTTATTTCCAAAATTGTTCAGTATTACAGTCAAAACTATGAACATCCACCACCAACCAACCCCAAATACTTCGTCTGGGGGGTATTTATAAAAAAATGTCAAGATATCATACAAAATATCTGATAGAAATAATATCTGCTGACAATTAATGCTTCTTTTACATAGATAGAGACAGACAGTCTTGAAAATAGGGAGACAATAAATAGATGCAATAAATTCATGCTGCACTTGTTGATTCGTCTTTATGAGATGTACTGGAGGTAGGTGCTGCAAGTCGGTTCCCAGCATCTTCTACTGATCCTTTGTGCTAGTTATTCTGCCTTGGCCGGACTTCCTTTAACTCTGATGTGATGCGCCTTGACCCGCATGACTGTGATTCATTTCTGCTCTACGCATTGTAGTAGATGGTCCAAAATTCTGCATTGACCAAAGTTAAATTTACAGGATTTCTAACATGCTTTGCCACCATTCTGGTCCTGGTAATTTATGTCTCTGTAGCTTCCTCAGAGTTTTGTCAATCTCTGTGTACCTGAAGAAATTAGGTGGGATGGCGAACAGATGCTTCACCTCATGCTCTATGTAGAATAGATTTTCCAGGCTGTCATAAAGGGACTAGCCAGATGGAAGTGCCTTCTCTCCTAAAGTGCTTGAAGATTCATTAGCTTGATTAGTAGCATATGTATTTAATTTACATACATAGTCCTTGTGCTTCATCAGATGATCATTACTTCCCAAAGGACTTGGCAAACCTTTTTGATGCAGGACTGTAAATTTTTCTATGAAAGAATCAATCTCTACCTGCATGTCCTGGCATCTTTGTCCAAGTTTTGCATTAGAGTTCTCATGGTTAGAACTCTCTTTATGTCCAGAATGGTACCTGTTCTATCTCTAATATCTAGTGCTTCCAGTTCTTCACTGGTCTTGGTATTCAAAAAATGTATTAGCTTGTTAGCTTGCTCAGGCATCTGTCCCAATAAGGCTCTTGTTTTCTGAATTTCCACTTGGGCCACTCTTATCAAATCAATCTATTCATAAATGGTTTGAATAGATCTCCACACATCACTAAGGGATTGAGTGATGTTGGACCACAAAATTCCTCTGATTTCTGCCAGAGGCTTATCCAGAGAGAGATCCTTCTCTAAGGCTCTTACCTTGTTCTCCAATGCTTTGACTTCCCTTGTTTTCTCTGCCACATTCATCTTGGATTTATCATAGTTTTGTTCAACCTTTGCCAATTTTTATTTGACTTGTTTTAACTCTGATACTTGGAGTTTGAAATCCTCCATGGCTTTTATTAATTTCTCTGTAGTCATAGCTGTACTGCTGCCTGGTGCTGTTGCTGTTGCTGAGGTACCTTTGGTGATTTCTGTTGTTGATGTTGTGACAGTGGGAGGCACTGCTGTTATAATTGTGGGAGGGGCAGTTGTGACTATTGGAGCTACTTCAGGTGGCTGGGAGGTCGACTCTCCCTGCTTTTCTTGTAGTGCTTTCTCCAATGCCTGCTCTGTCTCACTCAATCTCTCATTCAGCCTCATGAGCAGGTCCATCATGTCCTCCTCGGATTTTTGTTGTACAACATCTATTGTCTGTGGATGCATAGAAGGAGGCATTTTGAGCTGTTTTCTGAGGGTAGCAATGTCCTCTTCCTTTTTCTTCATTAGTGATTTTATGCCTTTGGCATCTTTGGGATCATGTCCCAGTTTAATGATGATGTCCTCCAAGGATTTGATCATGTTGTCCTTTGCTAGAGAAGAAGCTTTCTCTAAATCCAACTGAGCTGAGGTATTATTTAAGGAATTTTGCAATTTATGAGCCAACATTGCTTTATCAGCTAGCATGGAATACACCATCTCTCCAGTCTATTTGTGCATCTCAATCTGGTCTATTGGATGAATGTCCTTGGCCAAGACTTTCAAATTTGTCTTGATATAATCACCTGCTGATTGTGGTTGCTGTACCTTGGGCTTGAAATAACTCATGATCATTTTCCCTTCTTTAATGTCATATGCTGACATTAATCTTTGCTGTTTTGTGGGGGCCATCTTAAGATATTGGTTATAAATTTGCAACCTCAATGGATCATTTCTAGCTTTTATCTCTGTGAATGTTCTTTTGATGTTAGAGGTCTGCTTACTTGGTGGCCTAATGGATGAAACTTCCACACTATGCTGCCTTTCTAGCTCCTGCTTGTGTGAGCTAGTTGATGTGTCTATCACTGGGGAGGTCTGTGGGCTGGTTGCCCTCTCACCTCTTAGACTTTCTATTGTTTCTTCAATGATTTCCTCTTCAAATAGAGGATTCAGTCTTTGCCATTTTGCACCTGGCTATTCTGTAGGTCCACTGATGGGTGTGGCCTCTTCTCTGTCTCTTTTCTTGCCTTTTTCCTCATTTAGAGGAGTCTGTAACGCTGGTATCTCTGGTGCTTTAGTTTGTACCAGAGGAATTTGCCCCTGCTGATTAGTCATTGCTTGCGCCTCCGTGCCTGCCACTTCCTTGCCCTTAGAAGACCCTGTACCTACTACACTGGTTCACTGTACAAGTTGCTATGAAGTTCCAGCAGAGGATGTACCCACTCCGGTTTGCTGAGGCAACTTGAAAGACACCTGTCCAAAAGAGTCCGGGTCAAGGGTCTTTTCAAGATCTTTCATAGCTTGTTCCATCACTTCTTGCTGGGTAAGTTCTTCTATTAATGTTCCCTCTACCCACTCATCTTGATTAGCAAATTGCTCTATTTCAGGGATCCTAAAATGTTTATAGGCCGATAGCCTGTTTTTTACTTTTCTGTCACTTATAAAGCTATTTGGGTCATATGGTACCCACCAGAAGCTTTTCTTCAATTTAAGTTCTTCCCCCAATATCCTATCAGCATCTTCCCATGCCTCCCTCTTGTTAATGATAAATGGGCCTAACTAGTTTCTTATTCTCAGCTGAGCCTTTTTCTTTACATTGCAAAAGTGAGTTAAATTTGCATTGATAAGTTTCTTGAAATACTCTAGTGCAAACAGTCTCATAGGGACATATTTGGGCAGCTTATAAGGGCATAGCTCACAGCCATATGTTCTGATTTCGGTGTGATTCTGGTAGAGGTACCAGTCACCTATTTTGTAGTTTTTGGAAAGCTGTAAAATCTTCTTTATATCCCCAGAGAGCCTAGGAGGATGAGCTCCTATCAATAAAGTGGAGGCTGGATGTATAAACCAGTCAATAAATTCACAGTAGGTATAAGGGGATTCAGAAACATTATGGAAGACTGAGGTCCAAAATATCACAGACCTCCTCTCTCCTTTGGAATCCAATTTTCTGATAGGAAATGAAAAGTTGTCTATTTGATAATATAGCAGAAGGTGATATATGAATGAAGTGTACTTGAAGACTCCTTCTCTTTCCAGATTTATGAATTGCTCATTGATTTTATTGGCAATGAAAGAGGCATAATCATATTTGACAGCAGGGGGCTGTCCTGGAGTAAACATTGACAACATAACAAAGATGGTCTCATCAACATATTCACTAGTTTTGAATCCCAAGATATAGGATATCATGTCAAGAATAAGCCTACCAATTTTAGTAAACCAGGCATGTACATAGGGAGGTGGGCCTTGAGGCTAGCAATCTGGCTTCATAAATAACTTAGCAATCCGGGTTATTTCTGCACTAGACAACTGAAAGCTTTGCTCAAGCAAAAATCCCATGGAAAGAGGAGCAAGGGGTTGAGCTAGATGGAAGTGTAACATTTCATCGATAGATTTAGCAGTTATGTAGAAAAGAACATTTTGTGATGGAGTCATAATTGCTCTACTAACAGGGTCATAGTTTGCACAACAATGGTGTATAAGATTTGGGAACACATTAACTGAGGGAAGGTAATATCTGGGGAGATTAGATTCCCATATTTCAAGGATATCAGAGTTACTCAGATGACTATTTCTAATTCTGCAAAATGCCTGGAGATGTTTCATATCATCAGATAACTCTTTAATTTGAAAATCTATGTCAGCCATGGGCAACTAGTCTTGGTCTTTGTGAGGTGCATTGAGGGGTGCGACATTGAGGGCCACGGGGGTTTCCATGTTCAGTTCTCTGTGTTTTTAAATGGGAGGTGAAGTTTCTATGGCAAAAACGGGCAAAAGAGTAGTTCTAGATGTCTTGGTATGGCAATTATGGACTGCTTCAGCTTGAATTTGGCTCTTATAGGTATAATTTATAGAGGGAAACCGAAAATACAGGTTCGGGAGGTGGGACGGGGTAAATACCTGTATTTTGGAGGTGAACAGGGCAATTGCAGGTTGATCGACGAGTTGCATAGTAGGATGCTGGACTTTGCTTGGTCGAGTGGCGGACTGGACGCTTCTGCAGTTGCTTGGACGTAGTTTGCATGCAACAGTTTCATGGAAAATACGAATGAAAATGGATGAAAATGACAATTTCACGAGTTTTTAACAAAAATTTGCTTCGCGGGGCTTTTTGGCACTTTTCGGTCGGATGACGTCATCAGGATGTGACGTTTTGTCGTGACATGAGGGTACGGATGCTGATGTGGTGGTGACGTGGCGATGACGTCAGCGGGCGGGGTCAGTGGGAGGGCGGTAAGCGGTATCGGCCCGCATCGCTTATGAGCTAAGGCGGTTTCGGGCGGAGGGGCCGCGAGCATGGCGGGAGGGCGCCGCATGTCCCTGGTACGGCGGTAATACCGGCGGCTCCCCAGGCGGTAAAAATCGGTAGCAGAGGGCCTCATGATAATATCGTGGGCCGTCTGATGAGCGGGCCCGGATCCAACGGTTGGCGCTCAATGGAGCTGGCGGAGGGTTACGGCGCGGGGGCCCACGTATAAAATCAACGTTTTAATGCTGTTTGGGCTTGATATGATTGGTGGCGGGGTGATTTGTTAATCAATTAACATGGGGTTAATTGATTTCAAAACAATGCACGAGGGATGGTTATTATATGGTTCTTGATGAAACCATAATCCCTGTTTAAACATAAATATGGCCGTAATCAACCGGGGGTGGGATTATTACATGTTGGGGGTTTTATTGTATAGATATATTAATACGAGGGAAGGGAAATTTATAAGGGATTTAATACTTTTCATGTTAATAGTTAATATGAGTTTATGAAAAATAGGTGCTAAGTTAAAGTTCAACAACTTAGGCTAAAGGAACGAAAGGATTTTTACACAAGAAATGTGGCTTCTTTGCCTAAAGCAAGAATGTTATTTTACTCAGGCTTTTTCATGAAATGGAGTGATTTAGGAGTATTGAGCAGATCTCAATATCCTTGGGGGGAGGTTAGTAAGTGATTTTGGGAGAAGTGTGAAGGGAAGTTAGACATGCCTCACTTGATTTGTAACCAAACAGTTGCCATGGTACTTATGATAATAATAAGGTGAACATATTTGAGAGAAAAAATTAATCATAAGCATGCTTCTGCAACACCAAAACTACCTACCCAGCCTATTATACCTAACATTTTTCTTCTTCTTCCATGGGTGCACTTGGACTGGAAAACCCTCTTTTTCTTCTTTTCTTTTGATTGCAACCCTATCTAGGCCTACCCTTATCACATCCAATGGCTCAGATTTAATAGTTGAGCTCCTTTTCTTCTCTACCTAACTACTTATCTGCCAAGATTGAACAGTTTGAACAAATTTTATTCTCTATCTCTAAAAAAGGAAATTCAAAGAGGAACTGGCCATGATTAAGCTGTTTGGCCACAGCATAAAGTTCAACAAACTGCAGATGAAACTTTCATTTACAGAACATGAAATAGTAGTGGCATTTGGACTTGCACACTTTCCTGGTCCTTTTTATTTGGGGTTCATTTCTTTCATTTTTTCTTTTGACCATTTAATTCATTTTACCCTTTCATCTTTCTTTTAGGGTATACCCTCTTTTCATTATTTAATTTTTTGATATTTTCAAAATATGAAAAACCTTTGCAGCAGGGAAAGGATTAACATATTAGGGATTTTAACCAATCAATCATGAAATATGACACCTATTGGTATAGGAGCATAACACTGGCTCCACTTGGGGATGGCTTTTCCTGGTGAAAAGTCAAGAACAGCAGGTCAGATGGCCTTCTAAACAATTCTTGCTGCACTCTGAAATCTTCCTTTGTTATAAGTAAACGAACTGTACAGAGGACCATGTGAAATATACACATATCTCATGAGCTGATCCAAACAATTACACCTTTGTTTTGGATAGTTTGTTTGAATGTTTGTTCTCATATTTTCAGCTCCCAAGTCTTCTATAATTTCTGGTAGACTAAAAAAAAGGTAACACAAAAAAAAGGTGGTAAAGTTCCTTGATTGCTCCTCAAAATTTCCTACACATTCCTTCCCATTCTTGTTGCTGTAATAAACTGCAACAACTAAACATCCTTATATACAAGTTAGAGCCCTGCTATATCAACAAACTGGATCAAAATAATGTTTCAGCATCTAACCATTAACTGGTCCATCTTCTGCTTCTGTACCATCCAGGCTTTTCAAAAAGTAGGTATTGCTTCCCTGTGAGGCCCGAATAATAAAAGGTCCCTTCCATAGGAAGTCAAACTTCCCATGTTTTCCTTTATCTTCTCTTCTAGAATCCCATTTCAGAACTTTGTCTCCTATGAAAAAAATCCTCTACCTTTGTCCTCTTATCAAATATCTTCTTGAGTTTTTCTTGTAGCACTTGAGATCTTTGATATACCTCTTCTCTGGTCTGCTGCAAATGTATAGTCTAATTTATCCTTTTTTGAATGTCATTGGGCTGTATAACTTCTTGCAGCAATTTCATTATAGGTATTCCCAAGGAGAAGGGAAATACAACCTCCATACCATAGACAAGCTCATATGGACTAGTTCCATTGGATCTCTTGGTAGTTAACCTGTCTACCCATAGTGCATTTATAAGCTTTTTATGCCAATTTTTCTTGCTTTATTCCAATACTTTCTTAATGATATTGATCAGGCTTTTATTGGATGACTCAGCTAGACCATTACCTTGAGGGCAATAGGTTGTGGAGTGACCTAGAGTGATATGGTATTTGTGACAACAACTGATCATTCCCTTGGATTTGAAAGCAGTAGCATTATCAGTTATAATTTTTTTAGGACAGCCAAATCTAGATAGTATGTTGGTTTCTAAGAATTTCATGATGACTGAATCATTGGCTTGTCTACAAGGGATGGCCTCTATCCACTTGGTGAAATAATCTGTGGCAGTCAAAATCCATTTATGCTGGCTAGAAGAGGGAGGGTGAATTTCCCCAATGAAATCTAAACCCCATTGTTGAAATGGTCTTTCGGTGGAAATTGGTCTAAGGGGTAGAGGTAGAAGTTTCCTCTTGCCTTCAAAGATTTGACATTTATGGCAAGTAGTAACAAACTTTTGACATCAGCAAACAAGGTGGGCCAGTAAAATCCAGCTCTTAGGATTTTATCAGCCGTTGATTTCCAGTACAAATGTCCACCACAGTCCCCTGCATGAAATTCTTTGAGCACCTTGTCAATTTCATCTTTTATTAGACAATTTAATAGAACACCTTCATGATTTTTCCAAAAGAGAGCACCATATAAAATACAAAACTTTAAAGCTTTCATTTTTATAAACCTTTTCTTTGTTCTGGATAACCCTGGAGGAGCCTGCAGGTTTAATAATACATAACATATATTAGCATACCAAGGTGATTCTAGGAAGGCCTGGCTGATTTGTGGAGTCGCCATCTCCTGTTCATTATCCAGTTCATTAATATCTAGGGCTTGGCAATTGGTTTCAGTCATGAGTTTAGCCAATCCCTGGCCTTTTATAAGCTTTGTAGGTTTTATTTCAATATCGTAGTCTAATATAGTAGCAATCCATTTACCTCTCTTGCCTTCAATCCCCTCTTGGGTTAGGATATCTTTAACAACAGTGCTTGGCCCATAAGCTATTATATGAGAGTATAGAGTGTAGACTCTGAAATCTTTGATGGCTTTCACAAGTGCATAAGCTTGTTTTTCCATGATTGGGTATTTTAGAGGTGCATCCCTCAGTGCTTTGCTAAAGAAGGCTATGGGTTTTTCACATCCTTGATCATCTTTCTGTAGCAAAACAGCAGCAATAGTGTGTTCTGATGCAAATGAAAATATTATGAAGTCTCTGTCAAATTTTGGGCTTGTAAGGACTGGTGTTTTGGTTAAAGCTATCTTGATTTCTTCAAATGCTTGTTTGGCTTCTAATGTCCATTTGACCTTGGAATCTTTTTTCAGCATATTATTCAACAATCTAATTAATTCAGCCAAGTTGGGTATGAATCTTCTTAAAAAATTAATTTTCCCTAGGAAAGCTTGGAGTTCTTTGACATTTCTGGGATGTGGTATTTGTAAAATGGCTTGTATTCTGTCAGGATCAATTTTGATGCCATCTCTTGAGATTATGTGGCCTAACAGTTTGCCCTCTTCTAGGCCGAATAATGACTTCTTTGGATTTAGTGATATACCATACTTTCTACATGTTAAAAACACTTGTCTCAGATGATCTAGGTGCTGCTGATCTGATTTGGAAAACACAGTGAGATCATCTAGGTATATGACCAGGAAATCATGAATTTCTTTAGCAAAAGCTATGTCCATTGCACGTTGGAAGGTTGCCCCTGCATTCTTGAGTCCAAATGGCATTTTCACATATTTGAAAGTTCCCCATGGAGTTGTAAAAGCAGTTTTTTCCTGATCATCAGGGTGAACTAGAATCTGGTTGAAGCCTGAAAACCCATCCAAAAGTGAAATTCTAGAGGCACCTACTACCCTTTGTAAAATGTGGTCCATCTTAGGTAAGGGGTAGTGGTCTTTTAAAGAGACTTTATTTAGATTCCTCAAATCAACACACAGTCTGATTTCTCCTATTTTCTTCCTAGTGGGCACTAAATTAGAGACCCATTCTGAAAATCTAATAGGTGCAATTATCCCAGCTTCATACATTCTTTTGACTTCCTTTTCAATTAGAGGGAGGAGTACAGGGTTGACCCTTCTGAGTTTTTTCTTGAAAGGTTTCTGATTTTCTTTGAGGGGTATTGTATGTTGAATCACAGAAGTATCATAAGATTTGAGATCTTCATAGCTCCATGCAAAAACGTCTTGGAATTCTTTGAACAGTTCAACATATTTAAGCTTTTGGTCAGGAGGCAAAGTTTTGGACAATTTTATCATTTTAGGATTTTTTTCAGTTCATATGTTATAGTCCTCAATCTCTGCATTTAGAGGCTGCATTTTGGGTTTCCTTGGGATATCATTAGAATAAAAAATGTCTTCCAGAGGAGTTAATCCTGTGGGTAAATAATTGTCCTTTAAATCAATAACTTCAGATTCTCCTCCAATAATTTCATCAATGTCTATTTCTTTAAGCTCTTGCAACTCTTTGCTGGTAAATTTTGTTGGATGTAGTATTTGAGTTGTTGTTTCAGCTAAAATGAGTGTTTCAACTTTGTCTATTTGATCAACTTCACAAATAGTTCCCGTGTCTATATTAGTGCTGGAAAATTCTTCTTTTAAGGTTAGGAAATTATTAATTTGAGTGTCATTATCAAACACTTGCCAGTTTTTTAGATTGTCTCGTATAGTTGGCCTATGTTTAATCTTAGCTGTAAAATGATGATTGGGCTCAAATGGTAGTTTACAAGTGCTGGTAAATGTTGCCAAACTATGAGCATGCAAATTGTGTTTCCTTGGAATTTTGGCAAGCTTTATTTCTAGAAAGGTATTGAGTATTTCAATTACTGCTCCTCTGTAAGATCTTAATCTGAGATCATTTGTGAGGAAGTCTCCTCTCATTTGTTGAATAACTAAATCAGAGTCTCCCAAAATTGATACCCTAACTTCCCTAAGCTTTTGATCAATTTAAGTCCTAACAAGAGGGCCTCACATTCAACGATGTTATTAGTGCATCTAAAATTCAACCTATATGCATGTACTTCAGCATGATCATTTTCCATATTATGTATTCAAATCCCTGCTCTTGATCCTAGTTTATTGACTGATCCATCAAATTCCAAATACCATAGGATTTCTTGATTATAGCTAGCATCAGGAGTCTTAGAAATTTGCTTACTAGGGAGAATTGGATTTACAGTTTCATGTGGTTTCCCTTGTGTGTCTGATATACCATTGTTCACAAAAATTTTTTGAATTTGAACACTAGATTTTACATTTATGAATTTTTTCTACTCTAAAGCTAAAGCCTTGACATCAGTTGGGGGATAAATTTCAGCATTGTATAGGATGAAGGAGTCCATATCAGAATGCATGGAATAGATGGGAAAATTCTGGGGTTTCTCCTGGCTGCTCACCATGTATTCTATCAAATTTTCTCAGTACAATCTCTTTAGCTGGCCAAATACTGAAATGGTAGCATAGGACATGTCCAACTGTAAAGATCCCTGGAGCTTTGCACCCCAAGATCTAGACAACAACATGCCATATTTTGGTGGAATATCAGCTACCACTACATCCATTAAAATTGTCTTGGCAGGGTATTGAACTAATGATACACATAAATCTTTGATCAATCCTAGACATCTAACCTGGCTTGAATCAAAAGAGAACAAGTCTTTGTATGGCCTGGTGATATCTAGGTCCAACTTTTCCATTACAGATTTGGGCATTAAATTATGGGAAGCTCCAGAATCAAACATTGCATTATGGAGTATCTTATCATGAATGTTCAGACTTACATAGAAAGGAGGGACCCCTCCGTCTACTGATTTTCCATTTACTTCAGGGCCAAAAATTAATTCTGGTTGGTCATCAAGGACATTTACTGCATCTCTGTTTTCTGAAATTTGAAGTGATCTGCTGATTTTTTCTCTATAGACATCATGCTTAGCCAATTCTGACAATGGAATTGCTATCTTTAATTTGCCTATTTCGGTCTCAAGGTTGAAAGGTTTTTCTGTTTGAATTTTTTCATTTCGGGCAGTGAGATTTTCTTTTTTTGTTGTTTTTTCAATGCTTTTTCCTTTATCAGGAGTAGTGTTATGGGCTGAAGTTGCTTGTATGTCAATTTCTGGAGGTTCTCCCACAATTTCTTTGGAAGGAATGGAAGTTGAAGACTGTTTATTAGGTTGTTGATTATCTGAAACATCTTCAACTGTTGGATTGTCTGGGTTAGGAATTGCTTCAGGAGGAGTTTGTATAGGAGGGTTCTTGATTTTAGCTTTGGTAGGTTGCTTGGTTTCTTTCTGTTTATTGTTTTCAGGGACATCTATCCTTCTGCTTCTCAGATTGTATTGCTTGTGGACTTCATAGATGGCAGTGTCATATCCCTCCCTAAAATCAAACGATTCACCTGATTGGATTTGGAATTGATTAAGAGTATGAGCTTCTTGGTCTTCTTGGGTCAAGAAAATCTGTTGTTCACTATTGAGCCCCATTAAGTTAATTTGAGTGTCTTCTGTTGGTTCACTAGAAGTTGAAGCTTCAGCATAGTTTTCTTGGAATGGAGGTCTAATGTTTTGGTCAGGGCCAGCCTTCCCAGTATTGGGATTCTGATTTTTTCTGAAATTTGGGTTTCTTGTAGTGTTGCTCGGTTGACCATCCCAAGGGGACTTCCTCTCAATTGTTTCTACTCTATCACCAAGTCTATCCATTCCTTTAAAGATAACATCTATTTTTTGTTCAAAGGCAGAAGGTTCTTCTTTGATGGGTATTCTCCTTTCAGCTCTAGTCCGAGCTCGTTTAGAAATCAGGTTGGCCTCAACACTGACAGCTATACTCTGCAAGTCTTTTAGGCTTCGAGGAGCTCTTTCCCTAAGCTGGTATGGAATGTCAGAGTCAAATGCATCAGGAAATTTGATCAAGGCCAAGTTTGGTGGAGGTTTGAGATTCTGAGGAATAATATTGTATACATTGTTAAATCTGGTGCAGTAATCTTGAACAGTTTCTTGTGGGCCTCGTTTCAAGTTTTCATATTCTGATAAAATGTGGAGAGGATATTTTTTCTTTTCCCATCTGTTTAAGAAGGTCTGATAAAGAGCCTCTGGATCATTGATAGTGTTTGCAGGGAGTGCTCTAAACCAGGTTCTAACATCTCCAGTTAAGCTTTGGACAAAGACTTTCATTCTTACATCATCATCATCAATCTCATAGTTTTCAAAATAATCCATCATTTTCTTGGTGTGTTGTTGAGCTGTGTAAGTGCCAGTACCATCAAAATAGGTAATTTTTCTTTGATAATATTGAGGCATAGCCCCTAGATTTGCCGGTAATTGCAGGGGAGCATATTGGTTTGCCATATTTGCAGAGATAAGTGTAACAGCTGGAAGAACAGGGATAACAGTTGAAATATGTGTTGTGGATGGGGGAGTGGAAAATATGGTTTGAAGTGTTGAGGGTGAACTAGGAGATGCAACAGTAATGGCAGAAAAGATTGGTGCTTTTCTAGGAGTAAGCTCAGATTGGATAAGGTTCTGCTGGCTTCTAAGGTTCTTAGGAATCAGATTAGGATTTTGAAACACAGGTGGGGGATTTGGATCTGGATTTGATCTAGTGTAACAAATCTTCTTCTTTGAAGCCAGCTTTTGAATATTTTTTGTTTTTCTTGAAATATCTTAAAAATACAACTTTAACAGTGTCTTGTAGGAAGTTTTAAAATATGGGAGTTTTGAATTTTCCTAAAGATCTACTGAAAAAAGGAACTGATCAAGTATTTGAGACAACTTTTCAAAGTATAAACTAGACCAGATAGACCGGAGCAGTTTTTATTTACTCCTGCAATTTCATAGCAAAAGCAATTTCAAAGGCTACATAGCCAACTTCAGGCTCCATCTGTAGATTTAAAAAATAAACAACAGTAACAAACAATTATTCAGGTCCCCAGTGGAGTCACCAATGATGTTATCACTCAGGTTATTCCCCAAAGTTGTAGGAAAGGGAATACGGCTGAGGTAACCACAGACCAATCTTTTAGATACAGATTCTAGCCAATCTGCATCCAGAGAGGGCTCTCTCTTTATGTTTTAGCTTTGTTTAAGGTATATTAGTCTAGTTATGAAGTGCAAGGGTTTTTTTTAGAGTTTGGTTGGAAGGATGGGGACTCAATAGAACAGTGAGGTAAAGTTGAAACATTACAGTCCATTGGGCATGATGGAGTCAAAGAAGGATGGCTTCCTGGGTTAGGTTTCTTACCAGAGGATTTATCACAGAGCAAGGTACTCAAATATGGAACAATTTATAGGCTGGAATCAGATGGAATGGAGTCAATGGGTGAAGGGCAATTAAGAATCCTTCATCATGTTGACAGAGGGAAAATGGATGATTACTGCTAAGGAGCAATTAAGAATTCCTTAGCTAATATTCAAGATGATAGAACCAGGGGAAACAGGAGCAATTAAGAATTCACTGTTTATGCTAATTCTGAAGAAAACATTAATAATAACAAAGACTGAACACAGAGTGCAAACAAGCAAATTCTGAGTTATTCTTTTTCTCTATTATTTAGATCATGAAACATATATGATATAGTAAACACAGAAACTGTAAGACACAAGTTAGAAGGTACTTATTGATCCATAAAACGATTCAAGAATTCTGTAACATGGTCCTTAGCATCAATTTTCATCCAGTGAGCTCAACAAAAATGGTTCCAACAACCTTTTTATTTCCAAAATTTTTCAGTATTACAGTCAAAACTATGAACATCCACCACCAACCAACCCCAAATACTTCGTTTGGGGGGTATTTATACAAAAATGTCAAGATATCATACAAAATATCTGATAGAAATAATATATGTTGACAATTAATGCTTCTTTTCAATAGATAGAGACAGACAGTCTCGAAAACAGGGAGACAATAAATAGATGCAATAAATTCATGCTACGCTGGTTGATCCGTCTTTATGAGATGTACTGGAGGTAGGTGTTGCAAGTCAGTTCCCAGCTGTCTTCTATTGATCCTTTGTGCTGGTTATTCTGCCTTGGCTGGACTTCCTTTAACTCTGATGTGATGTGCTTTGACCCACGTGACTGTGATTCATTTCTGTTCTGCGCATTATAGTAGATGGTCCAAAATTCTGCATTGACCAAAGATAAATTTACAGGATTTCTAACATGCTTTGCCACCATTCTGGTCCTGGTAATTTATGTCTCTGCAACTTCCTCAGAGTTTCGTTAGTCTCTGTGTACCTGAAGAAATTAGGTGGGATGGTGAACAGATGCTTCACCTCATGCTCTATGTAGAATAGATTTTCCACGCTGTCATAAAGGGACTGGCTAGATGGAAGTGCCTTCTCTCCTGAAGTGCTTGAAGATGCATTAGCTTGATTAGCAGCATATGTATTTAATTTACGTACATAGTCCTTGTGCTTCATCAGATGATCATTACTTCCCAAAGGACTTGGCAAACCTTTTTGATGCAGGACTGTAAATTTTTCTATGAAAGAATCAATCTCTACCTGCATGTCCTGGCATCTTTTGTCCAAGTTTTGCATTAGAGTTCTCATGGTTAGAACTCTCTTGATGTCCAAAATGGTACCTGTTCTGTCTCTAATATCCAGTGCTTCTAGTTCTTCACTGGTCTTGGTATTCAAAAAATGTATTAGCCTGTTAGCTTGCTCAGGCATCTGTCCCAATAAGGCTCTTGTTTTCTAAATTTCCACTTGGGCCACTCTTATCAAATCAATCTGTTCATAAATGGTTTGAATAGATGTCCACACATCACTAAGGGATTGAGTGATGTCAGACCTCAAAATTCCTCTGATTTCTACCAGAGGCTTATCCAAAGAGAGATCCTTCTCTAAGGCTCTTACCTTGTTCTCCAATGCTTTGACTTCCCTTGTTTTCTCTGCCACATTCATCTTGGATTTATCATAGTTTTGTTCAACCTTTGCCAATTTTTCTTTGACTTGTTTCAGCTCTGATACTTGGAGTTTCAACTCCTCCATGGCTTTTATTAATTGCTCTGTAGTCATAGCTGTACTACTGCTTGGTGATGTTGCTGTTGCTGAGGTACCTGTGGTGATTTCTGCTATTGATGTCGGGACAGTGGGAGGCACTACTATTATAATTGTGGGAGGGGTAGTTGTGACTGTTGGAGCTACTTCAGGTGGCTGGGAGGTCGAATCTCCTTGCTTTTCTTGTAGTGCTTTCTCCAATTCCTACTTTGTCTCACTCAATCTCTCATTCAGCCTCATGAGCAGGTCCATCATGTCCTCTTCGGATTTTTGTTGTATAACATCTGCTGTCTGTGGATGCATAGAAGGAGGCATTTTGAGTTGTTTTCTGAGGGCAGCAATGTCCTCTTCCTTTTTCTTCATTAGTGCTTTTATGCCTTTCACATCTTTGGGATAATGTCCCAGTTCAATGATGATGTCCTCCAAGGATTTGATCCTGTTGTCCTTTGCTAGAGAAGAAGCTTTCTCTAAATCTAATTGAGCTGAGGTATTATTTAAGGAATTTTGCAATTTATGAGCCAACATTGTTTTATCAGCTAGCGTGGAATACACCATCTATCCAGTCCATTTGTGCAGCTCAATCTGGTCTATTGAATGAATGTCCTTGGCCAAGAATTCTAGATTTGTCCTGATATAATCAGCTACCGATTGTGGTTGCTATACCTTGGGCTTGAAATAACTCATGATCATTTTCCCTTCTTTAATGTCATATGCTGACTTTAATCTTTGCTGTTTTGTGGGGGGCATCTTAAGATAATGGTTATAAATTTGCAACCTCAATGGATCATTTCTAGCCTTTATCTCTGTGAATGTTCTTTTGATGTCAGAGGTCTGCTTACTTGGTGGCCTAGTGGATGAAACTTCCACACTACACTGCCTTTCTAGCTCCTGTCTGTGTGAGCTAGTTGATGTGTCTATCACTGGGGAGGTCTGTGGGTTGGTTGCCCTCTCACCTCTTAGACTTTCTATTGTTTCTTCAATGATTTCCTCTTCAGATAGAGGATTCAGTCTTTGCCTTTTTGCACCTATCTGTTCTGCAGGTCTATTGATGGGTGTGGCCTCTTCTTTGTCTCTTTTCTTGCCTTTTTTCCTCATTTAGAGGAGTCTGTAATGCTGGTATCTCTGGTGCTTTAGTTTTACCGGAGGAATTTTCCCTACTGATCAGTCATTGCTTGATGCTCCGCGCTTGCCACTTCCTTGCCCTTAGAAGACCCTGTACCTGGTGCACTGGTTCCCTGTACAGGTTGTTGTGAAGTTCCAGCAGAGGATGTACCCACTCCGGTTTGCTGAGGTATCTTGAAAGATACCTGTCCAAAAGAGTCCAGGTCAAGGGTCTTTTCAAGATCTTTCATAGCTTGTTCTATCACTTCTTGCTGAGTAATTTCTTCTATTAATGTTCCCTGTACCCACTCATCCTGATTAGCAAATTTCTCTATTTTAGGGATCCTAAAATGTTTATAGGTCGATAGCCTGTTTTTACTATTCTGTCACTTATAACGCTATTTGGGTCATATGGTACCCACCAGAAGCTTTTCTTCAATTTAAGTTCTTCCCCCAATATCCTATCAGCATCTTCCCATGCCTCCCTCTTGTTAATGATAAATGGGCCTAACTGGTTTCTTATTCTCAGCTGAGCCTTTTTCTTTACATTGCAAAACTGAGTTAAATCTGCATTGATAAGTTGCCTAAAATACTCAAGTGCAAATAGTCTCGTAGGAACGTATTTGGGCAGTTTATAAGGGCACAGTTCACAACCATATATTCTGATTTCGGTGTGATTCTGGTAGAGGTACCAGTCACCTATTCTGTAGTTTTTGGAGAGTTGTAAAATCTTCTTTATATCCCCAGAGAGCCTAGGAGGAGGAGCTCCTATCAATAAAGTGGAGGCTGGATGTATAAACCAGTCAATGAATTCACAGTAGGTATAAGGGGATTCAGAAACATTGTGGAAGACTGAGGTCCAAAAGATCACAGACCTCCTCTCTCCTTTGGAATCCAATTTTCTGATAGGAAATGAAAAGCTGTCTGTCTGATAATATAGCAGAAGGTGATATATGAATGAAGTGTACTTGAAGACTCCTTCTCTTTCCAGATTTATGAATTGCTCATTGATTTTATTGGCAATGAAAGAGGCATAATCATATTTGATAGCAGGGGGCTGTCCTGGAGTAAACATTGACAACATAACAAAGATGGTCTCATCAACATATTCACTGGTTTTGAATCCCAAGATATAGGATATCATGTCAAGAATAAGCCTGCCAGTTTCAGTAAACTAGGCATGTACATAGGGAGGTGGGCCTTGAGGCTGGCAATCTGGCTTCATAAATAACTTAGCAATCCAGGTTATTTCTGCACTGGACAATTGAGAGCTTTGCTCAAGCAAAAATCCCATGGAAAGAGGAGCAAGGGGCTGAGCTGGATGGAAGTGTAACATTTCATTGATAGATTCAGCAGTTATGTAGAAAAGAACAGTTTGTGATGGAGTCATAACTGCTTTACTGACAGGGTCATAGTTTGCACAGCAATGGTGGATAAGATCTGGGAACACATTAACTGAGGGAAGGTAATATCTGGGGAGATTAGATTCCCATATTCCAAGGATATCAGAGTTACTCAGATGACTATTTCTAATTCTGCAAAATGCTTGGATATGGTTCATATCATCAGATAACTCTTTAATTTGAAAATCTCTATCAGCTAAGGGCAACCAGTCTTGGTATTTGTGAGGTGCATTGAGGGGTGCGACATTGAGGGCCACAGGGGCTTCCATGTGCAGTTCTCTGTGTTTTTAAATGGGAGGTCAAGTTTCTGTGGCAAAAACGGGCAAAAGAGCAGTTTTGGATGTCTTGGTATGGCAATTATGGACATCTTTGGCTTGAATTTGGCTCTTATAGGTATAATTTATAGAGGAAAACCAAAAATATAGGTTCGGGAGGTGGGACGGGGTAAATACCTGTATTTTGGAGGTGAACAGGGCAATTGTAGGTTGATTGACGAGTTGCGGAGCAGGATGTTGGACTTTGCTTGGTCGGGTGATAGACTGGATGCTTCTACAGTTGCTTCGACGTAGTTTTCATGCAAGATTTTTGCAGAAAAAATGAATGAAAATGGGCGAAAATGACAATTTCACGAGTTCTTAACAAAAATTTGCTTCGCGGGCCTTTTTGGCGCTTTTCGGTCGGATGACATCATCGAGATGTGACGTTTTGTCATGACACAGGGGTATGGATGCTAATGTGGTGGTGACGTGGCGATGACGTCAGTGGGCGGGGTCAACGAGAGGGCGGTAAGCGGTATCGGCCCACACCGCTTATGAGCTAAGGCGGTTTCGGGCAGAGGGGCTGCAAGCATGGCGAGAGGGCGCTGCGTGTCCCTAGTACGGTGGTAATACGACCGGCTCCCTGGGTGGTAAACATCGGCAGCGGATGCCCTCGCGATATGATCATGTGCCGTCTAATGAGCGGGCTCGGATCCAGCGGTTGATGCTCAATGGAGCTGGCAGAGGGTTACAACGCAGGGGCCCACGTATAAAATCAGCGTTTTAATGCTGTTTGGGCTTGATATGATTGGTGGCAGGGTGATTTGTTAATCAATTAACATGGGGTTAATTGATTTCAAAACAATGCGCGGGGATGGTTATTATATGGTTCCTGATGAACCCATAATCTTGTTTAAACAGAAATATGGCTGTAATCGACTGGGGGCGAGATTATTACATGTTCGGGGTTTTATTGTATAGATATATGAATATCGGGGAAGGTAAATTTATAAGGGATTTAATACTTATCATGTTAATAGTTAATATGAGTTTATGAAGAATAGGTGCTAAGTTAAAGTTCAACAACTTAGGCTAAAGGAACGAAAGGATTTTTACACAAGAAATGTGGCTTCTTTGCCTAAAGCAAGAATGCTATTTTACTCAGGATTTTTCATGAAATGGAGTGATTTAGGAGTATTGAGCAGATCTTAATATCCTTGGGGGAGGTTAGTAAGTGATTTTGGGAGAAGTGTGAAGGGAAGTTAGACATGCCTCACTTGATTTGTAACCAAACAATTGCCATGGTACTTATGATAATAATAAGGTGAACATATTTGAGAGAGAAAATTAATCATAAGCATGCTTCTGCAACACCAAAACTACCTACCTAGTCTATTATACCTAACATTTTTCTTCTTCATCCATGGGTGCACTTGGACTGGCAAACCCACTTTTTCTTCTTTTCTTTTGATTGCAACCCTATCTAGACCTACCCTTATCACATCCAAGGGCTCAGATTTAACAGTTGAGCTCCTTTGCTTCTCTACCTAACTACTTATCTGCCAAGATTGAATAGTTTGAACAGATTTTATTCTCTATCTCTAAAATAGGAAATTCAAGGAGGAACTGGCCAGGATTAAGCTATTTGGCCACAACATAAAGTTCAACAAACTGCAGATGAAACTTTCATTTACAGAACATGAAATAGTAGTGGCATTTGAACTTGCACACTTTCTTGGTCCTTTTTTTTGGGGTTCATTTCATTCTTTTTTTTTTTGACCATTTCATTCTTTTTACCCTTTGATCATTCTTTTAGGGTATACCCTCTTTTCATTATTTAATTTTTTGATCTTTTCAAAATATGGAAAACCTTTGCAGTAGGGAAAGGATGAACATATTAGGTATTTCAACCAGTCAATCATGAAATATGACACCTATTGGTATAGGAGCATAACACTGACATCCCACCAAAGTATGGCATGCTATTATCTAGATCATGGGGAGCCTATATCGAGAAACCTTAATGAAATATATGGTAAGTAACTAGGTTCGGCCTCAAAACTTTCCCATCTACTCCATACACTCAGATATTGATTCTTTTATTCTGTATAATGTTGATCACACACAAGAAACTATTTCAGACAGTATTAATACAGAACCAAAAGAAATTGCAGTTTCTACACAAATTGAAACTAACCAAAGTTCACTTTTTATCAATGAACAAAGTGGCCAAATTGTTGTGAATGAGGAAAAGTTTGTTGCACCAGATAGTGAAAATTATGAGTATGAGATATTGTGGCACCTTGAATTTGATGGGTCAGTCAATAAGTTTCGAGCAGGATCGGGAGTGTGGATATATAATTTGGAGAATAATCACTCAGAAGGCCACGCATACAGACTAAATTTTAAATGTACTAACAATATGGCCGAGTATGAAGCATTAATTTTAGGTCTTAAGCTAGATAGGAATCTAGGAGCTAAAAGGGTTTCTGTCATGGGAGACTTTGAACTAGTTATAAAACAAATAGATGCTGTATATATGACAAAGGACCCTAGATTAAGTTGTTATAGAGGAACTATTGTAGAAATACTTAACACTTTCCTAGAAACCAAGCTTTTAGTAATCTCTAGAAAACACAATATGCAAGCTCGTAGTTTAGCAATGTTTGCCAGTACTTGCAAGTTACCCTTCCAACCTAACCATTAGTATACTGCTGAAGTTAGGCATACTCCTGCAATTCTAGATAATTTGAATAATTGGAAAGTATTTTCTAATGATAAATAGATAAATAAATTTTTAATTTCAGAAGAAGAGTTTGCAAATAACAACATAGATACTAATACATCCATAGATCTTGACTCTAAGGATGAACTAGCAATAAATGAGATAGAAGGTGATGAACTAGATAGATTTAACCCAACTAAATTTACCAAATTAGATATAGATAACTTAGAGAAAATTGAGATTGATGAAATAATAAGTGAAGAAACCGAAGTAATTAATATCAAGGATAACTTCTTACCAAAGGGATTAACCCCTTTGGAAGATTTATTTGATTCAAATGATGTTCCTAGGAAACCTAAAATGGAACTAGTAAAGTCTGATATAGAGGAATGTAATATAGGCACCAGTGAAAATCCTAAACTAATCAAACTTTCAAAATCATTACCTCCCACTGAAAAATTAAAATACATTGAGTTGTTGAAAGAATTTTAGGATGTTTTTGCTTGGAGTTATGAGGACCTCAAATCCTATGACACCAACATCATCCAGCACACAATTCCTATTAAAGAAAATCAAAATCCTTTCAGACAAAAGCTAAGGAGGATCAATCCTGTCTTATTACCTTCAATTGAAAAGGAAATTCAGAGGATGTATGAAGCTAAAATAATTGCACCAGATTTTCTGATTGGGTCTCAAACTTGGTGCAAACCAGGAAGAAAACCGGTGAGATCAGACTTTGTGTCGATCTCAGAAACGTAAACAAAGTGCCACTAAAAGACAATTACCCTCTCCCCAAAATGGATCACATTTTACAAAAGGTATTTGGATCAACCAGAATCTCATTATTGGATGGGTTTTCTGGTTACAATCAAATCTTGGTTCATATAGATGACCAACCTAAGACTGCCTTCACTACTCCTTCGAGCACATTTATGTATGTGAAAATTCCTTTTGGGCTAATGAATATAGGATCCATTTCCAGAGGGCTATGGATATAGCCTTTTCAAAAGAAATTCATGATTTCCTTGTGATATACCTAGATGACATCATTGTTTTTTGAAAGTTTAACAATCAACATTTGGATCATCTAAGGCAAGTTTTTATTAAATGTAGGAAATATGGAATTTATTTGAACCCCATGATCCAGATTTAAATAGGAACGCAAAAAATTACAGAGATAACCCTAAACAAAGAGATGCAACGGAAATAATAGTTCATTTCATTAATGCAAAATATTGAAATATGCTTACAAACAGAAATGGAAATAAACCAGCTAGGGCGTTGGTAGCTTATCTCTGAGAAGAGATGTGGCAACTACATGCCTCTGAACTTCCTTACAATGAGGCTCAAGGGCCTTTTTATTATTGAACAATAAGAGCAAACCCTAAAAAACCAAAACCCTGACCCGAGGAGATGTAACACCAAAAGTTTATGGGCCCCGTTGGGGTTAGTTGGACAACCAACTTCCTATGGTCGCCACTTGGTCATATTATCTCTGTTTGAAGCGCATGATAATCCATTGGAAAGATCCTTCCAAGGACTATGATGGAAAAGACGATTTTAGATGTCAAATTGTTGGCGGTAGATTTCCAAAAAAACATCATTTAGGGCCTCAAAACGGCTCCAGAAGTTTAGGACCTGAAAAACTGCTAAAAATAGTAAACTATGCTACAATTAAGGAAACCGAAAAAAATGAAAGAAGCAATGGTGAGGGTCCAAGTGGAATTGGTGGGTGGCCACTAATATACACCTGGATCACCCTAAGAAGTCTTTGTTTGGGTTAGAAGAAGGAAAGTCGTTAGGTCACGTTATCTCAAAAGATGGCATAAGAATAGACCCTGCGAGAATAGAAGCCATATTGCAAATACAACACCCAAGGAAAATTAGAGAGTTACAAGATTTTTTAGGAAAAATTAACTTTCATAGAAGATATATATCTAATCTAGCAGGATTAACACTTAACAATATGTTGAAAAATGGTTTGACCATAAAATGGACCGTTGAGGCTAAAAAATCTTTTGAAGACATTAAACTGGCCTTAACTAAAACACCTGTGTTAATTAGTCCTAAATTTGACAAATATTTCATCTTATTTTCCTTTGCTTCTGAGCACACAATAGCTACAGTTCTATTGCAAAAAAATGACCAAGGCTATGAACAATGTAATGGAAAAAAAGCATTGGCTTTAGTCAAAGCCATTAAGGATTTCAGGGTATACATTTTATATTCTCATATAGTGGCCTACGTTCCAAATTCAGTAGTCAAAGACATCCTAACTGAGGAAGGTCCAAATGGAAAGAGGGGAAAGTGGATTGCTACTATTTTAGAGTATGATATAGAAATCAAACCTACTAAGTTAATCAAGGGCCAAGGTTTAGCCAAACTCATGGCTGAATCGAACTGTCAGGCCTTGGATATAAACTTTATTGTAGCAATAGATGATGGAGAGGAGATGGTGACTCCACTAATCAGCCAGGCCTTTATTGAATCACCTTGGTATGCTAATATTATTTATGTTTTATAGAACTTACAAGCTCCTCCCAAATTATCTAGGACTAAAAGCAAGTTTTTAAAGATGAAATCCTTGAAATTTTGTATATTAGACAATGCTTTGTTCTGCAGAGATCATAAAGGTATTCTTCTAAATTGCTTGTTAAAATATGAATCTGATAGAGTGTTACAAGAGTTTCATGCAGGTGACTGTGGAGGACACCTTTATTGGAAGACCACTGCAGATAAAATCCTTAGAGCTGGTTTCTACTGGCCTACCTTGCTTTCTGATGTCAAGAAATATGTGACCTCCTGTTACAAATGTCAAATTTTTTAGGGGAAGAAAAAACTTTTACCTTTGCCACTCAAGCCAATTTCTGTTGAAATACCTTTTCAACAATGGGATTTAGACTTCATTGGCAAAATTCACTCACCCTCCTCTTCCCAACACAAATGGATCCTCACAGCCACAGACTATTTCACAAAATGGATAGAGACCATACCTTCAAGGCAAGCCACAGATACTGTTATCATAATCTTCCCTGAAACTAATATTCTATCAAGATTTAGATGTCCAACTAAGCTCATTATTGATAATGCAATAGCCTTTAAATCCAAAAGAATGATAGATTTCTGTAATAAGTATCATATCACTCAGGGCCATTCTACAGCCTATTACCCTCAAGGAAATGGACTGGCAGAATCCTCAAACAAAAGCCTGCTAAACATCATCAAGAAGTTACTAGAGGACAATAAGAAAACTTGGAATAAAAAGCTATTCAATGCCTTGTGGGCAGACAGATTGACCACTAAGAAATTGATTGGTACTTATCCCTATCAACTAGTTTATGGGATGGAAGCTACCTTTCCATCTTCTTTGGGAGTACCAGTAATGAAGTTGCTTAAAGAATTGCAGGTTGAACCAAGTATTATCCAAAGAAGAATCAACCAAATAATTCATCTTCAACAAACGAGGGAAGAGGTTTATATTAGGTCTCAAGTTGAGCAGGAAAGGGTTAAAAAGATTTTTGATAAAAGAACCAAGGCTAAAGATTTCTACCTTGGAGACAAGGTGCTCAAGTGGGATTCAAGAAGGGAAGACAAAGGTAAACATGAGAAATTTGATTTCCTATGGAAAGGCCATGGAAAATTTTAGGGGCGAATTTTCTCCCTTAGGCGAAATTAAGGGGTTTTAAATTTTTACTGGGCGGATATTTTGTATCATAGTACATTTTTACAAATTGCCTCAAATAGCCCACCTTATTTTAAGGGAGAGGGTAAAAAAGGTAAATTTAGCCCTTGAAATTAGGAGTTACAACCTTCCATTCGCCCTAATTTTCAAGAATATGTTTTATTTAAGTGAATCTTATGGGCCAAATACCATATCTATAAAAGAGGTATGGTAAATTAATAAAAACATAAATAAATGAGAGGTATGGTAAATAAATAAAACCTCTTTTTATACTTACTCAAAAGGTATGGTAAATAAATAAAAATATAAATAAACTAGTCGTCTGGTAAATAAATAAAACCTATTTTTATATTTAGTCCATAACCCTCTTTTTATTTATGAAGGTTCAAAAAAGAGGTTTTATTTAAGTGAATCCTATGGGCCAAATACCATATTTGTAAAAGAGGTATGGTAAATTAATAAAAATATAAATAAACGAGAGGTATGGTAAACAAATAAAACATTTTTTTATATTTACTCCATAAGTCAAAATGCGTTATATTTAGGTGAAACCTATGGGAAAAATACTATGGGCCAAATACCGTGGGCTAGATTATTATTAATACCATGCAAAAAAACATTATTAACCCTAATATTAGTATTAATAAAAATAAAAATGGCACATGGTATTGACCCATGGTATTCACGTGGAATGTAGCCTATTTAAATGGGGGAATTAAACCAACATAGATCCATCTTTACTCTAGATCTACTAAGCCAGGAGAGGGATCAAATATCGTGTGATATGCAAACTAGCATAGAGTGAAAAAATATTTGATCCTTTTCAGGGCTTGGTGGATCAAGAGTAAAAATGGATGTTGTAATTTAATGTGTGTTAAACATTTTAACCTGGTTAAAATAAAAAATAAAATAAAAATCAATTATTAATTTTATTAATATTTATAAATTACTAATAGTAATTTTTAAGCTCCAGGTTTATGATAACCAATGGTATTGACCCATGGTAATACCATGGTATTCATGTGAGCATAGAGTATTTAAAGGGGAAATTCTATCATTTTAGATCCATCTTAATTCTGGGTCTACCAAGTGCTCAGAGGGATAAATAGATTTCATCCCCTAAGAGTGGTAGATGTGGAGTTAAGATGGATATAGGTTGGTTTTTATGATAATGAAGATATTAAATAGACTTAGGAAATTATATTGTAAAAACATATTAAGGTGAATGGTTAAGCTACATTTAGTCACTTCACAAAATTTAGTAAAAAATACCAATATCTCGATTAATATTGGTTTTTAACTTTTTCTGATTTAACAAAAAAAAATTCAAAACAGTGAAACCTTATCACTCTTTCCGCATCACCCTCACAGAAGATTTCTCACCATTTTTCAAACATTCTCAATATGATATCTTTATGAAAAAGTTTAGGTACTAATGTTAGATTAGTTGTTTGAAAAATAAAATGGTTTGTACAACCTTTCATCTTCTGTGATATTCTTAGTTTGTCCTAATGATCTGTAGGGGTTGGAGCCATTGCACCATATTTTCCTAAAAGGTGGAGATTGTTCACCAAAAAGGAAATTAATCTACATGTTACAACGCTGTTAAAAAATGTGAGACCTATGAGGGTAGTGAATTATGCTAATAAGAAATTTAGATTGGGAGAGACGTAATTAAATTTTATTATTTAATTGAAGATTTCCAATTAAAATAATAATAAATCTACATTTATATATTCATATATTGATTGGAAGGATTCTCACAATGGTCACTTCTTTCAATTAGATCCCCTTCAAGCCTTTGGGATACCTAATACTTTCTTATATAATATAGTTGGGGCTTGCTACTTGTTGGCGTGTTGGGGTAAACAAACTTGATGTGGGTTTTTTTTTTTATTTATTTATTTATTTATTTATTTATTTATTTTTATTTTTTATCTTGCAGTTGGAGTCTATGGAATAAGAAAGAAATTTGATAACTTGAAAAAAGTGGTAGCTTGACAAAAGTTGTAGAGAAAAGATTAATCTCTCCTACCTTGACAGAAGTCGTTGTCAATATCAACACCTACAAGAACTTTGTTGTGGAATATTATCAAAACTAATAGAAGGATATGAAAGAGTGTATTGTAAGAACCTTGACAAACACAGCCAATGAAACTTGGAACATTGTTTGTAGGAATAGAAAATTATGTTTCTTTTTTCCAAACATGTATGTTAGTATATTACAGTTTAATGAATATGTTTTCTTATTATCATATATGGTTTCATGCTTTAACAAAACATTCACCAAGACTTCACAATGTTTTATTATTCAGTAAAAGATTTGCCAAGATCTTACAAGATTTTATAATTCAGTGAAAGATTCTCTATCACTGTACAAGATAATATAATCTAGTGAGAGATTCACCAAAAAAATTATATATACATATTATATTATTGATAAAATCTCCTCCCATTTTTCCTATGTATCATGGGGATTAGCCCATTTATTATACATATAAATTTAGGGTGGTTCTTAAAATTTTCCCTGGGAAAGGCCCATATGTCATTTATGTTTTCATATGTAATAATGCTTTCTTCTTAAGAGAACTTGATGGTACAGAAGTAGAAGGTGGGCCAGTGAATGGTCGAATGCTAAAACATTACTTTGAGCCTAGTTACTAATTTTTCATTCCCCATTTGTACATATTCTATTTTCAAAAGTTTAGTTTGGATTGGATGGTGATTTTTGAAGTTGAAGCCTGAACCCTAAGCTTTGAAAGATCTAATGTCATAAAGTATCAATAATGCAGAGGCATAGAGGAAATTTTTTTAAGGTAACATCAACAACAATTGAGAGGCCACTGATCTTGAATTTCTTGACATTTCACCAGAAAATGCCATCCCCAAGTGGAGCCAATGTTACATTCCTATACCAATAGGAGTTATAATTTTGAATGACTAATGTTAAGTCTTGTAATATTGTACATACCTTTGCTTTCTGCAAATGTTTTCCATATTATGAAATTAAAAAATGTAAAGAGGGTATGTCCTAAAAGAATAACCAAAGGACAAAAAGAGTAAGAAAAGGTCCAAAAAATGAAAATATATGAACCAAAAAAAAAAAAAAAAAAAAGACCATGAAAGTGAGAAAGTCAAAATACCACTACTATTTAGTTTTATGCATAATAATGGTTTTGTGCAGCTTGTTATTCATGCCACAATCCATGGTAATCAAACCATTTAATCTTGATTATACCATGCTTTGAATTTTATGTTTATAGTTAGAGAATAAAATCTGACCAAACACTTTAATCTTGGCAGATTATTAGATAGGTAGAGTAAATAAAAGGAGCTCATCAGTTTAATCTAAGCCCTTGGATGATATAAGGTTAGAATTAGATAGTTTACTTTGTAAAAGAAAAGAAAAGATTGATAAGGGTTTGCTAGCTTAAATGCACCCAAATAAAATGAAGAAAAAATGGTAGGATGAGTAAATGGGTAAGTAGTAGAAAGGTTGCAGAAATATCATGTGATTACACAAAAGCACTTATGTCATTGTTTTAAATGCATCTTTCAAATGAGCATAAGCAGTAAACAAAGCAAAGACAATGGTTCACAATATGGTTTATTTAACATCCCTTCATTCATTTCACACCTTTACTTCACTAATTTCCCATAAATAAATTCTAGTACTTAAATCCTACAAGTCAATAAGGTTCAGAGCATTTTTCTGACTTTTGGAGGGACCAGACCCTTGGCTTAATGACTTGGGGGAAAAGTACTAGAACCCCCTTCATGAAAACACATTTCCCCTCATTTCTCTAATAAAATCACACTTTCCTATGGTGGACACCTTTTACCTAGGAAAAGTGACTCACCCCCATGTAAAACCTTTTCTCACAAAAAACCCACCAAATTTTTTTATCCTAAGTATAAATCTAAATGCACAATCGCATACACTTAACTCTTTTTTCAAGAAAATCCACTCCACCATCACTTTCATATTAATTAACTAACTCTATTATATAAACCCATTATAACCCTTTTCCCGTAAATAATTAAAACCCCATATAAAATACCCCAACCCCTTAGTTAAAATATATATATATATATATATATATATATATATATATATATATAAACTACCCCTTATCCTGATATAACTTCACTTAATTTAACTAACCCCAGTAAAATGTAAGTTAATCCCACATCAGCCTCACCTGAACCACCATAATTAAATCCCAGGGCACCCCATCAACTCCTGTCATTTCCCCCCGTTGATTATCCCTCTCCCACATCCAACGATGCACAACCATATCGGGTGCACCCGATGGCTGAACGATAACCACTTGATAAAGTGGTTTTCCTCTTGGCCCCCGATGCTGTGTCAGATGATGTATGGCATCGGGTGACCCCTGCTGAAAACCACCCAAACCAAAAAAGTGGTGCGATGGCCTTCCAAAACCGCTTCCCCCATTTAACCGAAAACTGTCAACTATTCATCCGAATGTGAAACCTGCCAAAATTAGTCATTTTTTCTATAAAAGGTCACAAAACCCTCTTTTGCCCTTTTTTCAGTGCATTTTCTTTGTAAGCTATGTAAACCATTTCTACCACTGTAAATGTCGAAATTACCCATAGACTTCCAATTCCGCTCCAGAAGACGCCGCAGACAACCCAGCTGACTTTTCACACTGTACCAAGACAACACCAACCACTGCAGCTACTATGAAACACCATTTTCAGAGCCAATTTTCTTAATTCCAGGTATTTCACCACAAATTACTACTTACCCTTGCAAATTTTAAAACCTTTAGCCTGTATAGTATATTAAATTAAGAAATTGAGTAAAAATACTACCAATTAAAGAAATTGCTTGCCTAAACCCTCTAAAAAATCCCAAAACCTTTGATAAAACACCCCTAGAGGATAATTCAAATCCACAAGAACTAAATTATGGTTGCCCCTGTATTTATGCACGTTACACTCATTACCACTCCACACTTAGATCTAGACCACCTTCCCCTAGCTGACAGGGATTTCCAAATCAAAGACCCAACTGCAATAGATCTCCTGCTTAAAATCCATTACTTAAGCAAAGACAGATACCTGAACCATAGAGATGATATTAGCCTCTGGAAGTCAAATTTACCCAGATACCAGTTCCCCTAGGTCCACATCTTTCTAGAAATTGTTCATATGTGTTATGCATGCTATGTCCCCAGCCATAGAGCCATAATGTCTCATGACCAAAAGGTTCTTTTCACTATCATAGCTATGTCAATTAATGAAATGATGTAGTTCTAACTAGGGCCAAACCTAACCCCTCTCCCAATTTGAGACTAGTTGGACCAGTATCCCAAGCTAAGCCCATCAAGATTGACCCAGTTGTTTCAAACCTTCATCAAAGAAGAAAAAAACATCCCTACAGATCCCCCTGCATACGTAGCAACTATTTTCTCTCAATGGGGCTAGAACATTGTAACCATGATATCCTATGTTTTGGGTTACTCTACTAGTGAATACACTGATGAACTTATTCTTGCTTTCATGTCCATTTATACCCCAGGGTAGCCTCCTGTAATTATATATGACTTTGCGAGTTTCATAGCTGATAGAATGCATGATCAGTTCACAAGAATGGGCAATGAGAGAGTATTAAAATACTCCTCTGTATTATGCCATATGTTTTGTATTATTAGTCAGATAAATTTCCTTTCACTCTCCAAAAGCTTGACACTAGGGGCCAGCCCAAATCTATCATTTTTTGGACCCCACTTTTCCATGAGTTTAGATCCCCATATACATACTCTAACTTCATAGATTCTTTTTTGTATCCAATAATGACTATGCTCACTGGAAATCCTCCACCTAGGATAAGTCTAGAGATAAAAAGAGTCCTTCATCTTTCCAAGCAAACCAAAGTGTTGTACCTTTACCAAAACCACACAAAAATCAGAATATATGGTTGCCTACTTGCAGCATATAAGTTTCCAAGATACCTCCCCATGAGGTTGTTTGCCTTAGAATATTACATACAGATCATCAACGCAAATGAGGTCAACTTGTCAATGCTAAGAAGAAGGCCAATTTCAAAATCAAAGATCAATTAGGTCCCTTCATATGTAATTCTAGAGAGGTAGGGAAAGAGGCAAACCTAATCCTACAAAGCCTAAAATTCCAAAGGAGTTTTGTATGGAGATATGACCCTTTGGAATTCATTACCAAGAAAAGGCAAAAGGTCAAGCTAGGACATTTTATCCACCACCCTATACCAGAGATAGAGGCATATGCAAATCAAACAGAATGGGTGGAAAATACCCTAGTAGATAGTGATAGTACAAGAGTAGATGTAGAAAATGCTCTGATTGATTTGGAAAAGCAGCTTGATGAGAGCACCTTCCTGCAAGTACCAGAAGGTCTAGAAAGAGCCGTGAGCACCCCTCCAATCACACAAACTCCTCAGAATGAGGAGAAGAATCCAAAAAGAAATAGAGAGGGAGCTTCCACTTAAGGAATGGACACCTCTAATTTGCAGCAGGAAACCAGTCACAGCGAGAGGCAAAGGCTAAATCCGGCCTCTGAACAAGAATACATGGAAGGATTAGCAAAGGTTACCAACACAGAGGTAGACAGAAGCAGGCTCACAAATGCATCTAAAGACATACAAGAGCCTTCCACATCACAGAATTAGATGTTGGAAAGGCAATTTAGTGTGGAAGTGTCTTCCTTCAGTAGGCCTCCTGACAAAGAGCAGGACATAAAGGACAGGTATAAGGAAATCAAAATGAGGAGTGAGAGGCTTAAAGCCCAAACATATGCTTAGTACCTAAAGCTCACTCCCACAAATAAAAAAAGGCTAATGTCAGCCTTTGACATCAAGGAAGGAAATCTACAAATGTCCTTTATTAAACCTACAACACAGTAGCCCAAAACATCACCAGATTACAGGAGGGTTGACTTTGAAGTGTTGGCAACGGACATTCATCCCATATACCAAGTAGAAATACACAAACATGCTGGAGAGATGATATACTCCACCCAAACATGTAAAGCCATAGATGCGCATCAGCTACAAAACTCATTGAACAACATCTCAACATAGTTTCAGTTAGAGAAGGCCTCCTCATAGGCCAAGGATACGAGGATTAAGTCTTTGAAAGACTTGGTTATTGAGCTGGGACACGATCCCAAGGATATAAAAGCTACTGAGTAGCTGATAAAGAAGAATAATGATGATATTGTTGCACTAAAGAAGAAATTGAAAATACCACAGCTGCAACATCCTCAAACACTTGAAGTCATAGAGAACCAAACCAAACATGAAGAGTTGATGGACTTGGTCCTAAAAACTCAATGATCAATTCAGGGAGATAGAGAAGAATTGGATAGCCTGATCCAATTGAAACAGACTGACATTGCATCAACTTCTACAAATGTCATTCCTACTGTATCTACAACAGTCCCTTCCACACTAATAGCTTCACTTGCACCAACACTCCACCTGCCACAACATTACTAGTAACAATAGAGTCTACAAAAATAGCAGATTCATCAGGAGAAAAAGGCATCAAAATTAGTTAGAGTCATGGAAGAGATGTCAACTCAAGATACAGAAATGAATAAACTGAAGGAAAAGGTGGCAAGTTTAGGCACTAGTTATAAACCTGCACAGAAATGAAAAAAGAAGAAACTCAAAAGGCCAACAGAATGAGTGAACGGGTCAAAAGCCTTGGAAAAGGACCTGACATTAGAGAAACCCCTTGGGCAAGCCAAGGAACTGTTATGGACCAATATCATTGACTCCATCAAGGATATTTGGCCGTCTGTTCAAGTTATTTTTGAGAAAATAGAACTGATAAAGATTGCTACAGTAGATATTCCGAAAGTCAAGGAGGAATTGGGTGACATGCAAGAGGATGCCAATAGACTCATCCATTTCCTCAACAACAAAAACAGATATGAGATTCAGGGGCTCAATATAGAATACAGGACTGAAGCCATTTTGGAAATAAGAAAGGTCCTTACCAAGAGAATCCTGATGCTGAACTTAGAAGAAAAGTGCCATAACATGTAAGTGGCCATTGATAAATTCATGCCCAAATTCCAAATTTTGAGGGAGAAAGGATTGCCTAGTCCATTGGTCATCAATGATAAACTTATGACATAGCTGGACTCTGATAATAGATTAAGGCAGTTGGCTAAGGAACAAACTAGTACTTCATCTATAAAAGCAATGCCAACAGACAAAGTTTTTTATAACACTTTCGAGAACTTGTTTTTTCTCTAGCATGAGATTAAACACTTATTCATCACAAAGCCCAACTTTTCCAAGTATAACGAGGCTGATGAGATATACCGAAGGTTGATGAATGTCAATTACCTGAGGTAGAATGGTGGGTTAGCAGCTAGGTAATTATATGAAAACAGGACAGCAAGGTCAAAGAGTATTAGGTAAAAGATAAAAGTAAAAAAATATGCCAGCGTAAGAGACCAAAACTGCAAGCTAGCATAAAGGGCTACAAATCCAACCATAAAAGCTAGCAGTACCACAATAAAGGGGAAAACATGAAACAATTCAATAGTTGTCTCTATCTTCTTGCAAGAAGATATTTGTATTTCCTAAAATAAATCTCAAGTTTGTTTGGAGATATTTTGTAATAGTTTTTTGTATAAATACTTCACCATTCGAAGTATGTGGGGTGAATTCTTAGACATTTCTATAGAACTTTTTTTATCAAGGACTGTAAGCTATTGTATCACTGATTGGACCAGCAAGCTGGATTAATGAATAAAGACAAGACATTTCTTTGGATTCATGTGTAGAGCAAAAGTGCAGACAAGTATTTTCTCTTGTGTTGTTATTTTTCTTTAAAATTTTTCCACAATCTTTAATGTATCTGAAATCTGAATGCTATAATATGGAATGATATCTTAGAATTTGCTTCATTGCACTCTGTTATAACTATTATGCATTTTAATGTTTTCTGCAAGTTATCTAAATTAAGGAATTCTTAATTGTCCTTTGCTCATGATTAACCTTTGTTCCTCATCTTAATCTGGGTCTGAGAGTTCTTAAGTGCTCTCTCACACTAGTTAAGATTCATTTCACCCATTTGGCTTAAAGACCTGCACTTTACTTTGCTAGCTTGCCCTTTGAACACTCCCTTTAGTGAGATAATTCCTGTTCTGCTGCCCTCCTTTGACTCCATAAGCCAATGGTCCAAAGGCATCAGTCTATCCATCTGCTTTAAAGATTCCACCATCCAACATTCAATACAAATCAAAACCCTCTGAACCTTCAAAACTAGCCTAAAATCCTAGCAAACAAAGCTAAATCATACAGAGAGAGCCCTCTCTGAGTCATAGGTTGGCTAGAGCCTATACTTAAAAGATTGGTTTGTGGTTACCTCGGTCCTTTCCTTCTTCTGAAAACTTCTAGGGAAAATTTCTGAGTGATAACAGGGATGAAAAGAAATTGCAGGTTTGTGTGTAGTCCAAATTTGGAAGCAACATATTTAGATAAGTTTTTGGAAGCAACATATTCAGATAAGTTAAAATCTGTTTGGAAACAACATAAACATATAAGTAATAATTTTTGGGTAAATCTTAGAATCATGTAGATAAGAAGCTTTTCCTAAATTATTGAATGATTTATTTACTTAGTGGGTTTAATTCTAGAAAGATATCAATATGTTATCTTCTATTTGAAGAATGTGTTTTTCTTTTTTAAAGTTTTCTAAATAAAAGTTATATGAGAAAAACAAGGAACCACCTTCATTATTTCAAATGAAAAATTGCTATATTCATTAAGAGAGAAAGCAAATACCAAATACAAACCATGAAGGAAAGCTAGTAACTGAAAACTTCAGTAGTATGCATACATAGCTATGTATCATAAATTGACAAATTCAACTGGAAGGAAATTACACAAAACCTACAATCTATAGGAATATAAGTTATAAAAGACTCCAGAAAAAACATCCTGCCATAAGGAATTACGCTATAAGTCTAGACGGAAAAGGGTTGTTACATCTAACAAGATTAAAATTCAGTATTCAAACTTGTATAGAATATAATAGTGCAAAATAAAAAAAACTGAGAGATTTTGAGCTACGACTAGACTCTACATAGAATGTCGTGATGCGCCTTTACCACCACATAATCTAAGGAATAACCAAACCTTCACCACATTATAAACAAATATATTTCCATAGTAAGGAAGAGCTCAACAATTCCAGATATATGACTTATTACAATAAACCAAGCCCTTATCGAAATCTTGTAGAAGTATATATAAATAGAGCTATCGTAATCAATGTTTCAAACAAAGATATTTAACAATAGCTAGAACCATACAATTTTTCTATAAGTCCCTATGATCCTACCCACACGAAATGGTGTCTAAGAAAAGTATCCAAAATTACAATATGTGGCTAAAACCATTTAAATTTACACAGTTAAGGGAAAACTAAAAACAATAGGGTGAACATTCCATAAGCTGAGTATGGCCGAAGCCATTTAAACTGATACAGTTAAAAGAAACTAACAAAAGGAACAATTCTCCATAAGCTAAGAAAACCTTCATAGAGAAGATACTAGAATTCTAAAAATAAATCCGGCCCTTTGGCTGCAGAACCTTGCCAAGGAAAAGAGCAGTAGGAGTTAAATACCTGGTGCGTATGGGTTCTTCCTCTTGAGATACAAAACCGGTAAAAGGTTTTCCACCTTGGCACCATCGGAAAACTTCGGTACCTAAAGAAATCCTGCAAAGAAAAAACAAATAACCAGTGTTTAGATGTCAACCTCCATAAAGACCTCTGTAAATGCTAACAATAAAATGTAAGGCAACTCATAAAGCTTACCATGGAGCAGCAACATGAGGAATCCTGAATGCGGTGGATTGAACTCCAGGATTTAGAAGAATCTATGGCGGGTGACAGATAAGGTCTAAATACACCTAGATGCCAAGGGACGAAGTGAATGAACAAGCAATCCTCTACATCAGGTGAAGCCACCAGATGTAATAGGGCCCAAGTCGCCAGACCGAAGCATAGCTGAAGCCCAGTGAAGTTTTGGAATAACACAATGGTGAACAGGAACAAAACCACCGGGAAATGAAGGTCAAAGCCCTCATACCCTATGTAATCAATTGAGTTAACAAGAGACGTTGATGAGGTAGTGTTATGAAACCAGCTCAAGAAAAGATAGAAAAGATAGATCAACGCCTTAGAATTCAGCCTCTTCGAGGGGGCAACCTCCTTTACATTACATAAATGAACTCTTCTTGGATGATACAAATGACAAAACCTCCTTTCTATATATAGGAGTCTAAGGAGTCACAATATAATCCAGCCGACCTAACAATAATAATATAAAGCCACAAAAATAACAGTAGAGGGATTCTATGGGGCACAGAAATAACAATATGGGGGTAATAGGGGCACAACAATATAAATAAGGGGTATAACTACAATAGTAATGGGGTAATCACTAGTATTATAGGGACCCAACATGCCCCTCTCCTTCAGAAAAGTGTTGTCCTCAACGCTTGAGTAGTTCTGGATACTTCTGCATAAAATTCTCATCCTCCCATGTGGAATCTTCAGCGGATAAGTTCTTCCACTTGATAAGATACTCTGAAATTGATCGATTTCGTAGCTGTCGAGTTCTTGTTTCTGTGACTGCTTCCGGTTCCAATATAATTTTTCCTTCCTCGTCAAGTTCTGGCAATATTGTTTGAATTGGGAGCTTGTCACCTATAACCTTCTTTAAACATGAAACATGGAAAACTGGGTGTAATCGAGAAGCTGCAGGAAGCTCCAATTTGTATGCCATAGTACCAATCTTTTGCAACACCTTGTACGGACCATAATACTTTGGTGATAATTTATTATCCTTCTTAGCTTGCTTTAGGGACATTTGCTTATATGGTTGTAGCCGTAGGAATACCCAATCACCTACATCAAAACTTCTTTCACTGCGATGTTGATCTGCCTGTTGTTTCATTCTATTTTGTGCCAACACGAGGTTATCCTTTAAGAGTTGGAGGACTTGTTGTTGATGTTCGATGTGATGTTCCACTGCCTGAACCTTAGAATTTTCTCTTAAATATGATGTGATGGATGGTGGTTGATACCCATAAAGTGCCATAAATGGGGTCATTTTTGTTGCTGTATGGAAGGAAGTGTTATACCACCATTCAGCCAGAGGCAACCATTTGACCCATTGTGTCTGTTTATCAGATACAAAGCAACGAAGATATCCTTCCAAACATTTGTTTACTATCTCAGTTTGTCCATCAGATTGAGGATGATAAGATGAGCTATGAGCTAACTGAGTACCAAGACAAGAAAATAATTCTGTCCAAAAATTTCCAGTGAAAATGGGATCTCTGTCACTTACAATAATCTTTGGGTTTCCATGTAGCTTTTGAACTGTTTCCATAAATGCAGTAGAAACTGTACTGGCTTTAAATGGATGTGATAATGCACAAAAGTGTGCATACTTGGTAAGTCTGTCAACTACCACCATGATGACACTCTTTCCCTCAGACTTGGGTAAACCTGTGATAAAATCCATTGAAACCTCCTCCCAACGTTGGCTTGGAATGGATAAAGGTTGTAATAGACCCGGTGTCTTAATTGTTTCAACTTTATTTTGCTGGCAAACCAAACATTCCACCACAAACTTTTGAATATCTGATTTAAGGCCATCCCAAAAAAATTCCTTCTTAACCCTGTGGTAAGTTTTTAAAAATCCTGAGTGCCCTCCTAAGGGAGAAGTGTGCAATTCCATAAGAATCTTTTGTTTTAGCTGGGAATTCTTACAGAGGTATAAGCGATCTTTGTACCATAACGAATCATTTTGCCAGCTAAATGTATCAGAAGTACTGGAATCTTGTTGTAGCTTTCGAATAAGTGCCCACACTTCTTCGTCGTTCTTCCATTCCTCCCTTGCTTCGTTTATCCAATCTGGTTGGATAATAGAAATGGCACACAACAATGCTTCCACATCCTCATCCTTTCTTGAGAGTGCATCTGCCACCACATTTTGCTTCCCTTTTTTGTAGATGATTTCAAAGTCATAACCCAACATCTTTGTGACCCACTTTTGTTGCTCTTCAGAGGATAATCTTTGTTCTAAAAAGTATTTAAGGCTATCATGATCCGTTTTTACCTTGAAGTGTCTTCCCATTAGGTAGGGTCGCCATTTCTTAAGTGCATGGAGTATTGCCAACATTTCCTTCTCATAAATAGCTTTGCTTAAAAACTTTCCCTTGATTGGACGACTTTCAAAAGCAATGGGTCTTTCATCTTGCATTAGAACAGCACCAATTCCATTTCCTGAAGCATCACATTCCACAATAAAGGTTTTTGTGAAGTCCGGTGTAGCTAAGACCGGTGCTTGGCACATTGCCTCTTTAAGATGTTCAAAGGCCTTTGTTGCTTCCGGAGTCCATGAAAATGAATCTTTCTTCAATAATGTTGTTAGAGGTGCTGCTATTCTCCCATAATTCTTAACAAACTTGCGATAATACCCTGTCAACCCAAGAAATCCTCGCAGATGCTTTATGGATGTGGGGATTTTCCATTCCTTAATGGCTTTAATTTTGCTAGGGTCTACCTTAACTCCTTCATGAGATACAATATGACCCAAATATTCCACCTCCTGGACTCCAAAGAAACATTTGGATCTTTTTGCATATAATTGTTTCTCCTCCAATAGTTGTAGCACCCTGTCAACATGTTCAACATGATCCTTCCAAGACTTGCTGTAGATTAGTATATCATCAAAAAATACTAACACAAATTTTCTAAGGAATGGTTTGAAAATTGAATTCATCAAACCTTGAAATGTTGAAGGTGCATTGGTAAGGCCAAAAGGCATGACCAAAAATTCATAATGACCCTCATGAGTTCTAAATGCCGTTTTCGGAATGTCTTCAATCTTCATTCTGATTTGATGATATCCCGAACGAAGATCCAACTTGGTGAAGTAAATTGATCCATGCAATTCATCCAGTAATTCATCAATAACAGGAATGGGGAACTTATCTTTAATAGTGAGCTTGTTGAGCTCCCTATAATCCGGACACATGCACCATGATCCATCCTTCTTGTGCACCAATACTACTGGAGCTGAGAAAGAACTTTGACTTGGTTGAATTATACCAGCCTCTAGCATTTCTGCAACCATACGTTCAATTTCACTTTTTTGGGCATAGGGATATCTGTACGGCCTGATGTTTGGAGGAACACTTCCTGGAATCAGATGAATAGCATGATCATGATCACGCATAGGTGGGAGACCTTTGGGAGTCTCAAATACCTTGGAATGATTGTCCAGGACTTTTTGGAGATCTGGAGAAATAGATGATTCCAATGTGGAAACATCTAGCGAACATAATTGTGCAATTACACCTCTTTGCTCCTTTTTAAGAAGCTTTGTCATGCCATTAGAGCTGATTATCTTTCCTGGTTTCCCTGCAATACCCCTTAATTCAACTTCCTTTCCTTCCGTAGAAAATTTGATGAAAAGTTCTTGAAAATTAAAAGCTATTGTACCCAAGGATTGTAGCCATTGGACTCCTAGTACAACATCAGCACCTCCCATTGGAATGGAAAGCATTGGGCTAGTCAATACATATTCTCCCATGGATAGCTTGATATTATGGCACTTTCCAGAGCAATTTATTGTTCCTCCATTTGCAATCATCACTTGACACTCTGGTGCTGGATATAGGAAGCAATTCAATTCTTTTGCTACCCTACAATGAATAAAATTGTGGGTGCTTCCTGAATCAATCAACACTATTACCTTTTTCTTCTTGATTTGTCCTTCTATCTTGATGGTTTGAGGAGTGGTAATTCCCGCCAATGCATTACAAGATATGGTCGGATTTATTTGTTCTTCATCTAGGCTTTGTTCCTGGAGTATATCTTCTTCTTTTGACCTTTCTTGCTCCTTTTCTTCTTCCTCTTCACAATCTATGTAGAATAATTTCTTCTCAGCACACTTATGACATTTAGTGTATTTGCTATCACAACTGTAACAACACTTCCGTCTTTATAGTTGTGAGTGGTATGCTTCCTGGTTGCCATAATTTTGCTTTCCATTTTTCTTGCTAACCTGAATGCCTTCTCTAATGAATCAGGTTCCCAAAGGCGAACATCATGTTGGATATTATCCTTTAAAGACCCTATGAACACATCAATCCTATGCTCCTCTGGAATATCTTTTACCCTTATGTTCAATTTTTGGAACTCCTCAATGTGCTCCATTACTGAACCCTTTTGTTTGAGACTTATCAATTGGCTAAAAAAAGTGTTGCTTTTTGTATCTTCATAATGTGCTATCAATTCTTCCGTAAAAATTGCCCAAGTGATAAATTGTTTACGAGAGCAAAGCCATTGATACCATACAAACTGATTTGGTTCCAAATATACAGTTGCCATACGTACCTTTTGTGCGTTTTGCACATTATTGAGATCGAAGAATTGCTCCATCTGTAATATCCATGTGGCGGGATCCTTGCCATCAAACTTCCTCATATCGATTTTTGGAATATGGTGATTCTTCGATCCAACATTAGCGTCTATGGAATCATGATTAACATTTCTTTTGTTCTCATCATGAGTTTCCTTTACTACCTTTTCACCATTAGTGACCCTTTCTTGTAGCAACTTCTTCAATTCTTCCATGTCCGTCTTCAAATCTATCTTCAAATTTGCCATCGAATCCTCCATCTTAGCTTCCATGCCCTTTATCTTAGATTCCACGCCATTTATCTTAGATTCCACGCCACTTATCTTAGCTTCTGTTAGCTTTTGTGAGCGTGACATTTGTTGCACTTGTTCTTGTAATTTTGATATATCATGTAGCATTTCTTCCTCTTCTTCATGAGTCATGCTAGAGCTTTCAGGTTCCTTACTAGGTGTTTGCATTTTCTTTCCTCGGGGCATCAATTACCGATAATAATGCTTTACTATGCCCTTTGAATTCCGTTAAACCAAGCTTACACAAAAATTTAAAAAAAAACTACACACCTTTTTTCACTTTATAGAAGCCTGATATTGAATCTGATGTATCTCTGTGATTTCAGATCATCCAGTTCTAAAATTGCTACCTGTAGTAGCCTTCTGCATCCTCTTTCCAATGCCACAAGTCTGAGCCAAATTGGATTCTCCAAGGAAGAGTTATGTGAAATCTCCCACAGTGACTTGCTTTTAGACTGGTTCAGTAGAGTGAACTTGTACGACGTGCCACGAGTCACTGTTTCAACCTTTGAATCTGAAACACACATACAAGAAACTACAGTCTGTCCTCTTTCTGTACCTTCTTACGAAATTTCAATCCGATCCCCAGAGAGAAAGTTATGACGATTTTCCCCAGGTCACCTGTTTTGAATGTAATTCAGGAGTCTGCAAAAAGACCAACTTCCTCAGATCATATCTCCGCAAATATCACGCGAAAAGCTCTGAAATTCGGACCCAAGGTTCAGCGCGAGTTCTTCTCAAATGGGTTTTTTTTGCGACTTCTGAAACGTCACAGAAAAAAAGTTATAGCGAAAATGCCACGATGACCTGTTTGGAGCAGCGAAACCCTAGAATCCAAGGCTCTGATACCAAATGTTATGAAACCAGCTCAAGAAAAGATAGAAAAGATAGATCAACACCTTAGAATTCAGCCTCTTCGAGGGGGAAACCTCCTTTACATTACATAAATGAACTCTTCTTGGATGATACAAATGACAAAACCTCCTTTCTATATATAAGAGTCTAAGGAGTCACAATATAATCCAGCCGACCTAACAATAATAATATAAAGCCACAAAAATAACAATAGAGGGATTCTATGGGGCACAGAAATAACAATATGGGGATAATAGGGGCACAACAATATAAATAAGGGGTATAACTACAATAGTAATGGGGTAATCACTAGTATTATAGGGACCCAACAGGTAGGTAGATCCCAAGGAAAGTGCAGCCGGTGAATAACTCGTAGCAGATCAGACTGCCACCTGGCGAGGATAGCCAGATCTATTAAATGACACAAACAGTTGGCAAGTTTTCGAGGACTGAAGCTGATAAACAATAAACGCCAATTCTAGTTTAGTACTATTTTCAATAAATATAAAACGATTGCCACCATAAGTTGATTGATCGTGCGTGTAAATGATCCCGCCAAGGATTATGAACTATTGCATATTAATAATCTAAGGTTTTGACTGTCAGTGTATTGCAAAGCGTTAACAATGATTTATATTTAGTTTTTATAATGATAATCTTAATCCTTTGTAATGTCAAGAATTATTGAAGTTATTACTATGGTAATATGGTAGTAATAATTTTTTTATTTTTTTATTTTGACTTTAATATGGATGTGTTACATATGGTATCAGTGTGCTCAGGTTTCCAAAACTAAGACCTCTGGAATACGGAATAACAATGTTAGGCCCCTATACTACTAATGTAACCTCTTATTGTTATTAGTACAACCCCCTTATTATATTTCTGTACCCATGTAGTTCTGATATTGTTACTATTGTGCCCCATAGAAGCACACTATTGTTATTATTGTGCCCTTACATTATTATTGTTATGTCGGCTTTGATTATATTATGACCCCTTAGACTCCTATATATAGAAACGAGGTCTTGTCATTTGTATCATCCAAGAATTGTTCATTTGTATAATGTAAAGGAGGTTTCCCCCTTGAAGAGGCTTATTTGTAAGGCGTTCATCTATCTTTTCTATATTTTTGTGAGTTGGTTTCATAACATTTGGTGTCAGAGCTTTGAATTCTAGGGTTTTGCTGCTCCAAATAGGTCATCATGGCATTTTCGATATAACTTTTCTTCTGTGATGTTTCAGAAGAAGAAAAAAAACCCATTTGAGATGAAATCACGCTGAACCTAGGGTCCAAATTTCAGAGCTGTTCTCGCTATCGTTACGGAGATATGATCTGAGGAAGTTAGGGTTTTTGCAAGCTCCAGAATTTAAGCTAAAACAAGTCATCATGGGATTTTTGCTATAACGCTTTTGATATGAAGTTTCAGAAGCTAAAAAAAAAAAAACCCATTTGAGAATAAATCGGTTTGAACCTCTGCTCTGAACTTCATATCCTGTCTCGCTATATTTTCGGAGATATAATCTGAGGAATTTAGGGTTTTTGCAGACCCCCGAATTACATTCTAAACAGGTCACCTTGGGAAAATCAGCATCACTGTCTCTCTAAGCATCAAATTGAAATTTCATAAGAAGTTATAGAGAGAGAGCGGACTGTAGTTTCCTGTATATATTTTTTAGATCCAAAGGTCAAAACAGTGACATGTGGCACTTCATACTAGTTTGCTCTTCTGAAAAGGTATATAATCAGGTCATCTTGGAAGAATGTGCATAAATATTTCTTGGAGAATCTAATTTCGATCAGACTAGTGGCATTGGAAAGAGGACATAGAGGGTTGCTGCAAGTCGTGATTTCAGAACTGGAAGAGCTGAAATTACATAGTTATGGTCGTTTCAAGATCAGGCTCCTAAAATCAACAAAAGGCGATATGAGGAAGTTTGATGGTAAGGATCTGGTAACTTGGATACTACTAATGGAGGAATATTTTGATCTACACGAGGTGAAATTGTTACAAAAGGTATGTATTGCATCTTCATATTTAGAACCAGATCAATTTTTATGGTATAAAGGGCTTTGTTCTCGTAAACCACTTGTTATGTGGTCAATTTTCACGTAGGAAATGTTAACACATTATGAGGATAAAAAGAGAAACACTTTCTTTAGCCAATTGATAAATCTCAAACAAAAGTGTTCAATGGCAGAGCACATTGACGACTTTCAAAAATTGAATATAAGGGTAAGTGATATTCCAGAGAAGCAAAGGATTGATGTCTTCATAAGTACTGTAAAGGATAACATTCAACATGAGGTTCATCTTTGGGAACCTGATTCAATGTAGAATTCTTTCAGGTAGGCAAGAAAAATTGAAAGTGAAATTATGGAAACAAGGAATCCCACCACTCACGACTATAATTATGGAAGTTTTTCTTCTCCTATCCTTCCACAACCTACAAGGCTTACACCGCAACAGTTGGAAGAAAAAAGAGAAAAAGGGTTTTGTTACATTTGTGATAGCAAATGCACTAAATGTCATAAGTGTACTGAGAAGAAATTATTTTACATAGGGTATGAAGGTGAGGAAGAAAAGGATCAAGAAACATCAAAAGGAGAGGATATATGCGAAGACCCAACCCTAGAGAAAGAAGAAATGAATCCGACCATATCTTGTAAAGCATTGGAAATAATTACTACTCCTTAAACTGTCAAGATTGAAGGATATATCAAGAAGAAAAAGGTTTAAGAAGTGAAAGAACACATCGAGAAAGAAGAAATGAATCCAACCATATCTTGTAATGCATTGGCCAGAATTACCACTCCTCAAACTATCAAGATAGAAGGACATATCAAGAAGAAAAATGTTCAAGAAGTGAAAGATCACATCGAGCATCAAGAAATGAATCCGACCATATCTTGTAAAGCATTGGAAGAAATTACCACTCCTCAAACTCTCAAAATAGAAGTGTTGGCATTATGATGCATGTGTTGTACTTGATGGCAACCCACTGATAGAAGAACAACTCACTTACATATAACTAGATGAATCTACAGAAGAGATATCAAATGCAGGACAACTCAAAGGAATCAGATGATAGTTCTAAGTGTGACAAGTTAGCTTTGCCATCAAGTCCAAAGGGGGAGATTGTTGGCATTATGGAAAAGTGTTGTTCTTGATAGAAAATCACACAGATGATAGATCATAGTATAGTAGGTCAGCAGCAAGGAATTGATGATCAGACTACAAGAATGAAGGTAAAATATATATACGTAGGTTCATCGTGACTGATCCGCGTATACACGCGGGTTAGTCGTTGAAAAGACGCGTATGCGTATACATGCACTTTCATGCAAGGAAAAGCACGTACATGTCGGAGAACTTATGCTTGGTCCATGCTATTTAGTCCTTGGTATTTGAACCTATGGTTTTGGGCCATGGTATCTCGTCAGAAGTGTTGATCCCAAGTATTGGGTCCATGGTATTGTTTTATTATGGTTTTGGACCATGGTATTGAGAAAGGCCTAAGACTATAAAAGGAGAAGAAGATCATTAGGCAAGGGTAAGGAGAAAGTCTTGAATATCTGATGAAGTATGAGATCCAGTATGCAAGTTATGGGTTGATGATGCATTGCTTGATCTGAGCTAAGGAGGGATCTCACCGGTTGATGGAGAACAAGATCTAAGGATAGATCAGGATCAAATGGTTTGAAATATCTCTATATGATTGATTATGTTTATTCTAGATCTGTATATTGACGCATGTAATGATCTGAACTGGGTATAACTTAAGTTTGAAATCGCTGCAAGTCATGATTGAATATTTATATATCTTTACGCAGGTTGGCTTTGGTGTTGCAAGTTCGGAGCAGAGGTTCAGACTGATTTATTCTCAAATGGGTTTTTTATTTATCTTTTGAAACTTCATATACGCTAGTTGCATTAGACACAGTTGCGTATACACACGGGTTCCATTAACTAAAGTAGCGTATATGTATCTAAGTATGGAAATGAAAAAGTTTTATTGATTCGATAATACCGATTCACCCCCCCCCCCCCCCCCCCTCTCAATATTATTTCCAACAATTGGTATCAGAGCAGGTCCTTTTGTAGAAGCTTGATCGCTTGAAGGAGATCCGTGGAACTATGGGAAAGAAGCTTAAGAAGAAAGCACCTAAGAAGAAGAAGGCATCTCAGAAGAACTATGACAGTGGGTGTATTGATTGGGGAATATGTGGAAGGAGCACATCAGATTCAAAATCACTTCAGAATGAAGATGAACAAGATCTATCAAGTATGAATTTGTTATCCTCTGGTGATACATCTATTTATCCTCTTAAAGATGATGAATGTGATAGCGAAACAACTGAATTTGCACTTATGGGTGAGCAAGAAAGATATCAAATAGAGGCAGAATTTAAAAGGCTTACAGACAAAATTAGAGATCAACAAGATCTATTGAACAAAAGGGAATGTGCTGTTAAAGAAGAAGCTACCAAACTAAAGGCTCAACTAGAGGAAGGAAACAAGGTAAGGAATTTATTCAAGAACAAGGAAGACTAATGTCAAAAGTTGTAGGATGAAGTGACATAATTAAGAAATGAAGTCAATGAAAGGAGCTCAATCATCAAGAAACTTAGAGATAGATCTAGTTATTATGAAAGGCTTCAAGCTATGATCCGCTCACTAAAGGAATATCTTGAAGAATCAAAGAAGCAGAATAAAGATCTACTCCAAAAACAAGAAAACGAAGTTCTTGAATTGAGGCATTAGTTGGAAGAAGGAAGGAAAGCTGAAGAAGACATGAAGAAGCACTATCGTGAAAAGGAAGAGCATTTTCAGGTTGAGGTAAATATTCTAAATGATAAATTAGAAGAAAAGGATAAGCTCTTACGATTTCACGATAGTACTAAGATCTTGGATGATATTCTTAGTATTCAAAGGTCTCCTGCTATCAAAACTGGTCTTGGTTTTTATGAATCCACTGAAAGTAAATCTAGCTCACAAGGAGAGGCAAGAAACTCTAATGAGAAATCTGAAATGCACAACGAAGAGATGAGAAGAAAATCCCATCAACAGCCAAGGAAAGAAATTCTTCAAAGGAAATCTTTTACTCCTCCAATGCATAATGTTGAATGTTATATATGTCATAATCTTGGACATGTTGTAGCTAGATGTAGAAGAAGAATGGTTCAAGATCATCACACAGAAATATCATCACATTCCAGGTACTTTCAGGGATATTGTTTTTCTTGCAATATGTTTGGTCACAAAGCTGTTGATTGCTACAGAAGGAATATGAAACATGTAAGATGCTATGCATGTAACAAGCTTGGACATAGAGCAAAGGAATGCAGGAACAAAGTACAGGGACCATACCAAAAGGAGAAAACATCATCACGCTTGAAGATATGGAAGAAGAAGGAAGTATAGTCAGAAAGATGTGGCACAGCACAATATACTCAGACACAACACAGCACAGACATAACAGACTCAGGGGGAGCTGAAAGTGTAAAACTTCAGTGTCCTAAATCTCATACGCAAGTTTCATAAAGGGAAGTCACATATATACGCGAGTTAGACACTGCACAGTCGCGTATATGTCAGTCTGAGGAAAAGCAGTGGGGACAGGCTCAGAAAAAGGGTCTGATATGATTCAGTCCATTATTTGCTCTATTGGTTAATAGTTACAGTCTGCTGAGGATGTGTGGAAATGTCTTGATAATTGTAAGATTTTTAGAAGTGTTTTTATCATAACTTGATCATGATGATGTCTTGATGCTTATTTCTGATTTATGCATGATCAGATCTAACAGTAAACAGATGGCATAGGTTGAGGGGGAGCCTATGCCTTTAATAACGCATTGTTGGCATTATGGTTAATAGTCCTTGGTGATGATGCTTATATGGCTAAATGATGCTATGATGTGTTATGAGTTGTCCATGATAAAATCTCATATGATTCTTGGGGTTACATAGTAGATGTTTAGATCATATTTGTGGATTGATTCTTAGATGGTGCATATATGATGGTTACATGGTGATCTTCATAAGGATAAGGAGAAGTACAAAGCTTGAATACACAACTTCATTACTTGATGATGAGTCTCTCATATGCTGCTGTCGTCATATGCATAAAGATCATGATGCAAGATTCCTATAGTTCTTGGTGCTCATGTGGATGAGGATTGTTGATGTTGATGATATAAAGAAGCCTTGACAAAAGATCTTGAGCTCAAGATACATAGCGTTGGATACATGAATGATTACTCAAAGTTTCATTGTTGGAGACATGATGATGATGAGTTCTTACCTATATGTTGATAGGTTGATACTTACACATGTTGATTGATGCAGATATTCCCAAGTGATGATACATGGATGATCTTGTCGATAAGATGGCTATGGTGTTTTACACATATGATATAATGTGAATGATTTTATGATGATGAGTTGATATCTATATGCAGACATACCCTGTCATGGGACATTTATAGGTTGCTGATCTGGAAATGGTTGTACACGAGTTTCATAAGGAGTATCCGCGTATATACGCCTGTTTCTATGGATACAGTCGCGTATATGTTAATTTGAAGGAAATCAGTGGGCCAAACTCAGAATGAGAAGTTTGATATGGGCCTGACAGAATCCATCTTGCACAGATGGAACAGGTACAGAGGGAGAACATGATTGCTGGTCTAGATGTTGTTGAAAGATGCTTATGGAGCAGATCATACATTATGTATGATAGTTGCTAATGACTATCATGGTCTTATTTAGATGTTTGGTCTCATGTAAAGGTCATATCAAGACTCATGATGTAATAGTGTGTCTCTATCTATTGTAGTCATTTGATGAAATCTCTTCTGGTCACATGATGTAATTTGTAACCCCTCTATGCATAAGAAGGATGATGAAATATTTCAGTCATGTATCAAGGTCATGTAACGGCCTATGTTGGTTTCCCCACTATGCCTGGGATGAATGATGTTATACTCTTATTATCATGTGTAAACCTTTGGTATATCCCCACTTGGTTGGGAGATGGATGTATGTATGAGTCTTTGGTGCTAGGAAGGTCACTTATGATGTATAGAGTCATATTCTTCTTGTAGAACATCTTTTTGCAGACCTTGCTTACAGTCAGGGGGAGCATGAATGACACACTTCAGCAGAGTAGAAACTTCAGCATGTACTCAGAGGGAGCATGGTCAGATTGGTACACCTTGGCATATACAAAGGGGGAGCTCACTCAGAGATTTCAGCAGGTACTCAGGGGGAGTATGGACAGCGGAATGTTTACCAAAGAAAGAGAATATCTTGGTCCGCCCTTTGCCCTTGATGTCAAAGGGGGAGAGTGATTTGGTGTTGTTGCCATCAAGTCCAAAGGGGGAGATTGTTGGCATTATGATGCATGTGTTGTACTTGATGGCAACCCACTCATAGAAGAACAACTCACTTACATATAACTAGATGAATCTACAGAAGAGATATCAAATGCAGGACAACTCAAAGGAATCAGATGATAGTTCTAAGTGTGACAAGTTAGCTTTGCCATCAAGTCCAAAGGGGGAGATTGTTGGAATTATGAGACAAGTGTTGTCCTTGATGGAAAATCACACAGATGACAGATCATAGTACAGCAGGTCAGCAGCAAGGAATTGATGATCAGACTACAAGAATGAAGAGAAAATATATATATGCAGGTTCATCGTGACCGATCCGCATATACACGTGGGTTAGTCATTGAAAAGACGAGTATGCGTATACACACACTTTCACACAAGGAAAAGTGGGTACATGTCGGAGAACTTATGCTTGGTCCATGCTATTTAGTCCTTGGTATTTGAACCTATGGTTTTGGGCCATGGTATCTCATCAGAAGTGTTGATCCCAAGTATTGGGTCCATGGTATTGTTTTATTATGGTTTTGGACCATGGTATTGAGAAAGGCCTAAGACTATAAAAGGAGAAGAAGATCATTAGGCAAGGGTAAGGAGAAAGTCTTGAATATCTGATGAAGTATGAGATCCAGTATGCAGGTTATGGGTTGATGATGCATTGCTTGATCTGAGCTAAGGAGGGATATCACCAGTTGATGGAGAAAAAGATCTAAGGATAGATTGGGATCAAATGGTTTGAAATATCTCTATATGATTGATTATGTTTATTCTATATTTGTATATTGACGCATGTAATGATCTGAACTGGGTATAACTTAAGTTTGAAATCGCTGCAAGTCATGATTGAATATTTATAGATCTGTACGCGGGTTGGCTTTGGTGTAAGCACGTATGTACACGGGTTTGGTTCATTGTAGTAGCGTATACCATTTGAGCTATGATGTTTGAAGTTACAGGTGGTTCTGGTTGTTGATGAGTTCTGATGATAGTTTAAAGGTGTCAGTATTCTGCATATCCTATTTGGTTGATTGTGTTTAGCTTCAGTATTGATGGATGAGAACTAATATTGGATCAGGATCATAATGACTCATATTTATGTGATCTGATGGACTAGATCTGGGTGCTAACACACATATTATCCTTGTATATGTAATAATCTGGATATGTCTGAAGTCAGGAAGTGCATCAAGTTATAAGTAAGTAATTGATGACATATACGCTGGTTCACCTTGGTGAAGTTGCGTATACACGCTGGTTCAGCACTTCCAAGTAGCGTATGCACTCTGATGCATGATTTTGATGATATAGTTGGTTCTGAATATTGTTGTAGAGTTCAGTGTTCTACTCTATGTTCTAGTGACTGTGTTGTTGACAGGGTTTCAGTGATTCAGAAATTGATGATGCTAGTATTGATTGTTTTGTGCTTCAATGATATTTATGGGTCCAGTATGAAAATTTGATGAAACGTGGCCTTCAGATTATAGTGTTGTGCTTCAGGAGTATCCAGTCTGAAAATGTATGAAATGTGGTCCCTGGAGGATGAAAGGAGATTGTAGGTCGGCGCCTACGTACTAGTACATTAGCTAGTACAAGAGCAAAGGGGGTAGCAGCTCCCTTCCAGTAGCAGCTAGAGAACAAGTGAAGATTGGAGCATTTAGTAGGCAGGCACCTACGTACTAGTAAATGGATCAGCTAGTACAAGAGCTAAGGGGGCTGTAGCTCCCATCCAGGAGTGTCTGGAGAACGAGAGAAGGTTGTAGCCTTCTGCAGGTAGAAGCCTGCGTACTAGTATAAGACTGCACCAGTACAGAAATATTGTAAAATGAAGTTTGTTATTAAAAGAAGATAGAGATGACTTGCAGCAGGTGGTTTTCACCCACATTGGGTTTCCACCTTATATCATGGTGTTCATGTGTGCTTCTTGTGTATGATGATCTGTTCTGTTTTAATGCACCTGCTTACTGTTCATATGGTTAATGAAGTTCTGATGCACTAACTAAAGATCAACATTTAATGGATTAACTGAATCACAAGTATCCTAGATATACGCTAGTTGCATTAGACACAATTGCGTATACACGTGGGTTCCATTAACTAAAGTAGAGTATATGTATTTAAGTATGGAAATGAAAAACTTTTATTGATTTGATAATACTGATTCACCCCCCCACCCCCTCTCAGTATTATTTCCAACAAAAAGGACATATCAAGAAGAAAAAGGTTCAAGCAGTGAAAGATCACATCGAGCATCAACAACAAGTTCTCCAAATTTTAAAGGATAACACCGCTTTGGTGCATAATTGAATGAAACAACATGTACATCAACATCGCAGTGAAAAAAGTTTTGATCTAGGTGATTGGGTATTTTACGGCTACATCTCAAGCAAGCTATTTATGAGAAGGAAACGTTGGCAGTACTACATGCACTTAAGAAATGGTGACCTTACCCAATGGGAAGACACTTCAAGGGAAAAATGGATCAAGATAGTCTTAAATACTTTTTAGAACAAATATTATCTTTAGAAGAACAAAAAAATGGGTCACAAATAAGTTGGGTTATAACTTTGACATCATCTATAGAAAAGGAAAGAAAATTTTTGTTGCAGATGCACTCTCAAGAAAGGATGAGGATGTGGAAGCATTGTTTTGTGCTATTTCTATTATCCAACCAAATTGGATAAACGAAGCAAGGTATGAATGGAAGAAGGACGAAGAAGTGTGGCCACTCATTCAAAAGTTGCAGAATATACCAATTCAAACAATATTTCCAGAACTTGAAGAGGAAGGAAAAATCATATTGGAAGCTAGAGTAGTCATAGAAAAATGAACCCGACAACTACAAAATCGATCAATTTCAGTGTATCTCATCAAGTGGAAGAACTTACTCGCTGAATATTCCACATGGGAGGACAAGAATTTTATATAGAAGCATCAAGAACTACTCAAGCGTTTAAGACAACACTTTTTGAAGGAGAGTCGCATGTTAGGCCCCTATACTACTAGTGTAACCCCTTATTGTTATGAGTACAACCCCGTTATTATATTGTTGTACCCATGTAGTCCCCGTATTGTTATTATTGTGTCCCATAGAAGCCCACTATTGTTATTATTGTGCCCTTACATTATTATTGTTATGTCAGCTCTGATTATATTATGACCCCTTAGACTCCTATATATAGAAAGGAGGTCTTGTCATTTGTATCATCCAAGAATTGGTCATTTGTGTAATGTAAAGGAGGTTTCCCCTCAAAGAATCTTATTTCTAAGGCGTTCATCTATCTTTTCTATCTTTTTGTGAGTTGGTTTTATAACAAATAAACTCAATGTTGTGCACGTAGGAGGCAGCAAAAGTCAGTATGAGGCGAACTGGGAATCCACCACATGGTTTCGTATTGGGAACAAGACCAACACCATTTCAGGAAGGCAATCCTGAGGTCTGGGTGCAACTAGGGGATGAGCTGCAAAATCCCAATACAGACATGAGGACAATTGTGAAAGATTTGAAAAGTCAAATGGCCCGACTCCAGGCAGGGGACGTAAGATTGATGTAGGAACAAGAAAAGATTCTAAAAAGCCTATCAGATAGACAGAATCATCGACCACTAGTTCCCAGCCCAGAGCATGACCATACAACTGGGGAACAAGAGTTCCAAACTGAAAATGTGGAAACGGAAGGAGGTGAAGAAAACCAAGAAGAAGAATCAGGTAATGTGTCCGATCACAAGACTTAGAAAAAGAAGAAAATTGAACTCCAAGGGGAGTTTCAGAAAATCAAGCCTCCTCTCTTCGATGGTGAGCAAGAAGAGGCGACGGAAGCATGGTTAATTAATATGAATAAGTATTTCCAGTTGTACGAGTATGATTACAATTTGAAGGCCCGTCTAGCCATTTTCCAGCTTCAAGGGAAAGCCACATTGTGGTGGGAAGAAGTAAAAATAGTCTGTGGGGTCAATGAGCAAAACATAACTTGGGAGAAATTCCAGAAAATTTTTAAGGAAAAATATTTAACCGAAAGGTTTTATGATGAGAAATAAAAAGAATTCCATGATCTCCACTTGGGCCAAATGACCACAGTTGAGTTTATAACAAAATTTACATCATTATTGCGGTATGTTCCTTATATTCATGAAGAAAAGGCCAAATTACAATGGTTTATCAGCAGTCTTCCACTGTTCATGAAGGAAAGGTTGGAATTCGACAACCCAAAAACTATGGACGAAGTCATTCGGAAAGCACAGATATGTTATCAGCAAAATAAACCAAAGGGTGATACGAGCAAAAAGTGGGCTCATAAAAAGGGAAATAAATTTATTCCTAGTCACAAGGGGAATACGAGCACCAACAACAAAGAATTATATAAATGTCAAACTAACCGAAATGTGAATAAACCCAGATTTAAAGTACCAGCTGAAATTAGGACAAATGAATAGGCTGGCAGAAATGAAGCATAATTTATTAACAGACCACTTGTATAGTGTTGGGGTTGCGGAGGCCTGCGTTATGTCAAAAACTTCCCCCACTGCAAGGGAGCATATTAGAGCTCACAAATTCAAGAGGCATCTACAGTAGGAGAAGTAGCAAGGAGCATCCCTAAAATTAACGCAACTTTTGAAGATCATCAGGCAGAGTTTTAAACGACCATGGTTGAATTTGAAGGTACTATTTTTTACCAAACATGTAATATTTTAATAGATCCTGGGGCCACTTTAAGTTACATTAGTCCCAGGATAGTGGAACGATGTAAGTTACAAGCTGTTAAATTTAAAAATCCATGGTTAGTACAACTAGCCATAGGAGCAAAAAGAAGAGTTTTATCTAAAGTAAGCAACTGTCCTTTAAAAATAGCTAGTTAACCTATTTTAGCTGATTTGAATGTGTTACCTCTGGGGTCATATGACATTCTTATAGGCATGGATTGGTTGGAGAAACACTGGTCCCTCATAAATTGTAAGACAAAAACTGTTAGCTTCCGAGATGAGGTAGGGGAGAGACAAGAAATTCAAGGTGTGCAGAAACCTCTGCAATTAAGGCCTATAACAACCTCCCAATTAGCCAAATGCATTAGAAAAGGTTGTCAAGTTTATGCCATACAAGTAGGGTATGCTGACTCAAAAGATAAATCTATATCACTAGAGAATATACTTATGATACAAAATTTTCCAGATGTATTTCCTAAAGAAATACTAGGCCTACCCACAAAAAGAGACAGACTTTACCATTGAGATAATTTCGGGAGTTTCCCTAGTTTCTCAATCCCCTTACCAAATGAGCATACTAGAACTAACAGAATTAAAAATGCAACTCCAGGAGTTTCTTGATAAGAAGTATATCTACCCCAATGTGTCCCCTTGGGGAGTTCAGATTAATTTTATAAAAAGAAAGACGGAACCCTGCGAATGTACATGGATTACCGCCAGCTAGAAAAGCTGACCATTAGAAACAAATACCTCCTTCCCCATATAAATGAGTTATTTGACCAAGTGAAAGGTGCAACTATCTTCTCAAAGACTGATCTTCATTCTACGTATCATCAGATGAGGATAAAGGAGGAAGATATTGCAAAAAATGCATTCAGGATGCATTATGGACATTATGAGTTCCTTGTTTTACCTTTTGGGCTAACTAATGCCCTAGCTACCTTCATGTGTCTCATGAACAACATATTCCATCAGTTCTTAGATAAATTTGTATTAATCGTCATTGATGACATACAGATCTACTCTTGGAACATGGAGGAACATAAGAAGCATCTCCGTATTGTTCTGCAAATCCTAAGAGAATATCAACTGTACGGCAAGTACAGTAAATGTGATTTCTTTAAGGATGGAATTGTGGTAGATCTGGAAAATATAAGAACCATTATGGAATGGCTGGTACCAAAGGATGTAGCCGATATAAGATTATTTATGGGCATAGCTGGTTATTATCGCAGATTTGTGAAGGGTTTCTCTGGAGTGGCATATCCTATTACCTCTTTACAAAAGAAAGGGAATGATTTTAGATGGACCCCCAAATGTCAAAGGAGCTTTGATAAAAAACACCTTCTTACCACAACACCTATTCTCAGCATTGCTGATCCCAACAAAGAATATGTGGTTTGTACAGATGCTAGTAAGGAAGGCATGGGCGGCGTATTAATGCAAGAAGGTAGAGTGGTGGCCTATGAATATAGAAAACTTAAAGAATATGAACAAAAGTATTCAACATATGATTTGGAGCTGACAATGGTCATACATGCCTTAAAAATGTGGCGGAATTACCTATTAGGTAAGAAATTTCTCTCGATGACTAACCACCATAGTTTGATTAATTATTTCAAACAACCATCCTTAAATGCCAGGCAAACTTGTTGGGTAGATTTCCTGAGTGAATTCAATTTCAAAATCAAACATTTAAAAGGAAAAGAAAATCAGGTGGAAAATGCTTTAGGCCAGAAGGTAAACTATTTATATGAAATTTCTTTTAGTGAATCACGAACCACCTTTTTTGGGCAGATTCAAGAATCAACCGTATAGGATTCAACATATAAACATTTATGGTAGCAAGTAAAAATTCCTAACAACCATGAACAACAATTGGGTTATGAAATAAATGTAGAAAATTTGCTAATTTATTGGAAGAGGATATATGTACCTAACCAGCAACATCTTAAACATTTAATTTTAGATGAATATCATAAGATTCCTTATGCATGCCACCCCGAATACTAGAAAATGATTTATACCCCGCGGAAGGAATTTTTCTGGCCTGGTATGAAGAAGGAGGTGGTAGAGTACTTAGCCAAATTCTTGGAGTGCCACGAAGTGAAAGCTGAGCACCAACATCCAGCAGGGTTATTTCACCCTCTGCCCATCCCAGAATGGAATTGGGAAACAATATCTATTGACTTCATTACTGGGCTACCTAAATCAAGAAAGAAAAATGACTCCATCATGGTGGTGGTGGACAAATTGACCAAATCTGCTCATTTTATACATGTCCAATCAACTTATAGAGCAGTCCAAATTGCTAATATTTTTATGTAGAACATTTTTAAAATCCCCAAGATGATCATTTTCGACCGAGATGTAAAGTTTACATCAGCCTTCTGGAAAGCCCTCTTTGAAGGATTGGGCACACAACTGCACTTCAGTACAGCATATCATCCGCAAATGGATGGGCAGACTGAGCGAGTGAATCAAGTTATTGAAGACACGCTACGTGTTTATGTAATGCAACAACCCACTAAATGGGAAGATTATCTACACCTGGTGGAGTTTGCCTATAACAATGGGTATCATGTGTCCTTACAAATGAGTCCCTTTGAGGTATTATATGGGCACAAGTGCAGGACACCCTTGAGTTGGAGTGGACCGGAGGATAAGCTGTTGCTAGGATTGGATATGTTAGAAGAGATGGAGGAAATGGTGAAAAAGGTAAGAATCAATTTAAAGGCTGTTCAGGATTAGCAAAAGAACTTTGCTGATTGGAAGAGGAGCTTCTGGGAATTCCAGGTAGGGGATCATGTATACATTTGAGTGCGAGCCAAGAAAAGCACCTTGCAATGGACTGGGTGTGCTAAATTAGCACCCCAATTTTGCAGACCCTTTCAAATCCTGGCTCAAATCAGACCAATGGCTTACCAACTTGCCTTACCTAGTCACACTCATGTACACAATGTCTTTCATGTTTCTCTACATAAGAAATATGTTTATGACACTAATCATGTAATCAAATGGCAAGACATTCAAGTAATCTATATATATGTATATATATATATATATATATATATATATATATATATATATATATATATATATATATATATAAAGGCTTAATTCATTTTGTTGCTATGTTCAGGTTGAACCAGAAGGCAAGTTCTTGGTCGAACCTCTCATTATACTAGATCAAAGAGAAGTAATGCTGCAGAAACGAGTTATCACCCAGGTTAAAGTGTAGTGGCAGCACTATGAGCCAGAAGGGGCCACCTGGGAAGATGAGCAGGTTATGAAAGAAAACTTTTCGGGTTTATTTGCAGAATAAGAACATCAGGACGCTGTTCTATTTTAGGGGGGGGAAGATGTAATATATCCCGTTAATGTAAATATTTGTTTTTACTACAACCGAACAAACTATTACTTTTCTTGAAAATTATAAACTATTCTTAAATTAAGCTATGGAAAGGAATTTTTCAGTTATTAGTAAATATTGTTTCTTTTGATTAACTAGTTAAAAGAGACAATTCCCTGTTCCAAGAAAACAAAACAAAATCTTGAAGGGGTTTTTAAAGGGAAAAAGATCAAGAGGATAGAGGTATCTGAGATTAGCAAGAAGTTAACTGAAAAGGAAAGACTATGCTGAGAGGTCAAACAGTTTTGTGAGAGCTATGTCTGGTTAAGACCAAATAGCTACATATACAGATAGTCTCTAAGGAGAGAAAGAATCTCCCTAGGATCAGGGATAGCACGGGGGGAGATTCTTTGGCATAGTGAATCTCACGGTAGGAAGGAAAAGAAAGTGCAGGTCTGTGTGTAACCAAATTTGGAAGCAACATATTTAGATAAGTTAAAATATCTTTGGAAATAGCATAAACAGATAAGTAATAATTTCTAGGTAAATCTTATAATCATGTAGATAAGAAGCTTCTCTTGAGTTACTGAATGTTTTATTTACTTAGTTGGTTTAATTCTAGAAAGATATCAGTAGGTTATCTTCTATTTGAAGAATAGGTTTTTCTTTTTTAAATTTTTCTAAATAAACGTTATATGAGAAATAAAAGGAACCACTTTCATTAATTCAAATGAAAAATTGCAGTATTTATTAAGGGAGAAAAAGAATACCAAATACAAACCACGAACGGAAAGCTAGTAATTGAAAAGTTCAGTAGTAGGCATACAGAGTTATGTATCATAAATTGACAAATTCAGCTGGAGGGAAATTACACAAAACCTACAATCTATAGGAATATAAGTTTTAAAAGACTCTGGGAAAAACATCTTACCGTAAGAAAGTAAAAACCCTAGTTGTCTACATATTTTTGCTATAAGTCTAGACAGAAAAGAGCTGTTACTTCTAACAAGATTAAAAATCGGTATTCAAACCTATACAGAACATAATAGTGCAAAAGAAAAAAAAACTGAGAAATTTTGAGCTATGACCAGACTCTACATAGAAGGTCGTGATGCGCCTTTACCACCACATAATCTAAGGAATATCCAAACCTTCGCCACATTATAAACAAAGACATTTCCAGAATAAGGAAGAGCTCGACAATTCCAAATATATGACTTATTACAATAAACCAAATCATCATCGAAACCCTGTAGAATCATGTATAAATAGAGCTATCATAATCAATGTTTCAAACAGAGAGATTTAACAGTAGCTAGAACCATATAAATTTTCTCTAAGTCCCTATGACCCTGCCTGCACAAAATGGCGGTCTAAGAAAAGTATCAAAAATCACAATATGTGGCTAAAGCCATTTAAATTTACACAGTTAAGAGAAAACTAAAAACAATAGGACCAAGCTTCCATAATTCAAGTATGGTCGAAGCCGTTTAAACTAATATAGTTTAAAGAAACTAACAGAAGGAATAATTCTCCATAAGCTGAGAAAACCTTCATAAAAATGATACCATAATTCTAAAAAAACATCCCGGCCCTTTGGCTGCAGAACCTTGCCAAGGAAACGAGCAGTAGGAGTTAAATACCCGGTGTTTATGGATTCTTCCTCTTGAGACACCAAACTGATAAGAGGTTTTCCGCCTTAGCACAATTGGAAAAATTCGGTACCTGAAGAACTCCCGTGAAGACAAAACAAATAACTAGTGTTTGGATGTCAACCTCCATAAAGAACTGTGTAAATTCTAACAAAAAAAATGTAAGGCAACTGATAAAGCTTACCATGGAGCAACAACATGAGGAATCCCTGATGCATCGAATTGAACTCTAGGATTCAGAAGAGTCTATGGTGGGTGACAGACAAGTTCTAAATGCAGTCGGATGTTGGGGGACGGAGCGAATGAATAAGCAAGCCTCTACATCGAGTAAAGCCACCAGATGAACTAGGGCCCAAGTCACCAGACTAGAGTAGAGTTGAAGCCCAATGCAGTTTTGGAGTAACACAATGCTGAACAGGAATGAAACCACCAGGAAATGAAGGTCAAAACCCTCGTACCATGTGTAATCCATTGAGCTAAGAAAAGTCGTTGATGAGGTAGGTAGATCCCAAGGAAAGTGCAGCGGGTGAATAACTTGTAGCGGATCGGACTGCCACTTGGCCAGGACAAGTAGGTATATTAAATGACACAAATAGTTGGCAAGTTTTAGGGGAGTGAAGCCGATAAACAATAAACACTAATTTCCACCATAAGTTGATTGATCGTGCGTGTAAATGATCCTGCCAGGTATTATGAACTATTGCATATTAATAATCTACGGTTTTGACTATCAGTGTATTGCAAAGCATTAACAATGATTTATATTTAGTTTTTATAATGATAATCTTAGTCCTTTGTACTGTCAAGAATTATCGAAGTTATTATTATGGTAATATGTTAATAATAATTTTTTTATTTTTTTATTTTGACTTTAATATGGATGTCTTACAATTATCATGGCAATGCCAAAAGTTCTTTTCCACTTTTGAGAGCGTTAATGCATGTATACATTGGCAACATTAATATTTAATTATTGGGCAACATTCACTGATATTCTTATCATGATAATCCCCAAATGGAGAGCATATTACTTGGAGTTGATATATATATATATATATACACACATATATGTATACACACACACACACACACACACACACATATATATATATGTGTGTGTGTGTATGTATATATGTGTATGTATGTATATATATATATATATATATATATATATATATATATATATATATATATATATATATATATATATATAGATATATATATAATTGCAGCTTATATATGATTTGGAGCAGTTTGCATTGTTTATTATTTAGAGCATCATTAATATTCACATCATTGCCAGGGTTAATATTCATATTGACAACATTCCATCACTACCAACATTATTTTAAATGCAATACCATGGGTATTTCAACAACTTGAACGTTAGTTTCAATGCAATGCATTTATTACAAATACTACATTACAAGCTTTTACAAGAGGAATTGCACAAGAGTAGTGCTTACAAGAAGAATTATTTATGCAGTGTTTACAAGAAGAATTGTACAAAAGAAAACTTAAAATATAAGTTTTTACAAGAGGAATTGCACAAGAGTAGTGCTTACAAGAAGAATTATTTATGTAGCGTTTACAAGAAGAATTATAAAAAAGAAAATTTAAAATATAAGTGTTTACAAGAGGAATTGCACAAGAAAAACACTGAATATTATGAATACATTCAAGCCAACATTGATACACTATTTATGCAGTGTTCATATTTATGCAGTTGATACATTATGGAGAAATTTTTTTTAATTGAATTGACTTTTTCTTTAGAGCAACTTTCAACGTTTTGAAGTAGGGTTCATTTAAAGTTCTCAATATAATTCATTTCTCATGCATATATTGTTTTCCTTATGAAGTTTTCTCTCAAGAGTATTCTTTCTTTCAGAGTGTTATCACAACAATATTTTGCAGCACTCTTACAATGTTAAAAATTTCTGAAGCTTATTTGGAGCAAAGTTCGTTTGAACATCAATGTTTATTTGCCAAATGTATTTGGAACAATGTTCTTCCAGTGATTACTGCAGCCTGCTTAATGATATATGTTACATGCAAAATTTTATGGAACCAACATTGGATTGCTGTTCTAAATAAATTCTGTGAGCAAGATTTAAAGTTCGAGCCTTTGATAACATATGTTTTGTATGAGAATTCTAGAGTTAAGAAATGGAGAGTACATTGTAATTTCACAAGAGAAATTTGAAAGCAGCAAACCTCTACCACAATCATGGAGCGAGGTTTAGGAGATGATGAATTTTCTGGAGAATGTATGATCCTTGATTGTGTATTTGTTCACATTAGTGGGTCCAAAGCCACACTTAAATTGTGATTATATTGTGCTTGGTAGAATCATTGTTTTATCAAACAAGTTTGAGCATGATGGCTCTACTTAGCACATTTTTCAAGAAAATATGTGCTAGCATTTCATGTCCTAAATTCCAAACCCCTTTTCATTGATGTCAAAGGGGGAGGTAAGGAAAGGTAAGGAAGATACTTCTCATAATGAAAGGGGGAGGATAATTACCATCAATGCGAAAGGGGGAGATTTATGTTATTGTTTTCATTGGTGGCGAAGAAGTAGCAACAGAGGAAAAGAAGTAGCAACAATGACAAAATACCAACAACAAGGTAAAGTGGCAAAGGCGCAACAAAGTAGAAGCAAGTAAAGGAGCAACAAGCAAAGGACAAGAAATGGAAGGAGAAACAACAAGGCAAGGAGAAAAAAAAATGCAAGGAGGAACAACAAGGCAAGGAGAAGTGGCAAGCAAAGGAGGAGCAATAAAGAAAATAAGGCAAAAGTGCAATGAAGAGGTAGAAAAGATGAAAATATGTGATGGAAAAGGAGTAGCGAAGTTGTAGCAAGGCAAGGAGCAGAAAGAAACAAGAGAGCCACAATAGGGAAAGAAGCATCATTAAGGAAAGGACAAGCAACGAAAAAAAAGAAGGAAAAAGTGCACTAAAGAGGCAACAAAGATGCAAATATGTGATGAAAAAGGAGCATCGAAGATATAGCAAAGAAAGGAGCAGCAAGCAACAAATAGAGGCAGGGGATGCATGAGCAAGCACAAAGGTTTAAGGAACAATAGACACATTGATGGTTTGATAGAACATTAATTATCATGTTGATGGCAAGTTGATGGCTTGATTCTTGGATAATATTGCACACATTGTTTAATGAAGAATTTGTGGTTACACCAATTTGTTGTTAAGGTGAATTGTTGTGATGCAAAGGCAAAGATGTTGCAAATATTGTTGTGATGCATTAATGATAAATATTGGTATTTGATGTTGGCAATAGGTTGATGCATTTAATGATTACATGTGGATGAAATTAATATTTGATGGATTATTTATTTTTGTGTTCTAATATTCAAGATATGAAGAGTTTGGAAATGAATGAGTGGAAGGAAAAGAGTCAAGTTTATTCACTTCATATTCCTATGTGGGATACAAACAACCAATAAACTATATTTATAAAATATGTTATTTTGGAATGCATGAAGAGGTTAGAGTGCTAGAAAATGTGAGAGTTGATTGAGATGTTATGGATTAGTTACATGGCACAAACAAAGCTTATGTGAAGCAAATTTGAAGGGAAGAAGAGGTATAAATGAGTATGGAGATATGCAAAATTTATGACAAGGTAAATAATCACATTGTTGTTTCTTGTTTGTATTGGCAGTTGGAGTATCCATTCAAGTTGTGGCTTTATACATACTTAGTTGGAGTTGGTTGAGGTAGGAGCCTCCTGTGGGTTGTATCCTGCATAAAACATATGGGAGTTGGAGCTTCCTCGCATGTTGTAGCTTGCAGAAAAATTGAGGTAACAACCTCTTGTAGGTTGGAGCCTACAAAAAATCAGATGTAATAATGGGGAAAGAGCTTTCCTTTGCATCACAACAATAACAAAATCATGGTTTTCTCCCTTTATGGGTTTCCACTTATATATGGTGTACATATGTGCTTGCTTTTATGTGTTGATGTGATGTTTTCGATTACTTATTAACTGATGTTCATATATTAAATATCATATTCATTATGTGTTAAGATGTTCATCTAAAAGTTCAGTTGATAAGTTTAAGTGAAATAGAATTGAAGTCCATGAATGTACTAAACTAATTCAGCCCCCCCCCCCCCAGTTTAGTTATGTTTTCATCAGTATTTAAACCGTTTTGGACTAACTACTCGACCAAAATAACTCAACATGCACACACACTTAAGTAAGTTAACTCACACTCTAAATATGTACTGCACTTAACTCTCTATCCATCACTCGACTTGACTCAATGCGTGGTTAATTAACCCTCTAATTTTTAGCCAACTCTAGCATGCGAGAGTAATTACAATTTTTAATGCTCCCGCTTAAGTACAACCATATGACTCAACATAACTAAAAAATGAGTTAACTTGACTCTTTTATCACTCAAACATGCCCACTGGTCTATGTCTCAACTATGCTTACAATGACTCAAGACTTTCACAATTTTGCATTTTCTTTTTTTCTTCTTCCAAATTTTATATCCTCGAAATTACTTCATTCTCTATTGAACTTTCTTGTTGTAGGTTCCATATACCTTTACTTCTTGTTTTTGCAATTTTTCTTTGACTTTTCTTGAATTTGTGATGAAACATAATTTGATCTTGTCTACTAAACTTTCCTCTTCAAATATTTGTTCAACCATGGAATGTTGCCACAACATTTCATGTTCAAACTATCTTCTTTGCTTTGCTTCTTGCACTTCATATTCCTCACTTTCTTTCTGCCATATTTCTTGACAGAAAAATATTATCTCTTCTTGACTCCAATGTTGAAAAATGGTTTCAATGCATTCATCTTTGTCTTCAGAAACATCCGTATCATTCTTTTCACTTTCATCATCATGTATTGTTTCTTTTTTCTTGTAATCTGCACACTCAACATCAATATTCACCATTTCATTCAATTATTTTATTCCAGCTACTGCTTTAAGACTCACATCAATTTGTTCTATTGGTTTCTAAAGTCATTATTCAATGAGCTTCAAATCTGCATCAAATTTATTAACAACCTTGTTTTAAACTTTTGCGCCCATGCTATTCTGAACACCTACATATTACAAGGAAATGTTAAAAACATCTTTATTATGCTCTTCAGTGAGAGCTTCCTTCTCTACATCTTCCTTATCTATTTTCTTTTTCAATTGCATGGAGGTTGTCTTCCACTATTATGATGTTAGTGGATATTCTCATAAAAAACTCTTCAATCACTTTATCCTCTTCTTGATCATCAACTACTACTAGATCGCATACGGTTTCATGAGTAGTTCCAATTACTTCATATCTTCTTGTTACAGTGGTAGCTTCAACCTTCAATTCTTCATCAAAGGTTGCGCTTACCATATTGTCACAATCAATCTTTATTTCAAAAAGGAAACCACACATAGCATCAACATAATGTTCATCCACACTATGGTGGGATATCCAAACATGCATGTGCTCATTATCAGTTTCATTGACAATCTCAACATCACCAAATCCATTAGTTGCGGTTGGATTAACCAATTCACATTCACTTTGCAGTCATCATCCAAATGTGTCTCATCACAGTGGGATTCACCATCATCTGCATCATCCATGTTACAGTGGAGTCCCTGACCATTTATATGTTCTTTCTATGCTTCACACACAGAGGCTTCATATTCTCTATTTGAAATCTTTGTTGCACCTTCTTCATCCACATACATGCTTGCATAATGGGTTTCAATTTTATATTCTTGACAACCATCATTCACTTTTGAGTGGGATTCTCCAAGCTCTGTTTTCCTCTTAAAGTCTTTCTCGTCTACTCTCAATCTGCGACTAATTTCTTTGCTTGTGACATAACCTACTATTGCATGTCACTCCCCCTTGCACCAAATTCTTCTTCCAAGATTTTCTACAGTTCCTTGGAAGTAGTAGCTTTTGCCATCTTGCACAAAAAATTCTCAGCTAATGTTTGTTTTATAAAATTCAATGCTAAAACATCACATACTACATCATATGGGTTATTAGATTCGTACTCAATTAAGTCTTTAGCTCAAAGAAAAATTTAACATCTTGATAACCCAATGATCAAAATATTCACCTGTAAACATAGGAGGCGGTAGTAGATCAAAGCTACACCAATCACCCTTGATTTGTTCTTTGTCTTCTACTAGACTTCTCAGTTCCTTAGTTGACCTGAACCTCTCTAACCATGGAAATGATCATTGTCTCTTCTTTTCAATTTCTTTTTTAATATGTTGTAGTCTAACCATATTGCTTTTTTAACCAAAAAATCATGAAAATTCCGGAAAGGATTTTTGTAAATCCAGGTTACAGTTGTTAAATTTCAAGATTTTGGGTGCCCCTGAAGTTTTTGATGGTGCTAAATCCATTTCCACCTTCAAAAACATGATTTAAGCACTCCTTTTACAATATTTGTTGAATTTTTTTTTACCTGGATTCCAACCAAAAAATCATCGTCCAGAAAATTCCTCCACCTCAATGGACTTGTCCCTTTAATATGGGTAAAAAAATCCATGTGACATTTAAAAAAACCTTTTGTAGACCACACTCCTTTAATACTTTTCGTATTAAGTGACTCCTTAACAAACAAATTTTCATGAAAAGCTGTCGTTGATCTTCGTGGGCCACACTCCTTTAATACTTTTTCATATTAACTGACTCCTTAACAGACAAACTTTCATGAAAATTTACCCTTGACATGGTTAACGTGTGTGACTGCTTGAGGCTTGCATACTAACGCTCTTCACGAAGGTGAAGTCCAGCGTTAGTCTCCTAACGCTACAAATTTAAGTTTGATGCACATGCTACCAAAACATGGTGTGACCCTTAAGACGGCTATTTTCTAAGCGCATGAGAATTATAACCCATTGAATATCAATGTACAGTGCGTTATAACTCAAATAAGAGGAAAAGATATTTCTCTCTTATCTCTCACCAATAATTGCTAATCTGCTCTGCCTAGCTCTTTGTAATCTTGCTCTCATATCAATTTATTGGAAAGACAAAGAGGAGAAACAAAAAAAATAAGCGTAAAACACACGATTTGCGGCTCTT